>JAKWJA010002489.1:80293102-81493102 GCA_027704765.1 Solanum habrochaites
GTGAGAGGGACGATGCACTAGGGGGGGAAGGATGGACGGGAGCGGGGGAATGTAGCGGGTGTGTGTCGGAGGGTGGCGAAGGGGGGAGAGACGAAAGAGGACGGAAGGGAGAAGAGAGGCAAGGAAGGGGGAGAAGAGGCAGGAAAGGAAGAGGGGAAGAGACCCGGGGATAAGAGACCCACCTTAGGAAGAGGAGAAGAGCGGAGAAAGAAGCAAGGGCCAGGGAGAGAAGGGGGGCAGAGGCCGCCGACTAGCTTTAAAGAAACGCTCTTTCTTGTGTTGAATTTAGATGGGTCGACGACGCGGTAGTCATCAATATGCAGAAGTCTTTCATTTTCAAGAAAACGAAATGGAAAATGTAAAAGAAAGAGAAAGGGATATAATAAACTAGCACCATTGATGAACTTCATTTCTTGTCATGAAAGATGAACTCCAACTATAGAGTCACTAAATTGAGAGAGAAAATTGTGTTTGTATTGAATGTGAATTGAAGGAAAAATGTTTGACAATAATGAACACACACCGCGCGACACACACACACACACATCACACACACCCCCACACCTATATATATATATATAATATATACTGATATTATTATACTATATATATATTTTAAATATGTATCTATTATATATATACGGCAACTAACCCAATATAAATTGGAAAACTAACTCACCAACAAATTTACTTCAATAACGGATGCTAACTAACTTATAGCCGAACACAACAAACTAATGGACTCTTCACTGTACATAACTAACTAATTGACTTCACACTTCATATTATCATCACCCCCCCCCCCCCCTCAATTTGGAGGTGATGTAATTACAGATAACTTGTGTAATAAAGAAGTATGTTTAACCCCACTCAAGCCCTTGGTGAAACGATCTGCCAACTGTGAATCAGTGGATATATGATGGAGTGTGATTAAGCATTGCTGAGGCTTAGCTCAAACAAAATGACAGTCAATTTCGATATACTTTGTCCTCTCATGAAAAACTAGATTTTTGGCCATAAACAACTTTCGTTTCATGAGTGTATAAAGAGACGGACTTTAGAAAGTCATCCTATTTGAAGCGACTTACACTTCACGCTCACATAGGTGATTTCTTACCGTGTTATTGCGAAGATACATCATTTGGTCAAGTCTGCCAAACTTAGAAAATCATTTAAAATTTTAAGCATTATTAAATCATTAACAAGCTTGAAAAAGAGCTAGATTCAAGGACAAGCCATCATGGCGGTAACCTTTACTATAATATTGGAGATCCTAAAGCTATACGCAAGGAGAAAATAAAGTTGTGACCGTCGGTTCTGACATTGTCAACAACTCATATTTCTCATATGAAATAACAATGCTCAGTAAATCAAACCGGTAACTACCCTCAAACAAGCGTGAATCACCTAAAAAACTTGATTCTTACCTTTTCGATCATTTTCCCCTTGTTCTTGTCTACAAAACAATCATATAACACAGAATCATAACGACTTGTCTACAATCACCCATATTACTATCAACTCTATTCAACCCTGATCAACCCCCCGATTCCTATACTCCCAAATTAGAGATTTTTTATCCCATAATTTCTCCCACAATCAAAACTCTTCATAATTTTACCCCCACTATTTTACATTTTTATGGATCAAAGTAAATTCAGGGAGTTACAACCTACAGTTTATCCTTTAAGAATAGTGGGAAGCTATCAAGAAAACACCTGGGGTCATATCCTACCTCTCAAAGTGAAAAGTGCAGATAAAAAAAAAATCGATTTATTTCTTACTTAAGTTGTATTTGTTCCGCCACAGCAGTCCTCACCCAGCTACAGTGGCCCTTCCCTAGCAGGAAAATCTCGCCTTAGCGGTTTGCGATGAACCACTGAGCAACTTTAATAATTTCAAACCCCAATTTGACAACACACCTTCAACCCATGACACTAAAAAATACCAGTTCATGCTAAGATTAGTTTTGAGAGTTTTACTCTCCTAAATTCGTAAGAATTTCTTAACGTCTTAGCTATCTAGATATGTGATCAATTTCATAATTAGATAACTAATTGGTATGAGGTTTAATAGAGTAATTATTCTAACATATAAATTAATAAAAAAAATAAAAAAATGTCTTAGAATATGACAGAGGCAGAATCTGCTATACACATCATTATCCATCCCTACCTATTGCATCTTTACTATCATAGTGTGCTATAATGCCAAGGGGTTGCCAAAAAAGAATATATATCAAGAAATGGTTTGGAGTCTTTTCAACTTTAATTCAACGTCATTATCTAGAGACCTAGCCTTAGAGATAATTGTATAGTAGTGATTACATTTATTTTTTGGAAGATTTGCAAAAGATGTTCATCCACCAGAATAATAATATCCACCGTGAATTTACTTTACTTGATCTCGGTGATCCCAATTTGCATTTCTATATCCTTTTAATAATGGTCGATATTGTTATAATGCAAGACATAGTTTTGAGTATTTTTTAAATACCCCAAAACTTCTTTCATGCTAATCCAATGAGTTCAATTGGAATAACTTGTGAACCGACTCAGTTTATATAATATCATATGCTATATTTGATCACGTACACTTCATGATATGTATATATATATATATAATACTTCTCAATATTATGCTCAAGATTGAACCAATCTTATTATTGATACCATCGTTCCAAAAGGATGAGTCCACATAAGACATGAAATGTTACAAAAATCAGCTCTGAAGATAGTAGATGTCATTTGACATTTACTACACGTCTGAATATCTTTATTAAGTACATTCTCGTTTCTCGTTTTGTTCTTTACAAGGTCCTTTGGACTTTTCATTAGACTACTCAATCCTAATTTTACATTCCACAATTCTTAGGTCTTATTTTAATTCTTTTAGAAATATGAACTTGGACTTTGGCTAGACACCCCTGCACTTTAAAATATTTCAAGTTGGATTTCCTTCCTTTCCATTTCTCACATTGAATAGATGGTGTCATGAATAAACAAAATTGTTTTCTTTCTAAAAAGACAAATTTTTTTGTTGTTTCCTTTTGCAATAAGGATTAGTTCATCCACACAAGTTTTGTGGCAAACCTAAACTTATAAGTAATGCAATCATTATTTCCTTCAAAGTTCATTTTTTTATTCTGCAATTCCATTAGATTTACGTGAATAAGACAGTAGTTTGATGGATAAATCCGTTTTCCAAATATATGTATGCAAAATGAGATTTATAACCTCATCCCTATCAGTTCTTATCTTTTTCGCAACTGATATCAACTTCAATTTTATATTGCCTAGTTATTTCTGTTGTTTCACCCTTACCATTCAGCAAGACATAACCGTATGAAATGCAATTGTCAATAAAAGTTATGAGATGTTTTTTTCCCACCACGAGATGGTGTTTATTTCATAATACATATGTCAGTGTAAATCAACTCTAAGGAATTAAAATTCCTTTTGACACATTTATAAGAATGCTCAACATACTTATATTCCACACCAACTTGACATTTTTATCTCTCGCACTCAAAATAAAACAAAATTTCTAGTTTTAATCATTTTCCCCTAATTGTACATTTCACGTGCTCATGTCACAACATTTGACTCAAAAAAAAAAAAAAAAGAAAAAAAAAAAGCAAGTAATAACAATAAAGTATTGATTGGAAAAGGCTCTCCGCGGGTAGTTTTTCTCACAAATATTTGTTCCTATTTCTTACAATTTCGTATAATATAGACATTGATTAGAGTAATCACATTGTCAAACGTCCTTTTGGAAGGACCTTTCCATAACTTTTAATTGATTGTTATAGAACTATCCATGAACAAAGTTTTATTGGGTCATATAAAGACAATATAGTCCAAATGCTTCTTTTACAAAACATGACAAATGGTTATTCACCAATATTCATTACTATACGAATAGTTATATTTAATAGACATATCTTTTCATGAAAAATCACAACATTTTGAAGACACTTTTTCATAAAAAGAATTCAATCAATTTGAACAAGTATAAATATAATTTGGTTGTTCCATACTACTCAATGACAACATAAAATCTCATTTGAAAATATTATTCTATCAAAACAATTATAGTGCTTCAGATTTTTTTTTTGACAATCTTTACATTGTGTGAAAATTCATTTCGTAGACGCACCTATTACACAGACACGAAAAACTCACAAGGTAGCCCTGGTCTTTTTTCTATTTACAATATGACCCAACCACGTAGTATTTCGAATACTAAAATAAAGAAAAACTTTTATATAATTTTTCTATTACAGTGAATTAATAGAAAACAAAAAGTATGACACTGATTATTGACTTAAGTTTCATATTAGATATTAGAGTCATAGTATAGTTGGAGAAGTCAAATTCAGAACTATCGATTTTATATATAAAAACACATAAAATTAAGGCAGTATTTTATATATTTGTGTTTATTATAAGTTCTCATACTTTTAAGTAACAGTAGAAAAAAAAAATGAGTACTGAACTGATATGAACAAAAGTTGCAAACATTCCTAATCCTTAATAAATTGTGTGGTGGGGCTTTGAACTCTTGACATGAGTTTTGAAGCATTTATCGTCATTAAAGTTCGTATCTCATCATCAGTGACGCTCAGCAACTGAGAAAAGGAAGGACTCTTTGGAATTACAAATGAGTCATTAACATTATTCTCCACTGGCATTGAGAGGATATTCATGGAATGGTCTAGTTGTGGTGCTACTGGAGGAACAAGCATTGGTGAAGCCACTGTATAGGCAATTTCAGCATACCTTTGTGAAGATGATGAAGAAGGAACCAACGAAAGATCAGATGGAACCATGAATTGAGGCACTAAAGTAGAAGCGCTTGAAGGAGCAGTCAGAGGAACCAAATCAAGAGGAGCCCTTGGCACAGTAGATGGAACCAAAATAGGAATCTCGGATAGTACTGGAACATCAGCATGGACCAAAAGAGGATCCCATGACCTGTCGAAGCTGGTCTCACCAGAATCCATCGGTCCAACAGTAGGTTGGGGAGCATTTGATGTAGAACCTTCTTCGTGAGTTTTTGCTTCGATTTTGTCATCTATAAGCTTGAGGTTTTTATTGATCACATAACATAGATCGTTGAGATATTCAGGGTGCTTACTATTGGGCATCTCTTCACCATTCAACAATCCATACATGTGGTTGTATACTCCATTTTGCTTGTTTTCCTGCCTCACACCTTCTCAAGTTTCCTTCTCATTTTCTTGATCCTTTCATGATTCATGTTTCTTGTTGTTGTTCAATGTTCTTTGATTTATCCTCTCCGGAAGATTGCTAAACTTTGTAAAGAGGTCCGTGGAAAGCTTAGATTTGGAACTATCTCCTCCGGTTCGTTTTTGGTAAGGGTTATAGACTAAGTATCAATTCCAACATGCGCAAGGGATGTTAGTTCACGAGCCTTGGTTCGAAACCTTTTTGTCGTTTTCTATATGAGACTTTCCTTTTTCCTCTCAGTGTTATTTTCAATGAAAACGTAACTTCACTTCTTTCTATTCTACCCATGGTGAAATGCAGGAGGATATGTGGGATGAAATGAATTTATTATTCTAACTGTTGTGTATTTCTTCGCTAAGAATTACCTTCTATTTATAGGGTGGAAAATAAGTTTTCGAATTAGATGGTACTTATTTGTCAAGGGGTAATCTATTTTAGGTAGAAAATAAATGAGCCTAGATGAACAAATCGTTTGCGTGCAAAATTCTTTATTAGGGCGAGAATAAATAACTCATTTATCTAGGTAAGTAGACTCTAGTCATAAGAATAATTTTTTTTGAGTCAGACTTTTTTTATTAGGGAAAAAAATTAATTAATTTAGATCTAGATAAGTATAACTCTAGTCTTATGTTAAACAAATCTTTTTGAGTCAAACTATTTTTTATTAGGAAAATAATTTAATTAATTTAAATCTAGATATGTATTATTCATATGAGAGGACCATAGAGTATTAACAATGTTTTTTTGTAAAGAAAGTCTAAAACCATGTATTTAATTCCTACATAAAAATTATTGAAACAAATGCAAAATTGAAATATTGGCCAAAAATTGCAATATTAATTTTAAAATATTACCATCATATAATACAAATTAATTAATGATTATTAAAATGGAAATATTTAATTGAATATTTTATGACGATATGTGTAATGTTATTACTTGTTTGAACGCTATAACAAGCACATTATTTTTTTATCCAATTTTGGAAGAAACCATATTTAGAAGAAATTTTATATTGATTCCAATTTTATTAAAAATCAAATTAAGCTCAAATTTTAGTTTTTTTAACATTAAATTTTTTTCTAAATTTGTTTCGAAGGCAAATTTGTGCATAAAAAAAATTCACAAGACAACTACTAAACTATTGTGTTTATAGATATTGAGGAAAGAAAATAGAATATTATTTTATTTTACAATAGTATCCAATTATATTTAAAACTAAATCATGCTCAGATATTGTAATTTGTTACATTAAAAAAATATAAATTAGTTTCAAGAAATTTAATACATAAAATAATCGCACATGACACTTACCAAACTAATGTGCAACATCCTTTTAGAATTATTAATTTAATAGAATTCATGAAAAAAATTTTATATTTGTGATTCTATTTTAGAGAGATGAAAACTAAGCTTATTTAATTTATTCGTAATTGTCTTTTTAAAAAAATATGATTAACCTAGTTAAATTGAACTAATATGAATCAAAAAAAATGATGGTGCTATTTATTTATTTTTTGAATATGCAATATATGTTGTACTTTGAGTTTTTACACTTAGAGAATCTTGACGATTTTCATTGTTATATGTGACTGAATGGATACTAATATAAAAAATTTAAAAGTGGAAAATAAAGTTAAACATTAAAAAATAAAAGTTGAAAAGTACAAGAAATTTTTAAAATGTTTGATGGAGCATGATAAAGTAGAAACAAATGCTTAATACGGTATGATAAAGTAAGTTAAATTTAGCATGGTAAGATAAATAACTTTCTTATCCATTTCGCTCCTTTTTTCATTATATAATTTTCACATGTTTTAAGAATTAACTTATGTAATATAGTCTATCCATTAAAATTCTTATTAATGTATCTATGTCGATATCTTTAATAAGTTTAGTCTTTACTCAATGAACCAATGTAGAAAGAGCAATGCCGAAGAACTTACTATACACTCACCGCGTACTTATATTACCACCTGAACTTTTTCTTTATACCTTGAACCCGGTCCCCTGAGAAAAAATCCTCAATCCAACACCTTTTCCTGGGATAGAAAGTTTCATCGTGTCTCTCTTAGTATATCTGAAGGCTAAAAAATGATGAATCGTGTATTGCCAAAAAAAACTTATCTGTTTTAGTATCTGGTTGTGTATATTAATAGTGATAATCACTCCCCTAAGAAATTATGTGCAAGCAAAATTTCCAATCATTTTAGTTTTACCGATGCATATTACTTCGGAACAAATAAATTTCTCTTTTAAACATATAGAGTGTAATAATCGCATATATATTTTTATAAAATAAATTTAACGAGCCGAAAAGGTCACAATTTAAGCTTAGTTGAATGTTTAATCTCTTCATATTCTCGCTATAATTATGAGAAGAATATATCATATTATAATATTTGTGAATGGAGATGTAAAGGTTAAAAGGTACCATCTAAATTTAGTTAAATCTTTCATCATTTGCTAACCTTATAAGTTAATATGTCATACTAAATATATTTTTTGCGAGTTAAAAAGATAACAGACAAAAGATCATGATTTAAACTAAGTTATTTCTTTTATCTTATTTATGAATAATAAATAAGCAAATTTATGACATACATTATTCATTGCAGGTAATGAAACTTGACACACGTATCGTTTTTTAAATCTAGTAAATCTCTCATCCCTAGCTATATAAGAAAAGTCAATTGTTTACACCACTGAACTCATTGCAAAAGGGGGAAAAATGAACGTCTCTCCCTAACGCTATTTCTTTCTCTTCCAGAAATTAGAGGGAATACACTTTATTTAAGGAGTAAAAAATAATAATTTTGATCCAGAAATATTATATATGGATATAATCTCTTCTTTTATTTTCATACATATTTTTCAAAAATGAAAATATTATCTAGAAGAACAACCTTCGAAATAATTGAATAGTTTTTTTTTGTAAGCATTTGAATTTGTATATATCTAAGAAACAAGTAGCACTTACGATGGTTAAGTCACAAAGAAAAAATCTTCTCTGAGCGAAGAAATTTCATGTGTTTGATAAATTTTCATCACTTTTCATATAATACATTTCTCCTCTATATGTTCATCCATCACCATGTTTGTTTTATTTGGCAACAATACAGTACAGGTTTGTATCCCTTTTGCAGTTGTTCGAAACAATTAAAGTTAGTTCGATTCAAAGAAATTCTCTCCATTAAACATCAAAGTCATACAATTAAAAACTTTAATCATTAAAAATTATCATAATCTAATATTAAAACACATAAAATTGGGTTAAAATCAGAACATACGTGCTAACTTAAATAAAGGCAAGGTAATATATTTATTGTTCATTATAATGTTCTCGTACTCAGATGCAGAGCTAGGTGGGTTCAATGGTTCAAGAAACCACTAGCTTTTTCGTAACTTTATATTTGTATTAGAAATTTAAATAAATATATGTAGAAAAAATGGCTAAAAACCTCCCCAATCTATAGTCAGATTTCCAGCTACACACTCATACTTTATGGGAGTCGTAATATCCCCTCTGATATTTTTAAAATGAAATTATTTGCTCCCTAAATGTTCATGTGGCAAAAGAGACGTAGTTCACTCTCTTTGGGAGAGTGACTAAAAAAAAGATAATTAAAATATTATCTTTAGAAATATTTAATTTAATTCATCTTAACATTCTACTTCTTAAAAAAAAGAAATTATATTTCCTTTTATTCTTTTTATCTTCTTTATCTTTTCCCTTTAATAGATCCATAAATATAATTAGTAGCTCACACTCATCACCGATCAACCGCCCTCTCACTATTCATCACAAGTCTCACCTTCAAAAAAATACTCACATTCACTACTTTTCTTAGATGCTCCACTTCTCAAATCTTTAAATATTTATTAGTTGCTCAAAATCAAAATAAAAATGAAAGTTAGAAGAATAGAATTTTACACTAGTCACTAATGGAGTAATTCACTACATACTCCCTCCATTCCTATTTACTTGTTCATATTTCCTCTTTTAATTGTTCATTTTGACAAATCAAGAAAGGACAAAAAAAATTCTTGACATACCCTCTTTAAAACTTCTTGAAAATTTCTAAGTTTTAATTCATATTTTTTTACACCAAAAATTAATACGGATAAAGTTATAACTTCACTATGTTAATTATTTGTTATTTTTTAATATGTGTGTCTTTCTAATGTGGATAACTAAAAAATAGGGACGCACACCAGTATTGCCCCAATTCAATCAACCTAAAGAGAAGAATTCATTAAAGAAATACTTATTAAAACGACCCTTTGATGAGAAGAGCTCACTCCTTGAATATTAAGCGAAACAACACCCTACAAATTACCAAACACCCAATTCAGTGATACAAAAAAAGCATTTTTTCATTCGCTCTAATCTTTAAAGAAAACGAACAAATAATAATCTATCCTTTGATCAGTTAGACTTTCGATAAGGTCGACGACTCGGTAGTCATCAAATATGTCAGAAACAAAGCTTTCAAGGGAAACGAAATGAGAGGCAATGGAACCCAGAAAATAGAAAAAGGGAGATGACAAAACTAGCTCCATTGATGAACTCATTCCTCTGTAAGAAAATGAAACATCAACTAAGAGTAACTGAATTGAGAGAGAAAATTGTGTTTTGTATTGAATGAGAAATGTTACAATATGAACCTATATATATACTACTACTAACAGAATATAAGTTGGAAAATTAACTCACTAACAACTTTACTCTAACAACTTAACGCTAACTAACTTTACTGTACACAACTAACTAATGGAATCTTCTCTGTACATAACTAACTAATTGACTCACACCTTCATATTATCATCAGGAAAAGATGAAATATAAAACAAAAATAGTAAAATATAAAAGAATAAATGAATATTTTTAATGTAAAAAAACCTTAATATTACGTGGCAGCACGTGTTGACTACTATCTAATACAAATTTGGGGTTGAGTTTGTAGGGGGATAAATATTTAACTTATAAAAGGTTCGGGAGGGGGAGAAAGGTGCGATAGGACCCCCATAAAGAATAATTGTGTAGTTAGAAATTCGATAATAGCTTGAGAGGGCTTTTGGTCATTTTCTCAATATATGTATATTAACTTCTATACCCACAAACAAATTAATTTAGAACCCCCAAACTCATTATCTTGACTTCGCCTCTGAGTGAGTCATACTTTAATTTATCAAACAAAAAAAAGTACTACTTTCATGCATAGAAATTTATATGAAACTAAAGTGCAAACATTTCTACTTATAATTAGACATTGATTTTAGATCCTTATTAGTTGTGGTGGTGGGGTGAATATCGAAAGATGTATCATTAGTAAAGTCATTATCTCATCATCATTCAAATTTAACAAATGAGAAAATGAAGGACTTTGTGAATATGGTCATTATTGTGGGTTTTTTTTCCTTTTTTTTTTCTTTTCTTGTTCTAAACGCCGGTAGATTTTTTTTTCCAAGATAGGTCACGTAGGCAAATAAGGAGTAAGAAATTATTATAAAATAGTTCCGGGGGGTCATCACAATCTACATTTTAATTTTCCTTAAATATTTATAATGCCACTAATAAGTATAAATTATTGGCAGGATGATTTAGTACTTTAATATGATTATTTTTATATGACTTTACAATAACATCTAATATTTGTGGTTTTTCTTAACGAAACACCGTAGATTAATTGTATTTTGTGGACTAAAGAAATATTTGGCGCACAAGTTAATAAGTATGTTTGTATGCAAGCTTTACTGAAAAAATTCGAAGTTTATTAGTTTGGTTTGATTTATAAATTTTAAAATTCGACATAATGGATTGGTTTAGTATTTGAAAACCCGAACCAACCCAAGATTGAAAAATACGGAAAAAAAATTGAATTTTATTAGTTTGATTTGGTTTATAAATATAAAAATTTTACACGAATGGTTGTCTTTGATATTTGAAAAACCCGAACCAACTCAGTCATATACACCCCTACCTGAGAGGATATATTTCATTAACCTCGGTACTTGAGGGGAATATTTTTCTTAAAGGAATAAACACAGTGCATTCAGTGAGCTCAATTTTCTTCTTTAAGAAAAATATTTTATATATTGTTTTTATTCTATTTTCTCTACTAGTTTTAATTTTCTAGTCGTGAAATTTTTATTTGTTACTTACAAAGTTCTTAAAAGTTTTATTCTAAACATCTTATGAATACATGATGAACAACATTAGTACCACTCGCAACAAATATTCAGGGATAATTATGTGGGTTGAATTTCGAGTTTGTATAATTGAAAATTTGTATAATATAATTTATAACTATATGTATACATTCGTTATTTTAAGTTTATACAAAAATAACTCAATTATATAAACAAATCTGCAAATCATACAACTCACTCGTAAATTATGCAAATAGAACAATTTAAACTATAGTTACAATCCGTAGATATACAAACTATAACTGGAGCACATAATTAAATTTATCATAATAGTTATTTGCGAAAATACTCCTTTAATTGTTTGTTGTGGCCGGTAAATTTCTCATCGACAAACTACTTACAGTTGCTAATTAGTTCCTTTTTCATTTCGTAAATATATGTTATTGGATTAAATAAGAAATTAAAAAAACTTCTCCGTAAATAACTTCATCATCATTTTTTTCTATTTTTCCATCATAATGATGAATTTTGCCTATATAGTGGCTATTTACGAAAATTTCACTTTAGACATCGCTTCATCTTGATTTTCAGGAGGATTATTAACGGGGAAGACTATTTTATTGAACATATATTCATATCATATATACTAATTCTATTTACACTTTCAAATAATTACGTATTTTATCATTAATTTAGAATTTTCTATCATATGTTTAGAAGTAAATACACCTAGATACATATATTTTTGCAGCCAGATACATTCAAAAAGGAAGGGAGACGAGCGAGATGGCGAGTGAAGTAGTCACGTATCAATTACATGTGAAACACAATTGATACACATTATAATATACTTGTATATATATACACGTGTGTGTGAATCTACTTGGATAAAGTTATCTAGAACAAATTATATTTAATGTCAATATGATATATCTTGAAATACATGTATCTACACGTATTAAGATGGACCAAAAATAAGTAAGATTCGTAATATTATAAATTAAAATATATCTAAATAATTAGCTTCTAAACTTTTGATATTTCTATGAATTTCTCTTATTAATATTAGCAACCACACAAATAGCATAAAATGATTAATGCACCTTTTCAATTCTATATATCATTCACTTTTATTCAATCCAATGATATAAAACAAATTTTACTAATTAACATCCATAATTCAAAAATTGTGAAGAAAAAAATGAAGACAACAAAGTCCGTAATTGTGAAAGTAAATGATTATTTAATTTAATACTTTACTTGATTAATTATTAAAACTTTAAACTTATCAATAATGAATTGATTTTCCACTTTTGTGAATCTCTCCTCTCCTATTTTAACTTCTTCTACCTTTAATTTTCTCTTTGAAAAATATAATAAAAATCCAAGTCAATATTCTCCCAATTGAACCCCAAAAGCAATCATATTGTTCTCATATGATTAGCTAAAATAAAATTAATAAAAGGGAAAAAAAAAGGAATATTGACATGATTTAAATAAATGAAAAATTCATTCTTAAATGAAGCATACAAAAAGTAGGCCCAAAGGCACACAACTTTTAAGAGAAAAAGCATTTTCAAATAAAGTGATAAAAGTGAAGGGCCCAATCTCCAAGTCATAACTCTAAATTTAATTAATTAAATTAATATAAGGCTGTGAAATATTGTGATAAAAAAAAAATTGAGGAGTATTTGGAAGAAGTACATAAATGCACATGGGAAGGGGACATAACTCACATGTAAATAAACATGGAATTTTCTTTTCTTTGCTTCCTATTTTCATAGCATTTCCTGTTTTTGTCTTCTTATCTTATCACTTCATCATTCAAACTATTAGTGACACAAAAATATTGAAGACTTAATTAAACCATATTATTATTAGGTCATTATTAAAATTCGGACTTGGAAGAAGAAAATGAAATAAGAATGATTATATTTGTCGTAATAGATAGACATTTAAAAAAAGACGTGATATCTTCTATTTTGTTAAGTTCTGCATCAATCTCTAATTTGATAGTTATATGTGATACTTATGATTTGAATTATTAGTTGCATTTGTTAAAGCTATTCTTGGAATACTAAAAGTATCAAAGTAATCATAGAAATCTTAGTTAGTTGAATCTCACTTAAGCTAAAAGATGTACAAAATTATCAATAAAAAAAAATTATTTGAGGATAATAGGACCTTGGTTTAGTTAAAGTATGTTTTTGAGATTTCAATTATATTGTGAGGATACTTATGCCTTATCCCTTCTTTTTAAAATGATTGTGAGCTTATGTGCAGTTAAATTTTCCATTTTAATTCGCTTTCTTTGTTAATCACATAAATTTACCCAAATATTTTTCATCCATCTAGTAGGTTTTGCACTTCGGGTCCCTCCATATCCAATGTCTTTGAGTTTGAGTCCGATCTCGAATCTCTTATTTTTTTCATCGAAACCAATCTCTTTTTCTTATATGAATTACATGAGTATATCACCATTGTTTAGATTAAGTAAATTAAATTAAACATATCATCATTTATACCAATTTTTATTACATTTTAGACCAACGTAGTTTAGCCAATTTTAATCTTTTCAATCCAATCAACTGGCCTATTTAACGCCCCTACAAAGAAACTATTGATCAAGTTATCCATCTGATAAAAAACAAGACCTACTATTCTTCTACTAGGAAATCGATTGTGCTCTTGAGGATCGTTGATAGTTATATAAAATAAGTCTTATTTATATATTAGAGTCCGTATAATTTATATGACATTTAATAGATAAAATTAGATACTATTTGTTTTACTTTTCTTTTCTTTTATATATATAAGTATTATTTTTGGAATTGAATGAAGTTTTAAACATTACTATATTTTACACTATTTGTTCAGTCATCCACATGCCTGTGTTACTTTGATCCATAAAGATAGTGACTTATGACATTTTCATAACCGTCAAATCTATTGCCCTTTCATTATTAGTTAGTTTTAATTTAATACTATAAATTAAATGAGACAAAAGATAGATAGTGATGATTTTCATGGTTTCTAATTTCTAGCTTTCGTTGCATTAAAGTTTGACTATATCTAAATTTGTATCATGTGATGTTCAATTTGGGGAAAGCGTTTCCAAGGATTTATATCATTCTCAAATATATTAAGATGCTATGATGCTTTAAAAATAATCTTTAGCGTTAATAATTTAATTATTATTAAATATATTTTTTAAAAAAATAATTAATATTCTTTATAAATGTCTCTTTTAAGTGAATAACGATATTAGATTCAATTTTGGTTCTTCATTTTGAGGGTAATGTTCATTATTGTTACTCCCTCCTTCCCAAATTAACACAACTTTGTTTTTATACAAATAAAGAAGATGATAATCAAAAAAGTCTTTCTTATTAATCCTTTTAGTTCAAAATAAATTATGTTTTAACCTATAAAAATTGGTCTAAAATAATTAAATTATTTTAACTTACACTTGACTCATGATAACTATGTCAACTTAAAAGACAAACAGTAAATTAAATATTTTATTTAGGAGTATTAATTACCTTATCCTTTATGTGTCAGTTTCAAGATCCAATGGAACAATTGCTTAGCTCTACATCAAGTCATCACTATAAAGTATTACATAGTTCAACCTATATATTGAGTGCTCACAAATACTACTAACAAGTCTTTCCTTACTCACAAATATAAGTCTGGTGCAATGATAAAAATTAAAATTGTTATACTTTTAATTAAAAAATTTAAATTTAAATTTTGAGAGTAAATTTTTTTTATTAAAAGTGTCATTTGCAAATAGGCTATGCAATGTGCAATCTGAATCTAATTGAGGCTCCAATGTAAAATCCTAACACAATACTAAAAAAAATCTTTCTTTCATCGTATAAAATTCACCAATGATTAAAACTTGAAAGGTACTCCCTCTTTGGTTGCTTCTTACTAACTTATTCTTGAATTCAAGAATAAATATAAGATTTATTTTTTAAAATTTTGTAAAAGAAAAACACACACATGTGCTCGAGTGAAGAGATTATCTGAAAATTATATTTTAAAAAATTTAGTTACTATTATAATCAACTAGTAGATTTTTATAAAATTGTGTGTGTTTAAAAAGTTTTAAATTGTAAAATATTTTTTTTAATAAAAGCAACATGAGATCTTGGTACTTTATCATCGCTCTCCGCCTTTGAGAGCTTGCGATGTTTAGTTAATTGACTATGATTTTTCTCATTTTTGTAAAATTATGTATGAATCGAGAAAATTTTGATAGTATTCACAAGGTGTGGAGTTTTTAAGTTTATAAGAAAAAAATATGATTTAAAAAAATATTAAATTGTATATCCAAATAAAACTCCAACTTCAAATAAATCAATCCATCTCAAAAGTTTATTCTCTCCTTTTAGTGTCTAATCAACAAAATTCGACCATCACTTAATATTTATATCTATTCAATAAATATTGTGGACATAGTTGTATATTAACCTTTTAGCATTTAATCATAATTAATTAACATCTTATTAAATTAATTAATTCTAATAAATTCACATGGTTTGATATTAGACCATTTATTTGCCGTCAATGGTCCTGGTTCATTTGTTAAATTAGGGTCTAATTAACATCATTTTCTTCTAGAATTTTACCACCTTAATTAGTAGTTTGTTTTTTTTTCTAAGTTGACATTGTGGGAAAAAAAATTAGAAGGTCATCATCATAAATGTCACTATTGATCAATTTATTTATTTTTTGCAATGAATGGAAAAATACTCTATAAAAGTCCACAAATGAAATCATTTGAAATAGACATTGAACATACAAATATATTTTTTAGGTAAATTGATTATACAAAATATTAATTAGGTAGGGGTCTTAGTAGTAATTATTTATGCGATTGTTCATACGTAACAAATATAACAACTACATATTTGATTATAACACGCCTTCTAAATTATTTCTATATATTACTATCAAATTTTCATTTTAAATTTTTTTTAAAAGTAGTTAAACTAAGATCTTAGTCTACTCTCGATCTCGATGTATATGCAAAAAAAAAAAAAATTAATATATAAACAAATGGATGTTGACGTAGTCCATACCAAATCAACTCTATAATGGTAGTTATAATTTGTAAATTTCTTCAGCTAAATAAGATAAATTATAGAACTTAAATATTAAAACTTTAGTTGGTAAACTCATTAATTAATTTTCTTAAATATTAAAATTCGAAAGATTGAACAAGAAAAGTACTATGAGTGTTGTTTTATTTTAATGACACCTAAATAATATTTTCTAGTTATTATTACTCATTGAGAGTTTCAACAATAATTAATTTGAGTAATTGGGGTCAAAAAATTAGATCTTTAAAAAAATTATTCGTATATCACTATTTTTTATTTTTTTATTTTGAATTTAGAGCTTTTTAAAGAGAACTCCAATATAGTATAAATTCTACATTTCAAATGCTATGAATTAAAAAAAAACAGAATATCATCAAGTTAATTAAGTAAATTATCACTTAATCTTTCGTAAATTGGTGGCTTAAAAATATTATCAATACTTAATTAATAAGACATATATGTAAAAGTTGGTGTGGTCGCTGGCCAGCAATTTGAAGCATATACACACCAAACATCCACCTAAGAAAAGGGATTATGCATGAAACAATTAAGTTTAGGTATCAATTATTTGAATTTGGAGAATATTATTCAACATTAATTTAATAATTTATTTTATTAAACAACTAAAAGCCACAGATTATTGAAGTGGTTAAGGCATAATTTGGTTGTACTTTTGTGTATATATATATTTTTGCTATAATTAAAACGAACACACTTGCCAAAAAAAGGCATCAAATTGTGTTTGCCTGAGTTGTTTGCAAAAGCTATTATTTATGAAGGGGAAAAGAGTTAAAATTGTCCTTAAACTACGTAAAAGGAATAAAAATATTTTTCGTTTATAATTTATCTCAAAAATATTTTTATCGTCAATATTTTGATTTTAAAATGTCTTAAACTATTCAAAAGAAATGAAAATGTTCCCCTCGTTTGTATTTTGGTCCAAATATGTTTGTCATTGATATTTTTGTCCAAAATGCCCTTATTGTTATTTAATAGGTCAAAAAAGTTCATTTTCCAAATAAACATATTATTATTTTCTTTTTGATACATTTTTTTTCAATTTACTATTTTAAAAAAAAAATTACACATGTTTATCTAAAATTAAATTCACAAAAAAAATAAAAAAAATGAGAAATATTTTATATCGTTATATAAATTAATGATTGGATATACTATGATCTTATATATATATATGGCATATATTATCTATCGAAAGGGTGCATGAAATTATTCTATTTTAATTGATAAAATGAGATTAAGAAGAAAAAAATATTTCCTACATTTTAGGGATAATGCCCAAGTACCCCCTCAACCTATGCCCGAAATCTCAGAGACACACCCTTGAACTTGTTTTATTAATAATTTTTACCCTTTTTAGCCTACGTGCACTATCTGTGGTCAATGATGTTTACTTTTTTTTCCAAACTAGTGCCCGTATGCTAAAAAAGGGTAGAATTATTATACAAATAAGTTCAGGGAGGGTAATAGGACCTTAATATAATATAGTGTGTCTCTGAATTTCGGGCATAGGTTGAGGGGTACTGTGCATTTTCCCTACATTTTATTTGTTAAAGTGATTTTAGAAGAAAGAAAACAAGAATAGTGTTCCTTAATAATATTTTAATTAAAAAGAAGATTTGTTTAAAAAGAAAAAAATAATATATTTATTCGGGAAAAGGACAATTTTTGACATATTTTATAACTATATGGGCATTTATGAATCAAAGTATTGACTACAGGGACATTTTTAAGCCAATGTATTAACGGTAAGGGCATTTTTTTGAGTGAAACTATAAACGGATACATTTTTGTTCCTTTTACATAGTTTAAGGGCATTTTTGACTTTTTTCCTTTTATAAAAGAAAATCTACTATATAATGTGATGAAATTTGACTAGACATACAGATAAGAATGAAAAATTGATTTTTGTAAAATATTTTTTTTATTTAAAAAAAAGAATAAAGGAGACCTTTTCAGGTTATAACGAATTTTTAGAAAATTGATAAAATAAAAGAGAAAAGGGAATAATTGGTGATTATTGAGACTGCCAGCTCTAAAATGAAATTTACTTTTAAAGACAGTTTTTTAAATTTATTTTATTTCGACGGAATAATACTGCACGTCCAAAGCATGCTGCATAACCCATGAAATAGGAAAATATTTTTTTTTTCCGTTCTAATTTGATCGTCTACTTTCAATTTGATATAAAATTTTAAAAAAATAAATGAAATATTGTGATATTTAACATATCACACATGAAAAGTGAAATTAATAATTACTTAAAAAAAATTAAAAGAGAGAAAATATTTGTCCACCTTAATTTCAGGTTTTGTTAATTACAATTTGCATGGATGAAGTTAATTATCACATGCAAGATGTTGTTGCCCTCAACTGAGCTACTACTCATGAGTCATGTAGCTATGGGAATCCTAATATGTTATTTCATTTCTTCTAACTCAAAAAATATTCTACGCGCCCTCCGTTTTAATTTACTTGATATAATTTAATTTGAGATGAAGTTTTTTTTTAAAAAAAAAAAGAGTTTTGATATTATGGTCTAAAATAAACCAGAGATATTTGTGTGACTAAACATTATTTCATTTAAAATAAAATAAATATATTTTAAAAGTTGAATTAAAGTAATTAAACTATGTTATTCTTTTCGGAACGAACAAAAAAGTATATAAATTATATAAACTGAAACAAACGCAGTACCAAAAAACACTCGGAGAAAAGAAAAAACTTGTTCGATTGCTAGTTTTATAAGATAGTGTGATCTTTCAATCATGGGAATAAAAAGAAGTTATTTACATAATAATAATTTCCACATTATCTTTTAGTTTAAGCAAAATTTGCATAAAGAGAAACGTAAAAGTTTAAAAAATACTATTTGTATATTACTCCAACTTTTATGCATTTTGGTCCCAAAAAGGAAGTATAATTTTACAATTTGATTGGATATTGAGTGCTTTTTTAATGGATCTTCATGATTTTCAGTCATAATATTTCAAATTTATAAAAAAGAAATTGCTTGAATAAAAATCAATCTACCATGAATAATGATCCACTTCAAAATTATATTGTAATTGACTTCTAGTTACCAATATATATCACCATATATTGAAAATAATTGTGGTAAAGTAGGAAGTCATTTTCCTTGAACCTAATTATACATTGCTTCTCTGATTTTATTTTTATTTTTAAAAAAAAAATCGTTTTCAAAGAAACATGAAATAAATAATGTGGTCTCGTGATAGTGAAATCCTTTTGTATTTTTTTTAATGCTTTTCTGAAAGTAAACGCAACTAATCAATAACGTCTGCAATTATAGTAGTAATAATAATGTAGTATACATCTTTTCCCATTAGTATAATTTCTAATTCCATAAAATCATATTGCGGCCGAATTTAGATTTTCATTAAAGAATTCAAAATGTATATAAATAAATTAATTAATTAAGAGGCTAAGAAATTCAACATATATTATGTATACTTTAAAACTAATTTTAATCTTATATATATATAATCTATTTTTTTGCCTCAGGGAGGAGTCGGATGAACCTCATCCAACTACTTGGCTCCGCCTTACATAGAATGAAATTTCAAGGATTGTGATAGGATAAATATGATTTCGCTATCCTCACCCCTATCAGGAATCTCGAGTTTGAACCTTATGATAGTTAGGATCGAAATCCAAAATAAATAATGAACGCGAGATGAAAATAAAAATAATAATTATTGGCCTATTTTTCTTATTGGCCTATAAGTGGGTAAGGCCAACACTGGAAATTGGTCAGCATAGGACCTACTGGAGTCCCTGGTGGAGCCTTAAAGCAGCCAAAGAGTTTCTGATTTTCAATAATTAAAATAATCACACTTTTGAATTATATGAAACATCATTAGAATTCATACACATACATTAAAATAAAAGCAACTTAAAACTAAAAATACTGTTTCATAGTTGAGTTTTTAGGAAGAAAAATGGATTGTGCCTTTTTGGCTTAGTCTAATCAGAATCTTACTTCTAGATTAATCCAAAATTATGATAAAGTTTGTTGCTAGTACAAAAGAGATGACTTAGATAGCACAATTATTAAAGTGTTTAAACATTGAGGTTATTATTTGTTAATTATATTTACCCAGTGTCTTATGAAAGTAACACAAATATCCTTACTCTTTCTTCTTAGATTTTTTTTTTCTCCAATTATAATATTGCAAGATATCTAAAATAATGGGGTTGAGATGAGATATGCGTGCACCTCGTCCTTTTAGACTATGCTTGCGATATTATATATACTATTGCATGTTTAGGATTTCTTTGGTTAAGAGAAATTAAAAGGCATCGAAAATGTTATACTTCGCGTTTTGTTTAACAAGAGAAAATACTCAAGTAAACTTATATACCAAATCTCTTATAAACAGAATTCATAAGTATCTTATAAACATAATTTATCACTATATATTCTTATCTTTTTTAATCTTTATAAATTATTTCTCGACCTTACTTATAATATTATACTAATATGTAACGAATTTGTCTTATCATTAAAGACACTAGGAATGTCACAATACACAGTGTAGAGTGTCCCTCTTTTGGGCCAAGAAAAAAAAATGAAAAAGAAACAAGAGCATATGATAATTAAACACATGTCGAAGGGGACGTATTAAATCCTCTTTACCAATTGTGTGACAGCAAATTAATAATGTCACAAGACATAAAAACTATGTCCCTATGTATGATCAATTTGAAGACTCCATACATTGTTTTCCACTATAACACTTGATTTTTGCTTCAAACGCACACCATTTCTACTAACAACAATTATTGCTAATTTCAAGATCATGAAACTTATCCATTATATCAGTAAAATACACTATTAAAATAAGTTTGAGTGAATTTTTCTTTTGTCATACAAACTAACAAATTTGATAGTGTAAGATTTTAATACACCAATTTGTGAGATATAAAAAATCTCATACAAAGTAAAATCAAAAAAGTTTTAATTAGCATGGCCATAGAAATGTAAAACTTAATTTGTTTTTATTAGTAGTTCCAAGAGAGAAGAGATTACTATAGTTCATACATTTAGCCAACTCTGAAAAATAATTGGTTTTAAAGATGTCATTTTTTAATAATAGAGAGTAATAAGCCCCACTTTTTGAACACTTCTTGTTGGTCTCGACTGACTAATTTGTCCTACATCAACCAAAAACACCTAATAATTTGCAAATTACACTTATATTTAGCCGATAATTTTATCATATCACTGTTTAAATATATATTTTAAAATTAAATTTTAAAAATAAATATTATAACTCTTAAAACTAAACAAATACAAATGAATATTTATTTTTAGTATGGAAAAAATTGCCTAAATATATATTTATTTTATGGCATAATACATATATTAAACCCTAAACTTGATTTCAAATTTTAATTTTGACCTCCGACTTTCATAATGCACAAAGAGACATTTTAACTATCCATTTTTAAATAAATAAACGCATGAGTCCTTCATGGGAAAATACATGTAGGACAAAAAATGACATGTAGGACATAAATGTGAGTCTATTTGTGCACACCCAAAGTTGAAGGACATAAATGTGATTTGAAGCCAAGTCAAAGGATATATATTTATGTATTATGCCTTATTTTATTATAATCTCTATAATTTTCTACCATTAAGAAAAATTTAAAAGTTTCTTCTCGGATATCTCACTCCTCTCTCACTGATACATTTTTTCTCTTTTTTGATAAATTTCCTCCTCTCTTCCTCTTATATATATATTCGTATATCTTATCTCCTCTCTTATACATTCCTCCGCTCTGTGATCGAGAGGTAAAATACCTTTTTTCTTGAAATTGTAGTCCCTAAATATGCCTCATCTCCTGCCATGCACCCTAAAACAAAGACAAAACTGAATGCGTAAAGGGACCTATATCATTAGCCTTTTAATTCCAACGTGGCACGATGTTGAAAGGTCAGTGTCGTACACGGTGGCCCGAATGCCAGCGTGTGAGATACTGCTACCGTCTAGCTGGCATACAAAAGTGAATCACTATTATCGAGGATCGTACGCTAAATTATTTCAAAATTATAATTTTATAATATATTTAAAATTATAATTATACATTTTATCTTAACTAAAATCAAATGTATCATAAATTTAGTTTTAAAATATTTCACTTTTATTTCCCATACCAATATTACAAACCTTTAGAATATAATTGGTAGGTTTAGTAGGATATCGGCTGCGGGGTTTTTCCTTTCCGAAAAGAAAGCAAAAGAGAGAAACAGGCTGGCAAAGGCGGCAGGTCACATGAGGCTTTTTCCTGATTTGTTTATATTGTCCAGCTGGCCATTTCATTACACGACACCAATTCTTCAAGGAGATGGTCATTATCCTATTCTCTTCTCTTGGCATTTGAACACCATTTTTGAATTTTGAATAGTACCTTGCTTCCCTCCATCCTATATTAATATTCACGTAGATAAAATTTATTTGTATCGAGTATTTATATTAAATTAATACAGGTATGTTATGCGTTTAAATTTATAGTTTATTTTTACTTTATTAAATTACGTAATAATAGAAATTACATTAATTTGATGTGAATATTCGATGTGAATAAGTTTTTCCATATCTGTATTATTATTTTCTTCTTCTTAATTTATATCGTAAATCTCATAAATTTAGATAAATTATTTTTTATATAGAAATTTTGTATATTGAGTTATTAATTATGATAATATTTTATAGTACTTTATGTATTTTTAAAAATAAAAAAATAATTTGTGATAAGGTTAAATTATTCAACTCTCATATGCCACATAAATTGAGATAAAATTATTTATTCCATGTTATTATTTCTAAGAGTGAAATAAATATTTTATAGCTGATAATTTTGTTAAACTTTTCAAAAATTTGGAAAGATTTTTTTTTTTTGATAGAGACTCTAATAAAATGATCCAAAGCAATTAAGAAAAAAAAATTAACAAAAATAAAAGCATACGAAGAGTATCTTTTAACAGTAACTATAACAAAATAACACTAGAAGTAAAAAAAGTAACACTATTTTAAGAAAAAATAAACTACAAAAACTAATACTACCACCACTAGTACGAATGAATAGTTAAACAATACATATTATCTATTAATCTTCTATCTTTAATTTATATTCTTAACAACCTAATGTATAACATTATTTTTCGATAAATTAAAATAAAAATATTAATAAGCTAAAATAATATTATATATTTGAATAAATAAAAGTCTTCTCTCCCCAAACCCACAAGGCAACGCAACAAAACCTTGGCCCCACACGTTTACCTTACGAATTACGGTGAAGTTAATTGTTTTAATTAATTGTTTGGTTATTTATTGACTTCATCAACGTGCATTTTAGTTATGTGATTTTAGTTCATTGGATTTATTATTTTAATTTTTTTTGTGATTTTGATATAATGTTATATTTATTTAATTATAAATCATCTAAAATTTATAATCATATTATTATCATCATGTTCTAAGAACAATGATATATTTTATATTTAAAGATGATTTAATCTTAAGCTTTTCATTTAATAATTATAATTTTTTAATAACCACACAAATATTATAAAAAATATTTATAACTAAAAGTTTTATACCAAATTATCTTTCAACACATAATAATTATAATATAAAAAATACGTCCTCCGTTTAAAAAAGAATGACTCTATTTTCTTTTTAATCTGTTTAGAAAAAAATGACCCCTTTCATCTTTTGGCAACACTTTAACTTTAATTTTTCACGTGATATATTTAAGACTACAAGATTAAAAGACATTTTGATACATTTGACATAACTTTAATTTAGAACCACAAAATTAAAAAACTTCTTTATTTTCTTAAACTCCATTTCAAATTAAACTAGATCATTATTTTTTAAACGGAGGAAATAATAACTAAATAAAATGTTGGGCGGTGGTGGATGGATGTCATAGAAATTAGTTATAAATTGGTGATGATGCAATTTCAGAAATACTCAGGTGATGATTGCATATTTAGAATACCTTTTAATTTCCAAATGTGACCATCCAAAACAGTTGAATTTTGGAAATCCAAATTCCACCACACCAAAAATAAGAAAAAAGAAAATTTTCGTTCAATCGATAACTTCGTAATTAATAGTTCAGTAAGATATATTATTCGTATAGGGTTCATTCAAATTCGTATAGTTAAAATGTTACTATATATCTTTATGTATATATAAAATTAAGATTATTTTTATGTATAGTAAATATTTAATTTTCCTAATTTCTTCACGTGTATATTTTATTATATTACAAAATAAAATTTTTGATTCCACTCTTATAAATAGAGTAATAATTTAAATAGGTAAATAAACTATAAAAAAGGTATAAACTCTAAAATTTTGTTCTAAACCTGGTACAAATGTGAAAATTCTTAATTAAATCAAGAGAGAGATCGTTATCAAAGCTTTACAAAATTTATTCGTTTTTCACGAGTAATACTAGTCCACTTCAAATTAAAAAAATATTATTTTTTTTTTGAAAAAACAATAATATTAAATTCCCTCATGGACTCAGATTTTCTTATTTTCTTATTCTTATTCTACTTTTGACCAAGAGCAATACTGGTCATGTTGACTACGCCTATAAATTTTTTTTACAAAAAAGTTTCCACATATTAAAACACAGAAGTTACATAAATCATTTACTACTTTCATTTTAATATGAATTAAAATTTCTGTCACCTTTTTTATATAATTTAAAATAAATAAAATATTTAATATTTGAACATATATTGTTTTTTTCCCATTTATTCTTTATTCTATTATATATAAAAGCAAAATGATTAAATTAACAAATTATCTTTTAATTAACTTTCTTAAGGTGTGTCGAGATAAATTTATAAACTAAAATATGAGGCATATAAATTCGTTATCTCTAGATACATAAATATTTCCTAACACTATACACTTAGATTAAACACACGATTATATAATTTTTTTCATCATCATTTTAAAGTGTGTCATACGAGTAGATTTGAAATTAGAATACGAGTGCATTACTAAAAAATATGAAAAAATCAATTTAAAAATTCATTCATTATGAAACGAACAAAGTAATAAATAATTCTTAATTACAAGTTTACTCATATGACATACTTCAAAAGTTCATTTATTTTTAAAACGAACAACGTAATAAATAATTCATAATTTCAAATTTACTCGTTTGACAATTTCAAAAGTTTATTTATTTGAAGTAAATAGAATAATAAGTAATTCGTAATCTCAAATTTAATAGTATGACATAGTTCAAAAGTTCATTTATTTTGAAACGGACGAGCTATAAATAATTCCTTCCCCTACTCTAAACAAGTTGTATAAATACCCTATGTTCTTCCACAAATAGAAAATTAAGAACAAAAAAAAAAAGCATTAGCCATCTGACACCTTCTCTGACTTGTACCATTTTTCATCCAATACTAAACGCGCATTGATCATTGTATTTCGTGTTTCTGCCGATCATTTCCACCAAATTTTTTTTCAGAAACTTTCTTAGAAAGTCTCTGAGAAAATCATGTTTTAAATAAACAAAAAAAACAGAGCATTTTTTCCCCACTATTTTTGTGTTTCTTGAGGTGAAGAAGCCATTTGTTTGTGAAGAAATGGCAGTGTCAAAAACTAACAAGAAGAAGCAGCAGTGTTACATAGCAGTACCATCTCAAATAATAAATTCAATTTCTTCTTCAGGGCTTCAGTCTCTGTTACTGTCTCCAAAGAAAAAAACCCCATCTTTTTCTGTAAAGCTCAAACTTTTGCTTAATAATCCAAGATTCTGGGTTTTGTTTCTTTTTGTTTTTGGGTTTGTTGGTATGTTGAAGTTATGGTTCAATTTTGAAACTTTACTTCCTTTTGCACCAAACCCATGTGGGATTTTTCAAGAAAAGACTTCATTTTTAAATGACCATCAAGTTTCTCAGCTCAGTATTGGAGCTCTGAATCTTGGAAATGGAGAAAAAGAAGAAAAAGAAGAAGAAGGGGATGAAAAGAATGAGTTTTGGAAACAACCTGATGGGTTGGGTTATAAGCCTTGTTTGGATTTTAGTTCAGAGTATAGAAAAACAAGTTCGGATATTGTTAAAGGAAGGACTAGGTATTTGATGGTTGTGGTTTCTGGTGGAATGAATCAGCAGAGAAATCAGATTGTTGATGCTGTGGTGATTGCTAGGATTCTTGGTGCTGCTCTTGTTGTTCCCATTTTGCAAGTTAATGTCATCTGGGGTGATGAAAGGTTTGGCTTTTCTTGAATTCTTCTTTATTTCCAGCTCACAAGTTCTGTTATTACTGTTTAATTATCTGTACTTAGGCAACTCTTGTTGAACTTGACTTAACTTCTAATTTTGGAGTTTGAATAGTTAGTTAGTCCAATTTTATCTATTTGAGAACATCAATTTATAGAAATGTTTCAATAGTTTGGTGGAGAACTTGTTATTTACTTAGTGTAACATTGTATATGGTTTTAATAAGTTAGATTTCTATGCTATTCTAAGGTGTTTTTGATTTCTTAGCTTATGTTCTTTGTTGGTTTTTGGTTGCAGTGAGTTCTCCGATATATTTGACTTGGATCACTTTAAGGAAGTATTAGCAAATGATGTAAGAATAGTTTCATCACTTCCGTCAACGCACGTAATGACTAGACCTGTGGAGGAGAAAAGGACTCCTCTCCATGCCTCCCCCGAATGGATTCGTTCACATTATACCAGAAAGGTAAAGAGGAATCAATTCAATTAATCTATGAAGTTATTACTTTCCTGGTTTTGGTTCAATAATAAGGACCACTCCTTTAATGGATGGTCCAACAGAGAACAGAAATGGGAAGTGAAAATGATTAAATGGTTTTATTTTCTTTGGGAATTGATGTTCATTGTCTGATGGATGGTCCCCCCCCCCCCCCCCCCCCCCCCCCCCCCCCCCCCCAAAAAAAACCCCCCCCCCCCCCCCCCCCCCCCCCCCCCCCCCCAAGAAACCCCCCCCCCCCCCCCCCCCCCCCCCCCCCCCCAGACCCCCCCCCCCCCCCCCCCCCCCCCCCCCAAAAACCCCCCCCCCCCCCCCCCCCAAAAAAAAAAAAAAAACAAAACAAAACACCAAAAAAAAAAAAAAAAAAAAAAAAAAAAAAAGAAAAAAAAAACCCCCCCCCTTTACTCTTTAAGTTAGCATGTGTCATGTTTTAAAAACTTAAATTGTTAAACTGATGGCTATTGAAATTTCTAATGTGGTTAGAGACAATCAAGATTGCTTGTTTATTTGGTTAATACTAAAGTTGATATCTTTGGAAGATATTGAAGTAGTATCTTTTAAGTTGGACAAAGTCTTGAAAATTGACTATATGGCAGCTGGAATTAATTTCTACGCTCTTGGATTGATACCTAAACCAAAAAAATGCAAATACCAACTCAACTCTTCTAGACTTATTTATAGGGATATTTACTTGTGTTTTTCGGAAACAATATTTCTACCCCAAGGGTAAGGTTTGCGTACATCCCACTTGTGGGACCATATTGAGTATGTTGTTGTTGTTTGTTTTATCTAAGAGGAGTGGTTGGTGAGTGAAGTTGAAACAAGTTTTCGGATACTACAGAGGAACTCAATTTGATTGTTGAATTGATTTCTTGCAGCTTAGGAGGGATGGTGTTCTACTTTTGCGAAGCCTTGACTCAAGGCTTTCTAAGGATCTTCCTTCTGATCTTCAAAAACTTCGTTGCAAGGTAAATTTAGTCCTCCTTGTCCTGTAGCTGAGTTTAATTTAGACCACTCAAAGATTACGCAATGCATTTTATGGAATAATGAAAACTAAATCTTTTATGGGACATTTGCTTCACGAGAAAGTGATACATGAAATGCAATACGGCTAACAATAATAACTAGATTATCTGATTTGTCATCGGATGTTTGTTTTTTTTAATCGTAGACATGGACATACCATGTATTGCAGTCTAGGACATGTCACTTTCTATAAATAGGGCAAAGTTTGTTTGCAATAATAAACTGGTCCTATTCACCTAACTCTGTCTAACGCTTTGTTGTTATATGTAATTATTCGAATAAAACAGCTCTCTAAATTTAGGAACTTTGCCTTTTTTATGTTGTATAACTAATTTATTTATACCAACTGCTAATTTTAATAGGAACCCCACCTAATTCCTTCTGTTGGCATTAGCATTCAATTTGACAAAATACTGATTTGTGATCTTTTAGGTGGCGTTTCATGCTTTAAGGTTTTCGCCATCAATCTTAGAACTTGGTAACAAACTTACTGAGAGAATGAGGAGCAAGGGACCATATGTTGCTCTTCATTTGAGAATGGAGAAGGATGTGTGGGTGAGAACAGGATGTCTTCCTGGTTTAAGCCATGAGATTGATGAGATGATAAATAATGAGAGGAAGCAAAGGCCTGAGCTCTTAACTTCGCGTTCAAACATGACCTACCATGACAGAAAGCTTGCTGGTCTCTGCCCTTTGAATGGTTTGGAGGTTACAAGGTTAGCATATATGAGCCTTCATGTATTTCCTTGTTTTGTTGTTGCACTTGAAAATACTTCCCTACTTAACAAATTTACGTTATTTTGATTAGGTTGCTCAAAGCATTGGGAGCACCAAAGAGTGCAAGAATCTATTGGGCTGGAGGAATTCCTTTGGGTGGAAAAGAAGCATTGCAACCATTGACAAGTGAATTCCCTCACTTTTTTAACAAAGAGGATCTTGCGTTGCCCGGGGAACTTGAGCCATTTTCCAAGAAAGCATCCCTTATGGCTGCTCTCGACTACATAGTAACCGAAAATAGCAATGTTTTCATGCCATCTCATGGTGGAAACATGGGACATGCTCTCCAGGTATTGATTCTCCTTCCACTATACTTCACTTTCTTGAACAGAATAATGCTAATAGGATTATCTGAACATGTCTGAGCTTTTCTCTAACTATTGGCTGTATTTTATTTTGTCAATAGGGACAAAGGGCCTATGCAGGGCACAAAAAGACTATCACTCCCAACAAAAGACAGATGCTTCGACATTTTCTGAACTCATCACTTTCTGAAACAGAATTCAACAGAATAATACTGGACTTGCATAGAGATTCCTTAGGTCAGCCAGAATTGAGGAAACCAGGAAGGGATGTGACAAAGTACCCTGTCCCAGAGTGCATGTGCAATGGTATCATGAACCATTCATCGACATAACTCCACATCGGTGAAGTAACATGTGATGAAGCACCCCTGCAGCTAATCATACATTCTTACAACATCCTGAGAACTTTGGATTAAGCCTCACTGTGATTCAGACAAGCAAACGCGGTGGTTGAGGTGTTATACAATTTTTTTCAACTATGTTTAGAGGCAAATCCTTGGTGGTTATAACTTGTGGTAACATGAGACTGATGCAACAGAACTGGGAAAATGAATCTCTAATACAAAAGCAACATCTTATACAAGTCCAATCCTATTTCTTAGTACTGTATGTTAATAATGTTTAAATGAACCACAGCTTCATTTTATTCAATTCATTCTTTAGAAAATATCAATGTAATCTACCATAGTCAATGTATATGTAATATATATGTATTAATAATGTATATAATCATACAAATTTTTGAGGTATATATGCCATTTTGTTTATATTCCTTTCTGAGCTAAGTCCATACATTCTTTAAAATCTATTTTATTTTATTTTCAGTTTAAGAAATCCTATTCCATCAAATAAGATAAGAATAAGAGGAGACAGAATAATTCACTTATTATTACATCCTATTTGTTTAATGTTTACTTATTGGACTTCTCTTTCAGGCTTATCTTATGGAATTAGCTTATTTTATTGACAAATCATTGCAAATAAGAATTTAAATCATAATAATTATAGTTTAGAAAGACTTCCAGCTGTACATTATCAACAAAGGAGCTTGGAAGCATGTTGTTTGACCTATTCATGAGTTCCTATCTGAATGAAAGTAGTGATGTTCAATCAATGCTTGCAAAATCATATCTTATACTTGGATTTTAATATAATTTGGTCTAATTATATTTGTTTGGTCAAAGTAATTACTTAATCAACACAAAATTAAGCGGTTAATTTTTCAATCTCCAATTCTTAAGAGGAGTCAAGACACTACCAAATAGAGTTGTGTATCGGTCAATCTGGTTCCGGTTTGAAAATTATCGATTTAACTTTTGGAGCAGCAGTTGGTAAAACAGCTATAAACCATTAAAGGAGCTAAAAAAAAATAGTATCGATTATTGATCATTATCGGATAAGTTATGAGTTAGGCCTAAATATACATTGGGCCTTAACAATGGGAGCTTGGACTTTGGCTTCAACATAAAAACACAATTTTTCCCTGTATAAAGAAATCAACTGAATCACCTCATAACAGAGGCAGGCTTTGCTCAACAATCAATGACAATGATGGCACCAAACTAAAATAGAAATAGGCAAATTATATATAAAAATACACCACCAAGAAGACCATCAACATAATATCCTTCCAACTCATTTTACAAAATTATCAATTATTCGATAAAACATATCGCGCCTCTTGATAAATGCTTATGGATTAGTATCTGCTTAAAGAATCGGACACTGTCAAAATCTTAGTTCACTTGTTGGCTCTTGAAATTAGAGCCAGAGTTGTCAAGTTACTGGAATGAGAATAAAGATACGCCCCGTTGAGTCCATGCTGGCTGAAGATTCTCCTCTACGCATCGCCATAGCATCACGAAATGAAATTACCTTTATTGTACTAGACTTCACTGCACAATCTGAAAGAGAATTGATATAGTTACACATCATTTAGCATGCAGCAGTGTCCAGCTTGGCTGCAGGAAAGAGATGAGCTTTTGGCATCAGAAATGATCATCCCATTCAGTGAGGCTGGCCCTATTGCAATGTGTTGATTGAAGATTTGGTCTCAACCAAGATAGGAGACTCTTCACTGGAGTGTGGCCATAATGGTGAAAGAGCTACCACCTTCCCGATGATAATCAAAGTTGGCGACTCTAGCTGGTGAGATACGATATCATCAGCAAGATTCTTCAGTTCTGCAAACACCTGAATGAATTACAACGAAATGTAATCAGCCATGCAATCCCACATCCTCGTCATGCTGAATGCTCAAGTAGGCAGAAAAGAAACATGCCTAAACTAGCAAAGAATAACACACTTCCCTCCGGTTGTTTCGGATATTACATTAATAAGCACAATGACCAGGTCTAATTGTGAAGGTTACCCCTAGTCCAATTGCTTACCCATGTGATAAAACACTACATGCACAATCGCTATTTTCCAAGAAAAAAAAAAACAAGCATTATTTCAAATAGTTTCTCCAAGTTAGAGATCTGAAACAACCTCCCAACATATTTCTGAACTTCATGCAAGTGCTGCTTTCACGACAATGTTGACCATACCAACGAATGATGTTGAACATGATGTGAGAGAGGTGGTAGCTTTAAGGCAAAGGCTATGAATGTACTATTCCTAAAAACCTAGAGCTCTGAAATCAATGGAGTGGCATGTGACGAAAAAAATTTACGTTGTATACCATCTAAGGTCAAGCTTAACTTCATCTTTAAAAAAGGCCATCAAATTGATTCTAATGATGTCAATATACCCCATTAGGGACCAAGGATACTTGCACTATTTTGTTGCAATCTCTGTGCAACTTGAAGTGCTTTGTCTCATTTGGAAGGTTCAACATCAGAAAAATATCAAAACCTTGGGGAAAAGTAAAGGTCCATTTAGCAGAAAGACCTTTAGTTGTAACATCCATTCTATTCTACTACCTTTTTTATAAACTGAAGTAACATATCTAATTTATCAAGAGGAGGGAGTTGAAATATTTCATAAAGAAGGAAACATCCTCTCCATAAATGCATGTCTGTGAATTACTGTTCTAACTTCTCGCTTGCAGAAACCAAATAACAATTGTTTTATTCTCAAACGTAGCTAACAAAAGCAGCAGCCCAGCAAAATAATGAGGGAAAAGTGAAAGAGAAGCAACTGGGGTCGCTTACCACGCGTTGTTGAGGTGTTGTTCCTCGCTCAATGGCAACAGCTGGTGTATCAGTTGGCAACCCATGATGTATGAGCTTTGAGGCCAGGGAAGGAAGAGTTGACAAGCCCATATAAACAACTAATGTAGAGTCGGGATCAGCTGCATTCTCTGCAACAAAAAGTGGGTCTGTTCCTCCTTTTCTCGAGTGACCAGTGAGAAATCTAACACTATTTGCGACACCCCGATGGGTTAATGGAATTCCCAACTCCGCCGATATCCCAGATGCTGCAGTAATACCTGAAATGAAATGACCAGAATGAGGCCTACCTCCAGTTGTGTATGACAGTATCAGACTTTGACCAGTATATCACACTTCTTCCATTTTATATTTACTTACACACGACACATAACTAGCCCACTCTCACCTATAAAAATTTACACTTGAAAGTGCAGGTGGAGTCTGAAAGCAAATTAAATCCTTTAGTAGACTAAAGGGACTACCTGTGACCCAAATATTGGTAAACATTTAAATGCACAAGTGATTTTGAATGTTGGCAGATGCAGCAATTGCTGCCTCTCGGAGAACACATAGTTTAGCTTATGAATCGGCTCATAATAAGTAAAGATATAGGATTCTCAAGGGAGAATCTGTAAATTTTTTTCAGAAAAACTAAGATTTAAATGTTGACATCTAAACTAAATGGAAAATCTTGTAAAGACTGATAGAATTTGAAAAAAAGACGTGATTTACTTGAAGTTGCAAACCTATGTTTATCACGGAGAGAACTGGCCTCTTGTTCCCTAAACTAATACTGACAAAAACTTGCTTTCTTCGACCAGTATGTACATACTCCTCTAAATTGAAACATCTTCCATAATTAAAAGATATTCTTAGTGAGAGTTTGCAAGCCAACTGAGTGACACTTGGGAAGACTCACATTCTGCAGTTTTCAGCTCAATCAAGTTCTTTGCGGGATTCACAAACTTATCATACCTGGAATAACTTTAACTTGAATTCCCTTTTGTTGAAGAAAATCCATCTCTTCTCCTCCTCGTCCAAATACCTGATATTCCAACAAATGCTCCAAACTTTCAACTCTGTAATTATTAAAACCCAATATATAGAAATGTATAAGCATACACCAAACACCTAATCCAGAGACATACCAATGGGTCACCTCCTTTTAGTCTCACAACATTGGCCCCAGCTTCAGCAAAACTCAGAAGCAACTCATGAATTTCTTCCTGTGAAATGCAAAATACACAAAGATGTCATAAGCAAATTGCAAGCTGACTTGTTATCATGATCACATGCAAAGAAAATATTCAGCAAATTAAGAAGCTTGTAGCATTTAGATTTTCAACCATCAATGCCACCAATAATGCATAGACTAAATTATACCACTTGAGCCATGAGATTTCATATCTAGGCTAATTCAGGTATCAGCTAAACACACAGAAAAGTAGAAAGGCTATAGCTTTTCCACCATTACCATAGAAGCCAATCCCACTATTGCCTTTCAGAACTATATATATTCTTTTTGAGAATACCCCAGCACTGAGAACAATGGTTGGAAAGCCAATTTTCACATAGAAGTTCTTTATAGTTTTCATCCAACCATCCCAAGCATTTTCTATGTGATTAAGTTCCCACTATTAGCAGCCCAAATGTCACAAGTTTGACAACAAAAGCATCATCCACTTGAAGGAAATTCATGCATCAATGAAAGACTTAAAGTTGTCCATACAAGGATCAACATCACTCAAATTTATGATGCATTTTCAACTGATGAATTTGGTTTTTTTTCCAAGAACTCAGTCCACGTTTAAAGGAACTTAAAATCTCAAATCAAACAAAAACATAAGCAGAGAAGGAGGACGTGGGAAGAACAACCAATCAAACCTTTTTTTTTATTAGTTTTGCACACCTGAGTTCTGCTATGATAACCAGCAGTTTTGCCAACATAGAGAAGCCTAGCATCAGGACCAACCAAATCCAAGACTTCATTAGAAACCAATCTATCATACAACAAAAGATCAGCATTCTGAATAACTCTCAAAGCCTTAACAGTCAACAACTCAGGATCACCTGGTCCAGTACCCACCAAGAACACATTCCCAGGCCCTTTTCTATCACACCCCCTTCCCCTTCTCTCTTCTCCCTCAAAACCTGAAGCATTTTCTTCAGTTCAGGCAGCTGCAAAGCTATGTCATAGTCCCTCACGTAACTAGGATCAGGTAAAATTGGGCAAGAACTAGATTGTTGCTCCAATTCATTCTTGTATATCCAACTATCCCTTTGGTATCTCTCCATTGAATGCTTCTCAGTAAAAGGGGAAGCAGAAGAAGATGATGCATAGTTAATACAACAAACAGGATTAACACAAAAAGATTTGATTTTTGTCAATTGGGTTGCTCCAGAAGAAGATGAAATTGAAGGAATTCTACTCACAAGAGCCATACCCTTTTCTTTTCAAGAAGATGAGGGACACACACCCCAGTGAGAGTTAAAGGTGTAAACTTTTTTTCTCTAAAATGTAGAGTAGATTTCAGAGGGAATAATATATGTGTCAAAAAGGGACCTTTAATTTATGAACTTTAAAGGGTCATGAGAAGGCAATTTTCAGTAGCTTTTGATGGTTTGAAAGAGACAAGCATCAAAAACAAATCAAGAAATGAGCCAACTTGAGGCCCCTTAAAGCCCCAAGTAGGATATCTTGACCTTTGGAAGGAGGCAGCGCGAGGGGGGCGGGTAAGAGGAAGGCAAATAAACTTGTACTTGCTCTCTATGAAGAAGGCCTCAATTTCGACCAAATGCATTCAACTAAAAATTAAAATTATGAGATCTATCTTGCGAATTTCGAATTTGATACTCACTTCGTTTCAAAAAAATTGGTCTAGTCTAAATTGGAACAGAGTTTAAGAAAAGAAAAAAACTTTTTAATCTTGTGTTTTAAATTAAAGTTATGTTAAATATATCAAATGTCTTTTAATATTGTGACCTTAAACATGTTAAAATTAAAGTGTTGCAAAAAAAAAAAGGAATCATTTTTTTTAAAAATAAACTAAAAAGAAAATACATTCTCCGTTTTAAGATAGTTATCATATTTCGTTGTTCGAAACTAAATTTAACTAATTTTAAAACCTAAATTTTATTTAATTAATTTGAAATTTTAAAATTAAAAGAAAAAATATACAATAGCACTAGGAATTTTATTTTCTCATATTAATATAAGTAAGAATATATTTTAAAATATCAATTGATATTTATATTATTCAACTAAAAAACAATTTAAAAGAAATTAGGAAGAACATCATAAACTAGGAACCACTTTATAATGACAAATAACATACCTACATAGACAATTTTTTGAGTAAGTATCCCAAAGTCCGAACTATTATCTCAAATTTAAGGTACATTTTTAAATGTATCAATTTAAGGAATCCCGTCGTTAGTGTGAATCAAATACATTCTGTCCCGATATGAAGTTTAGTAATTACAAACAATCCCTTAAATTTGTTGAGGCCGTGATACTTTAGACTGTCGTGATACTGGTAAATGATACATGGTAATATTTTAAAAACTGTGTAAGAAAAAAATTAGGGGGAAAAACGGTAAAGGTAATGTTTGTTACTAAAACAGCTTAATTTGTGGTAACAGATCAGTTTAATCAGCTTAACTCAAACCCTAATTGGATATTATTAATTGTCAAATTTTGAACAATCAACGATTTTATATCATCTATTTTGAAAACAAAATTTTTAAACAGTATGTTTTTAAATTGGAACCTACAAGACATTCTATTGTTGTTACAGTGGGTTTTTCAAGATGAATACTTCGATTTGATGAGACATTTCGAAAATTTGGCGTGAACGAATGCAGTATGAAAGTACAAATCGATGAATGAAATCGTTTCGTTGGAGATTCAATTCGTTTTCTGATCGCAAAGAGCAAATTGACCTGGTTGGATATTGATGTTATCAAGGAAAGAAATTGTTGAAATGTCGTAACATTTGTAGAAGGTTAACTGTCATGTATCATGCAAGTATTAGTGATGAAACATGTATTTAAAAACTTAGGAATGGACATTTGAACAATTTTCAAAAATATGTATCATTACCCATCAACTAAACAACTAATATCTTACTGATACATGATATAGTTTCAAGAATTCATACTACATGCCAAAACATGGATACATATCTACTACATGTATCAGTGTATTGACCTAAACACTTACACACAGATCTATATGTATCATCAAGCACAGGGATGACACATTTACTAAACTATTGACTGATACATTATAATATTTCAAAAACTTCATAATACATGAAAATATTCTGATAACAACAATTCAGTGTATCAAATCACCATCTAAAATACTAGACACCTTATTCAAATGTTCAGGCAAAGCACACTTATTCCTTAAATTTTACTAATTAAACAACATTTTTAAGTACCACAAACTACAACCCGAGACAATGTAGGCCTAACAACAAAGTTTGCCTGCTTCTTTTCCTTGTTTTTTTTTGTTGTGTATTTGAAACCTTTGATTTTGATTGTTCGCCAGGTCTTTGTTGAATCTCTGAAGATTCATAGGACATGCAAAGACTTGTTCTATTTTATTTCCAATTTTCTCGTCGAAATCATATATCCTTCTATAATTAAGCTCCATTTACTATGATGTAATAGAAACAATTAACAAAAAAAAAAAAAATAGACGGAATATACGAATTGAGGATGGATTACTAATTAAAAAGATGGCTGGGTTCAAAAACGATACAGATTAGGAAGAAAATAGACGATGATGGATTAAGAAAAAAAAGAAGAAAAGAAAAAAAATATGCGGGTAATATGAATAAACTGATTTAAGGGAAAAAAAGAATGAAACTGATAGAGTATGAAACAAAACGGTAAAGTTAATGGAAGTTGTCCATGGCTTCTGAAATTTTTACTTTTTTAAGTTACAAATTTTTAAATTTTGAAATCAAAATGTCAAAATGTGTCTTTTATTTAAAATTAAATTGTATAATTCAAAATCAAAAAGCCTGAATTAAAGGTTGAGGGTTAAATGAATAAAAATTTAAAATCAAAAATGATTTAAGAAGTTGATGTTTTTAATGGGAGAAAAAATAGGCATTAAAATAGGTAAATGTGTATTATAGAGAGAGAATGTCATGTATCTAAAAACTTTCACTAAAATTGAAAAAAAAAAAAAGGAATATGTAATATTTAAAAAAAGAGGGAAATTAGAGAATATAAAATTATAGTTGTGTATTAAGGTATTTTCCTTTTTTGAAATAGAAAAAGGAATGTAAAAAAGAAGAGGTTGCAAAAGCCCAAAAAAGATTAAGAAAACTTTATATATATAATTACTCATATAGTTATAGTTTGTTATCTATCATTTGATTTGTGACTAATATTATACATTAAGTACGGAGCTAACTTCGAGGGTATAAATAGCAGCTTTGTATATGATAACTTCATTAGATACACAAAATAATATGTAATACAGACAATTATTAACGATATATATCTATATACAATTCACTTTTTATCACTCTTTGCCCCTCTCGCATTGAATCTCCAATCTCGCCTCATATCTCTCCTCTTCTCCCATTCGCGTGTCATAATACAAATACATATGAATAATATACAATTATCTAACCTTATACATATACAATTCACCTCTCTCCCACTCTTTGCCCTCTCAATCGCCTCTCTCCTACCTCTCCCAGTCTGGCTCTGCTCTCTCCTTCATATAACATGTAACTACGAATTATAATTATCAAACTATATGTGAAATTAAGTTATTTTTGAGTGGCTATATGTGAAAGTTTCTCGAAAATAAAAAAAAGGATAGCCAACTTATTTCATTGAAAGCATGTACCACCTTTTTTTTTTGTTGTTGGGCTTTATTCTCCATAGAAGGTTCACACATACATGTGCGATCCAATTATTACTCCCAAGTCCTAATCGAAGTGCAATAAAAATCTATGGGAAAATGCACAAGTACTCATCAATTTATCTCAGAAATTTTAGAGACATATTTATACTATACAAAGATTCTATTATCCCCAAATTTATTTTATAAGTATAATCATTTCATGTGATTATAAATAAAATTAATTATTTAATATCGTTTTTAACACCTTCATTTATCATCGTCTCGTATACTCAAATAAAATGAATGTAAAGGTGAATGTATGATAATGAATAACGCTGAGAGAGATGTTTGGCTTCATTTGCCTATACATTATTTTCTTCTTCTATGACAATAGGTTTTTGTGTACAATTTTGCAAGTAATCACTAGTCAATAAACTCTAATATTTTTTTAAAAAAATAATTGTGTAAACGTTACATCGACTCACTCCCATTGTTTATTAATTTTTGTATTTGGAATCCCTTTGTATTTTTAAGGTATATTATTGACTAAAAAGAAAAAAACTCCATACTTAAATCATATCCCAAGTCATCGTCCTCTCCCTACTTAATTAACTCTAATACTTCCTCTTATATCATATTATATTTGGTTCACGTTGATTTTTAAAAGAAATTTTATGTGTATTTTATTAATGAAATTTTAAAATTTTATATTGACTATTATTATTTTATATAATTATTTAATAATAAGGGTAAAAAAGATAAAAATATAATAAAAGTCTCTTATTTTTTAACTCAAACACATAAATTGAAGCATGCACCTATTTTTAGTAAGGAAAAAAAGATAAAAATACCCTTAAACTCTCGAAAATGGCAGGTATATTAAAAATAGATGTTCAATATTAATTATCAATTTAAATAATTAATAAACAATTAATCACTTTTTTCAAAATTTGCCCTCAAGGATAGTATAGTTCAATTGAAAAGTTATGTCGACTTTTGATATTTTTGGTATAGTAAGATTATATTAATCAAATTACATCTCATATTAAATTTTCCTATAAGAATCTGCATGATAAACAAATAATTGTGGACGGAAAGAGTATATGTTTACCCTTCGTATACTATTAAGACACCATAAATCCTTACCCTCTAAAAAGTGAAATATTTATATCCTTTACATTAACAGATCAACAAAGACATCTACCTCATATTTTACTTAAATTTAACCTTATGAGTATTTCGTGTATTAAAATTCATCAAATAGTACTCTATAGCTCTTCAAAAATAAATTAACCACTCAAATTTATCAAATCAAATAATACAAAAAATATGTAAAAGTACAAACTAATTTCCCCTTTCTCTATACAACTAGCACTAGAATCAAATGAGAGTCATAGATAGACCTTATTTGTTGCTCCACAGAGCTAACTAGCTAGCTATTACAACAACTTGGATCTCTATATTCTTCGTGAAATTAACTAACTTTGTAGATATTATTTGAATGACTTGATAGCGTAAAAAGTTATTGATACTACAAACGCGAAACTTGTGAGTTGATAGGGAAGTAAGAAATAGGAATTGGAGCTTTTGATGATGATTTCTTTTTGGTGTTTTTAGTTGATGATTTTGACTTGTTTGCATCACATCACAAACTCTTGAAGGAACATTGCTAGTGAAACAACTGAACAAACCTGAAAATAAAGCCATATTATGAATGTTTTTGTTAAAATATGATTATATATTATAAACCATACAACAAGTATTTATATTAGTGAAAAGGTCTCTTAGCTTGTTTGATAAGCTTGGTGACCAAGTAAATTAATAAATAAATATATATGATGAGGTCCATGTGTTTTCAACCTTCCATCAATTCTAAATTTTAACTTGTCTTTCTCATGAATTATTCTACTAACTTAATAATTAAGTTGTTGGTTAATTATAGCAATATTGACTAGGGAAGTGGAAATCTTTTTAATAATGTGTGAGTCACTGAGGTATAAGTTATAATTTAAGTTATAACAATTTCAAAAATAAAATGCATATTATTTTATTACACATTTGGTTAGAGGTATTTGGACAGTTTTAATACTATTTATCTCACGATTTTATGTCTCAGTGACAGATTGAAATTACTGGTAAAAATAATTTGTTTTTAAAAGCACTTTTTGAAAGTTATTTTTTTAAAAAGTGCTTCTAAAAAAATAACAATTTATGTTTGACTAATTTATTTAGAAAGTGTTTTTCATAAGCAAATCATATTTGATTAATCTTTTTTAAAAAATACTTTTAAGAATCAAATTTCTTTAAAAAAAGATAATTATTATAAAGTTTTAGTACCTAACAAAAAAATTTAAATTATTTTTTAGACTTGTAGTGGCGTACAAATTAAACTAAGAGTAGTGCTAAATGGCAAGATACTTTTTGGCATGAATTGATAAGACATAGTTAAATGACTAAATAGCCCTTTGGCTTCAAAACCATTGGTCTTTTCCTCCCAAAAAAAAAAAAAAAATCGCTCTTTGACTTTTTCTTTCTTATGTATCTATAGTCGATATATATATATATATATAAATTTTAGCTTTCTTCATTCTTTACCCTCTCTCACTTGCCTTTCCACATATTCTCTCAATTTTGCTCGTCACACTCTTCTCTCAAACATCTACGAATCGTAATTAAAATTATAATTTTAGAGCATAATTATAATTATTTTTTAAATGACGATATGGGAAAATCATACTGAAAAATTATCTTTTTAATCACTAATTTTGAAGGAACTTGTTGTACAACTTCTCTTATACTCGTATTGAAGTCTATTAAATATAATAAAGCGGATGTTTTTAAAAAATTTAAGACCTTAAGCCAAAACATTTTTTCTACGTACAAACTGGACCATGTTTTTTATTTTTTTGCTTTTGCTAATAACCTCAATGATTATTGATATAATTTATTAGTTATCCCATTTTCTACGATGAATAAATAAATAAATCATCATGTTCCTACCAAAGTCATTTAAATACAGAACTTTTACTTTTTGTTGCATTTACTTTTCAGCGGCCATTCATTTCACAAACTTTTCACTTTCTAACTGATGAAGATGGAAGAAATACACAATAATAATAATAATATAATTTATATTCTATAATATAATACAACTGACATAAATATTAAAAGTATTATTATCAAAAATCACAAAAACTTAAAAATGATAATTATAATAATAATATTAATTTTCTTTTTCGAATTCATTTCCTCTCAAAATTTGGGGAAAAAACGTTAGAATTACAATGCATATGTAACTCAGTAACTGCAAAATTAGTAGAAATATAAAAGAACATTACAAAAAAAAATTGTAAAAGAGTATGAAATTAAATATAAATCAAATTTCTTGGGCAATATAAAATTTATGATTTTACTTTTGAGGGTAATTTGAGTATAAAAAATTAATGAGATTATCCAATCACCCTCAACTTTTCACACATTCGAAATTATCAATATTTTCTTGCTCCTGTCGTGATAAATTGGTGTCTTTTGTGATTTTGTGACACTATTTTCCTAAACAATATTAAAATTTTGAAGATGTCAATTTTATCAACTCCTTTGAAGTTTTTCTATTTATGCTTATGATTAACATTCGTTTGAAAATATAATTAGATATAGTTATACAATTCAACATATATATCTATCTGATAAAGTATATTTGATCGAGATGTAACTAAATATAATGGAGAAAAAGTAATTACATTTTTTCAATTGTCAAGATCGAAAATTGAGAATTATTAATAATTACATTGATGTATTTTTCAAGTTACTTTTTTACTCCATTTTGTTACTTCGTTTAAATATTTTAATTTTTTTTAATTCCTTCTTTATTTTCACTCTTAATTTTGTTTTCATTTTCAATTATATATATTTTTTCACTTTATTTATCTTTCATTTCCTTCAACATATACTACTCATATTTTTATATTTTCTCCTTTTGCTTAATCGTGCCATTATGTTTTATTTATTTTTGTAAATTATGCCTTTTATCATAAAAAAGAATTACTGACCTCTCATTTTAGAAGGTTGGAGATTACGCCGTACCAACCCCCTAGAAACCCAGACCCCCGACCCACCAAGCCCCCCTTGACTCCCCACCAGCCCCCACGCCCAACCAGGCCTGGCCCCCCCCCCCATCGATTCCTCACAACTGTCCAAGCGAGGACTGGATTTGCCGCGCGACCCGACTGAGAATCGTATGGGCCGAGTGATATATTGATTAACGTAATGATAAATAACTTCTTCTCAAACAATTAAATTATACTATTACGATAGTAGTAGAAGAACAAAATAATCATGATAATTTATTAATCATATTATAGATTAATATTTAACACATAAATACAACAATATATATAAAAGATATCAAAATCTAAACTCAATCAATCATTACAACCTTAACCTCCAAAACTTATCTATTTATAAAATTCAACATTCATATTCAAAACTTCTTAGCTGATAGTTTAAATCCGATCCAACCCATCCATTTGCACAGCACCTAATTAATCGCGATTGATTCAATCAACTGGAGTTGATTATAACTACAAGCGCGAAAATTGTGAGTTTATAGGGAAATAAGAAATAATAATTGGAGCACTTGATGATGATTTCTTTTTGGTCTTTGCAACTGATGAATTTGACTTGTTTGCATCATCGCAAACTCTTGAAGACACACTGTTGCTACTAAAACAACTCAACAAACTTGAAAAACATGTCATATCTTATTAAAAAAAATTAATCTTTTTTTAGCTATTTTGCTAATAAAATATGGGGAAAAAAAATTTATTGAGAGTTTTTAGCTAATAGAACCACGAGAAGAAGAACTATATATAGGAAAATTAATTAATTAAAGATGTACACTTAATTATGTGGCTTTTATTTTCTTGTTGACCAAGTAAATTTAAAAAATGCATGAATGATGATGATCTGGGTCCATTTTTCTTTATCAGTCTTTATCATCCCTCTGGTGCTTCCTACTGCCTTCACAATTTTTTTGTATTTTTGGGTATATTTGATTAAAAAAATTTGTTTTTCGTTCGATATTCGGAGCTTATATTGAAGCTCCGATTGAATTGAATCACGTATTGCAGAACTCATTCAAGAATGACGCTCTCAACAAGATTTTTTCCATACTGAAAGCTCAAACCGAAGATATCTCGTTAAGGCTGAAGCATTCTCACCAATGTTTTCCTTTTGTTTCTACTTAATTTTTTTTAGTTTGATCTCATATAAAATTTAAAACAAAAAATGCTGTCCACATCATTTAAGGAAATAATTTTCAAAAACGATTTTCCCCCTTAAAATGTGATTATAGTGTGATTTTTGTAGTAGATATTTCAATGGCAAACGTCTTGTCTATATTTTTGTCATGTTGTATCCGCAAATTCATTTATATTTTAAAGTAAATGAAATAATTTTTTAATTTTAAATTTGATTATGAAATATCTTATTTTATTCGCGACAAGACATATAAGTGCCTTTAATTTATGTCTGAAATTTGAGAGACACACTTATATTATACTAAGATTCTATTACCGTCAAACTTATTTTATAGATAATATTTACTTCTTTTCGGTCTATGTCGCATTATCAACCAGATAGCTTTAAAAATTTGTCAACACTCGTTGAGCTAGAAAAAAGTGTTGCATATGCCGAAAAGAGACAGAATATTATTTATAAAAGTAAATTAAAAAAATAATAAAACCTAATTATATTCACATTTGAGTATAATTGATAATTAAATAAAGGAAGATGAAGAAAAAGCATACGGAAGTTGCGCATGTCTATTTTCTTGCTTGGCAAGGAGAATCACTTCCCTTTGTTTTTTTGTTGAATTTTCTACGCGTCGTCTTTGACCCAATTGATTAATTTTCGTGCTATTTTTAGGTTGAAATTAATTATTCCGAAAAAATAATCTAATTTGATTTAATATAGAGTTCAAAAAACAAGAATATTTTTATTTTATTTGTTCTAATTTAAAATTATGTTAAATGTATTAAATTATCTTTGAATTTTACGACTTTTAAATATATTATGCGAAAAGTTAAAATTTAAAAATTTATTTTAAAAAAAAGGTATTTAATTTAAAATAGTCTAAAACGGTTAGGTCATTATTCTTTGGGAATTTGATTAACATTTGTTTTTTATAAGTGTCTGCATGTTACTAGTTAATGAGCAGTGCCCGAGACAGAACAATTTCGAAGTTATGATATATATTTTTTATCTCTATTCACTACGACAAAAATAATTATTAGTTGTATTAAATATTAATATTAATAAAAAATATTAAAGTTTTTATTAACATTATTAGTTAAGTGTCATTAGAATTAATATTGTTAAAGACTTTATAGATATATATAAATAGTGTTAATTACCGCTAAAAATATATACTTAGCAATATTATTTGTCGCTAATGATTATTTTTTATATAGTGAATTATAGATTGTAAAGTTTGATTACTAATAAGGTTTTTAACTAAATAGATGAACTGAACTGAATTTAGATATATTAAAACGAATTGAGTTAATAATTCCATTGATTAAAAGTCTTGAGTACTTTTGATATACCAAATAAACATCATGTAGTATGGATGTATATATTGTTGGGTTATCCCACATCGGAAGTGGAAGGGGCTGGTGGTCAATTTATAAGTGTGAGTGAAAGCCTCAACCTTTGAGCTAGATTTTGGGTTGAGAAGGCCCAAGACCACCAACATTGCGTTATCAGAGCCCTGTTATCAACAAGTCTCAGCCCACAGGGAGGACGGGTTGTCTTCTCTCCAGCCCAAGGCCCGATTTGTGAAGGGGGAGATTGTTGGGTTATCCCACATCGGAAGTGGAAGGGGCTGTGGTCAATATAAGTGTGAGGAAGGGAAGAAAGCCTTCAACCTTTGAGCTAGCTTTTGGGTTGAGAAGGCCCAAGATCACCCAACATAATTATATTTTATCATACAATTGTAGTTGCTACAAAAAGTTAATCACTCACTTAAATTAATCATGCTATAATAATGTCAAATATAAAATCAAATCATAAATTAATTCGACACAATATATATGTAAAAAGTTAATAAAATTTAAATCTAATTGATCATTACAATCTCAATCTCCAAGGCTATAGTCTGTAAACAATAAAATTGAACATGCTTATTCCAGCTTGTTAGTGCAAAATTAAGAGTTACATTCTATCCGATCTGATTCGATCCATCCATTTGCAGAATTTTAATAAATTCAAACAACTCGAGTTGATTATTATCACAAACTCTTGAAGAAATACTGTTGCTATTGAAACAACTCAATAAACCTGAAAAAAATGTCATATCTTATGATTTTTTTTCTTTTCTAATAAAGGATATATAATTCTTTTTGTACTGAGAGTTAGCTAAATAGAACCATCAGAAGAACAACTATATGTAGGGAAATTAATTAAAGATGTACACTTAATTAAAGAAATTAACTTTTTTGTTGACCAAGTAAATTAAAAAAGAAGATACATAATGAGGTTCATTTTTCTTTATCAATCCTATCACCCATCATTTTTAAAAAAATATTTTTGACAATTTATGTAATTATACTTTCCTTTCGTTCCAATTTATTTGTTTTAATATGACTTAAAAAGAATTATTTTTTTGGATATTGTGGATTTGGTCCAAGAAAAAAAATGATGGTTCAGATAAGCAAACCATGCATCTCAAACACGAAAACAAAACTCGACTTGAAATATTTACTTAAATACATTATTAAAACTACTAGCTTATTATTAATTAGTGTATTTATTACGTAGCAGAAATATTCTTTTTTAAAAAAAATAAATAAAAAGAAATATTCCTCAGGACCTCAACCTTCATGGTCATTCCATACGTCCACCATTATTTATCAAGATTACATCATGCATAATTTCTAAGAAAAATTAATATATATAAAGTGTAATTAATTAATATGACTTTAGTATCAATCATTAATTAAAAATGATAAAAAAAAATTATATTAAAGTAGTCTTGTAACTTTAAGATGAATATTTTTTGAAAGTAGTAGTTATGTAGTAGATGAAATGGTCTAATGGATCCTTGTATTTTATGTATGTATTCTGAACCCTTTTGCTTAACCTTTTGTCATCTGGATCCCTGATTTCATTCAAACAAAATATTTTAAATACAATTTTTGATGTGATATGATGCACGTTGGCCAAAAGAATAAAAATTAATCCACATATGAATATTAATATGAAAAGAACATTAAATTTAAAAGATAAATAAATGAAAAAAAAAAAAAAGAGGGAGTCATCTTCTTCAAACTCATAGTTGCCTCCCTTTCCCCCCAATTGCTGCCCCTACACCAACCAAATTTCTTATATTCATTCTACTCTTTCCTTCTTTCTTTGAATTCACCCACCATTTTCCTGGTTCTGCTACTTAACACCGTACATATTATTCCAACCCTCTAAATATTTGTTTCAAAAGTTCTTCTTTTGTGACAATCAATTTTTCATCATATTCTGTTGTTTGTCAGTTAGTTTTCAAAAGGAACTTCAATTTTGTGTGTATTTTTTGTGTGATTGTGGGTAGGTATTGAAAAATGAAAAATATAAGCTTGATGAAGCTTTAAGAATAATAAATGGTTTTTGTGAATTTATGACTATATCGAGCCGTTATCGTGAAGATCAACAAAATCGAACCAACAAGATACAATATAATCAACACAAAAAAGAGATGAGTAAATTGAAGCAAAAAATAAAAGGGAAAAAATTTGAAGAAAAAAATTGAAAAAAGGCAAGAGAAAAGCTTAAATTTGTCTAACAATGATGTTGAATGAAAAATAAATAAGAGATTTAAAAGTAAAAATTTGACTTTTTAAGGCGTGTCACGCTCTAATTTGTGTCTGTCATACACTCCATGTATAGTCTTTTCACAGAGTATGTCATATCAAAAATTGTGTTTAAAATGATCAGGGGTTCAAATGGATAAAAGGGTAAGTAGAAGGGTTGAGAATACAAACAGATACAAGTATAAGGATCCATCAGATCATTTCGCCAGAAAGTAATTATTAAGAGCAAAATTGAAAAAAGTGACTAATTATTTCTTGATGGTTTAAATTAACAATTAATTTTGGATAACTATTTTTAGTATATTTGACAAATAATAGCGGACGGAGGGAGTATTTTTTAATTGGTTTAGAAAAGAATGACGCTTTTTCTTTTTTAATTTTTAATTATAAAATTAAATTATTTTTTTATTTTTTTAAATTTCGTGCTAAGTCAAATCATGTCACTTTTTTTTAAAACAGAAGGATTAAACTTTTGGCTCGTGTCTGCTTTTGGTATTAAAATAATTTTTTGTTTGCTTAGGCCTCATTTATTTCCATTAAGATTAAGAAATCTGAATTTGAATACACATCTAAATATTAAGATTTGCATTAAAATTCAGGTATTTTTATCTGAATACACATTTGAATATTAAGATGTGGTCTCTAAATCTGAACACTAAATAATTAATACTGTTTGTTTTTCAATACCTAAATGTGTATGTGAAATTAACATTAAATTAATAATATATCATAAAAATTTCATTTCAACAAAATAAATCGCTTTTGATAAAAAAAAAAAGTTTTAAGAGCTTTAATAATCATGATTTCGAAATACAATTTTCTTCATTAAAAAACCTTAATACACGTCAATACACCAATAATGTTCTTGACATAGGCAATACAAGAAAATTATTAATATAAAAAAATTGTGTTTGATTGAGAAAAGAGAGAAAGAAAATTCTTAGTTATGAAATAAAAAGACACACTTAAAAAAGAGAAACGATATTTATTATTTGATAACTTATTAAACGATTTTGAATGTTAGCGATATTAAACCATATAAAATATATGTTTTTAGTCTGACAAATTTTTGAATAAAAATACATAGACATTTAATTCTAGGTGAATCCATTTCAATTTGACATGTGTAACGATATTAAAGACTCAAGTATATCTTTATTACTTTCTTCGTCCCGTATTGTTTGTCATAATTTTTATTTTTAGGGTAAAAATTGTAAAAACTTTGACTAACATTTTAAGATATATTTTTTCATCATATATTAATATGCAAAAAATTGTAATTTATAGTACTTTTCATATAGTTTTAGAATATCTAATTTTTTTACTTAAAATATCAATTAATGTAATTCAATTTACTTTAAAAATTAGTCAATTTAACTTTTGATAAACGTAACATAATAAACAATTTCGAAGTAAGTAATTTATTTCCTTTTTAAAGACGGCAAAGAAAAATCAATATTAATTGTTTAATCCAAATTAACTAATTCTTTATCACTAAGCTTTTTTCTATCGTGGACGTAATGAATACATTATAAAATACTTTTAAATTGGACTCATATTTCATGATGACTAGTCTTCTCTTAAAATGGTGGTAATAATACTTTGTAGCAGCCATATTAATTAATTAATTAATCAATCATAATTAAGGACATTCTAGATGCTGAGGCATTTATAAGTACCGCACCTTATTCCGAAACAAGTCGAGATCGACTATTAAAATTCAAAAAAATTCATTAGACACATTTAAAGAGATTTTAAACTCATTCGATTCTTAAACAATATAACTCGTAAATTGCGTAGATAACTATAATAACTTCATTGACTGATTAATTTGAACTTTCACCTGGTTAATAAAATCTCGATTCTACTAAATTAGTGGGACATGACATGATATGAGGTAAGTGCTCAAGTCTTATCCTTAAAAGAAAAGTCCATATTTTTTACCTCTACACTAAATAATGAAATTATTGTTCCTTTTATATACAAAAAAAAAAAAAAGAGTATACTTTCTCCATGTAAAAAGAAAATTAATGATACAAATATGGGAGAGGTGAAAGTTCATGGTATTTTTGCAGGGCCATTTAATAAAAGAGTTGAATTAGCCTTGAAGTTGAAAGGGATCAAATATGAATATATTGAAGAAGATAGGTCCAATAAGAGTGATGAACTTGTAAAATATAATCCAATTTATAAACAAGTTCCAGTTCTTGTTCATAATGGGAAGCCAATATGTGAATCAATAATAATTCTTGAATATATTGATGATACTTGGGAAAATAATACTATTCCCCTCTTGCCTAAACATCCATATCAAAGATCCATGGCTCGTTTCTTGGCTAAGTTAATTGATGAAAAGGTATATATATATATATATTTTTCCCACTTACTTGTATTTATCTTTTTCATATCTAACCAACTAATCTGAATTCGCAACGAGTAGAGTCAATTAATATATGCATGATATGTTTCGATTTTCTTATGTTTGATTTTAAGAATAAGTAAAATGACTTCCTTAATAAGAGTAAGAAAAACAAGTTTCGTTAAGAATAAGAAAATCATTGAAGAAATCTTAGTAACTCAGTTGGTTGACTATCTGAACTAGTTTTATAGATCGCCTCCCAATATATTCCACTTCCCATGCCCCTAATTTTTTAAAAAGATAAGAAAATGAATTATTTTTCAAAAAGTATTTTCCTATAGGAAACTTTTTTTCCTTCCTACTAAACACAACTATATTACTACTACTATACTATGAAGTTTGAACTTAGAAGAGATTGCTTTAGATCTAAAAAGAGTACCAAGTGTTTTACATTTAATTTATGTTATTGTCTACTAACAAAAATGTGTCATCAGTTAATGGGAGCAATGTACAAAGTTTGTTATGGCAAAGGAGAAGAAAGGGAGAAAGGTTGTGATGAAACTTTTGAGGTCTTAAAATATCTTGACAATGAGCTTCAAAACAAGTTCTTTGGAGGAGACAGCATTGGATTCGTCGACATCGTTGCCAGTTACATAGCTCTCTGGTTTGGAGCAATTCAAGAAGCAATAGGGATGGAACTATTGACTGAACAAAAGTTTCCCAAGTTAAGCAATTGGATTGATGAGTTCTTGAGCTGTAGAATTGTTAAGGAAAATCTCCCTAATAGAGAAGTATTAGTGCCTTTATACAAAGCTCAATTTGCAGCAGCAACTCAAAAGGCATCCAGCTGAATTTTTATGTCTATAGAAATAAAGTATGAACATTTTGTTATTACTTATACAAAAAGAGAGTTTGAGCAGAGCTCAAATGCACAATAAGCAGGATAATCTTTGTACAATGATGAATATTTTGCGATTATTATATTCATCACGGATGTCACTTCCACCTTGTTCTGTATAACTTAAATCACTTAGTAATGCATAATAATTTAGACAAAAGGCCTGCCAGGATTATACATCTTCATGACCGCTGCATCTCTGTACAATATTTTAACTGCAATCACATTGAGATTTGTTAGGAAAATAACCAATACAAATATATGTGCTAAAACATCAAATAGAAGAGCTTATTCAAAGTACAATCCAAAAAAAAAATAACTTCTGCATTGTTACACAGTATTTAACTGCATTTTACACAAGGAAAATCACACCCTGATCCGTCAACAAAGCAATATTCTATATATATGTATGTATGTGTGTGCGTGCACAGGGCTGCTGCTTTAGAGTATTGATCGTCGGGTATCATTGAGAAATAAATAAGAAAAAGGTGTTATCAAACAATGTCCTGCAACTCTTCCCACTATGAAATGAGTAAAAGAATCAAGATACAAGTCTTCATCTATATGAAAAGCATTGGGTTTTTTTTCTTTTGGTTGCATTTGTAACATATTAACTGAAGCTTTGGGATAAATCTACCTCTTAAACTTTTCTGCATTGACAGGTCAAAACTAAGCTAATAAGACGACTGTCTTTAATTTATTTAAGCAGAAGAAAGGGTGCAGTCAAAACTAGGACAAATTATACCTTTATATATAGTTCTACACAATGGTCTCAGCTTGAAAATTTCTCCGTCAGTTTGGAAGTCACTTTCAGAGTTATATCACCATAAGGTTCATGTTGAATTGCACGTACAAGTCCACAATTCTCCAACACCTGTATTCAATTTCCAGAAGGATGATGGTAAGGATCTTATGAAATAACTCCTAAAACTATACACATTATACCAAATATGATTGGACTAAGCAATAAGCATACCATTACCATAGACAACTAACAGAGAAACTTATATATAACTTGTGTCCCCAAGTAAGAGCAATTAATCATGAAAATATTGTAGAGGACTTACCAGAGTCTCATAAAACATCCGGGCGCATATTCTTTTCTTTTTGCCTTCTAAAATTGCATTTAAGCTGATATCTCCTGTCTCTTCTGAGATGGGGGTTACTGGTGACTGCCCCTTCAAATATTGAGCCACAGCTCTGCAATCATAGAGTTAAAAGACTATCCTGCAAAGTAAATATATATGAGAAGAATGTTCAAGGAATGTTACCTTGTCCTAGCAGATAATGTGTCAAACTCTGGCGTTCCCCTTTGCTTACTTGATAAAGGAGTTCCTCGAAGTCCTGGTTTTAGCATATGGACATACAAGCTTCAGGCATATATTACATCATTAATAACAAAAACAGAAATGCAATGCTGCAGACATTAGTAGATAAAATTGACCAACATTATCCAAATCAATTCAAACCCTCAAACTAAAAGGAAAAAAAGAAGAAGAGGTTCTTAGCATACCAATAGGAGTGTCGTCATCTTGTTCTAGAAAACTTAGATCCTGCAAGGGCATTTAGTGATTTATCAGATGCAAAGAAAGGAAGAACTAGTTGAATAGTCATATAGGGTGACAAGTTGACCATAGCAGTGCACTAGGTAATAAAGCATTGAATGAGAATAACCACAAGAATGTTAAAATATAAGCCATTTACAAATCTCAGTCTAAAAAATGTGTTGAAAGGGTTAATGAGACTACTACGGATGATACAAAGCTGCTGAAAAAGTTATCAAGATGAATATCAAAGTAGATTCACAATTTAATAGAAAGTGACCATGATTGAACGTACCCCAGCAGAATTATCAAACTCAGGAATATCAGATAGGACAGTATCCTCCACACCTAGTCCTTCTCCAAACCATGTTGAAGGGGTCTCCATTTGAGAACCAACATGCCCAGTAGATGCTGCTGGGTCGGGCGTGGGCTGCACCCCACTATCCATGGTTCTTCCTATCTGACTAGATTCTGTCCCTAAAGTTGTAGTAGCAGGACTGAAGTCATCTCTTCTGCTTGTGGAAGGCATGGACATCAGTGGAGAAGAAATGAGCCTACTTGGGGAAGGCATAGACATCTGTGGAGAGGAAATAGGCCTATTTGGTGAAGGCAAAATCTCAGACAGCAAACTAGTGCTTGCAAGGTCTTGGTTATCACGTAATCTTTCAATTTCCACCGGAAGATCATTCCCAGATGGAGGGGCTTCCTGTGGGGAAGCCATCTGGACTTTTGCGGAAATGAAGTCTTTCTTGTAGATATTGCAAAGATCATCGCATAATCCTACAGATTAACAGAAGTTGAATTTTTAGGTGAAGAACATTAGACTCATTAGATAATGGCTGTGAGACACCCACCAGTAATTAAAGGCTCAAAGAAAATTCCATCTTTTCTTAGTCTCTGGTTTTGTTTCCAGATGTCCAAAGAAAAACAAGGAACCTTCTTCTTTTCGCGTGATTTTATACCGATGCCCTTTAGTCTCCTTTTCATCTCACTGTAGAGTTGAACATGATACATTGTCAAAATACCAATGGTTGAAGAAAATATACAGTTAATGATGATAAAATATTAACATACTTATTTGGCAATACTATGTCCTTATCATAGATGAGTAGCTTTCGCTTTCTTCTTATTTTTGGCGCCTCGGGAGGAGGTGTTGAAAGAAGTGTTAAATCAGGTGACTGATGCCCTGAATATCCAAGAAAAAAAGAAGTTTCATGTTAGAATATTAACATGGCAAATATGTAATTTCAGTTTAATAATAAGAACCCTGCATGCAAGCACCCACCAAATGATATCTGTGGATCAGCAAATTCATGAGCATCCGCTGAAGTAGTTGATGGTGGTTCTTGTCGTTGTTGAGATGGGATTGAATGTCCTTCGGGGGCCAATATCTCTTTCACAACTGGACTTGCAGTTTCCTTGTCTCTCATGATCTGTTCCTCCAGAACTCTATCTGGTTCCATCACATCATTCCCTCGGTCAGACCACGAGGGAACATTCTCAAAACTGTGATCATGGACAGCGTCACGCATGAGTTCAATATCTGGAAAATCTTGAGGGATGTCATCACCAACAGTTCTTTTGTTTAGTCCTTCCTGATTCTTAGGGGAAGAATGTTGGGGTTGAGCAGCAGTTTCATCTAAATTTGAAGGATCAGAACTGCATCATCAAAGAAATGTCTATTACAAACATGGCAATAAACAGAAACAATCCACATCTATAGTCAATAAGATGCATACTCTATCTCCATAGGCATGGCACCTAATCCAGAAACTTCACCTGATTTTGACAAACTCTTCACTATGTCCTGTAAAAACAAACTCTTTGTCAAACTAGTGTTGCAACTTAAGTGAATAAATCGAAACTTCCCTGCTAATTATGAAGCAAAAGATTTACCCACCTCATCAATGAAAATAGCAACATACTGATCTTCATGCGATACAACTTGATCTATACATGGAAAATTTCAGAAATGAAAGTTCAATTGAAAATGAAACAGAAAAAGATACAAAAAAGAAGAGTTAAAGTAAACATGATACATACCTTCCAAAGTTATCTCTTCGTAACTTTTAACATGAGTATCCTTAATCCTGGAATTCCAAATGCACGTATAACTAACTACAGATTCAAGATGACAACTAAAAAAGTACTACAGATACTTACCTATTCAGGTCAAGATCTTCATCAAAAACGACGGCATCAAGTTCAAATGTTTCTGGTAAAGTGATGGAGCTGTATGGTGCATGAGTGGCATCTTCTAGGAGATTGACATTTGTGGACGAGAAGGCCTTTATAACTCCCATTAGTAGTGTTTTGCAGTCCTCGGAAAAGTATTCAACCTGCTTCGAGTATATCCGAACAACTCCAAGTAGAAGATGGCCAGATGTTCGCAGTGCAATAGGTACTTCAGGAGTCATGATGCGCTCTACAAATAGATTTCAAAAAAAAAAAGGAACAGTATCATCAGCAAAAAAAAAAAAAAAAACATCATATGCATATCAAAGCTACTGCTATGTACTTGTGTAGAGCAACTTATACATCCTTTCTGGCTTATACGCACCTTGATTGTTCCACGGAGTACCCAAGAAAGCATCAAAGACTAACTAATTAAAACAAAGTACATTTGGCATATACCAGAAAAAAAACATCATTTGTACCACTGAAAGTTTAAGGTTAAATATGTTCAAGATTTAGTGTCCAGCATAAGATAAATCTGCAACATTCCTAAATAATATGACATAATAAAAAGGAAAAGAAAAATCCCATCTTGCCCCTAAATGATTCAAAAGGGGATCCTCTTTGCCCTCCGTTAGTTTTGGCACAAAAATACCCTTATCATCAATCAAGTAGCTAAAAAATGTCCTCATAGTTAGCCAAGTAGCTCAAAAATAACCTCCCACTAACAATTTTTCTTTAGATCAAATGGAAAAAGGGCTAATTGAGCCCTAAACTATATGAAATGGGACAATTATGTCTTTCTTTCTCTATAGCTCAGTCAATATCAAGCAAAAAATTGTTTTAATGATTGGTATTGTTATTTGCATTATGTCCAAATTCTAAGAACATACTTATGTACTTGACTTGTCCAACCTTTCCGTTACACCCTGAAAGCTTCCCTATAAATGTCATCTTATCTTTATTATATTCTATCACTTATCGAGAAATGGAAACGGGCCAATTTTTTAGCTATTCGGTTATTGATAAAGGCATTTTTGTGCCCAACACGAAACAAAGAACTCAGTTACATTTCAAATAATTTAGATGCAAATTTGATCCTTTCCCCAAATAAAGTCATGGGTAGAATCATCTAAACTTCAAATATTTAATCTCTTTCAAGAGAAAGATCCAGAGTTCACTTTTATCATACAAAAGATTCCAATGGACCTTATTTTATTTGTGTGATGAACAAATTTGTTCTCTCCTTCTTACCTAAGAACTTAAGAGTTGATGTAGTGTCTAGGTTCAAGTTCCAATCTTTTATGCTTAGAGTTAAAGTAGTCCAGTCTCCTTAAATATATTAACTTTTTTCACAGCTAAAAAACAGCCGATCCGTGTGCCCCCCAGACATAGTCCGCGACCAGGTACTGGGCGAATGGCAGTATCGGGAGTGTGGTGGCTGGGACCTCATATCTTTCAGAAAATTTTACATCTTAAATTTCAAGATCAAAATGAAAGTTCTCATTTTTTACCTCCTTAAATGATCAATGAATAACTAACAACACAGGTGACAATACATTGTACATAAGCACAGACTAGTCCAAGAGTTCAACTATCACGATTAGAACAGAAGAAAATGTCTCCACTAAATTAGAAATCATTCATCTTTGCAAATGATAAAAACCTCCGTATCAAACCAAATTTCAATTCTTCAATCAAAAATGCAATCTTTAATATAAAAGAATGAATCTTTATCTCACAGAAAGATCCTAATAGATATCAGCAAAACAAGAACTGAATAATAAACTAATCATCAAGCAACAAAAATAACATTACATACATAAAATTACATTCAATCAACAACTCAGCAACAATGACTCGAATTATAAACTCAAAGAAAAAAAAACATTTCAATCTAACCCTTCAACTAGCATTACTATAACACAGAAAATCTTGAAGTACGAACACTCATATAAAAACTTCCAAGCTGAATTAAAAAGATTCACAAGAGCAAATCTTTATCTCACGAAAACCCCAACTAACAGCAAAACAAGAATCGTATATCAACCAAGCGAAATTAGCAAAATCTTTTTTTTTCTTTTTTCAAATCCCAAGAAAGAACAAAAAAAAAGCCAATCCATTTGAAAGAAAATATAAATCTTGGCGATGGGGCAAATAAAAAGGGACCATTTTTTTCAAGAAAAAAAAGACATTAGAAAACCTACCAACAGTAGATGGAATGTTAGTAGAAGTATAATGAGGCTTCTTCAACTTGTGTTGCAAGTGTGCAGCGCACCATACAGTCCCTAATGGACCCTTTCGAGCCAAGAATGTGTGCGAATAAAACATTTCTCCGTCAACAAATTAGCAACCAAGAACGGCTATTGACGGCGATTGATGGCGATTGATGGTGATTGGCGGCGAACGGCGGCGACCCTTTACAGTTCAGAGGATTCTCCGATGACCTAATTCTCTTCGGCTCCTCAGTTCTGTGTGTATAGTTAATTGGGGTTTTATGTTCGAAATTTTTGAGGTTCTGAGACAGAAACCGCGGGAGAAAGTGGCGCCAATGCGGCAATAAAATAACTTGACGCTTTGTGTTTCCTTAAAAGGGCCGACTGGTTTTGGTTATTTACGCAGATGCCACTTCTGTTTAATCGCGTTAATTAAAAGGGTAAAACGGTATAAATTCACATTTGAACTTGTTTTGAAAAGTAAGTTACGCTTTTAAATTATTATATACCTCTGCTACTAAATAATGAACTTTTTTATCTATGAGACGTGGAATCATGAGATGAAATTGAAATTTTGTGTTTGGATATGCGATATGGGATTTTGATGTTGTATATTTTCTCATAAACATAAAAATTTTATAAGTTCAAAAACTATTAAAATAGTCTCAATTGTTTATTCAATATTATCAAATAAACAAAAAATCATAAAACCGTCTAATAATTGATTACAACGTTATTTGTTCTCCACTTAATTTTATTTTTGCATCAATATATTGAGTAAAAATAAACAACCTTTCATCACGGGCTCTTCCAAAATTTTAATTGCTCCCAATCTTGAAGTGTCATTCAAATATGACTATAGGTTGGTGAGAATAATAATTTTTAAAAAGTAATGGATTGTGTTATAAATATGACACGAGTTGTAGTACTATCACATCACTGATTTGTTTTTGTCTATATAACCTTTTAAATTTGAATATGATTGATGGTACATTTATCGAATGATACATTACAAGTACATATATATTGAACATGATAAAACTAATTGAAGATTCAACAACATTGGTATTACATATCAATACCTTAAATATGAATATGATCCGTTGCATAAAACAAGGATGAACGGAGAATCAAATACAATGGAGAATCATATGTATCAAGAAAAAATGGTAAAAACAAAAAACAATGGAAAAAATGACAACGAAGATTATGAAAATTACCTAATTCAGTGGTTTAATTTTGATTGTCTAGAGAGAGAATTCTTTTGAAATAAAAACTGTAAATAAGTAATTTTGAAAATATTTTAAAATTATAGAAAATAATGAAAACTATGAAAAATAAATGTATTTATATAAATAATTAATCCTATATTAATATCAATTTATTTTGTATCTATCAGCATTATTATTTTTACTATGATCATAGCATCTTATTGATATTTAAAGCCATATTTAAATTAATATCTTCTTATCAGCGTGTAATGTAATGAGGTTAGAATGCAAATAAATAAATAAATAAATTTTATGGCTTCAAGTTTATGCCGAAATGGTGCATTTAATCTTATTGATAACCTCATCGAAAACCTTCAATTAGATTAATGAAAATTTAAGAATTTTAGATTTGTCAAACAAATTATTTGACTTTTTTGAGATTGAAGTTAAGTTTGGTTTTGGGTTATTAATTAGAAAGATTCACATTTATTTGAAATAAACAGTCATATTCAAATTAATTTTTTAACAAATAGCTTGAAAGTGATTATTGTAAGCTAATTTAATTTGATTAAATTATGTTTTGCAAATGGACCTTTTTTTAAAAAAACACACAGGGATAATTATCGTTTAAAAAGTTTTGAGTCACCTTGCAATTAAAACAATCGTGTGTGGTAATTGGTATATAATTAAGACAAAAAAAAAATTAATATGGCTTCAATTTTATGTCGAAATGGTTCATTTAATCTTATTGAGCACCATATCGAAAACCTTTCAATTGATATCATATTGAAAATTCAAAGAATTTTAAGATGTCCACAATTTTGTGACTTTTTTTGAGATTTAAGTTTGTTTTGTTCTTAATTAGAAAAATCAATTTATTTGAAATAAGCAAGTCATATTCAAAATTAATTTTTTAACATAGTAGCTTAAAATGTGATTTATTTAAGCTAATTAATTTTGAATTAAATTATGTTTTGCAAATGAACTTTTTTTTCAAACACACACAAGGATAATTACCGTTTAAAAAAGTTTGAATCAACTTGCAAATTAAGAATCATAACGTTGATAATTGGTATATAATTAAGACAATAAAATAAATTTATGGCTTCAAGTTTATGTCGAAATGGTGCATTTAATCTTATTGATCACCTCATCGAAAATCTTCAATTAGATTAATGGAAAATTCAAAGAATTTGAAGATTGTCAAACAAATTATTTGACTTTTTTGAGATTTAAGTTAAGTTTGTTCTGTTATTAATTAGAAAAATCAATTATTTGAAATAAACAAGTCACATTCAATATTAATTTTTTTAACATAATAGCTTAAAATGTGATTTATTTAAGCTAATTAATTTTGAATTAAATTATGTTTTGCAAATGAACCTTTCTTTTTCTTCAAAAACACACCAGAATAATTACCGTTTAAAAAGTTTGAATCAACTTACAAATTACGAATCATAACCTTGTTAATTGGTATATAATTAAGACAATAAATGCACTTTCAAATTTCAATAACACTTTAAGGTATTGGAATAGACTATTAATTAATAATGGTCAATTATTTATTTTTTAATAGGTGTGCTAAATTAAATTTTGACAACTAAATATTGAGGAAAAAGTACTAGCTAATATTGAATCCCCAAAAATAAAATACTACTAATAGTAAATACATGCAAATCAACTTTGTTCATTGGTTATATCATCGATTTCAAATTCAAAGTTAAATAATAATTTCAAATATTCATTGAAGAATAAGGCCGGATAAATAGTTTCTATATTCTCTTCTTCGTTCATCTCTCGTCTTTTTAAATAATTAATAATTGTTATAGTTAAATAAGGAGAATTAGTTAGAACCAAATCAGAATTCATCACTAATAAAATGACTAATTAAACGTTTAAAACCCAATTAATTTTCTCCACCTTTAGCATTTGGCCTTCCATTATCAGTTACTAATCAAATCAGATTTCATCCTTAATTAAATATCTAATTCCAAAAAATGCCTCCGTCGACTAAATCAAATTTTTAAACAAAATACCTATATAATTTTTTTTTCTTATTTTTCTCAAACTTTTTTATTTTAACGCTCTAATTTTGCAAAGTACTCGTCATGAGATTAATTCAAATCAATAAGATATTACAATAAACTTTGGTAGATTTAACATAAATATAGTTTAATATGGAATTACAATCTATTCCTCTTTAGTTAGGTAACATAAATCATATATATTAATATGTAACTCGAATACATCAAATAGTATCTCGAATACATTATAACATAAATCGAAGGCACAATATATAGCTCGGATACATTTCAAATTAGCTCAAATGCACAATATGCAGCTCAGATACATCAGTAAATAAATTGGATACATAATATGTGGTTCAGATACATAAAATACTGACTCATATACATTAATATGTAGCTCGCATACATTAAGAAAATATTTTTGTTTTAGATTTTTTAAAAATAGAAGGGAAAATTATAAATATGAAATATATAAAACCTGTTTCAATAATTTTTTTCAAAATTGTATTTACCAATATGATGATTTGAGTAGATTAAGTCAAAATTCTAAAATATCATCTAATACAAAGACTATACATGTTTTTTAAATGTTATCTTTTAACCTAAATTCTATATTGTTTTAAGCAAAAACATTTTTTTAAAATTATTATTTATTAAGGCAAACGCTTCATTAGCTACCCCCCTTCACTAATTCAAAAATTTAAAACTCAATTATCAGTTACCAAAATCTTAGGAGTCTATCCCTATTTGTATGAACTTGTTAAAACTTTTCAAATAAACTTGATCACATTCATTACCTTCTTGAAAATACTCTCATAAGCTCAATTTTTGTTCTTGCTATTATACCATGTCTAACCAAAAGAAAAACCAAAACCAAAATCCAAATAAAAACCAAAACCAAAATCCAAGTGTAAACCAAAATGCAAACCAATATCCAAATCAAAACCATAATTCATATCCATTAGTAAATGAAGATTTTAATCTAAAGGAGACAAAACCAACTCTTGGTGGTGGAAGAGTTACTGCAAATGACAGACTTGGCACAGCATTTGATCTTGTTGAGCAAATGCATTACTTATATGTAAGGGTAGTTAAAGCAAAGGACATGCCTTTAAAAAAAGATGGCAATAGCAAGTCTCATCCTTTTGTTGAAGTGATGCTTGGGAATTTAAAGGGTCTAAGTTTGCACTTTGAAGACAAGTCTAGTCCTGAGTGGAACCAAGTGTTTGTCGTGTTGAAGGACCGGATTCAATCAAGACTTCTTGAAGTTTGCTTGAAGGATAAATCAAGAATTGGTGATACTGATGATGGTTTTATTGGAAAAGTACATTTTGAGATCAATGAGGTTCCGAAAAGGGTACCTCCAGATAGTCCTTTGGCACCTCAATGGTACTGGTTGGAGAATAGGAAAGGGGAAAAAGTGAAAGGAGAGTTGATGTTGGCTGTTTGGATAGGGACACAAGCTGATGAGGCATTTCAAGAAGCTTTGCATTTAGATGCCACAGCAGTGAATGGTGACGGTGTTGCGAATATAAAATCTAAGGTGTATGTATCACCTAGACTTTGGTATCTGAGAGTTAATGTGATAGAAGCTCAAGAATTGCAGATAGGCAATAAGAACAGGCTGCAACCGGAGATTTACGTGAGGATTATGCTAGGAAATGTGGTTCTAAGGACTAAGAATTCTTTGAGTAAGAATGTTTGTCCATCATGGAATGAAGATTTGATGTTTGTAGTTGCAGAACCTTTTGAGGATCAGTTGGTTTTGAGTGTGGAAGATAAGGTGGCACCAAACAAGGATGAATTGCTGGGGAAGTGTGTGATATCTTTACAAGATGTCGAAAAAAGGGTTGATTTTAGTACTCCAATTAGTAAGTGGTATGGTCTTGAGAAGGAGGTTGTGTCTGAGGGTGGCAACAAAAAAGTTTGTAAACTAAACAGCAAGGTTCATTTGAGGTTATCTTTTGATGGTGGATATCATGTTCTTGATGAATTAACACATTATAGTAGTGATCTCAAGGCAACATCCAAGGAGTTGTGGAAACCAAGTATTGGGGTTTTAGAACTTGGAATCTTGAATGCACAAGGTTTATCACCAATGAAGAACAGAGATGGCCGCGGAATAACAGATCCTTATTGTGTGGCGAAATATGGTCAGAAATGGATTAGGACAAGAACAATTATCAACAGTTTCAATCCCAATTGGAATGAACAGTACACTTGGGAGGTGTTTGATCCTTGTACCGTGATCACGATAGGAGTGTTTGATAATTGTCATTTGCAAGGTGAAGATAAAAATGATAAAGCTAAGGATTCAAAAATTGGGAAGGTAAGGATTAGACTCTCCACACTTGAGACTAATAGAGTTTACACTCATTCATATCCTCTCATAGTGTTGACACCAGCAGGGGTGAAGAAGATGGGTGAAATTCAACTGGCTGTGAGATTTTCTTGTTCATCTGTATTCAACATGTTGGCTATGTACTCTCAACCCCTATTACCAACTCTTCATTACCTTCATCCGCTGACTTATTACCAGATCGATAATCTAAGGCATCAGGCTACACAAATTGTTGCCACGAGGCTAAGTCGTGCAGAGCCACCTTTGAGAAGAGAATTGGTGGAGTACATGCTTGATGTGGGCTCAAACACATGGAGCATACGAAGATGCAAAGCCAACTATGTTAGAATAGCTGGGATCCTAACAGGCCTAATTGCAATCTGCAAATGGTTCAATGGGATTTGCACTTGGAAGAACCCTATCACAACAGTGCTAGTGCACATCATATTCTTCCTATTCGTGTGCTTCCCGAGGCTGATCTTAAGCAGCATGTTTGTCGTTGTTTTCTTGATCGGGACATGGAACTACAGAATGAGGCCTAGAAAGCCACCACACATGGACATCAAGTTGTCACAAGCTGAAAGAGTACCTTGGGATGAATTGGATGAGGAGTTTGACACTTTTCCAACGTCTCGAAACAATGATGCTGTGAGAATGAGGTATGACAGATTAAGAAGCATTGGATCAAGAATGCAAGCTGTTGCAGGGGATTTAGCTAATCAAGGGGAAAGATTCTATAACTTGTTAACTTGGAGAGATCCAAGAGCTACTGCACTTTTTCTTATCTTCTGTTTGGTTGCATCAATAGTGCTATATGTCACTCCTTTTACTATTTTAGTGAGTCTTATGGGATTCTATACAATGAGGCATCCAAAATTCAGAGAGAAACTCCCTTCTGTGCCCTTAAGTTTCTTCAGAAGATTACCTGCAAAAACAGACAGCTTGTTGTGAGGATATGAATTTGTAGCCATGCTGAATTTGGTGTTGGATAAGACTACGTACAATAAATCCTCGTGGTTTAGCCCTTTCCCAGGACCCGTGGGAGCTTTAGTGCAGCGGGCCGAATTTGATGTTGGACTCTGATAGCTACTTCCCTTTATTTATTTGGTTTAGTTTTTGTTGTTAATGTCAGATTGTGGAAGCATTTAGCTTTTGTTCATTAGTGATGATTTTTTCTTTAGTGTATGAACTGTTGAATCAATCTTTTACTAATGTAATTCTTTTTCCATGTGTTTTGTCTATGAGTTTTGCAACAACAATATAATCAGTGAAATCTCACGAGTGAGGTTTGAAAAGGGTAGAATATGAAAATCTTATCAGTAATTCGTGAATCATGATGATAGAGAGATTGTTTTAGTACTTAAACCGTTTAATATTTTTTTCCTGTATTGGAAGTGCTCATAGATCATAGAAAACTGTAACTTTCTTCCTCTTCTCATTTTTTTCTTGGGTTTTATATTATTTATTATTTTTTATTGGTTTATGCTTTTTTATATTAAAAAATAACTTATTAAATTCTAAGAAAATATTTTTATTTTAAAAGATAATATCTTTAAGATACCTCAAATTACGACATTAAATTTCATTTAAAAATATTAGAGAAAGTGAAATGTGAATATTAATATTAAACTAAAAGTTTTTTTTTCTTACATGGAGAGAATGTTTGTCTAAAGTTGGCTAAGGAGTTAAAAGTTATAAGAAAGAAATTCTTTTTTTAAACAAATCGTTAATTATAAAAAACAATAAATATAAGTAACATATTGGTGAAGCAAAAATACTTCTATTTTATATGGTACGGGCAGCCATTTATTAATTTGCTTATAAAAATCGAGTCGTTTCTAAAAAGATTTAATTAATAATATTCGTCTTGTGTATTTATTTTTTCCTTAAACCCTAAACCCTAGCTGTTTCATACACAGCAGCAAGAAGATGGGAGAAGAAAAGCCAAAATCCGATGGAAGCAAGGCCATGTCACGGCCGCATTTGGTGGCAGAGAAAGATTACTCAGCTTTGAAAGAGCTTTTCAGTCATCATGTTGAATCATTTGATTATATGGTCGATAATGGACTTGAAACCATGCTCTTGAATATCAAGCCTATTGAAATTGTTGATTCCTTTTCCTCGCTCAAGCTAAGAAATATCCTTTTGTTGGGGTTTTATTCTTGTTTGTGTTAATCCTTGCCAATTCCTTTTTATTTGAATTAAGCTGAAAATTCAATTCTCCATTAAAGATTGGATTTTTAGCTATGTTTGTTGAATTTCTGACTATTTTTTTGCTTCTATCAGTTGATTGAAACTTTATTGCATAGAACTTTGCAATACAGGGAAAGGAGGGATACCAAAAGAGATGTGCCTTGCTTAAATTTGTCAAATAGGATAACTAAAACAGCTTGCAGATGGCCCTATGTTAAAGAGTGGATTTTTGCTATCTTATTTTTCGTTTCCATTGGTATTGCGCATTGAATAACTTGATATAATAAAATAATCAACAATATGTGAAAATCAGTAAGAATCCAAAAAGGATATTTAATTTCAGAATTGGAGAAGATGGAACATAGTGTATATCAGTTTATAGTAGTAAAAACAGAGGGACTGCAAAAGAGAATGAACACTTGGTATTGAGCTTGACATGATGGATTCCGAAGAAAGGTTTTATTCTCTGCCGTCATTTACTTGTCAGAATGTATTGAAAGCATGGGATAACGTTGCACACATTTGAGGTTGCCTTAGCTGGGTTTTTAATTAGTTTAGGAATGCTGTGAATGCTTCTTTTATGAAGTGTTTTTTTTTGTCTTATCTTCAATATTAAGTTCCATCATTTATTTAATAATTTTTCTTAACCTGAGAATACTCTGGTTTGGCAAACCTGAATTATTCCCACCTCAAAAAGAACGCGCTTCCAAGGCCATGCATGATGCTTTATATCCTTTTGAGGTACAAATTTATGTTCATGTGTAGTTCTGTTAGTGGATATACAGACCTGCAACTAATCTATGGTCTATTGCGTGTGTGAAACAGTGTAGACAAGCTAAAATTTCATATTCAGGAAAGTTTTTGGTGGATATCTGTTTCCAGTATGGTGATGGAGCTGTAATCCGGGAGAAATTTAATTTTGGACAGTTCCCTATCATGTTGAAGGTGAGTTTTATACTTCCCTAAGTTTCAGCTAATTTCTGCTGAAAATGTTGCAAGTTGAGAAAAAGAAAATAGACATGAAGGGATAGTCACAAAAAAGAATCCGATGATGGACCCCTTTAAAGTGATTCTGATCATTACATGTGTTTTAAGACAACATCTATAAGTTACAGAGGTTTAAAAAAGTAAGCACTTAATCGTTGAACCACCAATACAAAATGTGTTGCCTCCATTTTTTCCTTTTTAATGACAGTACTATTGTTAATGCATGTATGACCTTTATTTGTTCATTTTACTTCTTTTAGTCAAAGCTATGTCACTTGAGAGGTGCTGATGACTCCAAGAAGTTAGTTGCTTACAAGGAAGAGCCATCAGAAATGGGCGGGTGAGAGCTGAAATTCTTATGATCAATCTCTTTATTACTAATCTATTCAGCTCCTTTTCTCTGCTAGTTTTGGGTGTCCTGCCTTTTTCCATTAGGAGTTATAAAACTTCTGAAGAATCTGTCATATTTTGTAACTCAGAAATATTTGTTGGGTGTGTTCACAGATATTTCATTCTTAAAGGGCTTGAGAGAGTTATTCGTCTTATAATTTTGCCAAAGCGAAACTATGTGAGTCTTCCTTGCTTATTTGTTCTCCGTCTATGACGAAGTTTTGACACTTCTATCATTTATACTGGTTTTTCTCTACATTATGTTTTACTCCACTGGAATATTCTTTTCATGTGATTCATTGGTTTCATTTAACATTTCATTATAGCCAACGAGTATGGCACGGAATTCATTTCGTGATAGGCGAGAAGGATATTCTGATAAAGCTGTTGTTATAAGGTTCTTTCTCCACACTCTTACTTGATGACTTGTTCATGTAGCAAGTTGCATTTGGTTATGCTTTGGTGCTTGTTTTTTTTAAAGAGATGCTATCTTGCTTGTGATTGTTCCTGAAGACTCTGTCTTACATGTCTGCCGAAATGAATATCGTCTCTGAATAAGGGTATTCTCAAGAACTTTGTGTACTAGATTTTTTAGAGATTCTCGTGCTGACAAATATCATAAAAAGAAAGCAAGCAATGTGCTATGCACTTTCTAGCTTTTTAAAACATCAAGTAAAATAACTGTGCAGGCGGAAGGAAGGGGTAGGAGAATGAAGAGGTCAGATCCTATTCCGTCATGCTGATAGGGTTGATTGAATTGTTAGTCTTTCCTCTTCTGATAGGGTTTCAGTGGTAACTACTTAAAGATTACATCTACAGTAATTGTTTTGATCTTGAAGACTGCCAGAAATAATTCATCTAAAGGGCAGAAAAGTACAAAACAATTGTTTTACATTTATTGTGATCCAAGGAAAAGTTCGTCTAGGACTTGTATATTTTACCAATGAACAATCAGTACATTTAAATCGTTTATATATCATTAAAATTACTAAAGCTGATTTGAGGTTGTCTGATTGACCATATTGATTTTCTGACTCACGGGAGGAGAGAGTTGTATATTTTACGAATGACCAATCAGTACACTTCAAATCTTTTATATATCAGTGAAAATTACGAAAGCTGATTTGAGGTTGCCTGATTAACCATATTGATTTTTCTGACTCAAGGGAGGAGAGAGTTTTGGGTAAGATTGATGCTTTCTGAATACTTCTTTGCTATCTGCTATACAGGAAGAACCTTTGGCTTATTTAGTCAGCGAAAATAAATTAGGATGCAATAAATGTCAAAATGTCTTTCCCGTCTGTTATATGATACTGCTTCAGTTCTTCTTTAATTATGCTCACATGTGTTTTGGGACAATACTAATCATCTACTTGGACTCAGATGTGTAAGGGAAGATCAATCTGCAGTCTCACTTAAATTGTATTATCTAAACAATGGAAGTGCAAGACTTGGATTCTGGTGAGGAGCTAAAACTTAGCATGATTGAATTGTCTTCTTGTAAGATGTCTGAGACATGCTTCTTGCTATCTGCTTGCAGGATACAAGGAAGGGAATACTTGCTTCCTGTTGGTATCATCTTAAAGGTAAACTGGCATTCTCTAGTCTTGTTAGATTGTCTTCAAGAGACTAGACTGTTTTGATTTATTGCAATATGTGAAACTTGCAATCAAATTTTACATTAAAAAGCTAAGAATTACATTTATAACTATTCTTTCAAGTAATGGAGAAGTATCTAGTAATCTTGAATTTCTGTTCATGGCAATTTGCCGAGTATGATCTGACATTCTGGTGATCTTGTTCGAGATAAACTGGCTGGCATAGGAAATACAAACAAGGCTCTGCCAGTTGGTGATTCTCTTTTTACATTTCTCCAGGACCCCATTCCATATGCCGTTGGATTTGCTTTTAGCTCCCAAAGGCATGCCTAGATAAGTAGTTGGAATGTCCCCAACCTTTCCACCTAGTTTGCTGGCCAAGCTTTCTTACAAGCACATTGTTGACGAGATATATGAGGCTTTTCCCCCACTTTATGTGGAGATCAGAGACGGCTTCAAAAATGACAAAAATAATCCTCAGTTTCGGGGTTTGTTCTGCCTATGCTTCGCAGAACACCAATGTATCATCTTCATATTGCAGATGAGTTATCTCCATAACATAATTCTCCTGCCCTTTGATCCACCCTCTCCCCCTTGCTGTGTTAATTAGGTTGCTCGTCCCTTCCTTTGCTAAGATGAACAAAAGGGGGGAGAGAGGGTTCCCTTGCCTCGGGCCTCTCTGAGAAAAGAAGAATCCAATAGTTTCTCTATTGACAAGTATAGAGAACTTAATAGAGTCAATACAGTGCTTCATCCATCTATCCGCAGAACCCGTTCTTTCCGGAATCTGGGTAAGAAAGTCATGAGCTTTCTGTACATATCCAACTTGCATGCAATTCCTCGCTTTTAGTTCCTCTATTTGGCCTCTATGCATTAATTGGCTATCAAAACAACATCCATGATCTGTCTTCCCTTAATAAATTCCATCTACCGACTATCCACTAGGCTATGTATCAACCTCTTGAGTTTTCTGCTAGAAGCTTTGCGATGATCTTGTACACCCTCAATATGGCTAATGGGTTTGGAGTCTTCTAATTCCTCAGCACCCACCTTCTTTGGGATCAAAGCTACAAAGGTTGCATTCAGACACTTTTCAAAGTATCTTCATGGAAGTTCTGAATTGCTTCAACCAAGTCGCAGGTGATGATATCCTAACTTTGTTTGGGGTCTCCACACCTGTGTTTCCACATATAGGTTCTCATAAGGGCCACTATTTCCTTTCTGATCTCTTCTGGATCCTACTTTATTACCTCCCCTACTTTCAGCCTGTCTATTGTGTTGGCTCTCCTATGTGCATTTGCAGTTCTGTGGATATAAAGAATCATGCACAGTATTGGAAGCGCGTTCCTTTTGAGATGGGAACAAATCAGGTTTGCCGAACCAGAGTTTTCTCGGGTAAAGAGAAGTAACTAAATATAGATTGAGGATAAGAAAAACAGTATTAAAAGATTTCTTACTGCATTTTATCTGTCCCCAGGGTTGATCTTGCTGCATCGCATGTAGTTTTAACTCAAGTTTTTCCTTCGAAATCCGCATTTGTTTGCATAATAATTTGATCCAGCTATACTTGTTCATTCTGCTAGATTTCTTACTGCATTTTTTCTTTCCACAGGCCCTTGTTGACACCACTGATCACGAGATATACGTCAATTTAACATGTTGCTACAATGAGGAATGTGACCGTGTAAAGGGATCTGTCGGCACCCAGCTTGTTGGTGAAAGAGCAAAAATTATCCTGGATGAAGTTCAGGCCCTATCTCTTTTTACCCGAGCACAGTGCCTGCGACATATTGGTACTTGTTTTATTTACTATCATGGTTAACTGTGATCTTATCAAATGACTGTCAACTGCATATGAACAATCTTCCACTTTTCAGGGGAGCATTTCCAACCTGTTGTGATTGGAATGCAAAATGATAGTTACAAAACTGTAAGTGTTATCTTGGTTGTACTTGACATGATTTAGTTGTAGTAGTCAGAACAGACATCTTTTTCTAGAGATGATACCTTTACATCACATTCTCTCTCTCACTTGACAGGTTGCTGATGCTGTGCTTAGAGACTACATATTTGTCCATCTGGATAACAATCATGATAAATTTAATCTACTTATGTTAGTATTTTTTTCTCTGGAAAATTGTCTTGTGATTTTACGGTAACTCTTCCATCTACAGTTGTATGTTTTGGCTATTGATGTATTGATACTCGTGCTTTATTTAGCTTTATGTTGCAGAAGCTTTTCTCTCTGATAGATCAGACTTCTGTCCTAGACAATCCAGACTCTCTGCAAAATCAAGAAGTTTTGCTGCCGGGTCACTTAATTACCATATATCTGAAGGTCCAAACTTTTAAATTTCCTTTTTAAGGAATAATTGTTATGTGACATTGAATGTAATGCTTATATAGTAAGTGCCTCATAGAAATGTGTATTGTCATTCTTCTTTGGGCTAAAAGAACCTTATATCCAGGATCAATTAAGTGGAGAGTTGAGTGATTATTCAATCAATCAAATACACCTAGTTGGCTATTGCTTTATGAACCATCTGTATCAATCGTGCTCTATTCAAGCCCATCACAGTCCAGTATAGAGTACGTTTTTTATGTGGAGTGTTAGGCATCATCTAAGTGCTATAGTTGTCTGTGACTTCTTATGGTTGCAGTACATGATATGAATGAATGAATGTTTTCTTTTGGTTTCACAAGGCAAAAAAGAACGGATGATGTTTTTAAGGACAATTGGCCACTCTCGACTGTATTAGGTCCTGTAGTAATCATTTGCACTTCGGTGTTACTTGGGAATATCAAAGAAATGGATGAGTACTTATAACTTTTGAGCTCCTTGGAGCTATACAGTTAGACGTCACTTCCTTAGTAATCCTTACCTGATTAACAAAGTACTTTAAGGATCTTCTATTGCATTATTAATTAGTAAGAGATTTATTGGGAATATTCTATTCCTGTTTGGCACATATTGGGTCATGCCTCTACTTACAAGACTGCATTTCATCATGGTCTAGTTTGAAGATGGGAAAGAAGATACCGAATTCTGTTCACGAGTCCCAATTTTAATGCTTCTTGTATCTTATTTATAAAGAAGGGGATCTGAAAATTGGTACAGGTCATGAACTTCTTAAATTTCCACTTGATTTGTTTTTTGATCCTTTCACACTTTCTACTTTGATTTTTACTTAGCTTCTTCTTTCATTCCACTTACTTGGTGCTTTTATTCCCACTATTCATTCACTTTTAGCAGAAAAACATGAGGATGAGGATTGATTTTTTCATTCGCTGGACATTCATGAAATCAGTTGCAGAAGCTTATGACTTGAAATGTCTTAACTTGTTCAAGTTCTTTTAACTTTTATATGCTCAAAAAGTAATTGTAATTGAGTATGAATATGATAATCTGATTGTGTATGTTAAATGTATCTATAAAATAGTCTAATATAGTTGTCACCTGAATCTTTCAATATGTTGTTTTTTGAATTTGAGTTGTGATATATACCATGCAGTAGTTGACCAGTTTCTGATAAATTTAGTTGATTTTATGTTATAATTCGTAAAGCGAGGAAGAAAGTGCTTATTAAGCAGAATCACAGAGAGGCTACCTCGAACAGAATAATACATTATTTTTCAAGAGACGGGAGGCCTCTTTATCGAGTATTCCTACATATTGCATGTTCCTATTCAATTCACTTACCATTGTTATAATGGAAGTTGGAAGGTTGTAAAAAAGGTTTCTTTGGCATGCGATGGACAGGGCAAAGAAATTCCACCCTGTTCATTTGGAAACTGGGACAACTCGTAAACAGCGTGGAGGGCTTGGGGTTAAAAACGTGAAGGTTTTAAATTTAGGTAATGACTGTGGAGATTTGGAGTGGAGTGAGAAGCTTTGTGGAGAGGGTTGATGGTGTACAAATTTAGAGTAATGGAGGGGGATGGAGGACCGATGTGATTACTATGCCTTTCGGCTATGGTGTGTTGAGAATAGAGTTAGTTTTGGGGGCTAAAAGGATGAGTTCCTGGTATTGTCTAGAGCTTCTTGCCAATGGGAATTGTCTGTTCAGCAAGCTAGGCGACACGAGGGGATGAAACTTTTTGGGATCGTTCATGAGCAATTTTCAGGATTGGGAGGTGATCGAGCTTTAGCGATTTCTCGCTTTACTTCACATACAATGCCAATCAATTGATAGACTCGATGCTTTTAAGTTGGGAAATAACAGAGTGTTCTCTGTCAGTCCTTCTGTGAGAAGTGTCTGATTAGGGCAGAGAATAGTTTCCCATATGAATCAGTCTTAATATCTAAGATGCAGGTGTGCTTCTTCACGTGGAATAGAGGGGCGATACTTACAGCGAAGAATCTTAGGAAGAGAGAAAGGCTGATTGCCAAAGCTGGTGTATCTTGTGTAAGGAGGTAGGTGATGACATGGATCATATGCTATTGCACTGCCAAATAGTCTCGAGGTCATGGTGGGATATATTTAGTTGGTTTGGAGTTTCTTGGACTATGCCAAAATCCATGTTGGAGTTAATGTTTAGATGGAAAAGTGGAGCTAGGAGAAGAGCCACAAAGCTTGGGATGTTACTCCTCTTGCTTTTTTTAACTTTAGATCATTTGGAAAGAGAAAGTATGTGAGCTTTTGAAGGGGTGGAGATGAGTTTTGATTAATTGAGGAGTAGTCTCCGATATTTTCTTTTGGTGCACCTATATAGTTCCTGTTTGCATAGAGAATTGAGTGTCTTCGGGAGAGAACCACATTTTGTAGATGAAGATCTCTCCTTTTTGGTGTACCTCTTGTATACAGCTATATGACCTTGTTATTGTCGTTGAAATCTTTTTCTTGGATTTGAAATAAATTAAAATATATCAAGCGACCTTCTAATTCTGTTATCAAATACGTCTAATGTCTTTCTCACCTGATATATTCAATTTTATATGCTTAGTTTTGTTATCAAGCAGCCTTTACAGCTCCACACCATTAATGAATTAGAAGGCCTGTTATATCCATATGAGATTGCTATCTGCTTGGTTTTTGCACTGTTTTGTCTTGACGTTCTCTAACACATCAACAGGAAAAACTACAAGATTGGCTACTTAAATTACAACGGTCACTTCAGGAAGAAACTGACGGTGAAAAAAAGAAGTTTGAGCTAAGTAGCTGTATGTTCTATCAACCTATTTCATCTATCTTAGTCTGTACTACTTTCATAGATAGCTGTTCGTGCCTATGCTACGCCATTGTATGGTGTGGGCGCCACCCACAACATTTGACTGGTTGTGGTCGCACTAGTAAGAAGTAATTAATGTTCTGTTCCAAACCAATTTGTTTCTGGTAGTGATATTTTCAGCTACCCTCTTCACGTTTTAATTTTATCTCTCAGGAAAATCTTCCTTTGTCCTTTTTTTTTTGTTAACTCCTAGTTTTACAATCTGTTAAAAATCTTGCTCTGTCTTATCTGTTTGCTAGTTAGAGTCACAGGGGCATAAGAGATCTACTTAGAGCCTGTTTGGATTGACTTTCGACTTGTAAGCCACAAGTAAGCCAGAAGTCATAAGTTAAAAATTTTAACTTATGGTTTTTGTCTTATTTTAATCATTTTAGCTTAAACTGTAAGCACTTCTTTAATTTTACCCAAACGCTCCAAAAGTGCTTAAAATTTATTTTTGCTTAAAAACACTTGAAATAAGTCAATCCAAGCAGGCTCTAAGAAGCTCCAAGTTTACATGCTTTTCTGTTAGTTTAATCAACTCAGTTTTTAAATAGATCAAATCCGGGCATATTGGATTCTAGAACTCGGTTCGAATTTTGAGTAGACTTCATCTGCTTTTATGGCATATTGCAGTGACAGACGTCAGGAAGGCTATTGAAAAAAATGCTCCCAAACAGATTGGGTTGGCTATTGAGAGCATGTTGAAGACTGGGAGATTGGCTACACAATCAGGTCTTGATTTGCAGCAGGTATTTAGTTGTGAAGCTTTTATGTGAAGCACCACTAATCTTTTTTTTTTTTTTGGACAAGGTAACAGGCAAGCACCGATAACTCTCTATTGAAAAATAACTGTGAATCCCAGTAACTAGGAAATTTATATTGTAACAGATGTGTCTTCGTTCCCTTCTTTCTCTTGTTCTTTGTCAAATTTCAAACTTCTTTATCTCATGAAAGGAAAACTAAATTTGCATTCTCTATTTTATCTGATAACCACCATAGGATGTCATATAGGAGGGTAGGCCTATCAAATAAAATTAAAAATACAACATAAAAATATACTAACAGAAATTGAACAGTTAATAATAGGAAGAAGGTTCTCAAGGAGGGAAAAGCTAATTACCATTACCAGTTTTTTTTAAAAAGGGAAGAAAAAGGCAAACTAAACTGGCAGAAAATGGACAAAAATTCAATTGATTACGTCTGAAAACTGTCATCTTCTGCCCCAAAGTTAACATACATACAGTGTTGGATTGAAATACTTGACAAAAAATAATACTCAAGTGCATTATTGAAGAAGCTCTGCACCAAGTAGTTTGGAGTACCATTTCCTCCAGGACTCTGGTCAGTGGCAAGAGCACAGTTGATTAGGTGATGAGTTTGAACCATGCCACAAACAAAATCCTTGTATTTAAGTAGAGAAGGGTAGAGGGCGGGCTCATTGTCCACGGAGTTTCGACCATGCACCATTAACACTATGGATTTCTCGGTTATGAAAATGGAAGGTAGATTGGAGTACCATAGCTTATGTGTGCTTAAAGATATTCGATTTCTAGTGGTTTTCTATGTGTCTTTGTAAATCTTTACCCAACAGCTAATAATCACTTTTTGCTATTGGTGCAGTTTCGAGTATGTAGATGATCCTATAATGGTTAGAGATATACTAGGTTCTTTGTAAGATGAAGTAGGATCTAGTTTAGTTTTTGTTTTAAGTACACACAACTGTATGTAGCTCCATGGCTTAAATTTGGGACCCATCCTTTAGTGCTGAAGATTAATATACAAAACTGTTACCTTTGTCCAAAAAAAAAACACTGTATTCTAATTGCACCAAATAATAATTAGTACAAGTGTGCAAACAGATTCGCTGCGAATGTGCGATTCAGGGCTAAACAATTTTTGGCAGTGAATCAAAATCGGTTCGTTATGCAACCTCCGCACGTGAAGCTATTCAAGAGGAAAGCCCTGCACCTCAATTTCTTGTCCATAGCTCATAGTTAGACTGAGATGAAGGCCCTCTCTGTGAGTCTGTTATTCATGTTGTAGTTCAAATGATTGACAACAGAGGAGTTTGATAGGATTCTCTTCTTTTCTCGAGGGTTATTGGCATAAGACAGAATAAAAAGCAACAACTTGCAGGTGTTTGTGAAACATCGAGCAGGTTCTCTTTTTTTTATGGGGGCATGGGGGTGGGGAGTGTAAAGGTGGGTACAACAAGAACATACCCAATGTAATCCCACCAGTGAGATTCGAGATGGTTAGACTGTACGCAGACCTACACCTACCTTGTGGAGGTAGTGAGTATAAAAGTGAGTGACTACATAAAATACATAGATGGATAGCAGCTTTGCGTTGGATAATCTGATTAACTGTAAGAGAAATTTAACTCCATTTTCAATTGCTTCTGCTAGTACCTCTAGTTGAGCAGGTTCTTCCTGTTTTAGAGGAAGTGAATTGTCGTAATTAATGATGGTTGTTACGAAAAAGTTGTATGAATAATATAATTATTGTTGCAGAAGATAGCACAGTTCTTACAGAATGGAGGTTAATTTTAGCTTCTCTGATATTAGACTTATTTACATTATTTTATGGAAAGTGGAACTTTGCAATCATCTACTCATAACTTGACTTGGTTGTTTTTTGGTTAGAGAGCTGGAATGACTGTCCAGGCTGAAAAGTTAAATTTCCTCCGTTTTCTTTCACATTTTCGAGCGGTTCATCGAGGTGCCTCATTTGCTGGTCTTCGTACTACAAGTGTGCGGAAGTTGTTACCTGAGTATGTTGTCTTTTTATCTGAGCCAGTTGCTTTATTTTCATAAAAAATCGCTTAAGGTTCCATTCATATTTTCCTGGTCCACCATTTTTCAGATCTTGGGGTTTCCTTTGTCCTGTTCACACACCTGATGGGGAGCCATGTGGGTTGCTTAATCATATGACTGCATCTTGCCGTAAGTTACATTTTTTTTCCTTTTTGGTAATATCAGTTGTATACACCAACCTAAATTTGTGGATGTAATCTTGTTTATACTCTTATTTTCCTTAGCCTTTATCTGTTATGGGATGTCGCTTTTGCTCCCATTGTCCAAGACATTTTTTTCTTGTCCAGTTTGAGAAGTGACAGACTGACAGTGTTCCTCATGTTCTGCATTCACAAGAAATTTTCTTCTCTTCATATTTATTCTGCCATAGGTGAAATTCAGTCACCATTTTTTGGCAAGAGTGTATACAAACTGGTACTTTCAGGGGTGAAGTTAACCTTAATATCACAAACGTTTATATATTGCTACATACATTGCTCCAATAGCCTATTATTTGCTGCGCATATCTCTGACTCCCTGCATCATATTCACATCACTGATTAAACAACTCATATTACACAGGAAATGTGAGGTCCTGTTCTAGTTGTGGTTCACATTGAGTCTTTGTTATTTATTAGTCAAATATTGAATTTTTGCACTAAATGCATTCATATTTATGGTTGTAAGTCCTAATCCTATTGCCGTTGATTAGTTTTGTTCACTTCATTTATAATACACAGTACAATATTAGCTCCCTTCACTTTAATACAATCATTCTGTCACCAGGCATAACCTCATACTATGATTCAAAGGGCAATGTTAAAGACTTCTTCAAAATGCGGATGTCCATATTGAATGTGCTGATTGCAATTGGAATGACACCATCATCACCAAATCTTGTGCAAGCTGGTCCTCCTGAATTGCTGTCTGTCCTACTGGATGGTCGTATTGCAGGCTATATACCGTCGGATTTAATTGAAAAAGCTGTTACCCACTTGCGGAGATTGAAATTGTCATCAACATCATCGGTTTGTTTCTGATCGACTTCTTTTAGCCAAAGATCTTTTGTATAGCGACTTATTATGCCTACTTCACAGTAGATTCCAGTTGATTTGGAGGTTGGATACATCCCTTTGAGCATGAATGGAGCATATCCAGGACTATATCTGTTCACATCTCCTTCTAGGTTTGTTCGTCCTGTAAGAAACATCTCTGCGCCTGCTGAAGAGGGCAATGATCTTGAACTCATTGGACCCTTTGAACAGGTGGGTTCTGCATTTCTTGATTTTTCCTTTTATTAATTTTCATCTTCTTTATCAACAAACATGAACTTGATGAGCTTTTTTACTAATGAGAACCTCCAATATAATGATTGCTAGGTTGTGTATTTGTAATGTGCAGGTGTATATGGAGATAAGCTGCCCGGATGGTGGAGATGGAGGAAGGAAAACCTTATTCCCTGCCACACATCGAGAAATTCATCCAACTAATATTTTGAGTGTTGTTGGCAATCTTACACCTTGGTCTGATCATAATCAGAGTCCACGTAATATGTATCAATGTCAGGTAAAGAGTTAAATTTGAAATAATCTGTGGATAATTTTATATAGACTGCTGAGGCTCAATGTATTGTATTTCATGTTTCATCTATTGTGCAGATGGGTAAACAAACAATGGGTTTCTCCTCACAAGCATTAAATTGTCGTGCTGATCAAAAGTTATATCACCTTCAGGTTTGTCCTGGTTATTATTTGCAATTCGATTCGTTCATGAGTTAGTTGTTGCCAGCCCCCATGTTGAGTTCAATGGCATCCTATTTTAAATAATTTTTGAAGTGTGTTGATTTATATTGAGAATTTGGTGCTTGGGCCAGCACATCTGTGTAGTTTTTCTGGTGGAAGGAATGTTGAGGCAGAAAGACAAGAGATGTATGGGATTAGTTAAAGGGATCGCAACATACTGTTTCCGTACGGTAGTTTACAGTGAATAGAAGAATGATGAAAGCATGAATGGATTATGGTGTTGTAGCTATGTTATGTATTATGTTATATTTGAAGTTGATGCTCATGTTCTTGCTGTTTCAGTGACCAAGGATGTTTGCTACAGTGATCTGATTTTTTTTTTATGTGTTATGCATCTTGGTATTATTTATTTTTATCTTGTAAAAATGCGTAGCAAGCAATCATTCAGCTGAAAGATTCTCTGTGACAGTGGGTAAGGTGGATCATCTTCGAATAGGATAGTTTTATGAGACTATCAGTCAGAGCATGTGTAACATATTCAATAGAACATTTCTTTATGGTGTTGTTTTTGCTGTTGTGTTGGATTACCTTTGGGTATATCTAGTTCCACGTGCTACTGGTTCACATTTTTTTAATTTCATTTCCTTGTAACAGCTGTAATTATTCAGACTTAAGAACTTATGTTGATAATTTTTTTGCTTTTGAGATTTTATTTTCTCCTGTCTGATCTTTTCTTTTTCTTCGGGAAATTGGATCTTTACAGACTCCTCAAACCCCAATTGTACGCACAAAAGCTTATGAGAAGTACTGTGTTGATGACTATCCATTAGGAACAAATGCAATTGTGGCAGTTTTGGCTTATTCAGGGTAAGAGTTCTGTACGTGCCTTGTTTGTTTTTCTATCAGCGGAAACATAAAATACATACCTTCATGTTATGCAGATATGACATGGAAGACGCTATGGTCTTAAATAAATCATCTGTAGATCGTGGTATGTGTCATGGGCATATATACCAGGTATCATTTGACATTTTAAAAAGCTTTTTGGACTTTGGTTTGATACAGAAATAACTTTTTTGTTCAACCCCCCCCCCCCCACCCCACCCCCCGAGGGAATACAAATACATCTATCGGACTATGATATTTTCCTTTTGACACTACATTAATGGAGTTTTAAGTTATTGTACCAATGATTTGTCTACGATAAGTTTTCAGAAGGATGATTCTCATCAATTCAAACCTTCTTTGAGACCACACACAACACCATGAACTTTGATGCTTGATGGTCTTTTTGTTTCTCTTCTTTAGTCGGAGGGTCGGAGAATGAAAACCAGATATATCTCTGTTCTTTTTCCTATTTTGGGTGTTTGGATTCTTATATAATTGATCCCTCCCTTGCTAAACTACTTATTCTACTATTCTTTGTGGAGGTAGTTTTCTGATCTTTCACGTTGACGTCTTTATTGACCAATATATGATCTTCTGATTTGCAGACAGAAACCATTGACTTGACTGAGCAAAGCGCCAAATCTGATCGTGCTCAGAGATTGTTTAGAAGAAGCAATTTGGATAAGTCGTCTCATCAGCTGATTGATTCTGATGGTCTTCCATACGTGGGACAGGTAACGGGATATTATTTTTCCTATTTTTTTGGTAAGTCAAGTTGCACATGAACCAACATGATCATTTGATTGCAGAGGATTAATCCAAATGAGCCATATTGTAGCATTTACAATGAAATAACCAGTCAGACAACTAGTATGAAGTTGAAGGGTTCGGAACCTGTTGTTGTTGATTATGTTGCTGTCGATGTGAAAAATAAAGCACATCTGCAGAAGGTGAGCAATTCCTAGATATATTCCTAGCAATTCCTAATCCACTTTGCTGTTGTTATCCTCTTTGTTAAGGATATATAAGTTGGTGTAGTTCTTTCATCTTTTGCTTTCTATTTCTCTTGAACTCAATGTCAACTTTTATTTAGCATAGATGACTTCATATCATTGCCTGACTTCGTATCATTGCCTGGTCAATATATCTCTTTATTTCATTGTATCAAGGTAAGTTGGTGTTTTCTTGGGTATTCATGTTCTTCAGGGGGTTTTGGTACTATTTACTGTCTTCTCTGTCTTCTAAAGTATTTGATGCTTCCTTTGATGCTGCACTTGTAGATTTATTGTGCTTATCAAATTTTGCAACAATCGTTACTTATCAGTTTTTTTTTTTTTTTTTTTTTTTTGTCGTTGTAATAACAAAAATTTTGGTAGTTCGTGATGGACAATCCTCTCTTAGCTACAAAATTTACTCTGGTGTTCATAACCTTAAAAAGCTTCAAATTTATCAACTTATTTGCATTTGTTCTGGGCAGGCGAATATACGTTTTAGGCGCTCCAGGAATCCTGTAATTGGTGATAAATTTAGCAGCCGACATGGGCAAAAGGGTGTTTGCTCTCAATTATGGCCTGATGTTGATATGCCCTTCTCAGCAGTTACAGGAATGAGGCCAGATCTTATTATTAATCCTCATGCTTTCCCTTCAAGGATGACAATTGCTATGCTGTTGGAGTCAATTGCTGCTAAGGTCTGTTTTCTCTTCTGCCGTTTATGGTGTTATTTATTTTAAGCAAAAGTATTTTGGTTACGAGATTGTAGCTCTCCAGACAATAATATATTCAAGTAGTTTTTGTGGTAGTTTATATTTGTTTATTGGGTGATGGCTTCATATGCTGAAGATATCTCTCGCTTATGGAATATATGCTTCATCTAGCTTGACATGGATGATCACAAGAACTTATATATATGCTATCTTCGAACAGGGAGGTGCTTTACATGGGAAGTTTGTTGATGCAACGCCATTCTCTAACACAATGAAGGAAGCAGAATCGGAATCCAGTTCACTGGTGGATGACCTTGGTTCCATGTTAGCGGTTTGTGGCTTCAATCACCATGGTACGGAAGTACTATATAGTGGAGTATATGGGACAGAACTGACTTGTCGAATATTTATTGGACCTGTTTATTATCAGCGTCTGCGACACATGGTTTCTGATAAATTTCAGGTTAGTATCACCTAGATATTAGAGTGAATGATCCTGTCTGTTCTTCCTGCCTGCTTTGACCATTTAAGCTGATTTATGTTTTCATCTAGTGTAGCAAACATTGACTCTGTTTGATGAATAACTGTTTACATAACCACCTCCTGTGCTCAACTCTGATGTGAACTGTTAAGTTTTAAAATTGGAAGCCAAAACAAGAAAAGAACGCAATGTTCGTGCTCATCATTGACTACCAAATGAAACCAAGATCAAGAAATTCTTCCTCTACCTAGTTTTCCTTCCTGCTTGAATAATTATTTATTACAGTATTTATCCTTTGCACTCTGGGGTTGACAGATTTCATGTTAATGGGTCTCTTTTTTCCCATTTAACCCACCCACCCCCAAAAAGGAAACAGATTCAGTTCGATAATTGAACTTCCAAGTATTACTTTATATATCCTTATTCCTTGTCAGGTTAAATTCGGTACTTAAGTTGGCTTCTATTGCTGTGCAGGTCCGTTCTACTGGACAGGTAGACCATATCACTCGGCAGCCTATCAAGGGGAGAAAGCGTGGTGGAGGTGTCCGCTTTGGTGAAATGGAACGAGATTCACTCCTTGCTCATGGAGCAGCATATTTGCTGCATGATAGACTCCATACAAGCTCAGATCATCACATTGCAGATGTGTGCTCTGAATGTGGAAGTGTCCTAACATCATCTGTTATTCAGCCGCCAAAACGAGCAGTGCAAGCAATTCTGAAACAGCTACCTGCTAGAGAACCCAAAAAGGTTACTTGTGTCGCTTGCCGTTCAAGTAAAGGAATGGAGACTGTTGCTATGCCTTATGTGTTTAAATATTTAGCGGCTGAACTGGCAGCCATGAACATCAAGATGACCCTCAAACTAAGTAATGAGGCTGGAGCTTGATACACATTTCTGGCAGTTGGAATATTCTAATGTCTAGAAGCAAGCTGGGAGCTTGATTACCATTTCATCTGTACCTGTAGTTTCTCAATGTGCAACATGTCCAAAAAGGTGTTTGCAGCATCAGATAACTGGATTCTGGCAACAGTGATTTGGTTTTATAATTTGAAGGCCAGTTTCCTAGTGGGCTACTGAGAAAGAGAGTGCTGCAAACAAGACCCGCTGCTTTTCATCTCATAATGCAGGAGGGGAATATAGAGTTGTCTCATCAGTAAGAAACCCGCGTTGTACAGGTCTGCTGTCTGGCTCAAGAGGTGCAGCACTTCCCCTTGCGATGATGGCCCTGTGAAGTGTAGACTAAAATATAAACAGTGTTTTATACTTTATTTGTTATAGCTTTTTGTACATTGTGGGGGCTATATGGTATCATGGTTGAGGCTCTATTGAAGTTTTTGTTCATTCCAGTATACTTCTAATTCACTTTCATGAGATCAATTATTTTGGCCATACAGTAATTTGTAATGTAGTTAAATTAAAGGATTTCTTCTAACCTGATGTAGTGACCAAAAGCTAAATCAAGAGTAAATTCATATATTGTCTTGGAATTTTACATAAAACTGCAACTTATAAAAAGGATTAACCATGAAAATGATTATTATGAAATACAGACTGGAAAAATAAAAATAGAGCTGGACTTTGAGCCTTTTACATCATAGCATGCTATCTGTTCTGGCTGGTAATCTCTTGAAGAAGTTGCTGGGAACAGAAGGCATCTTGCTTCTGAACCTGGGGTGCCTCAACATATATAACCCAGCAACTAAAGCCACCACTCTGAAGGGAGTCACATAAAGCATAACTGCAGCAAAAAGACTGAACATGATAAACAAGCTTGTTGCTCTTGGATCTCTCCAGCTTAGCACCCCCTGCAGCCTCTCTCCTTGTGTTGCTATGTCACCGACCACGGTCTGAATCCTCCCAGCCACACTTCTCAGCCTATCATACCTCATTCGAACAATGTCGTGGGGTCTAGACGTTGGAAACGTGTCAAATTCTTCATCAAGCTCATCAGGGTGAGCTGTTTCAGCCCATGAAAGCTTAGTGTCCATGTGAGGAGGGTGCCTTGGCCGGAATCGATAGTTCCACAGTCCAATGAGGAACATATAGAGAAAAAGAGTTGGAAGAATCAACTCCGGATACCAGATCAGTATCAGGAAGAGGATGTGAACCAAGACTGAGGTGACTGGATTTTTCCAGTGACATATATCACCAAACCATCGATTAACAGAGATTAAGCCTGAAAGAAGTGACATAATCCTAAAGAAATTAGCCTTGCTTCTTCTCATACTCCACATGTGGGAATCCACATCTAGCATGTATTCTACAACTTCTTTCCTGAGTGGTGGTTCAGCTCTAGCAAGTCTAACAGCAACAATGCTCATAGCTTGGTACCTCAAGTTGTCTACTTGGTTGACAGTAAAGGGATGAAGGTAGTGCATTTTGGGAAGCAAAGGGTGGCCATAAGTATGTATCATGTTGGCTAAAGAGAGGCTTGTGAATCTTACTGCCAATTGGAGTTCCCCCATTTTCTTAACCCCTGATGGGTGCAGAACAAGAAGGGGATAAGAGTGAGTGTAAATTCGATGAGATTCTAACGTTGATAATCTGATACGTACCTTCCCTATGCGTGAGTCTCGTGCTGCTCCAGTCCCTTGCTTCTCAACCCCCAAATGACAGTTATCAAAGACACCCAATGTAATAACTGTGGAAGGATCATAAACTTCCCAAGTGTATTGCTCATTCCATTTGGGGCTGAAAGTGTCAAGAATGGTTCTTGTCCTTACCCATTTCTGACCATATTTAGCCACACAATAGGCATCTGTGCTTCCTCTGCTGTCCTTCATCTTCATCGGAAGAAGCCCTTCTGCACCTAATATGCCAACTTCCAATATTCCCACCGGTGGTTTCCACAGCTGTCGTGCTGTTGGCCTTTGATCACTTATGTACATGGTTGATTCATCCAGCACGTGATATCCCCCTTCAAGGCATACTCTGAGGTGAACTCTGCTTGAAAACTTGAGCTCTTTCCTCCTGTCAACTTCCAAGGAACCAAAATCAAACTTCTCAAGGTTGAACCAGCGAGAATGGACCGGCCTGTGATCAAGCCTCTTCTCGAATGTGTTGAGTGGGAAACTTATCTTTCCAAGAATCTCATCTTTCATTGGGTGAACACGGTCCTCAATGCTGAGGACTAGCTGCTCCTCAAAAGGCTCAGCAGCTACAAAAACCAAATCCTCATTCCACATTGGATTTGCTGTTCGAGCAGGGCATATATCGGTTTTGAGCACCTGATTTCCCACCTGAGCTTTCACAAAAACTTCAGGGAGACGGCTCTGGTTGTTTGGGATGATGTCTTGAGCTTCAATAACATTTACTCTCACGTACCAAAGTTTTGGAGAGACATAAACTTTGGACCTGACGCTCATTACCCCCTCTCCATGAACAAAGGCAGCATCGGCATGCCAGGCATCTGAAAATGCTTCATCTGCTTGTGTTCCCATCCAAACAGCAAGCATGATCTCCCCTCTTATTTTTCCTTCTCCTCGTCGATCCTCCAGTCTGTACCATTGAGGAGCCAGGGGACTATCAGGAGGAACTCTTGTTGGGACCTCATTCAAGTCAAAAACCACCTTTCCAAGATTATCATCTCTTCCCATCATATCTTTATCCTTCACATAAACTTCAAGAACTGAAGACTGAATTCGATCTTTAGAGAAAGCAAATACCTGGTTCCATTCCGCATTCATTTTCTTATCAAAATGCTTTGTCCGTCCTTTGTAATTCCCCATCTTCACCTCCACATATGGGTCACAGCTACCGGTGAGTACACTTGGTTGAAGATCTTTGGACTTAACCACTCGAACATAAAGATAAAACATCTGCTCCACAAGGTCGTATGTGCTTGCATGTCTATCACTGTTCATCCATCCTCTTCCTCCGTAACCTCTAACACGTGGCCATTGCTCCCCAAGCTGAGGATTCGTGTCCTTCAGCTCATAGTCATCTTTAGGGTGGTTATGCATAGCTCGGGGTTGGGCTACTTGATACTGCATTGGCGGTTGGACACCTGGCTGGCCATGAATCGCTCGGGGGTGGTCTACTTGATGATGCATTGGCAGTTGGACACCTTGGTGGCTAGGAATAGCTCGGGGGTGGTCTACCCCATGCTGCATTGTCGGTTGGAAACCTGGTCTCTTCCTTATTGATATGACTGGTTGCTGCATAGCTTGATGCTTGAATACAAATTGAGATCTTTCTTCAATGTGCTCAACTGATTCTGTGTCCTGCTCACTTGGAGTAAGATGACCAGTTTTTTCTACTACAGCAAAGCTTGAAGACTGATCAGCACCAGAAATTGCAGTGTTTTCAGTGTTTTGTACTTCTGAACTGTTACTATCTTTAGGAGTATCAAGAGTAGAAACTTCAGAAGCAGGAAGTGAAGGTGGTGGATTATCTAACTGTTCTGGATTTTCGATGGACGGGATATTTGAAGGACTAGAAGATTTTTTAGGATATAAATTTGGATCAGATGGAGATGAAATATATATTTTGAGGCCAATCTCTCCTTTAACAAATGAGGAAAACCATTTCTTTTCAAGTTGGAATCTTTGATAAACTTCTTCCCCTTTCTTGACTATATTTGAGCAAGGAATTCTCACCCTTCCAAGAAAGTTTCTCCCTGGAATAGGCCTTCTCTCATGATACACAGAAACATCAATGTATTTGTATCGATGATTCTTTATATCGTCAAGATGGAAAATGAGTTTATGGTTCCAAGTGGGGTTGAGATTTTTTGGGACAGTTCTAGTTTTGCTAAGTTGGTTTTCAAAATCAACTTCTACAAATGCACTTACTGATCCTTCACCATCTTTTGGCATAAGATCATAAGCATCTATTACTTCTACTATTAACTTCATATCTCCCTCCCTTTTTGTTCTTGTTTTTTGCCACCAACAAATAACTCTTTTCAAGATATCTCAAGACTCAAGTCTCAAGCAACTAGATTCTAATATTTAACAAAGATAGTTCATAGTAGTAAGTTAAAGGAATGAAGTAAACAACTTTGTATTTGTTGTTTTTTAGTGTAGTATCAAGGTCCATTCTACAAGAAAAGAATGATTTGATGAAGAAGCTGTTTAATAGTTCTAGAAAAATATTCTATGAAATAGAAATAGAGTGAAAGGAATAAATTTTTTTTGGCAAAGTAGAAAACAAACTAAACAGTACAATGTGATATATGCAGAGAAAAGAAGAGGAAAATGAGAAAAATATAGAAGAAGAATGTATTTGTTAATGTCTGCTTGAACATGAAGCAGTACATGTTCGTTTAACTTATATGTACCGACAATATTATGTACATCATAACGTTAACATGACCTACAATAACATGTAACTGTCAATATGATATGAGCCTATTGTATTATAATGATCGTGTAAAAATTCTTTATATTGTTCAATGAAATTTTGTAAAAGTCTTGAAGGTGATACTCTTCTAATGGTTTTTGTCAAATCACACTTTGAATGATTAAGAATATCTTGCTGTTAATTGTCACACTTTCATTCCTTTTTAGCTTTTATTAGTTACTTTAAGCTAGAAATTGAGAACATTCTAGATGTAGATCCAATGTTTATTCTTTTCTTGCTTTTAAGTCTTAACTTTCTTTATAATTGCTATGATTATCTCGGCTGAAGTAAGTTTAAACGCTTTTAGGCAAGAGCTATGGTTATCATCAAAAATATACTATCAGATCGTTTAAAAGATAAAAGTTAAACATATAACTTGGACAAACCCTCTTCAATATTTTAAAATGCATTGGTAGGACGGAATTCTTTCGAGACTGACAGTGTATATAGGCTAATCTTGCAACAATCAGCAAAACGAGAAAAAGAGGAGAGAAGTTAAAAAGTGGAAAAAGAGAGAATAAAATGAAAATGCCTTACTTGGATCTTGTGATCTTTTAAGGCATTCCATTCTTGTTAGTAGAGCATGAAGAGAAGAATGTGAAGCCAAATAATAAAGGCTAAAGCAAGACACTTAAAATTCCCAAAGATGCCTTTTAATGCTTTATTCTTTTCTTAATTACTTCCATAATTACTTCCCTTACTTTGGACTAGAAAAAAATTTGCATTTTCTTTAAAGAATTATTTCAATAATCATATAGAGGATTATAATTTGATGGGTTTAATTTGTGATAATAATGCATAACTAGAACATGTGATTGTTCCCTCTAGTTAAACTGAAAAAATTATGTGATAGATTAAAAAAAATAATCTTTAGCGATAATTAATTAACGCTAGTCACTTGTTTATTTTTTAGAGGTTATTAATACTGTTCTGTAAATGTTCTTAAAACTTATAATGATATAGAAATTAATGATAGTTAATGATTGTTAACGTGCTCGCTCAAAAGTTTTTTTTTTTTTTTTTTTACATAGAAAAAAAAATTATTTTTTGGGGCTAAAATTTTATAACAAAATCTAATTAATTTGTTTGACCTTGCTAGATCTAGTTCATTTTTTTCATAAATATTTTAAATGATCGAATTCAATATTGACGAGTACAAACGGTCAAATTATTCCTTGTAAATACTAGAATTCAAAATTTTTATTAAAATAATACTATTTTTATGCGCATAACAGGAATTACATCACCACCCATTCATCGCAGGGAGAATTACCGTGGAGCTCATAAGTTATAACATATTACTTTATTAAATATGATTTTTAACGGTAATTAGTTAATGATAATAATTTTGCTGTTGCCAAATATATCTAACTCTTTTATTAAATATCTCTAAAGTCTATAATAATATTGATTTAATTGTGATTAATTATGTTCTCTATCCAATAATACTTTACTTTATAAAATTCATGGGTTATTTTACACTTAGTTTCTAATTTATCCTTATAATTAATTATAGTCATTTATCTATTGCATTTTTCAAGATATTATATTTATAAAAAAAATATAATATATTAAAATTACTCTTTTATTTATAGTTTCTTAAAGGGTGCCAAGTCAATATCGAAAAAAGCTTTAATACTTTTATTTAATGTGCATATTTGCCGATGAAAAAAACTATTTTTATTATAGTGTATTAATTATAAGAAATAGAAAAAATCCGTTTGGTCAGAAAATGTGGCTAGAATAGAATTTTACCTTATATTATTTAGCCTTTTTGAACATTTTTATCTTTTAATTAAAAAGAAAATTAGTTTATTTTAAAATAAAAAAATATTATAATAAATGTCATTTAGCATTATCCTAATAAATAAATATTATCTTCCTCTAATATTACTTTTATTATTTCTTTGACTTTAATTTGAACCTACTTTCTTTCACCAATTTTATCTCTCTTTACGTTTATTAAAGTTAAGGATAAGTAAAGGTGGGGAAAAAACTGTATATTAATTTTTAAAAAGTAGTACTAACAATTAAGAATTCTTTAGGATTGTTTTTTTTTAAAAAAAAAATAGTAACTTTTAAGTTAAAAATAAAAAGTCAAATTTTTGGTTTTTGACTTATTTTAAATTATTTTTTATTTATTTAAAGTTATTCAAACATTTTCAAACGTCAAAAACTGACTTAAAAGAAAATTTGATCGATTTTTAAGCTAATTCAACGAACTCTTAGAGTTAAAATTTTTAATCAGAAATTGTATAATTCCTAATACAAAGGCTTAATGACTATTAATTATAGTAAATAAATTTTAAGAGAGTAACCTAGCCTCCATGGAATCCCTCACTCTCAAGTGTCAAGTCCTCCACTTATATATGAACACTATAATTGTGCATCAATAATGAGAATCGTAAATCGTAATATATCCTCTTCTGTACGCAAATTGATAGGTCTATTTCATCCTTCGTTGTATTTTTGTATTCAATTTTTTATCTTGTCAGTAGAGGCGGAGTCAAAACTAGAAATTTTGGTTCTAACTTTTAGCATAGAAGATTGATAGTGAGGTTTACCACATCACTAGTGTAAAGACATTTATATCGACACTTCCTTACCCACTAAGTTATCATCTATTGATTCACGAGATATATATATACATATATATACTATATATAATCTATATATATAGATTATATATATATATATATAAATATATATATATATAATATATATGAAAAGTCATTGAATTCATCTGAAATTACCAACACCCATCTGAACTCCGCCATCTGATCTTTGCTTCGGAGTGACGAAAAAAACTTAATTATTTTATCCAATAATATCAAAATCAAAACCTTCCCATATTGATCATGTCTCGAAAATATTATTCGATCTTTATCATCAAATTGTTATAATCGATTATTCTTTTATCTCATATCACTACATCATTTATTTACTTACTCAAAACCATTTTCTCTCCATACAACTTAATTCACAATTTTATTGATATTAGATACTTTCTAACTCTAAACTTAATTCACAAGTGTGACTTGTAGAAAGTTTAAATGATTACGTAACTCTAAACTTCTAGAAACACACAGTGTTGACATTATTCCTAAATCCAAATTTATACTCTATGCTAATTTTTAAAGGAAAGAAGAAGGAAAAAACTCAAAAAGCCACCAGGCACCAGCTTTGACTTTTTCTTGTTCAAATTTTTTTGTCTACCCTTTTATTGGCTGCTTCCCTTTTCGTAACTTTTGAACTTCCAATATCATTGTAAAGATCCTTTATTCTTTCTGCACATAATTTAGATCTGCAGTCCGAAGAAATACCATAAATAGTGTTTTAAACAACGTGAAACTATCTTATTCATAGAAAAATTCAATTGAATCAAGTTCATCGTAATATTATATTGTGCAATCTGAGTCTTCTAGCATGGTGGCAAAGATGTTGGCTCAAAAATTGTTTTAGGTCACAGGTTTTGTATTTTCTTTTTGAAAAAAATTTCCTTGTTGAAATTTCTGAATCCGCGAGTGCGTCCATGGGGGATTGGGTGATTGGAGCGTTGATCAATTTGTTAGGAAGCATTTTCATCAACTTTGGAACCAATCTACTTAAATTAGCTCATGATGAGAGAAATTTAAGGGCTAGGATGAAGCCCATTATCTACTTCCAAGCATGGAGAATTGGTATTCTCTTCTTCACAATTGGAAATTGTCTCAATTTCATTTCATTTGGTTATGCTGCTCAATCACTTCTAGCAGCTTTAGGATCTATTCAGTTCATTTCAAACATCGGATTTGCGTACTTCGTGTTGAATAAAACAGTGACAATCAAATTATTGTTAGCCACTGCTTTTGTTGTTGCTGGAAACATTTTCCTTGTAGCTTTTGGTAATCATGAGTCCCCTGTTTACACAACAGAGCAATTGGGTGAAAATTACACAAACATTGTGTTTCTCGTGTACTGTATCGGTTTGGTCTTAGTTGTTGTTTTCCATCATTCAATTTACAAAAGAGGAAAAGGGCAAATGCTGGTTCCGTTTTCATATGCAGTTGTTTCTGGTGCAATTGGATCGTGTTCAGTATTATTCGCGAAATCTCTTTCAAACATATTGAGATTGTCAATGTCATCGACTCATGATGGTGATGGTGGTGGTGGTTATTCAACATTGCTCAACGGGTTCACGTATTCAATGCTTTTGATGTTTATAAGTACAGGTGGATTTTGGATGGCGAGGTTAAATGAAGGGCTATCGCGATTTGATGCAATACTTATCGTACCTATGTTTCAAATCGCTTGGACGTTTTTCTCAATCTGTACTGGATTTGTCTACTTTGAGGAATACAAGGTGTTTGATGCTTTAAGAACAACTATGTTCGTTTTTGGAATGATTTCTGTGTTTATTGGCATTTATTTGCTAGCACCAGAGGATGATGAAGTATTGAAGGATGGTTCTTTAGCAGTACTCAAAACTTCGAACTCATCGCAGGATGTTGAAAGATTGTTCATATCATCTAATCAAATTAGGGATATAGAGATCATTTGGACGAGATATGCTGATGAAAACTGCTGATATGGTTGGACTATGCGAGCGCCAGGACCTTGGTGTGTGGTGACAAACACGAAAATGGTATAAACAGTTATCTGTCTCGTCGAAAAATTATATAGTGTATGTATATAAAAGCATTTTTGTGTGTGTATATACATTGGTAAATTCATTTGGGCAGTGAAGCTTCTATTGTAATTGGCAAAAGTAGCTTGAAATTTTGTTTTAGGTTGCTAATTAACTCATGAGGTACTGCTACATCTTTGCATTTTTTGAATTTCCTCTAGTAGTAGTGCTTAACAATATTGTTATTTCTTTCTCCTTATGGAAAAAAATATCAACAGTTCAGCCTTTACTTTCCTGTCCAATGTTTGTTATTTGTATTAGAATTCGATAAAATCTGATCAATTCCTCATAATAATATAATGCATTAATCCATAACACTACTCATCTAATTCACTCGCTAGAAAAAAAGAACTTTTTTGCATATTTGCCCTTAATATAGTCTCGATGACATAATTAGATTTTTTATGATATTACTGATCAAGCTGAAATTTGAATTTTAAGTATTCCTTTTCGAGACATATTATAACTCAGTTGAAGAACAAAGCATACATTGACATTCAATGATAAAATTCTTCACAAAATCTAATTTGATGGTGTAGCTTATATATCTTAATTCCGTGAAATATCATTGCTTAATCGTTATTTATTATTTATGTGTTTGAGCAAAGTGGAGTACGAAGATAAATTTAAATTTTTACTTCTACTTATGAGTGATTTGTCTTGAATTGAACATACAAATTAACAATTTCAAATGGTGCAATGTTTATCTATTATTTGCCTTGAGCATACAATAATTATCAGGGTTATGAGATTACTAATAATTTTCGAATGAACAAAATGGCATGATCAACTATAGTCTATTTTTAGTTGATAAAGGTAAGCATTCATATTAATATCTATTTTATTCGGAATTAAGAGTAAATAAATACTAAAAAAAAGGTTTCAAGATTCATACAAAATGTTTATTAAACCTAGTTGATTGATTTTATTGTTCATAAAAAAAAAATAACACTTAAAAAGTAATTAAGTACTATAAAAAAAGATTTCAAGGTGTTCATACAATAGTTTATTAACCTTTTTATTATTCTAAAAGCAAATAAAAGTTATTTTGATAGGATATCTTCATAAGTTAAGTGAGTTTTTTATAAAATATTATATGACTATGTTGATTTCTAATGTTACTCAAACCTAGTTGATTGACTTTATTGTTAATAAAAAAATTAACACTTAAAAAGTAATTAAGTACTATAAAAAAAGAGGGTTCAAAGGTGTTCATACAATAGTTTATTAACTTTTTTATTGTTCTAAAAATAAATAAGTTATTTTGATAGGATATCTTCGTAAGTTAAAAGTGAGTTTTTATAAAATATTAAATTATTCTGTTAATTTTTAATACGATATAACTATTTTAATTTCTCCCCCACCCCCTTTAATATTTTGAATTTGAAAAATAATATATCCTTCACTAATAAGATGAATTTCCTTTGATTTTAGATTAACCACTAAAAATAAATTTTATAATTTTTTTTAAAATGTCAAATAATTACCAAAGCATGTATTAATAAAATGAAATGTAAATTCATTAGATTAATATATTTATCTGAGTTCAACGATAACAAAAATATATAAGATATTTACTTTGAAATCAATATCGATACATTTTATCCTCGTATTAATCAAAATTGGAAGAAGGGGTGAAAGTGAAACCATAATATATAATTTTACTATAATGTTTTTGTTTCGAAATTATTAATGTTTAAAGCTTCCGTTTCTTGGAGAAAAAGAAAGTTAAATTTTTGTTTCCACACTGTTCTAAACATTTGCGTATGCCCTAGATTCACTTTAAAGAACACAAAAAATCTATATATTTAACAAATAAGCCCCTGTATTTCAGCCTAATATCTAATTAGGCCCTGTGAAAGGGCTTCCACAAAAGAAGGAACCCCTGATACTACTTCCGCCATTAAACTAGAACCTTCCATTGCAAAGCTCGCAAAGAAGCTCGAGGCTTGTGTGGGTAGACGTCTATATGCTCTATCAAAACCCCATCAATTGAAAAAAAAAATCAATCTTTTTTCACTTGACAAACTAGGGTTTTTCTAGGGTTTATTAAAGTCGAGAACTGTTTTGCTTTAGCTTTTTTCAGTGTTACTAAAATGGTCAGCTCAAATGGTCTTCGTCTTGCTCACCGTCTTGCTCGCTGCACCTTTTCTTCTGTATTGTCCTCTCCTTCTTTTATCTCAGTCGCTCTCTGCATTTTTTTTTCGTATTGATGTGTGAGCAATGTTGAATTTGTAGACTACTGGATCTTTGTTGAAGGAGGGTTGTAGGGGATATAACACGGCAGTATGCAATCAAACAAGGGGATTGTTTTATTTCAATTCAAAGAATGGTATGTGTAAATTGACCTTATGTAGTTTATTTGCTTAAAAAAACTTGGATTGAATTTTTGATATTGTGAACTCATAGGGGGCAGCGAAAGGGATTGGTTAAGACTTGGGCAATTCAAATCCAATTTTGGTGCCACAAGATCAATTCATGGAACAGGTACTAGTTAACCACTCCCTTCCGAGTATTGAGCTTCTGTTATCTCGCTTCCGTATATGGCCGTTTTAGGGGTTAGTTTCATTAGGTAAATTGGTTGTTAGCTTGCTGTCCTTTGACTCTTTTTCCATGTTAATTGAAATACATTTGGCCTCTAAAACCTGATGAGTACTCATTATGCATGTTAATACAGACCGGTAAGACAGAGGTAGAAATTGCAAAACTTCCACGGCATCTCTTGGTTCTGTAAATTGCAAGTCTGCTACTATTTTCCAAGAAGAGGTAAAAAAAAGTGGTACAGAAGCTCTAGCTAGCAGGCAGAGCTTGTTTATGCCTTCTATGGAGAATGATGGTAGACCGATAGATAGGGTGTGTATGTGTGTATTTAGAGAGAGAGGGGGGACGGTCTTTGGGGGGGGCGAGAACAGCTTGTGTATATTGGAAGAGGAAAGCTGATAGGAGAGACAGTCTCAATTTATTTTTCTTATGCAGAGAGTGGAGGTGAAGTGAAGATTAGTCACATCTATTGGTTTCTTCCTTTAAACCGGTAGATTCTCTTTTTTAATTGTGAAAAAAAAAAGACTTTTTAATTGCTCTATGTTTTCCCCTCCAAAAAGCATTGTGCAGCCAGTGTAGAATGAGATCTGTTATTGTGTATGCTAGTAGATGAATTTTTCTTTCTAAATAATTAGTAAGTAAATTGTTGAAGTAACAACTTGATATAAAACTTTCCATCTCACAAAAAAAGTAAAAATTGTGCTCCCAGGGCTATGGTCTAGTTGTAAGAGTGCAGCGTGTGATGTGTGGGTTAACCACACGTCGTAAGTTCGAACCCTTCTCTAGGCAAAAGTCAGGTATTTAACTGAAGAAGGGGTTAGTGGGGCGGGTCCTTTATCCAATTTATATAAACGTTATCAGAAGTAACAAATTCCTGGTTGAAAATGTTTCATATAGGCTAAGTTGTGCGGACTCTTCACTTACGTTGCCGCACCCGTGCCGGATTCTTCAAAAATACACTACTTCTGGAGAATCTGACACGCTTGTGTAGATATTTTAGATGAATCTGAGCAACATAGCATATAGGGCATGCTTTCATTATCTTGGTTTCCAGGATGTGCAATGGTTACATCTTACTCTGTTGATAACATATATGCGACTCATTTACCCATGTGAATTGTATATCTGTGTATCTGGAAGCGGATAAGATTTGTATTATAAACATTGTTGCTCACTATGAATTGCTTTCCATATCTGTATATCTGGAAGCAGTTAATATTTGTATTGTAAAACATTATTGTTCACTGTGAAATGCTTTCCATATGATGTTTCATCTTGGAAATTTTGGTGGTAATCTTTCAAAGTGGTAATGGAGGTATTTGTTAGAATTAGTTTTTGATTCTCTGGTATGTATTTTCATATTAGACTGGTTATGTATTTTAACTAACATAATCTCTTCGCTGTTCAATGTTTGGTTAGGCATGAGTATGAAAGATTTTTATGAGGTTCTTGGCATCAATCGGAATGCAACTGCCTCTGAAATAAAAAAGGCTTATTATGGGGTATGTTTATCATCCCCTTCTGGATTAGTTACTATTGTTTGCAATTGTAAGATTGGCTAAGTTCTAGTCAAGTAGGACTTTGTAATGAATGAACTAGCATCTTGCAATTAAAAGTTTCTGGAGTTAGTATCACCTTATCTTTGTTACTGATTATACATTCGCTATGCTTAGCTTGCAAAGCAACTGCATCCAGATATGAACAAAGATGACCCAGATGCTGAAAAAAAGTTTCAAGAAGTCTCAAAGGCTTATGAGGTACTAGCCACTTTGGAGAAGTTTTTTGCTCTATAAAGAAGTTATTGCTGAAGCCATTACTGTATGGAATTTTGGATGACCAATTGTTTGTTCATCTGTGTGGCAAATGCAGGTTTTGAAGGATGATAGTACACGTCAACAATATGATCAGGTTTGACATGCCTTATGGGTTACTTTGCACATGAACGTGGCAAATATTTACTTCTCTGTTTGTTTTTATTTGCATATTAGGGGTTTATTTGCCTATAAACATTCATGACTTTGATTATATTTCCTCTTGAATGAGAGGCATTCTGATGCATTGTTGAATATGCAGCTTGGGCATGATGCATTTAATAATATGAACAGTGGTGGAGGTGGAGGTCCTGGATTTGATCCATTTGGTGGTTTCAAAAGTCCATTTGAAGACATGTTTAAAAATGCTGATGTAAGGACCATATCCTGGTTTAGTTCTGATAATTCATTTGCATTGGAAAATTACTATGGTGGTATTCTATATTTTTTCTTTTTTTCTCTAGCTGTCTGTTAAGCATTGAATTCTACTAATTCACCTCTGATGTTGGCCTCTACAAAAAGTTGGTTCTTGAGCTAGATACAAAGTTGAGTAATTGTGCTCTTCACGAGAGAGGTCCTCTGGTGAACTGATATGACCCTCTGTTCTCTCTTCCATAGATATTTCAAGAGATTATTGGTTGTGTTTTTACTAAACAGTATCACAGCCGGCATTAGAGTGTGTGCGCACCTGATTGCCAAAACAATCTGAATTATTCCCCTCCTTGACTCTTTCTCTCCTTCCATGAATTTTTGCCCCATTTATAGAAAGCTATTTGAGTCTGACGTTTGAGGGAGTTTGTAGAAGGATAGAGTCTACAAAGACAAATGTTTGTGAAAGTTACCATTATCCAAAAAAAAAAAGAAGCCAAATGTTTGTGAAGAGGTACTTGTTCGGCATCGAATTAAGTATTACTCCCCTCTACCAATTTATGTGGCACTGTTTGACTGGTGATTGAATTTTTATGGAAGAAGTGAAAACTTTTGGAACTTTTAGTCTAAAACAAGCCTTAGACATTTTTGTGGCTATAAATAATCTCATTAATGGTAGAATGAGAATTCAAACAACTTTTTTGGGACATACTAAAATATAAATTGGGACAGAAAGTAACAAACACAAATATTGGTAAAACAGGAGTAATAAATAGCTGATGTCATTTTTACCTGTTGAGATGTTCGATGAGGTACTGTGAAAACAGATGCTTTGATAGCTCTCCTTAACCTCTTAGGCATCAACTTTTATGGTCTCTTCGGATGCATCACGACTGTAAAAGCTTAAACGTCATATATGCTTAACATGACACAATATTAGGTGAACCTGCAACAGGTTACTCTGTTATGCCCATTTCTTTTGCATTCTTACTTCCAATCCTTGAGATCTAATCCTTCTCCATTTTCTGTTGGCATTTATTGGAGATTAGATTTTTGGCAACATCTTTAACAGAGACATGGGTGGAGAGGATGTCAAGGTTTTCTCCTTTTCTGTCTCCTTCATCTGTTGTTGTGGTTGTTTTTTTTATGCACTTCCACCATTTATCTTTTAACTGTTTTTGTCCGTTACACTGTAGGTTCCGATTGAACTATCCTTCATGGAAGCTGTTCAGGGGTGCTCTAAGACTATAACATTCCAAACTGATTTGCCTTGCACTGCTTGTGGTATATATACACTTCCAGCGATTTGCTTTTTGCCTTTTTTTTTTTTTGGGGGGGGGGGGAATCTAAATAGGAGATCAATATGTCTTAATTTACTACTGTGTGATACATGAGCATTAAAGTGCCTACAAGTTGATCAAAGTCTGGTTATTAACTAGATTAAATAAGTTTTTTTCCTGACAAGGAACAAGACATTAAATAAGTTAGTTGCTGGGTTTTGATGTGAGCTGTGACAGGTGATATCTTGTGAATTTGCTTATAATAGTTTGTCTAGCCCCTTTCAACCTATAAAATTTAGTCAAAGTAGTCCACACCTTCTAGCTCATGTTAGTGAGTTGGACTCTACTCTACTTGGTACTTACTGAAGTTCCTTTTTCTTCTTCCCTTGTTTCTCTTTTAGGTGGAAGTGGTGTGCCCCCTGGCACTAAACCTGAAACTTGTAGGCGCTGCAAAGGTTCAGGCGTGGTTAGTACCCCTTTACTTATTTCCATTCTTTACTTCCAGCAACTTGCATGTTTGTTTGTGTATAATGTTGGCTCCTTTTATCTTATATTTTCAATATCCCTTTACAGTCAATCTCGCAAACTGGCCCTTTCACACTTCAGACGACTTGTCCTTCATGCAAAGGAACAGGGAAAATCGTATCGGTATGACATCCTGTCTACAAAAAACAGAGTTGTTAGTTATGCATGCAAATAACTGATTGTTCTTTCCTTTTTTAAATGGAAAATGATCATTGTGCTTGGTTTGCTACATAAATAGGTGTAGTTGTTATGCTTAACAGATGTCATGACCATCACGGGAGGAATCTTTAATTTCACTTCATCCCAGTAGGGCAAAAATATAACCATTTTGATTTTTTAGAAGTTGGAACTTGGATAAGATAAAGTTCCTAAATGTACATCCTATACAAAGAGTGTCTTCAGTCGGGTGATATTTGGAGGAATATTAGTCTTAGCTTTTTTTTAAAAAAAGAAGGAAGAATACTACTATAGTTTACGGAGGAAGTGTCTGTTCTCAAGTGTTCTATATTCCATAAGATGATTGAAGTCTTGCTCTTGAAACAGTGAACTGTTACAAATTTTTCTTTTACACTCTTCAGCCGACGCTTTTAGTCCTATAATTATGTAATGTGTACATCACTTAGAGGAGGAGTGTAACAATGATCTTTGGACTCTTAACCACTGCCAGTTGGAGTATTAACTAGCATTTCAATTTTTACTTTGATGAATTGGCTTTGTTTGATGAATTGGCTTGGCCTACAGAGTTTCTGCAAGTCTTGCAAAGGAAACCGTGTACTACGAGGACCAAAGACAGTGAAAGTGGATATCATGCCTGGTATGCTGTAACCACAGATATATCTATACATGAAGTAATTATGGTGTGAAATATACCTGATTTGTTAACATAACTATCTGATGCATTTTTTATAATCTGCTGTTTTGAAATCCATTTGTTAGAGTCCGTTCATTATTGATTTAGCAACTTAAGTTGATGTAACCCATGTTATAGAACTATAGCATAGTTGAGACTTGTGCACCATAATTACTCGTTTTGCCCTTCTCCAAAAATATGCCAAAGAAACCAAAATGGGGAAAATAATGTCAGATGAAAGCACCAGCATCTTATTGCTAAAATATGCATGTGGGCTGTTGTGAATTTACTTCCACTCAAACCTTTTTTCTTTTACTAATGGATGCCCATACAGTGCTTTTAGCATTAGAGCTTCTATATAGCACAGGGTGAAACTCTCTGTGTTGAACAACTTTTGCCTCCACTGTTTTCTCTATTGCTATTATGTGATGTTTAATGGTTCATTGCTTCTTCCGTGAAACCGAAGAAACAGATAAAACCATAAAAACACACACAGACTAGTATCTTGTCCATAAAAACACACATATACAAGTATTCTTGTCTACATACAGATCAATTCAATAAGGAGGAACCCATACATGCTGTAGCAAGGGACATAATGTGTTGTGGCTTGTGCCTGTGCATGCCCCTAGATATTCTATATCACTCATTAATTTTCATCAACAGGAGTTGACACTGACGAGACACTCAAGGTGTATGGAAGTGGTGGAGCAGATCCTGAAGGCAATCGACCTGGAGATCTTTACGTTGTTCTTAAGGTTCGGTTGAAACATGTTTCTTTTGTATGTCAGGTTTCTTTGTTCTCAAATTTGATTTATGTTATTCATAGAGGCTTCTGGTATTCCTTTTTTAGGTCAGAGAAGATCCTGTTTTCCGGAGAGAAGGCTCTGATATTCATGTAGATGCTGTTTTGAGTATCACCCAGGTACTATTTCCATAACCAATAAGCTTTGTTGATCTAAACAAATTTGTCGCTGCAGTATATTAAGGAATATAGAGTAACTACAGTCAACTATTCCCTCGTAATTCTTGAGTAGATTTTTGCTTACTGTTTCCAGTGTTATTTTTGGCATTTAAATTATCATCCTCATTTTACTGTTTCTTGGCGTTTATTTGTCTTCAAAATCTTCTTCTTGTGATGCTAATAATCTTTTAAACCTTTCAAAATCCCATTTACCTAAGTTCTTGATGTAGATTACCACTGATTGAAAACTATATGTACTTAGTGGATAGAGTATACCAGATGAAACATTGTGCATTGACAAATTTTATGACATTAACACCTGCTGGGAACTCGGGACCAAAAAGTAACAATGCATCATTTCTGGACATCTGATAGCCATCACAGTTGTCAACCTGAGGCCACATACTTCTGCCATTTTGTTGTTCCTTTTTGTGGTTTCTAAAGCTATGAGTTATGAATCTTCTCTGTGTATGATGGTTAGATTCTGATGAATACTTAACTGCAGGCAATCTTGGGAGGAACGATCCAAGTCCCAACTCTGACAGGAGATGTTGTTGTTAAGGTACTAAAATACTATTAAGCTAATCATGGTTAACCTTTATCCTCTATTTTCCTTCTTAGAATGTTAAAAGTTTGGTTCGTATGCACTTTTGATTGTCCCTACAACTTGGTAAAGTGAGATGTTTTGGCATATCTCAGCATGTCTAATACTCATTGTAAAGGCAATGTTCAAGTAACACTACAAGAGTAGAAATATGTTTGGGTGATACTGGTTTTATGATGGCTGGGCTTAGGGTTGAAATAGCAGGAAGAGATGAACCACAGGGAGCGCTCAGGGACTACTGGGAGGCAATGTTGAAAGTCGGCAGGGAGCTTGGATTTTTTTCCGCATTGCCCAGAATTTCATGAATTGAGAAGTGAGAGTAGCATGATGTTATCATGAAATATAAACACTAATGCCTGTCATATATAATGATAGTGAACAAACTTATTGTACTACTTTTTGTCAAAGTTCTATTGAGGGTCCACCTAAACTATTCAAAAAAAAATTAAATTAAGTGGAAAATCTCCTGACAATTGAGCTTATTGACCTCTATAACAGCAACTGCCAAAGTACCACTTCGTCAGAAAGTTCCTGGAGTTGGAATTTAAGGCGAAGAAGTAGATCAAATATTCTGCACTGAAACTAGGTGGTAAATTAGGCAAGCTCTTGTTTGACCTGTATCCAGATATTTATTAATTCATTTTTTATATTGTTAAGAATCTTCTACTACTTGACCAGAAAGTTTCCGATCATAAAAAGTTTAGGGCATAAAGTAGATTCTATTTTCTGCAGTGACTAGGTTAATTAAGCAATTATCGTACTTGTTCAATCTGCATTGCGATAGTACATTGTCAGTTTTTGAGTCTTCAAATCATTCGTACCCTGCATTATATGAGTTCTGAGAAGTAGTTACTGGTCTGTTTCTTGTGGGCAAGGGTCATTGCAAGAATGTTAAGGCTATTTATACAAGCCGATTTGCTTTATTGTCTGTTCAAAATAAAGGAGGAATTAATTTTATTATTTGTCCTTTGATAGCTTGATCTCCGTGCCCAAGTTTTGATATCCTGTTGTTTGTAGGTTCGTGCTGGCACTCAACCTGGCCAAAAGGTTGTCCTTAAAAAGAAAGGTAAGAACTTCATTTACTTTGTTTGATGCAGATTTTTTCTTCTGGTTTACTTATTTTGATGAATGCTCAAGTTATACTTGAATGCCAGTTGATTTGGGTATTTTCCATATCAAGTCACAGTGTGAGACGTAGTTGGATTTTAATCAATTTACAATCTGATGTGTGTAATAACAAATAGCTACGTTGTTCGCCAGGCCTCCCAGCTTCTCAAAGCATTTTTCTTTAATGTGCACAGAGTAGGTTAACCTTGTTATAAACTTTCTCGTTCAAGCTTATAACATTTCTGAGTGCTCATGCAGGAATAAAAGGACGGAATTCCTACTCATTTGGGGATCAGTTTGTTCACTTCAATGTCAGCATTCCCATGTAGGTGCCCTTTTGTGTAAAATATGGAAACGACTGCCAACTACTGCACTTTTTTTTACTACTCTAGTCTCTTTCTTAAGCCTGTTCTTTAGAATTTAGGAGATTTATAATGGCCTCAAAATACTCTTGAAACCTCTTCTACTAGAGAAGGTACACTCCTGAAGCTATCCTGTATTACACTATCTAATGATGAAATTTGCCAACTTGGGTGCAGGAATTTGACACCAAGACAGCGTCAATTGATTGAAGAGTTTGCCAAGGAGGAGCAAGGGGAGTATGATAAAGGGGCCGCAGCAGGAGCCTCGAGGTGAGGGCAGGGCACAGTGCTTACAAGGTAGGTTAGGGGATATAGGTTTGAGTCAAAAGTGTGTACTATGACGTATTCTTTCTCTCATGAGCTGGGGAACTTAGCCAGAGCAATTTTGGGGTTTGGTCATTACCATTTTATCAGTTTCCTTTACATTTGAGCGAGGATTTAATTGTTGCTTGATGGAGGGGACAGGTTGGTTATAGTATTATTATTGTGACATTGAGATAATGTAGCACTTGATCTGCAACTTAGTGTTGTATATAAATATGATGAAACAAATAAATGTTTCTAAAGGGAAGTGGAATGTTACCTGCCATTCATCCTCTTTTTGCACTTATTGAATAGAATAACAGAACTGAACGATTCGACTCGATTAAGCTATGTAATATCACCTTTTTAGAAGAGTTTGAAGCCTTTAGGTGTAAGTATTGGTGAACTACTGATGAGCTGAGCTTAAAATTTTGATAAAATAGCTATTGTATATTTTGTTCTTATTGGAGGAAATCAGGTTTTGACTAAATTGTAACCTAAGATTAAAGTAATTGGAGTTCTATCTAGTACTTGGTTGTAGCTGAATATTTTGTTTTCAATTATCTGTGTATGTAAATTGCATCTGACTTTTAACTTTCAGACTTCAAATACTTTTCTTGGCTAATTAGCTTGTTTATGAGCTTAAATATCTTTTCAGGGGAAAAGGGTTAAATTAAACCCTCTTAACGTATTCTAAATGGTTTAAAAATGCCCTCTTTCATCTTTTGGTTTAAATATGCCTTCAACTTTTTTTAAGGTTTCCAGTCAGATTTTCCGACCCAACCCGTCTTTGCTACGAAAAACTCAACCCATCCAGAAACCCGTTTACATATTAACCTAACATCCATTGTAGGGCGAGGATGGTGTTTAGGGTTGCAAATCACAACCGTGTTATTTTGGAATAGTGGTAGCAGTCGAGGATAATATATATCATTATTATTATTTTAATCTTTATTTATGTCTCCTAATATTTTCAGGTTGTGACAAATATTCTGTATCTTGGTTTTATTATGTGTCACGATCTGATTTATTCCTTTACTAGATGTGATTCCCCCTATAATATGAATAATCCAATACATAAAGTAAGAAAAACATTCAAACAAGAGTACGATACCACCTTGAACCTCGTGAAGAGAAAGAAATTCGATTCATATAAGAGGAAGTTAATTATCAGGCAAGTTACAAAAATTACATATTATTGAAGAAGATTATAATTACAGAAGTCCCTCAAACGGATACATAAATGGAGGATCTAGATACATTAATGGCCGAAGATATATAAAAAAGAGCATCGGATACATTAATGGAGGGTCGCATACATTAGTGGTCAAAAAATTAGAACGCTGATACATTAAAAAGAGAGTCGGATACATGCACTGATACATTAAAAAGAGGGTCGGATACGTTACATTTTTGACTTAAGAGAAATGAGGAATTTTGGAAATTTATGAAACTTATAGGGGATAATGATAATAGGGAAGTTTTTCAAAATGTTAATATTTTAGCATTTAAGAGGACTCATTCGCAAACAATTCAATATTTAGTAAAAATGTCAATTTTATTTGTTATGTATCTTATTTATGTTTTTATTATTATTTTTATTTAAGAAGATAATAGTTAATAACAAAAAGGAGGGGGGATATTTGCAAAAAAGGCAAGCATCCTTAATTTTCTAATCAGTTACATTTTTACAAATAAAATAATTTTTTTTTTCTCAGGCATTTTACCTTTTTAAAATTATACTCATTCCACAACATATTCTATTAGATTTATTTAGTTTTTTTATTAGTGGTTTCATTCCCAATAGGTATGCCGAATTTATTATAAGCATTTAAGAAATATTGTATTTTCATATATTTTTTCCCTATATGTAATTTGTTTCTCACAAAGTCATGTATGATTCATTTCAATTGTATTTTATGTGTTATTCTATTTATTCTGGTTTTATTTAGAAATTTTGTATAATATATAAAATACAAAAATTAGTATGATGAAAAAAGTGGAATGAAATATAAAGTGAAAAGAGAAAATAATTGAATTTGGTGTCCTCATTCTTCAATAAAATACAGAACTAGTTGACATACCTTTAGAATAAATACAAATTAAAAAAAAGTGTAAATTCAGTGACATACATTTATTAGTTTGTATTATTTTCCCAATATGTAGGTCAAATTTAAAAGTGCTATTTAAGAAATACATTGTATTCGTATCTATTTTCAATGTGTATTGTATTTATTTTTCTTTTCAAAATCTTGTTTCCTTTTCAAGTCGTAATCATCCAATATGTCTATTATTTGGATTTTTGTATTCGATACAAAATAAACTAATAGGAAGTTGTTCTCTTATAAATAAAATGCATATAGTTGACCTACATTTTATATGAAAATACAAATTAGGGACAAATACAAAGATTCATAAACCGTGCATTTTGCTGCGCAAAACATGAAATTTTAATAATACAAATATTGATAGTATACATAGTCGGATTTGAATACAAATTAAGAAAGATACCAAATTTTAAAAAAGACTATAAATACAAAACACAAACTAATAGAAAATGTTCGACAACTATCCGACTTCGTCGTATTTTTCAAGATACCTCACGAGTAGACAAAAATTCTAATTTTGCGTTCTGAATTGAGGAAGGTTTTGCCACACATGAGTCTTGTAAAGTTCTTACCTCTTTCTTCTCTCATTTAGACAGCGAATCAGACAAGTATACACTATTTGTTAAGTAATAAATAAATTATTAAAGGATGAAAATCACCAGAAATTGGTTTTGATTAAGATGAATAACCTAGTAAGCCTCTGGATTCAGCCATTAAAGAGTAAATCCAGTAACGGGAAATTGAAAAATACAAACAACATTTTTTTAAGATTTAAAACAAATAAAATTAGAAAAGAAATCTGAAATAGGAATAAAGATTAGAGATACTTAATCAAAGGTATTCTTGTTGATTCAATTTTGGATTAAAAAAAACCAACCAAAAGATATGGCAAAAAAATATGACAATTTAATGTTGAGAGGAAAAATCAGAAAAGGATAACCAGAGAGAGAAAAAAAAATTAAATGGGAAGAGAGAAGTAATAATTTGAAAAGATAAAATGAGAGGGAATGATTTGTTTTGTTAAAAAAAAGTATATAGAATTAATTGAAAAAGAGGATAAAAAATAGGAAGAAAACATGGGACACATAAATTTTTATTAAAATAATGACATTTTTGAACATTATTGCTAATATTTAATTAAAGTATGGATATTTTTATTAAATATGTTATTATTTGACAGTTACTAATTTTTCCATGATAATAAGTAAACTAAAATGTGAAATTTCTATAATTATTCCTCATCTCCATGTCAATTTAAAGTTACAAAGACATGACTTTCTTTAGAAGTCTGGCCCCGAAATGAGTTAGCGGCCCATTACCACCTATAAAGTAAAGGAAAATTGTATATAATGACAAACTATTAATTTAAATTAAATATTATAATCACACTTTTATTTAATTATGCCTTATAGTTAACAATTTGTCAGTCGCTTCTCTTCCTCAAACTCTCGCTTGCCACTCTCTCTTTCTCGCTCGCTCCCTCTCGTTTTATTACAAACACAAATGTATAAAAATGCGTTTGTGTTTGTATAAAGTGAGAGAAAATTGTATATAAACATATATTTTTGTTCCCCTCTCACCCCTCTCCCAGAATTCGCTCACTAATCTTCCAGATCTCGTTCGCCACCCTCGCCTCTCTCGCTTATACAAGCAAAAACAAAATGTATAAATTGTGTTTCTGTTTGTATAAAGCGAGAGAAAATTATATACACATGTAAATACATATATCTTCATCCTATACACTTATAATTATACAATACAAATATTTCCTGCCCAATTTTCTTTTGTCTTTCTATCTTTCTCGTTCTATACATACACAAATTATACAATTAATCTTTTGTTATAATGCTTTATTGTTGATATGTAGCTTGTAACGACTGTTTTCGTCGGTTTGCAGCAAAAGATTATTGGAACTGGCAGAGGTGACGGAGGCACGACGGACGTCAAGGGCACGACGGACCGTCGTGAGGGGGTCGTTTCAAAACACTTAGAAATATGAAATTGGGTATGTGAAAATCGACTCTCTGAAAGTCGTGACGGGAATGGCAGGACGGACCGTCGCAGGCTCGACGGCCAGTCACAGGCCTCCACTTAAAAACAAGTCTCGGACCTATGTGGCGGCAGCAGGCGGACCGTGCCGGCGCGGAGAACGGCCCGTCACGGGCTACGAATCCCAGTCGGTGGATTTTCTTTATCACGTGTTTAAGGGACGTTTTTGACGATTCCTGCTTGTAATTATAAAGTTAGAGGGTTAATGTTAATAAGATCTAATACTTGGGGGTTTGTTAAAGAGGTAACCTTGAGTTAATAGTGAATTATTAGTGCCATTTTAAAAACTTAATTATATAAATCATTAGGGTAAAAGAAAGAGGTTTGAATACAAGAAAAAATAGAAAACAGCAAGAGAGAGGAGAGAATCGATCAAGAGAGGAACGAAGAGGACAAACAAGAAATGAGGAATTGCTGCTTATCACGATTCTTCGGTGGATTGTAGGTTATGGTTTTCACTCTGTAGTAAACTCTTAATAGCGAATGAATGGTAGTAGTATTATTAAGACTTCAATATGCTTAATTGCGTGTAGGCATGGATGTGATCTTATATATATTACATGATTGTGATAAATAAGCATGATGAAGCTATTGAATCTTAAATCTTGGAGAAACCCTAATTCACTTGTTCATGATGATGCCTTGGTATAAAAGAGGCTTGATAAATTATATAATGAGATGATGGATTGCTTGGTTTATAAAAGGAAGGTTGATGAATTAGGGGATCGGGGGCCAAGTTCAGGTGTAAAGGATAGAAATAAGGATCGGAGAGAGGTCACGTTCTGCAAAACCCAGGATAGAATATGAGGATCGGAAGTGTCACGTTTCCGGACACCAGGATAGTTATATGGATCGGGGCCAAGTTCCGGTACCAGGATTAGGAATATGAGGATTCGGAGTGTTCCACGTTCCGACACCAGGATTAGTATGGATCGGGTGGCCACGTACGGTACCAGGATAGAATATTGGAGGATCGGGGTCACGTTCCGACACAGGATTAGAATATGAGGATGGAGGGTCAGTTAGACACCAGGATAGAATTAGGAGCGGAGTGTCACGTACCGGACACGAGAAGTGAATATATAATGATCTTGAAAGATACTAATATACTTCAATCTAAGAACCGATTCCCAACGAGGTTGATGAGGGGCGTGAGTCCTCATTGATGTGTGTGTTGTAACCAAGGATTATGGTATTGTAAATGCTGCATGCTACGGATATTAGTTGTTTTATGATGTACTTTGATATATACTGTTTTCTATGTTGAGTTGGCCGATGTACCTACTCAGTACTTGTGGTTTCTACTGACCCCACCCCCCTACTTTATGTTCCTTGTGGTTATTTGTGGAGTGCAGCAAACGTGCGTCATCTTCGACTAAACGAGTAGTTCAAGCCGTCTTCGTAACACCGGATCTTCCGGGGTGAAGCTAATGCTTCTAGCTTGGACTGGATCTCTTCCTCATGTCTGATGCCTTGAAGTGTCGCTAACTAGCTTTTGTTTGTTTTTAGACTCTTAGAATACTCTTAGTTTAGTAAATTGATCTAGATGGTTCTTGTGGTGATGCTTCCAGATTTTGGGGAATTAATAGATGTTGAATTGAGAAGTATTGAATTGTCTTTATTTATGGAGTTTTGAAGTCTTCCGCCCAATTACTTTATGTGATATTAAATTGAAATGATAAGGTTAGATTGGTTGGTTCGCTCACATAGAGGGTAAAGGTGGGTGCCAGTCGCCGGCTCGGTTTTTGGGTCGTGACAAAACTTGGTATCAGAGATAGGTCGTTGGTTCATCACACAAGAACAGGTCTCGTAGAGTCTAAGAACGGTTTAGGGGGAAGCCTTTAATTTCTTTGAGAAGCTATAAGACGTTAGGAAAATTTACATCTTTCTTTCTTTATTTTGTGCTATTACTTGGATCCAATTGGTATCAGGTGGATAGCAAATTGGTATCTGACCATCGTCACTGTATTTCGCAGATGGTAGAACTAGAGCAAAGGAAGACGCAACATCAACATCAGCAAAGACAAGATGCATCTGAGCCAGACACTGGGATGTGCTCGGGTGCAAACAGTGCAAGAGGCCGCGGTAGAGGTCGTGGGAGGACGTACTCTAGAGGGAGAGGAGAGCACTAGCCCATTCTGGTGAGGTAGGGCGGTGGTGACTCCTCCAACGACTGAGGACATTAAGTAGTAAGAGAAGGGGAGGATGGGGGAGGATGAACACGTACGGAACGGGGAAATGTCACCCAACCTACCCCAGAGATGATTTTTCATCAGGTTCTCCGCTTATATTAGTGGGTTGTCTGAGCAGGGTCAAGGGCACCCCAACGTTTTATGACCAAACACCTCCGGTTTCCGGTACGACATGCAGCCACTATGGCCCCTCGTTATGGATGCTCATTGGACATAGGCACGTTTCCACGGAAATGACTACTTGGCTATTATACAAAGATCAGCATGAAACTTTCAGTAAGTTCTTGAAATTGACACCTCCAGCTTTCCCAAGGGTGCAGAATCTGAGGATGTTACGATTTTCTGGGTTGACTGTAGAGCTACTCCACAAGATGGGTATAGTAGAACGGTTTGGTGTTGAGTTGTGAGTTATCAGTTTAAGGAACGCCAAAAATGTGGCGGTGGCGGGTCACATGTTGACTATCACCCAACAAGGCACCACCTCATGACTTGGCCTCATTCTAGTTGGTTATGGAAAAGTTATCCCCGTACTTTGAGGGATAGGAAAAAGGGCTGAGTTTGCGCCTAGAGCAAGGAGGATGTCGGTCAATGCATATGAGGCTCAAATTCGTTGCACTATCCAGATATTGCCACCCAAACTATGTTCAGGTCCACAGAGACGGCTTCGCCGTTTTGTGAAGGCGGGTTTGAGATCAGAGTTGCGGAATTCAGCCTTACAGGTGTAGCGGCTACGGCAAAATCCTTCCAAGAAGTGACGTAGATTTCGTCGTAGAGGTGAGGAGGTTGAGCCAGATGAAATTCACCACGGCGTCGACATCAAAGAGTTTCGAAAGGGAGGTGAGTTTACTGGTTTCTTACTCTAGAGGACACAGGGTTCGGAGGTCACCAGTTCGACCCATCAGTCTTCACTACAGACTGTAGTTGGGGTCCCACATCAGACGGTCAACATCTCTGGAGACCTATGCGTGAATCTAGAGAGTGTTATGGGTGTGTGGGGAGACTGGGCCATATCAGAGGTAATTGTCCAAACAGAAGCGATAGGACCCCAAACCGTTAGAGGTAGAGGTGGTCTTGGCAGAGGCCGTTATTCCGTGAGGACGAGGTCTGTTCGAGGGAATGGTGGTCACCAAAAATGGCAGGGGGATGGGCAAAAAAAACTGGGCGCCACTAGCGGCAACATGGGAGGGGAGGCAGACGGACAAACAACGAAAGGGGCCCATGGGTATGCTTTCATGGGAGATCAGAGGCGGAAACATCTGATGCTGCATCACGGTAAGAATCTTTGGTTGGGGATGGCCATTGGCTTCCGTATTGTTTGATCATGGAAGGATCCACATTTCTTATGTATCTTCCTCATTTGCTACTGGTTAAATTTACAATGTGAATTAATTGATACGCCTATTCGTGTTTCTACTCCGGTGGTGGAGTTTGTGGTAGTTGTTGAAGGTATATAGGTTCTTGTTTGGTGAACTTTGGGGGAGTGAAACACTTAGGGTAGATTTGGTTATCTTAGAGATGGTGATTTGATGTACTTCTGGGTTATGACTTGGCTTTCCCGCAATGCGCGATCTTGGATTGTATGCTAAAACGGTTGGACGTTAGCCAAAGCCTGGGAAACAGATCGTTAGGTGGAGGTGTGACTACACTTCCAATCCGGTGCGTTCATATTCCGTATCGTGCTAAGAAAATGGTAGTAAAGGGCGTTTAAGCTTTATTGGCCACATCTCAGGAGGACATACCCAAGTACCTTCGATTGGTCTGTTCGTGGTTCGTGAGTTTCTTGATGTGTTCCCTACAGATCTTCAGGGTATGCCCCCAGATAGGGATATTGACTCTGATGATCTTGGACGGGTACTCGCCCCATTTCTATACCCCTTATAGAATGGCTCCCGGCGGAGTTAAGAGAGTTAAAAGCCCAACTTCAAGAGTTGTTGAGCAAAGGCTTATTCGACAAGTTGCATCTCCTTGGGGTGCTACTGGGGGGTTGTTTGTAAGAAGAAAGATGGGAGTTTTCGGAGTGCATAGACTACCGGGCAGCTTGAAATCAGGTCGGACTTAAAGACCAAGATCCTCTTCCTCGCATTGATGACTTGTCGCTCAGTTACAAGGTGCTGTGTCTTCTCTCTAAGATTGACTTGAGATTCGGTTATCATCAATTGAAATACGGGCAAAGGATGTGCCAAAGACTGCTTTTAGGACCAGGTATGGGCCTACGACATTGTGTGATGTCTTTTGGTTTACGACTGCCAGGCGCGTTTTCATGAGTTTGATTGAACGGGATTTGTATTTTAAGCCATAGTTTAGATTCTCTTTGTGATCGTATTTATTGATGTATACTGATATACTCCAGAGTAAGAGGAACATGAGGAGCATTTGAGAATGTATTGGAATGTTTGAGGTGAGAAAAAGCTTAGCCAATTCTTAAGTGTGAGTTTGGCTAGATGCAGTGTGTCCTTTCTTGGGGCAGTGGTTTCTAAAGATGAGTTGGTGGATCCGTCTAAGATCGAAAGGATAGTGAAGAATTGGGTAAGACCTACTAATGTGTCAGAATAAGGAGCTGTGTTGGTTAGCTAGCTACTACCGCCGATTTGTCAAGGGATTCTCTCTATTGCTTCCCAATGAACGAACTTGACTAGCAAATGGTTCATTTGTATGGGCGGATGAGTGTGAGGAAGGAAAGCTTTAGAAGCTCAAGACTATGTTGACTACTGACACCAATTCTACCTTGCAGTGGAAGCAAGAATTTCATTGGTTGTAGTGTGAGCATTTATTCGGGTTTGGGTGCAGTGCTAATGCAAGAGAAGAAAGAATGTGACTGGTTATGCTTCAAGACAATTAAAAAGTGCAATGAACGTAATATCCAACTCATGATTTGGAATTGGCCGCGGAGTGTTTGCACTAAAGCAATGGAGAAATTTATATGGGGTTAAAGTGTGATGTCTACACGGATCTAGTAGTGCTACAGTAGTTCTTACTCAGAGAGATTTGAATTTGGGACAGAGGAGATGGATGGAAAACTGAAGGACTACGAAATAACTATTTTGTACCATACCGGGGAAGGAGAAAATGGTTAGCGGATGCTTAAGAGCAAAGGAGGGAAAGCATGGGACGTCAGCTCACTTGCAAGCTTCTAGGAGCCCATTGGCTAGAGAAGTTCAGATTCTGGCTAACGGCCTTAGGAGATTAGAAGTCAATGAGAAGGGAGGATTTTTAGCTTGTGTGGAGGCCAGATCTTCCGTCCGTGTTAAGATTCACGAAAGCGTTTAATGATGTGGGTGAAAAATTAATCCGGGTCCGAGATAAAGTGTTGCAAGGAGAGCTAAAGAAGGCGACAATTCGATATAGGAAGGTGTTTGAGGATAAGGGAAGGGGATATTGTACCTCGCGTTGATGATTTGATCAACATTTATTCTGACAGGAGGCTCATAGTTCAGGTATTCGATACATCCGGTGCAACCAGATTGTACCGTGACCTAAAAGCACACTTTTGGTGGAAGAAGGAATGAAGATGTGATTATTGTGCGATTATTGCCCAAATGTCCCAAATTGTAAACAAGTAAAGTATGACACACCAAGCGGCCCGGAGGAAAAACACTTAGAGGGATGCCCTTCCGGAATGGAAAGGGGGACGAGAATCGACATGACTTAGTTGGTTGTTGGTCTTCCAAAGACATGGGGCAAGTAGGACTCTATTTGGGTAAATTGTTGAAGCGGTTAACTAGTCTGTCAGTTCAATTCCGGTAAGTGATTACAATGCAGAGAAAGAAGTTAGCAAACTGTACACTCAGAAGTTGTTTCGATTGCATTGGAGTTCCACTATCCATCATATCAGATAGAGGTACGCAGTGTACGTATAGTTTTGGAAAACTTGCATGCAGAAGTGGGTAATAGTTGGACTTAGACGCGTTCCACTCAGACCGATGGTCAGTCGGAGCGAACGATTCAGTGTTGGAGGAAGGCTTCGTGCGTGTGTGATCGAATTCGGTGGCCATTGGGATAGCTTCTACCCTTAGCGGAGTTTCCATACAGAATAGATTATCACTTCAAAGCATTGATATGGCTCCATTGAAGCATGATGGTAGAGAGAGGTCTCCCATTGGTTGGTTTGATTGCATTCGAAGTTCGACCTTGGGTACGGATCTTTTGAGAGATTCGATGGAGAAAGTGAAGTCCATCAAAGAAAAGCTTTAGCGGCGCAAAGTGAGACAAAAAGAAATGCAGATCGAAAGGTTAGAAGACTTAGAGTTCATGGGAGGGTGAACAAGTTTGTTGAAGTTTCCACCAATGAAAGGGGTGATGCGGTTGGGTTTGGTAAAAGAGAAAGCTTAGTCCAAGGTACATGGTCCCTTTGAAGTACTTAGAGAGAGCGGGAGGTGGCTTATGGTTAGCCGTTGCTCCAGGGCTGTCCGGAGGACATCCGGGTTTTCATGTGTCGATGGTTGAAAAGGATACCATGGGGATTGGAAAATTTACATTATCCGTGGGTTCAGTTTGATTGATGAGAATTGTCTATATGAGGAGGAGCCTGTTTGTTGCTATTTAGCAGAGAAGTTGCAAGTTGAGGTCAAGAGAGATGCATCCATCAAGGTTGCATGGAAGAATCGACCCGGTGGAAGAAGCCAACTGGAGAAGGGAGGCAGATATGCTGAGAAAAGATTACCCACATATGTTTGCGATTCAGGTATTCCTTTTCGCCCTTGTTTCTTCTTGTGATCGTCCGGGGACGAACGATGGGTAAATGGTTATCTATGTAACGCCGTTTAGTCGTTTTGGAGCAAAGATATTAGTCTGGAAAACTGGCAGAGGTGACGGAGGCCACGACGGACCGCAAGGGCACGACGGACAGTCGTGAGGGTGTCGTTCAAAACACTTTAGAAAATTGAAATTGGGTACGAAAATCGACTCTCTAACGTCAGTGACGGAATGGCAGGACGGGGACGTCCGCAGGCTCGACGGCCCGTCAAGGCAATCCACTTAAAAAAAGTCTCTGACCTGGTGACGGACAGGCAGGACGGACGTGCAGGCGCACGGCCCGTCACGGGCTCGCAATCCAGTTCGGTCGGATTCTTTAAAGTTTTAAGTGAGTTTTTGACTCTTCCTACGTTATATAAGGTTAGAGGGTTAATGTTAAAGTCTAATTACCTTGGGGGTTTTTTTAAAAGAGGTAACCTTGAGTTAATTAGTGAATTATTTAGTGCCTCTTTAAAACTTTAATAGATAATAATTAGGGTAAAAAGAAAGAGGGTTTGAATAAAGAAAAATAGAAAGAACAGCAAGAGAGGGAGAGAGAATCGATCAAGAGAGGAACGAAGAGGACAACAAGAATTGAGGAATTTGCTGCTTGATCACGATTCTTCGGTGGAGGTAGGTTATGTTTTTACCAACTATTCGTAGTAAATTCTTAATATCGACTGATATGTGTTGAGTGATTTATTAAGTCTTCTATATGCGTTAATTGCGGGTATGATGAGTGATCTATATATATATACATGATTGTGATAAAATAGCATGATGAAGCTATTGAATCGTAAATCTTGAAGAAACCCTAATTCACTGTTAATGCGGCTGCATTGGTATAAAAGAGGCTTGATAAATTATATAATGAGATTGATGATGCCTTGGTGGAAAGAAGCTGATGAATTAGGGATCGGTGCAAGTTCCGGTACCAGGATAGAAATTAGAGGATCGGCGTGTCACGTTCTGAAACCAGGATAGATATGAGGATCGGAAAGTGTCACGTTACGACACCAGGATAGTATATGGATAGGGTGCACGTTCCGGTACCAGGATAGCATATGAGGATCGGAGTGTCACGTTCCGACACCAGGATAGTCTAGGGATCGGGTTGCCACGTTCGAGTAGGTACCAGGATGGGAAATATGAGGATCGGAGTGTCACGTTCCGACACCGGATAGAATAGAGGATCAGGAGTGTCACGTTCCGACACCAGGATAGAATGAGGACGGAGTAAGGGTTGAGAGTGTCCACCGTACGACACGAGATGTGAAGAATAAAGAATCTTGAAAAAGATACTAATATACTCAAATCTAAAGGCCACACGTTTCCCAACACGAGTTATGATGAGGAGGCGTGTGAGTCCTATTGATGGCTGGTGGGTTGTAACCAGGATTATGGAATTGTAATGCTGCATGGGTAAGAGATTGTTGATTTATGATGTACTTGATATATACTGTTTTCTATTTTGAGTTGGCCGATTGATACTACTCAGTACTTGTGGTTTATAGACACCTTAATGTTATGTTTTCCTTTTGTTTATTTGTATACGGGCCAGCCAAACGTGGCCTCATCTTGATCTCAACAGTAGTCAAGCCAGTCTCGTCACACCGGATCGTCAGGGTGAGCTAAGCTTCTAGCTGGACTGGATCTCCTCCCTCATGTCTTGATGCCTTGAAGTTTCGGCATAGATAGCTTTATTTGTTTAGCTCTAGAATACTCTTAGAAATTAGTAAATGATCATAAATGTTCTTGTGGTGATGACTTCCAGATTTTGGGGAATTAATAGAGGTGAATTTAGAAAGTTATGAATTGTCTTATTTATGAGTTTAAGTCTTCCGCATTACTTTATGTTGATATTAAATGAAATGAAAGGTTTAGATTGGTTGGAGGTCGCTACATAGGAGGGTAAAAATGTGGGTGCAAGTCGCGGCTCTCGGTTTTGGGTCGTGCACAATAGAGAATTATACAACTGGTTTCTTTGCATATATATAGCGAAATAGACATATTTCATTTGCTATGGAGCGCAATTATGCAAATATAGTTATAGCAAAAAATATGATTTTTATGTTTGCTATATGTGAAAGTTATTCTAAAGTAACACAACCTAAAAAATAGTAGGAAAAATTACTTGAATTGATACCATTTAATAAATAATTATTGATTTTAGCGATATTTTTTATTTATTACCATTTATAACAACGTTATGTTAAATCTGCAATATGTACTAAAAGTAAATTATGTATGCAATATATATGTATTATATTTTTTTTTTAAAATGTATTATGCTTGTTCTGTAAGAAATCGACACATTGTATTAAAAGTATATTAAAATGTATGATAAATATATTATTCATCAATAAAACTTATATTATACGTGAATATTAAATTATTTATTTTAATATATATTAAAATTATATTTTAAATGTATTAAAAGTGATAAAAGTGAAAATAGTACGCACCTTGACCCCATTGGACATAAAAAGGTATAATTTGTTAAATTCACCACGGTGACCAAGGAATAACTAAATATTGATCAATTTCACTAACTAGTAAGAAGCTCATCACATATAAATTAGTAAACATATAAATTAGTAAGATACTTATCTAATATGAGACGAGGAGGATCGATGTTTTTACTTGTCAAGTTTAATTTATGTGTGGTCAGTACAGAAGTATGGTGTTTATAAATCAGGTTTCTGTTTACATGTTATATTGTAATAAGCAAAACTGAAACATTTTCACACTCGAAAGGAAAACAGTTTATAAATCAATGATTAGGAAGTGGAACAGTAAATTCAACGTAAGAATCTCTTGATTTGTTTCAAATAAAGACATGTATTCTTCTCCCAGAAGGACTATAGCTCCCACTCCATTTCGAAGCTCAACTCCGATATCATTACATTCAACGGAGGAACCTCATTTAGCCTTCCAGCGTAAGGATGGTAAAATGCAACTACTTAAGAAAGGGATTTCTCAAGGAAGGGAAGTTTGTGAGATAAAAGAGAAAGAGGAATGGGAGGTGAAAGTTTGATCAATTTCGCGGATAATGAAGAAACAAGAAACGATTCCATTACGAATATAATGGTTACTTGGATAGAAAGAAACCAAATAAAGATTGTTAATTATGATGGTGCTGTACGAATAATGGCTTGTATGTGCAGCATGCACATTTTAGTGTAACATGAAGTTCTAACTTGCTCACATCGGAGCTCTAAGAAATGAGCAAAAGAAAAATGGAGATTCAAGTGTTGGAACTGAAGGTAAACTTCACAAAAATCAAAAACATTACTTGTATCTTAGTAAGTCACCTCAATACAGAAAAACGCTTTCATTCCAACGATAAATAAGTAACAAAACAGAAAGTCTAACTTTAACCAGAAACGAAAAGTGTCCAAGAAAGAGCACCTTTCAACTGAAATGGGTGGGCAGCTTCACTCACGAGGGAATGGGAATGAATAAAGGTCAAAAATTTTAGGATGACATCAACACCCAAAACAGATGATGGACCTCTCTACTTGACATTATTCAAAACACCAAAATAATGCATACTAAACCTATCTTCTCAAAACTAGGCCTACAAGTTATGTCATCTCAGCAATAATAATCAAGATGAGAGGAACTACAGCTCGAATACTTAAATCTCCATGAGAGACTTATTGTAAGAAGGGAATAGAAGTATAAGCGTTCACCCGTGCAGTGAGTACCTGAAGCATGAGGTGGCTGCAAGCGAAAATCCATGATATGCTAGAACTGGCCATTGACATGTTTGTTAGTACATTCCGCAATATACGCTTCAAGATGCAGCTTTCACTTTTGATTTTTGCTTCTTGGTATCCAACGCTCCCAAACCTGCCCCTAAACCAACAGGAGTTTGATCTTGTTCCCCTGCTTTGGATAGGTCTGCTTGGGCATCTCCAGATCCATTAGAAGAATTTAATGTGCTTCGTTCTTGTCTTCATTATTCCATAGATTTGACCGCATCCCGTGATTCGTAGTGCCAGACAGGAAGTCTATTACATTGAGTAGCTGGGTAAGAGGAGGTAAAGATGATGCAGGAACACCACTGGGACGTACAAGAAGACCCCTTGCTGCAGCTTTTTTCCGTACTTCAGCAGCAGCTCGTGCAGCTCTTTCATCAACTCCTCTTCCCCGAGGAAGCCCATCACCAAGTACTGCAGAACTTAATGATTGGTTCATTCCACCAATACCAGTACCTCCAGCGGCAGCTTGAAATGCGTGTAACAAGCTAGGATGAGCCTGCAATATTGAACTCAGTAGTGTGAACATTCAATTTCTCATTGACATAGTAAAGCAAATCCAAGGCAACTAGAACCATAACCCTAGAATGAAAAATCCACTCCAAATTGGCCATCAAACAAGAAAAAGGAATAGCCAAGACCCTATACATTATATTGTAATTGATGCAAGGCTTCTGAAGAGGATTAAACAAGCAACTAGTGCGAGAGACACAGCAATGACAGTAATGAAAACTAGAAAAGCAAGTCTAAATCCCCCCAGAACAAGCCTTCCATTTCTGCCTCAAGGTGACGGTTTAGGGTAAGCAAATATGTCAAGATATTATTTAATCATCCCTTCAAAGGATCATAAAGGGTACAAAACTGTTACGAAAAAGTTACCTTTAAAATATCATAAGCCTTCTGTGCAGAAGCCACATTCAGAGATTGACCTTTCTGCTTTTGCGCATTCATCTGCAGCTCACGCATCTTAAATGTTTTCATCCAGTTCTGAGAATCGCGTGTCCTTGAATCCTCCTCTCCCAGCTGTTTGGCTAGTATATCATAAGTTTTCTTTTCATGCTGTTGAAAAGAAATTAATTAAAATGGTTAAAACAGTAACTATCATTTTCTTAGCACAGTAAACTGTCCAGTTAAAGTACATGCCTGGTGCGAAAGCTTGAAAGCACCCATACAGTTGAACGCAATTGCCAGAGCATGATAACAAACAGCAGTCTGAATATGTTCCTCCCCAAGCAACCGTTCATTCTTTTTCAATGCTTCTTGGAGATAACGAAGTGCTGTATCCATCTTTCCAATATCTTGGTACATCATTGCAACATTTATAAATGTTGCGGCAACATCCGGATGATCAGGACCTGATGACAAGCCAAGAAGAAGCAAGGCCCGTGACATATGCCTCAATGCAAGTTCTGTTTGGTTAAGACCATGATAGAAAAGAGCCATGTTTCCATAACTGCAGCAACATTACCAAACTCACGTTACTAGACATAATTATCTGGAAATACAGGTTTCCGGCATCAAATCGACACCAGCAAGCCAGTAGGCAACATATAGCAAAAGAAAGAAAAAGAGTTCAAAGACAAAAGAAAATTGCCTGTGTGCAGTGTCAGGATGGTCCAGTCCAAGGCATCTTTCATTTATGATAAGTTCCTTGTGCTGTTGCATTATAGCACCAGCCATATCTCCAGCATGATATAGAACCATAGCAAGGTAGCTGAAAGAGAACAAAATTATAGAAAAGAATAAAGATAAGACAGAAAAGCCAATGAAAGCAAAAGACAGAAAACGCAATAACCAAATACTACAATGCACAAGCATATTCTCTCACAAAAAGAGTGAAGTGTAGAGCACAATACTACTCACCGACAACAATTGGCAACTTCCCGGTGCATCGGACCCGTCACCTGCATTTTTAAAATTATTGGAATCAGAACTTAAATAATATAAGACATCAAAGCATCGTAGAGAAAAAATAATCAGTAATATACCTGCTGAAGTATTGTGAATGCTTCGGAAAATAAAGTGTAGGCCTCACTAAGCAAACCCTGAAATGTATGAGGATGTAATTCCACCAAGGTAAGCTACAAACTAAACAGTACAACAGAAGGCAAAAATAATTGACAGCTAGCCTCTCAAGATATCCATGACTAACATGAGAATCTCCATTTCTTTAACCAATTGAAACAGTTAATACCTCAGCTAATTGAGCCTTTCCTGTTTCAACAAGGTCCTTAGCTTCTGAACTAACTGGGATAGAATGCTTCACCACTGGTTGGAGATTCATAATATCTGATGCTTGAAAAGGTGCAGCAGAGTCAAGGTCATATTTACGAGCTGCAACGGTTACACCTACCTGTTAAAAGAAAAAGTTCTAGGAGTCACATGGACATATGAAGGTAGATTCAGTGTCTAACAACCCGCGGATTTCAAAGGGAAGACTATTATCAAATTGAACTCATATTACTTATAGCTATCTAATATAAGCTGAAAAGATGCTTTATTAATCTTTAGCCCGAATACTAAGAGGGGAAATTTATCTGAACAAAATTTCATCAACCACGGCATGGACAAGTTAATAACCTCCAATCATCTCTACCACCAAGGTATAGTGATCTCCATCTAACATCTCATATTCAAATAAAATTTTTAATTCAATTTAAACATAAAGACAACAATGTAACTGCTGTGTCAAATAACAGCACAAACTTTTCACTGTGCCTTATAACCCATATTAAGATTTGCATATCTGGAAGTAAATTTCACTACTTGACTTTGATGATCTTGACAAGTTGAACACCTGAAAGAACAGGGACAACTTTTTCCCAACTTCACTTGCGCCAAGAGAACTAATGCCACAAAGAGCAGTTCACACACAACATATAAATAAAATGCTGGCCGTCTCTAAAGCAGGATAATAGACTGTAAACGACTTCCAGCGGACTACCCCTGGATAATCCACAGAGAGTCTCAACTCTTAAAATATAATGAAACAGTCATGCATATAGAAAGTACAAAAGCTAACACCAAACAAGTTCCATCTTCACTTAGCAGCAAAATTTTGAGTCAGTGGTCACAGTAAAATAAACAAGATGTGTGTTTTTCACCATATGAATCCTAGGGATCTCCATATATGAATTATGACATGGCGCTAGGGGTACAAAATCAAACCAAACCCACCCAATCCTTTCAAGTTTGGGCGGGTCATTGACCTACCCATATATTAGCTCAACCCATTTCAGCCCATTGAAATTTGGGCTGGTATGTAGCCCAAATTTACTCATGAAAAATCTTGTAAAAAAGACATTTTTTAAAAAAACTGGAAAAAAGAGACATTTTAGTTTGATATCTTTATTATATAGTCATAATAAAGAAAAAGAAAATTATTAGGCCATAAAAGTTTATAAAAGAACAAATAAAGCAATTAAAACTTGGTAGAATTGTGTGGGTTGGGTTATGACCCGCATTTTAGTCCATCTCAACCCAACCCGTCCATTTCAACCCAATTTGACACCTCTATATGGCACCATAGCCACTTCGAAAAGATGATAATGATTGACCAATATAAGATAATGCAGGGATAAAGGGAAAATAGCAATAGTAAGAAATGCATAATCACAACTAAATCTAAGAATTCCTGGATGACAATACCTTCTGACAGAGATTGCGTACAACTGGAATTTTCTTTACCAGCATTTTTGCATCCTCAGGCAACACAAACTGAAGAGAGAGAGAGAGAGAGAAATCAACCTTAACTGGTAACTTAAAACATCTGGGAAAGCAACTGGAAGAGGTTCTTAAAAGAATATGATACCTGATACTTGAGTTTCGCAAATTCTTGGATGTCAGACCACAAACTGTCAGACGTGATACTCAAATAGGAGGACTGTTTCTTCCTGGCAAATCCTACATTTTTTCGCTTTCCCTGTCCCTTGGATGACTTTTGCTGGTTCCCAACGTGGTCCTATGAAATGTGTTTCATAGAATTAATTTTATTAAAATCATTTACCATATACTCTTCTCTGAGGGAAACACTAAGAATAATATATCTATATATAAGATTATCATATATATATTATAATATATTGTAGATATGTGTATATGATGTGTGTGTGCGTGTGTTTATTAAATATAGATATTATATATATATATATATATATTTATTATCTATTTATAATATATATAGTATGAAGGTAACTGGGTCTTCACAAAGGCTTAATCATCAACACAAACGATGAGAATAGACTCACTTACAATGAAGAATATATTATATGTATTATTCTCATTATGCACATAAAACTTAAATGATTCTAGAAAATGCTTTATCTATACAGGCAACATAAATTTTCAAACAATGAAACTAAAAATCTCCATATGCATCTTCAAATATCAGCATACAAATGAATAATATTGGCCAAGCATGGGAATGCTACAAAACTGTTTATAAAAAGAGGGAAAAAAGCAACCCACCCTAATAACTCAAGCTTTTACAGGAGGTGGTATGCATAATTCAACATGGTATTAGATCTGCTAGAGATGTTATACTAAGTCACTGTTACTCATCAACAATATATTTTCAGTGATGGCCGAATAAAAAGAATCACATCAGCACTTGAGGAGCGTGTTGTAAACCTAAATAAATAAATAAAACTTTCCCCTAAGTTTTAATAGGTTAAGCTTTTAGATGAGGTGGTACACTCAATTCAACAGAACTTCCTCATGATATTTTACGACAAGAAATAGTAATAAATGGCAGTAAGTTATGACAATAAGCGCTCTCTCTCTCTACCTTCTTTTGGTTTCTAGAACTGTTGGCGCCGCCTTTATTAGATACTGTTTGCATATTTCCAAACAAACAGTTGTAAAAATGTGAGATTGTGTTTGCAAGATCATGGTCCTCAGCATCCCTCAGTAAATCCTGCGTGTCCCATCAGATCAAATTGTTAGTAATTCCAAAATCCACAAACATATAAATTAATATTCAATTTCTTCAGTTCCATGCATCAAGATAATCAGAGTAAAATATCACGTGTGCTCCAGCTTACACATTATGTGGTTAAGCGTAAATGAATATTTTGAAACCACCAGAGCCTAAAAAAGCCCTTTTGTTGATTTAAGAGAGCTTTTGACCAGAAGAATTAAGAAATAAAAGCAGGTGAAAAAAATAACACTTCACTATTCTACTAATAATGCTAAACAAAAATGTTGAGACATGACATGAGACACAAAATAATTGATCCTTTGAGAGAATTACAAAAATGTTGTTCAGGACCAAATGGTGAAGCATGTTCTCAAGTGGGACCACACTTGTCAAAGCATAAGATAAAATACGTTCACGATCTAATATTATTAAGGCTTTTTAAAGTAGCAATGAAAAACTTATTTTTTATGAACAACATTCAAAAACCTATTACAATCTGAAGAACAAGATTAATCACCTTGAGGATGTGCTTTGCACATCTGACAAGAATCTCGTTGGAACAAAGATCCCATAAATGAGGCAAGTTCCTGGTTCCCTCGGCCACCTGGAAAATAAAGGACAAGACAAAGCCAAGCTTACTACTTTTAACTGACATTAAACTTCCGTTCGTGCTAAGAAAATTCTTATATTTTTTGGAAAAGCCTAAGCAATACAACAATTGGATGAGCTTATTTGGAGATCCTTACTGTTCCTAAATAACGCAAATTAATTCCATGTGCATGGAGGGCCTCAGTTAAAGTTTGCCCATCCATGGGTGAAACTTCAAGTGTGCAGAGATCTTGAACGAACTTCGGAAGCACAGTGTCTTTCAGATACAAACTCACTTTCTTCACAAGTTCTTGGTCAGCAACTATCTCCTGGTCGAATTGGCAGAAAAGAACCATATAAGTATTTAACACCTTAAAAAAAACCAAGGAATAATAATCAAAAGCAAAAAAATCACCTCTTCACTCCCAGCCAACTTAAAATCTGTAAAGACGTTAGGATTGAAAAGTATATCATCAGTATCTTTTCTTCCTGAGTGAAAACAGCCGTTGTTGACAGCATCCTTCACACTTTTCTCTCCCTAAATAAAAGCCAAAAGAACATACACAGTCAAATTTGACAAGTAGGGTCTGGAGAAGGTAAAGAGGTTGTTTCCGGAGAACCCTCGGCTCAAGTATAACATATCAAAGTAGGTATGAAAAAGAGAAAACGACAGTAGAAAAACAAAGAAACTAATTAGGAAACAGTAACAACCACAAAAATATTGCAATAACCCAAACACAACGAATAACTATGATGGTGAAATCAAAAGCAAGACACTATAAGAATACGGCTGAACCCCTCGAAAATGAAGACTCCATGCCTACTAACCTTGCCTTAAGGAAGTAATTTTCCTTAACTTGTTTTCCTAGAGAAAATGTTTTCCAAAAAATTTGTCCAACCAAAAATGGAAAATAAGAAAATATTTTCCTCCATACCAAACACACCCACAAAAATCAGGAAGAGTTGAAAGCAATTATAAATAGGATGTCATTAACAATCAAAGCTGAGATCATTAACTAGAACTTTCAGAGTTCATCAAACAAATTATTCAAGAAATATCTTTAGAGAAGTGTCTTGTAAAAAGTATTACTATTATCCAACAACAAATACGGTCAAGTAAATAGGTAACTTATATCCAACAGTAGCGCAACTTCAGTAATTATTGCGGTAAGGAACTGGCTTTCAAAAATGCATTCATTATGATTATAACTAGACACAGAAAAGTACTTCAGTAGTAGAAGAGGCTTCACTTAAGCAGGAGATCACTACCTCATTGCTGTTGACTTCAGTCTGGGCAACGACGTCATTTGTGGGTAATTCTTCAGTGTTATTTACACTAGTACAATCAGAGGCCACTGGTGCCTCCCCTTCTAAGTCACACTTGGATTTTGATCTCTCGGCAACTTCAGCCTAAGAGGAGGAGGAAGAGGAACCAACATAAAATTTGAAAATATAAAATGTCAGAAATCAGATCCCCAAGAATAAAGCAAGCACCGAACCCCAAAAACCAGGTTCAGAGATATGGAATTAATATAAGAAACAAGATAACTTGAATACAAATGAAATTATGAAAGCAAACTTGTCATAGTACAAGCAGGACTAACTTGGCAAAATGCAGTTATCAACTCAGGTCGCAAAATACAAAATCTGGAACCTGGACCAGTATAATTTGCATCACGAGGAGTGACCCTCATCAAGTCCAACAGATAATGCCTGAAAACAAAATCTCAATGAAATGATAAAAGTGCTCCCACTAAAGTTGGTTGAGTCAAAGACAATCATATTATTGGGGAAAAGAAGGAAGCCACATATTATCAAAAGACACATGCATTAAAAACTGCAATTAATGAAGTCCAGTATCAAACAAAAGTCCCCACAATTACTCATCTCCAAGTTATACACCTAAACAATATGAAATTATTAAGCTTGGAGGGGTGTGTTGTGTGCATATTTAGCAGGACTTCAATCATATGAATCCTATGGAGAAACAGAACTTGACATCACCAATGAACCAAACTTAGCTTTCATCATAACGAAGAGTCCCCCCCCCCCCCCTCCCCCTCTCCTAAAGCAGTAAGGTATCAAATAATAATCACCTATCATCACTACCAACAATGCCCTTGCATTCCACCGGTGCAGCTAATTTGAATTCATTTCCAGATCCATCAAGGACAGTATGTTCCTTCAAGTGCAGACGTTTTGCAGCTTCTAGCACCTAAGACAAATATAGCAGGGTGAAATTTCAGGTACAAGAGAGAAACTGATATAAGTTCAAATGAACAAGATGAATCAAGAATGATAAAAAGGAAACGTAACATCACCCATCATTACAATTCACATTGAGATATCACCCCTGTGATCCCCATCAACAAATATCATTCTTTACCATCTAAATTATCAGGAATAAGGAAGCTCCCCACAACCCCAACCCTCACACCAAAAAAAAGGAATTTAAATGATTGCTCACAATAACCAAAGGCACAAAAGGAAAAGATGAATAATTCAGAAAGACATGTTGATCAATCATGTCCACTTGAGCACAACCTAGAAGCTCAGATTCTTCAAATGAAATTATTATGACAACATATAGGACCAAATTGATAGTTAGTAAAGAATCATGATAAACCAAAAGAAATCCTAATAGGCCTTATACTTTCCACAACTATGCCAACACCAGAGAGGCATACACATCCTAAATTGTTGTGCAAACCATACAAGGGAAAAAGAAATCAAAAGTTTACGGTCCGCTCCTACCTTGGAATGGAACTCGTCACTCCAGCAGATTTTCTTGCCATTATCAACAGAACCGTATAAGAGGGAATCTGATTTATCACCTTGAAGGATACCAGGTAAAACACTCTACAAAGAAAAACAGAAAAAAGAATCTATAAACTTTCGATAAATAAGCAGAATAATACATCTATCACAGTAAGCCTTGCTGCTGAAAGTAAAATTAGAAGATTAAATTAAATACAAATATCAAGAAGAAAGCCCACTGAAAAGATCCATATAAGCTTGTTATTATTAATAGGAAATGCAACAATAGTACGTCTAAAAACCCTGCTTATGTCACAATTAATTATTACAAGTACAGTTCACTTATAAATCTCCAAATGGCTAGATCTGGTAACCTAATTGTGGTATACTATGTGCCACTTTAATACACTTCCCTTTTTAGCCTTACCCCAGAAAGAAGGACACCTCCGTCTGAAAACTATTAAACCTTCTGACATGACTTATTGGGAGCTGAGACCCACTTGATCGCTCATTCTTTTATAGAAAGAGAGAAAAGGCAAAGACCTGAGGAACTCTCATCACTCATTATTGAAAGGATAAGTTGGGTACTTCGTATATATTTGGGTTACATGTCCAAGGTCTTCTTTAATTTCTCTTGTTTACCGCCCAGTCTAACGCCTTCACACTAAATGGGACAGTGTAAGCATAATGTTTCATAAAGGAAAAATGTCAAGACAGAGTGAAGCCACTACTCATATAGCAGTCCCAACTTCGACGTCAGATGCATGAAAATTGAAAATTAGAAAATTCATGAAGATAGATTAGCAAAACTCATGTTCATTAGCACTCTGACATTCACGTCTGAACTTGTGTAAAGCATTATACTACAGCATACAACTAAATATAGATCACTGCAAGTTCAATAAGCACCTGGGCCACCACTCTATGTCCTCTATAATCAATTATCGCCATAGCTAGGTTGTACAGTCCATGGATATCAACTTCCTGATATGCTTTTGTGCCTTTCAAGTCATTATTTGCGCTTGCATAAGTGGCTTGCTCGCTTTCAGTCAACTGAGTTTCACCGGACACTTCAGGAGGACAATCCAAGTTGATGTTTGCAGCTTCTACAACTGAGCCAACATGCTCATTTCCATTTGAAACATCGGAGACTCCCAAATTATTGGTGGTTTTCTCTGACAAATTACGTAATAAGCCTGTACCCTCAACTTTAGGATCAGCCACCTGTTTCTTGGACAGTTGCTCAAGATCCGCATCAACAGCAAAGCTGAAGAATATATTATTGTGGACATACCTAGATCCATACAGAATAAGTATCAGGCAAAAGTGGCAATAAATAGTAAAAGAAGTTTTTAGTAGTCTAAAAACATTCGGCCAGCAAGAATAATGGAGAAACAGAGTGTTTATGTTTAACATGTTATAAAAAAAGGAAGTATACATGTCTCTCTGTTATCACTCCTTAGTTATCCAATAGTTACAGCAAATAATTTCTTTTAAGTAGTAGTTATTTTCCTGTAATAATGCAGTTTCATTCCAGTTAAGTTAGGAAGTCATGTTCTAGTTTCTAGGGGTAGTTATTACAATTCTTGAGTACTTTAACTCACGAGGTTGCAGGTTCTCTTAACAAACCAGCATTATAGGTCGTATGAAGAAAATTTCAGATTTTATCTTGCAGCGTCCCATAACTAGATCCATAACAGGGGATCATAACAACTTGGTAGAGACGGGAGTTATGGGAGACCAAATTCAACATCAACTAGCACAATTGGTGAGCTTGTTTCAAGAAGAACGTGCAGCCAATTTGGCCAGACAAGAAGCAATGAATGCTCGTTTGGATGCCCTCACAAAGGATTTTAGAGAATTCTAAAGTTGATTCTAATTCAAATGAAAATACAAGAATCGTGGTGGGAAGGGAAAAAAATAAAGTGACAGGAGGGTCAAGATAGAAGTAGGAGGAAGTTTCATCATTCCTCAACATACAAAATTATATTTCCCACGATTTAATGGCCAAGAGGACCCTTTGGGATGGTTGAATAGATGTGAACTTTTCTTTCGACACCAACAAACTCTAGAAGAAGAAAAGGTTGGACTTGCTTCTTTTCATTTAGAAGGCAATGCACAACTTTGATTTCTTCAACTAAGTTATGCCAGATCGGGTCTGTGGCAAATTACCAAGAAAAGTTTGAGCAGTTATTTCAGGGTCTTGGGTGGTTAATATGTTAATTGAGAGGTCAAAACAGACCATAAAAATGTTGGGACAGTTTGGGATAACACTAGCCCAAATTTATCGGAGTAGATGATGGGAATGATTATGCAATTCATGTACTCAGGGAACCAAATTAAAAGGTTGCATGCAAAATGGGATTAAGGCAACCGTTTAGCTGCATGTTGGCTCTAAAATAATGATTTTTGTTTAGTTACACGTATGCATTCCTACAATCTCCATTTGTTCCTATTACCTTGCTTACTCCCCTTTGCTTTGTTTTCACTTTCAGTGTAGAACTAATTTCAAGGAATTATAAAGCAAATTTGATATTCTGACCAGTGGGCTTGTAAAATACATAGTAACGACTGTCACAGTGCAAAAATTAAAATTAAAAGACGAAGTTAATTTTAACTGAACATAAAGTCACCCAGAAATTACTTGTGCTGATCTCTAGCTGTATACTTACATATGAAAGCACTCTGGATCAGTTGGATTAATTGGGGGAATACACCTGTTGATAACTCCAATAGCACCATTAATTGCAGCATCTACAAAGTCAGAACTGACTTTGTACAAAGCCCTATCTCGCAGTATCCTGTGATAAAAAAGAGCAAGACGTACAAACAGAGGCAAACCAGCCTTCATAGACAGACTTAGGAAGAGTATTGCATAAATAAGTAGAATCTATAAAGAAATCAATTAATTCACTCTAGAATGCTGTACAAGCTAATAAAGATCTGTCGAGATGCACCTCTCCTGGGGGTTTGTATGGGGGAATTCCCGACAAGATTGCAACTCTTCATTCCAATCCCTTTGCATGCCAATCAGCTCACTTCCAAAAGAAAGTGTAAGTGCATTCTCAGCCCGTGCCGCATCGCGTTTGTGATCTGTCACCATAGAATCCACAAGGAACTAGAACTAGTGAGGCAACTAATAATAGAAAGACAGGTTATTGTAAGAGAATGTAGAGTAGCAGTTTTTCAGATATCAGACGTTACTATAATATCTACATAAACAAGTCCCTCTTTGTAACAGAGAAACTGAGGAATAATGCTCCCTCCACTGCTCCCTCCACATCTTATATGATGCCTTGACATGAGACGGTTTTAAATGTCAATTTAAATTATGGATTGAATTTGTGGTACCGGATATAGTACATTATCTAGTGGCATAAATGAAAGAGAACATTCAGCCCTCATGTCACTTCACGAATTGTTGTGCCATCTACCATTTCCGGGTTTTTTATAAAGGGAAGTGCTTAGTTGCAAAAAATCCAGTGTGTATGTACAGACAGCCAGTATCATCACTAGCCATACTATACCATTAACCAGAAAAAGAAAAATAAAAAACAATTATCTCATTTGCCATTTATATTCAGCATTGCTCTTGCATAAATTTTCCTCTAGTATATACATAGTGGCACATCCTAAATATGTATGTATGTATGTATGCATTGTTGTACTAGTTTTCTATGCATCTTTTTACAGACTTTCATTGTCGTCCAGGTAAATAGCACCAATCAATACAGTACACACTATTCACGGGAAATTGAAGAACTTTCTAGGAGGATAAATCAAATACAAGAATTAGAAATTATAATAGAGTTCTACAAGTTCATTTTTTTATTTCATGTGCTTTAATTCTATATATCTTGAAAGTGTAAAGAAACATGTGTGAGCATAAGATATCTTCAGAAGGAATCTAATTAAAACATGATCAACTACCTGTAAGACAAATTTTCCATTAGTCCAACAGAAAGACATGTTGCAAATTGTTGTGCCTCACAATTCAACTACATGGTCCACTAAGTATATTACTCTTACAGATTGTAACAGACCTCCTAGGAATTCTTACACCACAAAATATGCCTCATTTAGGGCATCTATGTGACCCAGCATCCAGCAGACTAATGTATGTATACAACAGACAGCAACATGAAGTAGAGATAGCCAGAGGTTAAGAGTGCATAAAAAACAACTTACCAGGGATAGGATATGACCCAAGCCAAGAATTTGGTGGTAGGGTAGATTGAACATTTTCAAAAGGATGTGCAGAAGCCTTCCGCTCCAATATCTCACGAAAAGCTTCATTCAAAGATAAAATCTTTTATTACAATAAGACAAGATGATTGACAATCGGACTCCAAATGAAGTGCTAGAGAATTTTTTTCTTATTAATTTTTTTTTAGGGTGAGGGAGGAATAAATTACTTTCTACCATGCTCCTACCTTTCTTAAATCTGGAGCTGATCTTTTGCAAGAGCCCAATAAGAGTAGTTGCTTCTGTACCAGTTTTATTTGGCCTAGGATCAAGAACAGTTGTGGTGCTGGAATTGACATAAAAAGTTTTGGTTGTTCCAGTAATACAATACTTATTTCCTTCTAGTGTGACTACATCCAGATAAATCAAGTCCCCGGAGAGCCTGGATTCAAGAGAAACCATGGTAAGAATGTCAGAATGAGCCTTCCTGAGAGAAAAATTAGTTGGATCATAATTAGTAAAATAATAAGTAGAAACCTTCTGTAGCTAGGAGGAGGATTAAACGAAGAGAACACAATGCTTTCAACACATTTAATTTCCTTTGAAGGTACCGACAGCAAACTATAGACTGAACCAGAAACATCCTCGACAAAACCCAAGTTTTCAAGTTCTGGTACATCGGCCTTCACAGGCTCTAAAACACAAAAAGGCAAAAATGTTTATTAGACAATGAAAATGGCTGTCAAATTATTAAACAACACAAACATCAGCAAGAAGCAAAGATAAACAAATGAACAGCAAACCTCCAGATTTCGCAACATTACTTCCGATTTCATGCTGCAGTGCAAGTGACGTTGATAGTGAGGAGTGCAATGTGGAAAGAGAGAGCAATTCTCGAGTGCGGTGAACATGAGCCCTTATGGATCGATCATCATACAATGCTGCACAGCCAGGTTTAAGTTAGAGGAAACATGTAATGAGCTCGTTGGTAACTGTTAAAATCTATGTTGCTCGGACTCTTCAAAAATGTCAATGGGTGCGTGCCAGATTTCCAAATGTAGTGTATTTTTAAAGAATCTGACATGGGTGGGGCATCGAAAGTGAAGAGTCCACGCAACTTAGGCTAAAATCAATAACTCGTGGTCCACATAAATAAGACAGACCTGGCACCATCTCCAGGAAGCAATCTCCTGTGGTGATATCAGCTACTTCAGAGATTTCGTTATAATCTTCTAGATGATGAACAGATCCGTCCTTTATGTGCAATGATAGATCATAGCATGTAACGAAGCATGTCTCTGGAGCATCAAGAAGAAACTGCCGCACATCCATAACAGAATCACCAGGACTCAACTGAAACACGTAACCATCAGAAACTCCAAATTAGACAAACTAACGCACGAGAATCACAAAAGTATAAGAAGGTCCTAAATGCCTAAAGATAAACATCTACACATATGGAAGGCAGGATAAGAAATGACAAGTTCAGAAAGTCAAAAACAAAAGAGGACGAGTGGCTTTTAATGATTGACAATCCAGATATAAAATATAAAAACAAAGAGAAAGAATGGCTAATCAGTATTGACAATCCAGATCTAAAATAAAAGAAGCGTTTGAGTGATGGCACATACTAATAAGACTTCACATGTATGCAATGGAAGAATTTTAGCCACTCTCTTAAATCTGAAGGATGAAGGAGAATGATAAAGAAAAAACAAGTTTTCTAACAAAACTATCAACAAAAAATAAAGCCAATAAAATTAGTAACAAATGTTACCTGTAGTTCTAGCTTATCCCCTCCTTGGGTTTTGACAGAAACAGGATAAAGATGGATGTCACCTGCAAAATAGATTAAGGCAGAAAGGCTCTTCATTTCATCCAGTTTCTGAATTAGAAAGAAATTTAGACTATTAAACAAAATCCATACAAGAATGTAAGACCGTTATCTTCAAGTAGTATGGGAAAGTAAAACTGGAAGAGAACCTATACTCAATTAGTATGAGTTTGATACATGTGGCATCTACATGAACCAACAAATACATAGGCAGAAAGACAGAGACAGTTCGACGAGAATAATACACACGTGAAGAAATGTTGTTATGAGGATAGCATTGTACATTGCTCAGAATTCAAAAACAGACTATGACAGATCTAGAATAAAACAACAAACATTTCATGGATTATGACAGAAGGAGGCACATCATGTATGGAATACACTAGCCACTGTAATAAGTAAGATCTTATACTTCAAGAATCACCAAACAGACATGTGTGGTGACATAAGTATTACCGTTTGCTGCATATGCTTTACCGGATTATTAAAGGGGTCATGGAAACTTATCCAGCAAAAATATAGTGAAAGAACATAGCAAACAGATTGCATTCACATATTACACAATAGACCTGTGACTGACCATCTACAGCTTGATCCTGCAACATTGAAAAAATCAGGTTTTCTTGGTTTTTTCTTTCTTTTTTGGATAAGTTGAAAGCTGAAACAACAGATGAAGGCTTGTCTTCCATATTTGGTAAGCTTTTGGTGCATCCATGAGGTTTCAATCAGTATAGATAACTGTGTGACCTTTTGTATACAACTTAATACTGGGAATTTCCAACTACATGAATAGCTGTAACCAAAAAATGCGGATACTGATTCCAATAGCAGCACAGTCCCAAACAAGTAAACCACAAATTTGTAAAACCAGCACTCGTCTCTTTGGCAAATAAAGGAGACATAGCAGAAATTCAAGGGAGAATGTCTAGACTCTAAACTCAACTGGGAATAAATGATTAGCGAAAATGGTTAATGTTCTAAATCCAAATGTACCAGGTAGAAATCACCTAATTTTTATTGTCTCTACATGCCAAGACCCACTTAATTGACCGTCCACTACGTCACATCCTAGGGTGTGACGGGTGTGATGAGTTATCTACATATTTAAATCAAACTTTGATATTGCCAAGGTTCACCTTGCTTTGCCTCCTGTGTGGAGGTCTCATTTCCAGACTCTTTTGCTTCCGTTTTCGTATCAGCTTGAGCAGTCACAGCTGTGGTTCCATTAGACTCCGCATGTGTTGCAGTATCATTCACATTAGCATCAGGTGGCGCTGCTTGCTCTGAAGAACTAGTAGCATTTTGAACTGCCTTCCGATTCTTCCCTTTGTTTGACTTCCCGGCCATTCTTATCCCCTGAAATATACATAATCAGTCGTTTAATCCAAAAATCAAATAAAAGTTTCTTTCTCAAGCACTTTGTGACCTAAATCCTGATAAAATGATTATAATTAACCTTTAGATTGAAAAACTACAAACTCTAAGCATCTAAATACAAACAACCCAATAAACAAAATAATCGCATAACCTCAATTACTCTAGGAATACTCTTAAATGGTCAAAAAGAGTAACAATTGAAAGTAGTAACTCATTATACATAATGTGAAGAAATAAACAAACAATTTTCAAAAAGATTACTAACTCAATCTACCCAATGAGCTCATAACATAGATTATTTCACTAGAGTATAAAAATCAAAACATAAAATAGCAATAACATGTTCATTAACAATTCAATAATCACAAGCACCAATTCACTAAAAAATATGTTTTTAACATTCAACAATAGCAAAAACAATACCCTATTTCACTGAATTAGAGAGACGTAACAAGCAAAAGTAAAATAGAAGCATACAAATTGACTTCGTCGGAGAGAGAAAAAGGTCGAGAGGTTCTGCAGAGAAGATACAAAGGAAGAAGACACCGTTAGGGTATAAGCAAACGGATCTTGTACTCAGCCCAATACACAGGAAGTGGGCTTTGTGATGGGTTGCCCTGCTTTTTTTCTTTTTTTCAGATTTACATACTTTGTCAATAACTAGTCATTGTTTGAAAAAATAAAACTCAAGTAAATCTTCATTCATTTTTAAAATTAAAATAGTGAAAACTACACAAATTGGACCTATTAGGCAAACTCCAAAGTATTTAGTAAAAAAATATCTTTTAATTGTTAAGAGTTAATTATATCATATTTTATTTTTATTTTTAAATTACCAAAATTCATTAAACTATAGGATTTCTGATACATCTAAAAACATGGGATACATAGTTCACGAATAGCGAATGATACATTACTTAATGGGAGGGATGTGTCCGAGGGTGGAAAGGGATGTATTTGAAAGAGGATAGGGATGTAGAGAAGAGGAGATTTTTGTAACTTTTTTAAATGATAGGAAATTTTAGAGATTATGATCAAACAAAATGTGTTTTATGTACTTTTTCCATGTATTTATCCACATTTGACTGAAAATGATACATTTACTGGGAAACTTTCGCAAATATCAACTATATTAAACTTAATCAAGCTCCATAGCTATAGTTGCATATTTACGGGTTGTAGCTACAGTTTAAGTTGTCTCAATCGTATAATTTGCAAACTCATATAATTTGCAAGTTTATATAATTCGTGAATATAACGTTTGTATAATTCAATTATTTTTTTATAAACTTGAAATAACAAATTTATATAATTAAAACATTATAAGTGTAAACAGTTCTACAAATTCCAAATTATACAAATTATGAATTATACAAACTAGTGAATTATACAAAACTAAAAAATTGAGCCGCATAACTGTAGCTAAAAGTAAATCGCGAATTGCAATTAAAGCAAATTATAGATATGTTAACTAATTGACTAGTATATATTTTTTTTTCCTATATTTATCCTGATGGGCCTTCCTAAGCTATTTACCTCCTAGCTGATTTGGGTCTATTTCCGAACAACTATTTTTTTTTAGAACATTACATGGGAGATGGCAACATTCTTATTAATTAGTTATAAGGGTATAGTTTACTTTAATGTACTGTCAGTAAATACCGGTTTAAATTTTTGCCATAATTTAATGGAACCATCTTCTATTTGTATCCAGAATAAAATAGTCATCCCAAGATTTTTATATAATTTTATATTTAAAATAATTATCTCTCCTATTCCATCCCTATAATTTTCCGAAAATTACTCTTCCCTTCCCTTCAATTTTTGGAAATTTCCATTGAAAAAATTTCGACCATTCTCCTCTGCCGATGTTCTGTGCCACTTTTCGTAGTAACATCCAATCATGGCTGTCAATATTTTTTTTTTCTTGATTCCTTCTAAACTAATTGTATATGTAGTTGATTGTTAGTTTTTTTTTCATTTTTTTTACAAAAAATCTTTATACTTATCAGATTTACAAGTCTATTCAAAATCATAATAAAGATTTTTATCCTCATGTATGAGGATTACGAGAGGTATGTCATTGCATGTCAATGTTGTTTGATAATCCAACTTCGTTTCAATTGGGTTAACTTCAGGATTCTGGGTTAATGTAGGGTCTCTGGCAAAGACCTAACAATTTAAGTTGAACATCTATTGAAGATGCGATCCATGAAAAAATGACCCCATGACAACCTCATAAGAGTTTTATCACAACACGAAATCTACGGCATTAAAGTGTTGAAGGTGGAAGCAAAGAAAAAGAAAAGTCATAAACATTGATTCAGAGAGAGATTGAATCTGCCTCATCGAACTCTGGACAAATCTGAAGAATATCGGGAACATCAGGTAGTGGAATAATATACAAATTACAAAGTTATTTATATAAGTGGTTTGTATATTACGTTATATATACAAATCTTATGAAACATTCTTAATTGTATATTTAATTCATTGTATCCAATTCCTAAAGTTAGGTATATAGTGGGTTGTATATTAATGTAACCTATAAAGCGTATAGGCAATAGCTATTTGTATACAATTATTTTAATTTTGTATAAAGAAATTTGTTTAAAATCACTCCTATAATATTATAATACATTATACAAATTACGTCGATATATCACAAATTATGACATAATACGATATTGTTTCTAAACTTACAAACCCCAAGCACCAACCCTCAAATATAGAAACAATTTCACAAGCTTACTATATATACACTTAACAAATGAACATTATATACAACATCTTGATCATTAATATTTTTTGTTAAAAAAAAACATAATAATAATCAACAGTATGCACATATATAAGCTATAATAATATATATACCAAAAGATTTACATTATAGCAAACTCTTAGAATTATACAAAAGAAAATAGGAACATATAATATATTGTATACCAAACAATACCCAAAAAAAATTAAAAGAATATATGATGGTCTTACAAATTTTAAAACCAAATCAATTCACACAATTATGGTTAAAAATTTATCAATTCGCAATATATACAATATAATCCATTTATATATAATATATCTGTGTGTGTGTTGTGTGGTGTGTTTCATATATTTTTATCTAAAAAAACAATTTTGATTTTGAACTGTTCTTGTCTTTCTATAGCTTTAGAATTCTTTTTTGGGGAAGATATTGATTTGATGGTTTCTGCTTAATCATGGGATTATTGAATTTATTGTTAGAATCTTTTTGTTCTACTGTTACATTTAATTGAAAAATACCTTTTTTTGTATAAATTTATCGGAAAAAAATATTTTATCTAATTTAGAAATCACCTAATACACTAAACTATACCCTTGCATTATTTCATAACATCCGTGTTTGCCATATATGAATTTTTTCTTTTTTTTAATCCGTAGTTATAATTTAAGTATATACAAGGGCGAACCTATTTGTTAAAGAAAAGGTGTCACAATATCGACATCGATTAAACTTTGTACATGTGTGTATATTTATAAGAAATATTTCATATATTACAATTACCATCCAGAGTAACCAAGGGTTGAAGTGGCCATTGGCAACTGGTGAAATACTTCATCCTCACTATGGGGGTTTGAATCTCAGGTGCACCATAACTTCTATCCTTTATGGTAGTAGGTTTCAGTTTTTTCTTTTCCTTTTTCTATTTTGTCATTTACTTCTATTATTTTTTTGTAATTCAAATTAACTCTTTATTACATTAATTAATTCTTGATTCTATTTGCAATAACATCTAAAGGCAATACAATATATGAAATATATTGAGGTAACTCTATAAACTAGTTTATACAAATACGAATTTTTAACGTGATTTTTTTCTTTCTAAAAAATTTATAAAATAAAATTTATTTTTTCTAAAAAAGAAATTTGCTAATTAGATATCTTGAATCTCAAAATATCTAAAAAAAAATATCACTAAATATGCGTATTTGATCGATATGTCTGTATGAATTGAAAAGATAAATAAATTATGGAGTAATTCATATCTAAAAAAATTGGTCAGTTTTTATCTTTGTATAACGTGGCACCCAAAATCTCGACGTAAATCTGCTTGTTACTCTATATATACTTTGATAATATTTATATACTCTGATAATATCAAGTGGTAATTGACTTATTGAGTAATTTTTTGGGGGGGGGGCGAGACGGGGGGGGGCTGAATCATCATAGTATAATTTTATTTTATTTTATTTTTGGTACAAGTGTTACTTTTCCAAAATATGTTGGAGATTGAAACTAGCGTAATCAAATTCGAAGTTTCATAAGAGATACATCTAAAAAAATTGATACTCAACATCCATATATAGTTTGAAATGTAGAAAAAATATACAAATGCCCGCTCAAGCTATGAGTGGATTTCCAATTACGCTATTCTTTATGGAGTTCTTTTACCCTTTTGAACTATTTAAAAACTGATAATGTGACCCCTTAAGTGCTAACATGTGCTCACGTGGTATTGGGGGTGCATTCACTCTCTTTGAGGAAGTGAGAAGCAAAAAACAAGTAAAAAGAACATTTTTATTATATTTTATTATAATTAAATTGTACAATTTTGTTTCTTTTTCTTTTTATTTATTTATTTTTATAAGAAAAATCACCCCTTTTTAACGGAGGGAATTACTTTTCCTTTCACTTTTATGCGAGAAAATATTAACAGTCTCAATATTTCAATTTATGATAGATAAATTTTAATATTTTTCAGAAAAACTCATCGAACTAGTCAGTGAATAGGAAGAAATATTTTCAAAGAACAAACATAAAATATAGTAGACCTACATCAAATACCATAAGTGTCAAATCTAATTACCTTCTATCCCACGTATTTTTATAATTTCATAAATTCCATATTTTTTAGACATTTTCAGATACAATAATTAAGGATTCGATATACATTATGTTGATACATTAAGTATCAATCTGTTGCACTATTAAGGGAAAAATTATAAGATAAATTTTAAATCTCGTAGTATCCATTTGTTTCCACTAATTAAGGAAAAAACTGAAATTCAATTAAGAGTCCACAAATTAACGTTATTATTTCATTCAAATCTTACTCAGATTCAAAATCCATTAGGTAACCATCCAAAACGAATCAAAAATTAAATTCTTCTTCTTGTTCTCGTTCTCATCTGTGTTCCTAAAAAATTGTCAATGTTGAAAGGGATTGAGTTTTATGAAGGATTGTGTGGAATTGGTTGTTGGACAACGATTTTCTTGTTTTGTAAAATCTTCAGTTCATCGAATATCCGTTTTCGATTTGATTCAAGATATCGAAAATTTTGAGATTCTAATTTTTTCTTCAGTCATTAAGACCTTCCATTTTGATCAAGAATTGACAAAAATTTGACTTTCAAAATGTATTCCTCCTATTTCATTGAAGACTCCTTTTCAATTTGACTACAAATATCAACATTTTCGAGAAGATAATCATGAAGATCCTTGTCAATTAAATTGATACATGTTGTAATTCTCACTTGGTACACTATATAAGAAAGGTGTTTGCCCATAAAATTTTAGGTTTACATATCAATACTGTTATTTGACAAATTGGTTATGTTACATGTACATTTATTAAATCCAAATTTAGTATCATAACTAAAAAATTAGTGCATGATATTGATTATTTAATGTATGTTCTTTTGTTTGAGTCAATGAAGATTCTTTCCGATTGAATTGATATACATTATATTTTTACTAGATACATTAAATAAGTGTTGCCCATAGATTTTAAGTTTGAGATCGATAGATATTGTTTGGTATTGGTATTATAAGATGAATCTTTATAAACTTTTGAATTTACGTATCATAACTAAAAAATAGTGTTTGATACATTATTACTATGTCTGTTATTTTATTTGAGAAATACAACCTTTAAATTATTTAAAAACCCTTATAGTAATTGTTGAGATCGAACATTATTGTTTGGCGTAATTGTTATGTATCAGAGTACATTAGTAGAACTTGAATTTTACGTATCAATACCTAAAATAAGGCTGATACATTAATCGTAAGTAAGATTACATGTACATTTTATATATATACATTATCGGGATGCGTGAGAATACATTAATCTGATGGTGGCTGAATACATAAGTTAATGCGCAAAAATGAGGGATTTTGAAAATTTGTAACAATAGTTTAAATAGCTCGAGCATGTGTCCTCCCTCAATGTCTCTTCTTCGCTCACAAATGTTCATCCACTAATATAATTTGATAGTTGTAACGAAAATATATTCTTCTAAATTTGAATATAACCGGTAGAAGATCACAACACCTTGATACATGATAAATGATACATTGTGAGACCTCTTCTTTTCCATTTCATAAATGTTATTTCACCAGTAAAAGAGGATCTCATAAAACTGATTTTTTTTTTTTGCCACGAAACAATATGAATACATCATATCTTTTACCTTTCCTTATGCTATTGTGAAGTGAAAATGTGGATAATTCCGTGTAATTTCTTTGGAAAAATTGTAAAGCGAAAACTTGAGTTTATTTTAAAAAAAATTGTGGAGAGATATTACTGTAAATATATGGAATTAAATTTGAAAATTCACAAATGAAGGAAGTACAGATTGAGGGGGTGAAACTAGATAGATTGCGTGAGTAAACAAATAGGAAGAGGTTGAGGAGTGAAATAAGGAGTACAATAGAACGAAAGCTTGTGATCACTTATGTATCAATGGAACATTGAATTTGCACGTAAAAAGGAATTTTATCATATTTTTATGATAGGAATAATAAATATAAAAATAAAGGTGTATATTGTATTTATCCTAAAATATACTCGTGACAATTTGAAACTTTCTTTTTGAGCTTCACTCTCTTTAACAATGGTTGCCCATAAGGATTGACCTTTCCTCCTTTTTTTCAATTTTTTTTCTTTCCACCTCATATCAATTTGATCACAATTGTTCAAACTCAAAAATGGATTTGACCTAAGTTCAATCAGGGTATGTTCCGACCTAAAGAATTTTACCTACCTCAAGAGTGAAATACCCTGTAATAAAGGCAAAAACGCGCCCATAGAAAGTACATAATGGGAAATGTGCAACCACATATAAGGTATCATTAGAGCCCTGTCTAGCCCAGAATTAGCCAGAACTATTCCAGAACTCAACAACGGGGTTCCCATAAAAGATTCAATTTAGTCTCTATAATTAGTGGTAAAAATTAAAAAAAATCAGTTTTGAATTCAAATTCAGCAACTCACAATTTTTTATTTTTTAAAAAATTTTGACAGCTTTGTAGGACAATGGAGTTCTCTGATTTTTGACTTAAATCTTCACAACTAATTCGAAATCAATTAACAAGTAATGTATAGATTCAATACACCAAACCGAAACACATTCACAAACTTCCAATATTTGCACAAATTCGATGAACACAATGAAGAAAAATATTTTTTTTCTTTTTCAAATTTTAAAAGATTGATAAAGCCAAGAAAACAAGTATTATAGAAATCTATCGTTTGAGGGATTAATTTATGTATACATATTGATTAAAAATTTTAAAAGAAAAATAAAAGATGTAAACTAGAATAAAGATGAAGAAGGATCTAAAAAGAGTTTTTTAAAAATTATTGTATATATATACCTGACAATTGATAGTTCGTGTTCATTACTTCAGAGTATGAATGCGATTATCTAGTTTAAGGGTGATATTCATATCGTTTTAAAGTAGTTCAAGGGACAATAGAATCCATAAAATATAAGTGTATAGTTGAGCATCAGATAATAGATTTTAAAATGATTTGGCTATTTTTTCTTCAAATGTATAGAGCAATAATCAATCCACTGGGTAAAGTTTTAGCATTATATGTAGAAATTCAAAAATTGTAAGTGTAAAATATGTAGTGATAGAGCTGAAAGTAAATATTTTATGATTGTATTTTTTTTTTAAAAAATGAGTTTTGAACTTTACCTTCATTGTTTTGATATAATCACTTTGTGAAAATACTTGATTTCCTCCATTAAGTGATTTTACGGTGATTCTTCTGTAATACTCTCATTTATATATATATCTTTATCTATAAAAAATTATTTACCGTGTAATACAATTTTTTCTATGTAGGCAAAGTTAGAGAAATTTGCATAAATGAGTATAGTTTATGGGTTAATAAAGTGAGAAAATATATAAAGTGACACTTGAAGTTGTTCTGAATTTTTAAAAAGATACCTTAACTATGCAGATATTTCATTATCCCCCTAAACTATTCCGAACATATATTATTACATCATTTTCGGATAAATTCCAGATTTAAAAAATGTCAATGTAATCACACACCAATAATTGTGTGACACCGTTTAATTCAATTTGAATTTATGTTTTTTTTCATGTGAAGTTTTTCTTTAAGCTTCTCTAACTTTTTGACTTATTTTAGTTTTTATTTTTTTATTTCATTTTTAATCAATTTTGCAACCCCAACTTTCAAACATCCCTCCATGTTCTTTCTTTCTTTCGTCTTCTCACCTCTCATCCGCACCTAACCCTAACACTCATAGCAGTTGACCCCTTCATTTCTTGTCTTTTCTTCTTCTTAGTTGTCACCAAATTTCTTACTTTTCAAAATTATCTTTTTTTTTAAGTTTTTGTTGAGTTATTGATAACCAAACGAATTATTTTTCAAAAAAAAAAGTCAAAATTTTGAAGTATCATCATTTAATTGTATCTCGTTTTCATATAAATTCAAAACTGCAATGAATAATTTGTGAAAGCTGTACTTCTCTGAAAATAGAAAAGTTACTTAGAATTTTATAAAAATTAGATAATGTTACTAATCATCTGGAAATCTAATGTCATGTTTATCACATTGTTCGAAATGTATTAAAATATCTAGAGTATAAGTTTAAAAAATTGAAGAGAGTTCAACTATGTTCAATAAAATAGAGATGGAGTTTGGTAAGAGTGATATTGAAAATGATAAGTTTGAAGATGACAATGATTTTGAATAAGAAGTAGAAGAAAAATAAAAAAATAATCAAAGTAAAAAGTTTAAATAATAAGAAAAAATAAAACTATATAGTTTTATATTCAAATTCGTGAAAATAAAATTATATATTCGTTTTTTTATATTTGTTCACGCTCTTTAAAAGTTGCAACACTATCCATTGCCATGTGGACAAAAATGATGTAGATTAGTTCAGGATTGTTTTAGGGGGGTAGTAAGACCTTGTCATAGTTAAGGTTCTTTTTAAAAATTCGAGACCACTTCAGGTGTCACTTTATATTTTTTCTCTAATCGTCCAGTAACTACAATTAAGAATTAAGATAGAAAAAATGCATAAGCACCCTTCAATATATATCCGAAATTTTAGAGACACATTTATACTATACTAAGGTTTTATTACCCATGAACTTATTTTCTAAATAATTTTCTAACCTTTTTCGACCTATGTTGCACTAGCTTGAAAAAATGTCAACATGCGAGTCCAAAAGATAATTTAATTGAATTGACAATAACTTTCTTATGAATGTTCATGTACTACTTTGTGTCTATCGAGATACATATGTCCTCAAAAATCACAAAAATTGAACCAAACCGATAATAACCAAATCGCTGATTCTTTTCTTTTGATTTTAGAAACTTAAAAAACCAATTACACAGATTTAATTTTAATTTCAACAAATAACCAATTCAAATCGAATTAAAAATCCCATAAACACATTATCTATGTAAATTAACCAACTATGAAATCAATCAGCTTTTACCAAAATTTAAGATGGAAACACAAACAAGGTGAGTCAATTTCCCCAAATGGTCATCCAAGTTAAGGGAATTGCCTTAAAATATCATTTATGTTTCATTTAGGATCAAATATCAACCCAACTATCACTATTTTTTCTCCAAATATACTTGACAATTCAAAGCAATCCCCCTCTTTTAATTGGCATTAATTCATTAAAGTATTTTTTAATATAGACTAATTTAATTCTTAAACTCATTTACTAAAATAATGATCTTATTGTTTTATTTTTCTTATTTATTGTTATTCAAGAATACATTTCATCCTTAAAATCTTTTATCATATTAAACTTTTATTTTTTTATGTTATGCATACGCGTTTAAAACGTACTATAATCTCATATCAATTTTGAAAATAACTTATAAGCACTACATTAAAAAAATATTGTATACAATCACTAGTGAATGCTAATTTTACTTAAATTAATCATAAATTGTATAATAAACAAGAATATTAAAGGTCGATTAATTAATTAAAAAATAATTTATTTCGGTGGTTTGAATTCTATATACACTTACAATATCTTTTTTAAAGAAAATAGTAAAGTGAATAAGATTGATAGCATATAAAATTTTGGATATTTATTTTATCATAATTAATCTCATATAATATGTATACTATGAATTAAACTAAGTAACTTCAATTAATTTGTAGTTTATTTATTGAATGTGTATGAAGAAGTTATAATATAATATAAAATAAAAGAGCCACAAAATTAAAATTAAAATTAAAAAATAAGTTAAATAATAATTTTCTCTTTATATCAATTTTTTTGTCAACCTTACAAATTTATCTAAAATACTTTTATTACAAAATTGTTTAAAATTTTCAAATAATCCTAGTTAGAAATTTTAAAATATCAGGTCGAGTGACACAAAGATTTTTTCCTTGATTTTTGTTTGGTGGACACATATATAAGTTACTAGACTTTTTAAAATACTTTTCTATAATCTTCATAAAGTCCCTCATGAATTTATATATTTATTTAGAGACATGAGTTTGATTGAATTAAATAGGTCTAGTATTTTTTTTAAAATGATTATTAATGACAGGGCATATAACTAGAATTTAAGGAGACTGTGAGTTTTTTAGTATTTTCTAATGGATAAAAAATGATAATTCTTCTTTATTTTTTTTTTTGAAAAAAAATTACGGGCATGGAATTACAAATATACAATTATAAATAGTGTATTAAACCTTTTAATAATATTGATTATTACCAACTTATGATTAATTGATGTAATTTAGTGTTATGATTGTTTATATTCACTTTTTTTGAATGATGTTGTTTTAAGAGTATTCAAAATGATAAAATTATAGTACATTTAAAAATGTTGGTAATGACGTCGGACCGAAAAGTTTAATTTTGATATTGTGAATAGTCTTAATTATAATCATTAATTAATTTGGGGTAATTTAGTTATTTTAATAATAATGGGTCAAGTCTGAAATATTAATATAGGTTTAATAAAGGAGTGTTAACTTTTAATAACTAAGTATTTATAAGAAAGAAGATAGAAAGGAAAACAGAATCTACCTGTGGGTGGCGGCTGCGTATACACCATTCATTCGCGTCAGGTAAGAGCAAACTGCAACGCATCTAACATATATAATATATATCTATACATATATTATAAGTATATATAAAGTATATATATATATATATCTATATATATATATTAGTTTTTTAGAATTGCCAATGTTTTTTGAAATGACAGGAGTGAATTTTTAAATTGCCTATAAATGTGCAATTGTGCATATCTGTAGTACCTGTTTTTTCGTTGTACTTGGAAAAAATAATGGTTGCTTTGATTTTGTTGACCAGATGAGTGCTCTTTATATATAATATATATATATATATATATATCTCCTATATCTATATATATATATTATATATCTATATATATCTCTCTATATTTTCATAATATGCCTTAAGCCAACAATAATGGTAAAACCATGAGAAATATTATTTCGCCCTAATTACAAAACATTAATATCCTATACTAGGTCGGTAAGGTATTATTTTGTAATGTATTAATTGGGCAGAAACCAAATGTTTTGATAATGATGTACGTGTTTGGAAGAGGTTTGAAGAAACTTTGAAACAAAATGAAAGTATATTATATTATAAGAAGTTAAGTTCTGGTTCTTCTTTTTCCGTTTTTCAATGAATTTGATAATCCTTATTCTTAATAATTAGCAATAGCTTCGATACAATATTAATGTACTTCATTAAGAAGTGGTATTATATTGGTTCAAGTTTTGATATATTGTATGTAATTTGAATTTAGATGACTAGATTTGTGAGTACCATTTAAATTATGACGTTAAAAAATTTGGGATGCATCCTATTTTTAAAACTTGAAAACTATGATAGTGGAAATTTTTAAAATTGACATCAGAATTATAAACTTGATTATAATATGGGGTGTATTTTTAGTTCAGTTAAACACTAAAATGTGAGTGTTGTTAGTTCTGAAACTATTGTGAATATGATACTTGAATAGATTCCATTAGGTTCCAGAAGCTCAACGGGACCAAGGGAAGGCTCAGTCCCAAGATTATTATTCGATTGGCTAATGCAAGTGGTTTTCTAAACTCTTGTAACGTACAAAAGTCATATATTTCCTTGTGTGGTGAGATGATTTGGAGACTTTGTTTATTTGTTGGTGTTGTATTTCTTGTGTAAATTGTGCTTTGTGTTATCAAATGGTTTCAATCCCTTCCCCCTTTTTCATTTGACATGTCATTTGCATTGTAATCTGAACAATGGTTGGTGGTAAGAGGATGATGTAACTATTTTCCGAGGGTCTATCGCGCGCCTCGATGGATTTATATTTCAAGGGACTGATCGCGCGCGCGCAAGGTTACTATTTTATCGAGGGTCCGTGTCTTGCGCCGCGACCGATCATTGGACAGATATGTCCCCCCATGGGTCCCCGAACTGAGAGACGTCGGATTGTGTATCGTAAGAAAGCATGAATCATCACGATATTTGAACATTGGCATCTCATGGCTTAGCACATTTTTTTTTATTGATGAACTTGACATGTGTTTTTGGGGCTGATCTTGTGATGTTTTCTTCTCTGTGATGCTTGTGACTGTTTGAATATTGAGTTGTTATTTGAGAATGTGTAAATGATAGAGTGTGGTTATTGAGTGGTGTGTTTGGTAAGCTGTGGGCCTGTATGCGTAGAGTTTTAGATGGGCTTAGTAGACCCTTATTTTGTTCACTTAACTTGTGGTTTAGGGTTTTGCTTGTTGGGTACCCGCGTGATTGGTACTCACACCCTTACTTCTACAAATTTTTTGTAGGTTATGAGCCAATTTTTGTGAGACCTTCCATTCTCTTCGTTTTCCGAGGCTCTTGTGAGGATTGTGAGGTAGCTGCGTGTCATCCTCAGCGAACCTTCGTAACTACTCCAGTTTATGACTTTTGTTTTTAACTTGAAGACTACTTCATGTTAGAGACTTCATTTTTATTCAATTCCTAATATTACACATTAAGGCGTTGGTCCGGTACAACCTGATTTTGGGGATTGGATTAATATGACTTGGTTTTATAAAGAATTGTTGGGTGGGGGGGGGGGGGGATTTTCATTTATTTTTTTTTCGTAGCACTATTTTAGCATATTTGGTTTAGGCTGACTTGTCTTGGTGGGATAGAGACGAGTGTCCATCACCCCATTTTTGGGTCGTGACAATGTATTCTCCTTAAATAAAACCTAAAAAGCTAAATTTGAAAAAGATTTTAAGGTATGAAAATTTATTAGAAATAGATAAAATAAATTAAAAATAATAGGAAACATTATTTTAGTCAAATAGGTTCAATGAAATAAATTAAAGTCTTTATTTAAAAAGACTTATACATGCATGCCAACTGGGTGGAGAGAGATGATTTTAAAGTGTTCATTTTTTCATTTAGTCATTCATGTTCTCCACATTGTGGTTCCATTTCAGTTCATCAAAGATCTTCAATTCAATTTCAATGTTCGGTCAAGTATATTGGAGGAAACTAGGATATGTTGAGGAGTGATATTGATCGTAAATGAAACATAATGATATTTCAAGGCAATTCTCTTAACTTGAGTGACTATTTAGGGAATTGATTCCAAACAAGGTCCAATCCATATGGGCCTACCATCTGTAGCCATGCCCTAAAAGGAAGGTGGCGAAAATGATAATCCACGTGGCAAGAATCCATTTGTTAATAAGTAGGCACGTGGCGGAATTGGTATCCTGTAAAACATTTACATTTGCATATCTCGACGTTAACAACAATTCGTTATCCAACGATTGTTTTTCAAAATGATAATCCACGTGGCAAGAATCCATTTGTTAATAAAGTAGCACGCGGATTGGTATCCATGTAAACATTTACATTTGAGATCTCGACCGTTAACAATAAATTTTCTTAATCCAACGACTGTTATTTACAAAATGATAACCCGGGCAAGAAATCCATTTGGTTAATAAAGTATACGCTGATTGGTATCCTACAACATTTACTTTTGAGATCTCACCGTGAACAACAATTGTCTAATCCACGACCTGTTATTTTACTTCCAATTTCACACCCCAAAATTTCAAAATCCCTTTCAAATTTCTTATGATTCTTGCCTACTTCACCCCTATATAATATCTCTCGAATTCACCATTCTTCACAATCAAAGCATTTCTCAATCTATCAATTAGCCTTTCACTTTAGCATACAATTGAAATGGCTCGTACCAAGCAAACTGCCCGCAAATCTACTGGTGGAAAGGCTCCAAGGAAGCAACTGGTCCCCAAGCCTTTTTTGAAGTCAGTTCTAACAACTGGAGGAGTGAAGAAGCCTCACCGTTTCAGGCCAGGAACTGTGGCTCTAAGAGAAATCAGGAAGTACCAGAAATCTAATGAGTTGTTGATCAGGAAGTTGCCATTCCAGAGGCTGGTTAGGCAAACTGCTCTGGATTTCAAGAAAAATCTGAGGTTCCAGAGCAGTGCTATGACTATTCTACAAGAGGCTGCTGAGGCTTACCTCATTGGGCTTTTTGAAGATACCAATCTTTGTGCAATCCACGCAAAGAGGGTTACCATCATGCCCAAGGATATTCAGCTTGCTAGAAGGATTCGCGGAGAAAGGGCTTAGGAATCTTCTTTTATGTTTATGATTTATTTGTGTTTTGTATTAAGGCCTTGTTTGCTTCTTCTGTTAAATGCTAGTGTCAATCAAATTATGTAAACCTCTGGTTTAGTTCTATTCTGAGATCTGGTTAATGAAATTTATAGTTCATTTTATTTCAATTGAAGATGTTACCCATACTATAATTCAGAGTATATTTTGAGTTAATATTCTTTATTGCTTTTGTCTTTTGGTTGTGTAGAGTGCAGGGCTTTCATTAATAGCCCTATTTTGCACAAAGTTTCATTCGTTAACACTTTGATTAATTGTTGCATTGTATGCTGCAATTGAAGAAAGAAATATAAGCCTTTAGATTTCATTTTTTACAACAAAGGGCCAGCTGGCGCTGACACTTTTGGTAATACATTATATAGCAAGTATATTTAAAAGGGTGTTTCATGTATGGAACCTTGATACTCTGTAGGACTAGTGGTTACAGGAGTAGGTATTTTAATTCACAGCTAAACATAACATTTTATTCGTAAAACTTTGCATCTCTTTTATGCATTGTTGGAATTTAGTTTGTTTTGTTAAACAAATTTGGTTGTTTATAGATACAATTAGTGGTAGGGGCTGGGTGAGCGTTGATTTTTCTTCCTAAAGCTACCATAGGTTGAAGCGGTAGCTGTTTTGAAGTAATTTAAGTTTGATTTAACTTCTTGAAACATGGTGCTGCAGCTGTCGTATACAAACTGAGGCTGAGCTATTTTTTTCAGATTTCATCTCCAGCTAACACAAGGCTGCCCCAAATTTTGACCACAAAGTAGTAAGGTGCTCAACTCATTTAAACTTTTGTGGTATTGACTATTATATATTCATTTATGATGATCAAATTGAAGAGCTTGAATTTTTTTGGGCAAATGTACTGTGATGTTAGGTGTTGGTGTAAATATCATCATCTTAAAAAAATGATCATATGTAAAGATTAAACCTAGAGCTGTTTGTTCTCTTAAGTCATTAAATCTTTAATATTTTGCTTTACTTCAAAGTTTCCACGAATCTGCTGTTATATAACGGGAAGGTTGCCTAATACTTCTCTTTTCTTAAACATTACTTTGTCTTCCCCCAACCAATCCCCCATTGCAAATTTAAAGAGTCAATTGTTTTTAGTGACATTACATTTAATAATTTAAAGGTGTTCAGCCATGAATACAGGTATTAGGAGAACAACTGAAGCATTCTAATTCTTTGCAGATATGAAAACAAACCAAACTATAAGAAAATGAGGCTCAGGTGCTCTGCAGCTCCTAAGAATATCTACCCTTAATACAACATTGACAGTAAATATCCTTGCTATGTTGAATGAGAAGTGTCCACGCTCTGCTGCATGTACTTATATCTCACAGGGTAATTTTAGTTTTGTTGTCAGGCAAAATAAGCCTTGTTTATTATTTCTCTCACTTCTAATGTTTAGAATATGAATAGGTTTATACAATCCTATTAGAATATGAATAGTTTATACAATACTATTAAAATAGGTAGGTTTATATAATCCTATTAGAAATGGAATAGGACTACTAAATAGTATCCTATTTGGTAAAAGATTGTATTCTATGGTTTATAAATAGGGTCTCATGTAATAATGCAGATACAATAACAAATCAATAATATTATTTTGCTATATTTCTAACATGGTATCCGAGCCTCTACGATCTTGGTAACAATCAAAGAGCTTCGGCTGTCGGCTGGCGACTATTACTCATATATATCGACCGTCCGGCTAATGATTATGTTAGCTAAAGTTAGGTTACTTGAGAACTTCAAGTCACCAGTGTCAAATTCCGATGGCAACGGTGGGACTGATTTGCGTTATCTTTCGTTCTAAATGTGTTGTGCAAAGACAAACCCCGACCTGACCCACAAGAAAGTGACTCTCCACGCGCTGACCGGAGGCGAAAATTTTCCGGCGAGATCTGTACATGCGTCGGCGCTTGAGGGGTTTTCTGGTCTTTTTTTCTCTCGATATTTTTCTTTTGTTGAGGTCGTCCAGTACTGACGACAAGAACCCGACCATTTTTCTTTAGATTCGATCATCAGTATTACGGTTCCAGTGATTTTTGGGCTGTTTTCGGCAAGATTCTGGCAAAATCAGAATTTTCAGGCTAATGTGGGTAGATTCTGACAGCATAATACATCTTTCTATTGATGTTGATATTGGTTATGGTTGGTGGAAACATTAGTGCTGCTTATGAGGAGGTTCAGAGTACCCAGGGAAGTTGACACGTTACGTGGCGATAACTTGTATCATGGAAACAATGGGAGGGTTGATCTTTAGTTACGACATTGGAATTTCAGGGGGAGTTACTTTTATGGATTCTTTTCTCAAACTCTTCTTCCCTTTGTCGCTTCTTTTGTTGATAAGAAACATGACAGAAAAGTGACAATGTTCCTTGGAGGTCTCTTCTTCTTGCTTGGTGCCCTTCTGAATGTTGTTGTTGTCCACATTAGCATGCTCATCTTGAGTCGTATCCTTCGTGGAGTTGGAGTCGGATTTGCTAATCAATCAGTACCTATTTATTTATCTGAGATTGCTCCCTACAAGTACATGTGGCATCTAAGGGTCTCTTCCAAGTGGAATTCACAGTTGGGATCCGTGATTGCTATATCGTTCAAAAGTTAGGTCCACCTGTATATTGTGGAGACTACTTTCTTATTATTTAATTTTGTGCACCGTTCCGTATTTTTGGTGACTACTTTTTCATATAAATTTGGTACGCACTGTACCATCATTACGTGATTACTTCATTCCATATTTAATTTTTTAGTACGTTCCCATCCTGCCCAGTGACAATTTTCCCATATTAAATTTGTGTTAGACTGTTTACCATCATCCAGTGACTAATTTTTTTCATATTTAATTTTGTAGCACTATCCAATCATTCCGGTGACTACTTTTTCAGATTTAATTTTGTAGCAAGTCCCATCTTTTCGTGACGACCTTTTTTGCATAATCATTAATTTGCGTAGCACGCCGCCATCTCCCGGGACTACCTTGTACCAATCGACACTAGCCAATTGATAGTATACATAAATATGTGTTGATAATTATTTTCTATAATCTACATCTTGGTCCTGGGCAAGTAGCAGTAAAGCGAGTCTAACGTTTAGTCTATCCGTTTAAAAAGACTTCTAAAATGAAAGAAATTATCAATACATGCCAAAAACCATATTTAGAATTGCTATTTAGTTAGAGTTTTACCTCATTATTCACCCATGGTTCCCATAAACCCTAGTTATGGAGTTAGTTAACCCATAGTCATTATACACTATTATATATTTAATATAAGAATTCATGACCACGTACTTTGATGAGAAAGAATAAAAGCGAGAAATTTACTGATTTAAATCAACAAAAAGCACCAACAATCTAATTCCAACAAAAAGTAAACAATTGCTGAAATTAATCCTTCCAATACTTGAACAAGAGAACTAAAGATTATCCAAAAGTTGAACTCTCCAAAAGTCTAACTGTCAAAAATGTCTATATGGAAAATTCTAACCCAAAAAACGGGTTTTTCAAATATTTATAATAAAAAACAAAAAACCTAATAAAAGAAGGATTTCTCATTACTGAAAGAAAAAACTATCAAAACGCGTCCGAGTCAACGGACCCTTCGTGACGGGACAGTCGTGGTCACGAGAGCCGTCGTGGTACACCATACTTCACAAAATTCTCTTCTGCCTTTCTCAGTTTACCCTCAATGGACAGGTATGACGGGACCGCTTTCCAAGCATTGACGGTCCATCGAGGGTCTTCATTCTATAATACTTAAACTTCTGGGAATTTGGGTTAATGGGACACTCTCTGATCATTGCGACGACCCAGCAGGACCGGACCGTCGTGGCTATGCGGATCTTCCGTCGTTGGAATTCCTATAACCCACCACTAAGTCATACTTCCCATCTTCCTTCAGCCACTTTAACTTACGATGCCACCGTACGGGAATGTCACAGGCTCGACGGTACCGTCACAAGGCTCCATAGGGTGGTCTCTCCCACTTCTTCCTCAAAAAAAACTTCCGCGTTCATCTTTGCTTTGACAGATTTCCTGCAAATTAAGGAGAAACTTACATAAAAATCAATACAAAAAAGGACTTTTGGACACACACTAAACTAGGAAAAAAAACATTAAACATACCGTGAAACCCACGGTATATCAACACCCTCAACTTAATTCATTGTTTTGTCCTCAAGCGACAAACTTTGACTCAATACAAATCTTGTACAATCGTATCCAGATTTAGCTTTCGCCAATCATTTGGCTATCAATCCGATCAGTCTCGTCATGTTTAGTGCATGTTTTCGCTATTAGGCTTGGAATTATGTGGAACCAGCCATGGGACATAAACTCACCACGCACTGACACCTATCCTCTGCAATTCTCACGAAGGTACTAATATTTCGGGTATTGCAAGCTGTATCCTTCACGCAAAACAAACATCCTTCAATTTTCACATAATGATTAGTTTGAGTATAAGGATACTTTTAACACGCACTCTTCAGAACAAATTCACAAACTGCATTACACATTATTGCCATAAGCTTGCCCTTATTTCACTGCTTTAAGTTCTCCATTACAAACTCTTAGGATCATGATAGGACTTTCTTAGCTTGCTGTACATAGGCTCAGGTCAGGTAGGGTAGATTAGGTAACTTTAGTGACTTTTTGCCCTTCCTGACATATCGTAAACGTACCCCACTTGTAGCGTTCTATTTGCCCAATTTCTCATATTCTTTCACCTGCTATTTTCCCTTCTTTCTTCATTTGTGGAAGTGACTCTTTTCTTTTCTTGCTTGGTATTTATATGATTTTTTATTTTACTTTTCTTTCCACTGTTCTTGAGTCACTTACTTTTTTTTTCTCTCTCTTTGTTCTTTCAAACCACCTTTCCAGAGCATTCTCATAATAGCCCCCTCAACTCATGGCTTGGCCAAAGTCAAAGTACAACAATACCCAAAGTGGGTCAGGCCACGAAAAAGGTTGTGTACTGTATCGCCACCCTTCAACTTAGCTTTTGGCATTAAGCTGAGGTGCACATGTCCAAGGAGGACCAGGGCCAACACATTATTCCCAGTAAAATATCAGTCAAGGTGAAAAAGAAAGGTTTATTTTAAGCTCAAATCATTGGGATCAAAGAGGGATAATTTCATTCATTTTTTTATCCTAGGGCTAATAATTGGCTATATTGAACAAGGGCCTATAATCTTTTCATAATGTCTATTACAAATCTTATCTTAGCAGGAATAACCAGGCAAGTGTTGTAGCTCAGTACAAAAGTGGACTATTCAAATTTTTCTCACACTCACTTTTGAACATTCTCATTAATCTACCAGATTATCAGACACCTAGTTAAAGTCGTAGACTTAGGATCATGCAGTAGTGATCTCTATGTCATGCTTGAGCACCAAATTTATCAATTATGTCCTAAGCCATACATCATTTCATTACATCAGGATATCATTTTTAGTTAGCCATCATGCTTCAGAGTTATCCTAATGTACCCACAAGGATATAGACATGTAGGTTCAACAATAAAAATAATTGGTCTCTGGGGGAAAAAGAACACAGGCAAGAAAACCCTAAAAGAGGATCGTGAATTGGGCTACTCAGACTTCACCCTAGCCTCACTTTTCCATTTACCCCCTCCCAACAAAAAAGATCTGCAAGTCCCCAATGCATAAAAAAGTGACATACGAGAGTGGAGGGGAAGTAAAAACCTGGGGCGCAAAAGCGCCAAGCGATCAGCAAGCTGTGGGTCCGATTCCCCGAACCAACTACATATGTAGTCTGAAACACCCTCAGTAGTGTCCTCACAAGCAACAGCACCAGTAGTGCTTCCGCTTTTCTCCATATTTTGGAGCTAGATGCTCAAGCAGCTGACTCTACATAACCCTGATCTGACACGCCTCCTTATCAGCAAGAGGGCTCTCCTCCCAAGCCCTCCATCTCATTAATGCTCTTTCTTTCGTGCCCTAGCCTAATCCTATCACGACCCTGAGCCTCTTGAGCATGCTCTCGAGGCGGGAGGGGTGTGGGAAAAAAATCTCAGAAAGTGGCGAATAACACAGCCACCACTGGCATTAGCAGCTCTGCAGAGGGGGCTCAAAAAATCATGGCACCCTAGCCTAAAGGATCATATCAATATCGCTCGCAGACTCCCAACCGCAGCTGAAGGGTCGACACGTCCACCGGAGGGGTGGCCGGGCTAGCACCGCAACTCAAAGCGTCTCTAAGCGTGATGAACCTCTGCGTGCTTTGGTGTTGTTGCCATACCGCTACATTGCGCTCCTCGCCTCCGCAATAGACTCTGCCATCCAAGGTAGATTTGTGCGAGTGTGGTCATTGAGCCTCTAGTTTCTGGACCCCTAAAAGCGGGGGACCTGAGGGGGAAATGAGTTGAGCGAGAAGAAGCTAGAAGGACAGTGATTACTACTTCGGGAAGATCGAACGGGGGTGTGTCAGTGGTTGCTGGAAGTAGCCTGCGAATACGTTACGAGCATGTGCTAAAGTATCAGACATATTTTCAACCAAGTGGAAAACGGCAACTCTGGACGAAGGGGCATCTGCGTGGAGCCCAATCATTGGACTCATCCCGAGGGAGGGCGATATCAAAAGTGCCTCAATGGAGTCGTGAGTTGATCAATGGCCGAATGGGCACATCTGCGGACTTAAATAAGGAAAGATAATGCATGGAAAAGGATTAAGTAGTGGTGGACCTGAAATCCTTTCTTTCGGATGCCGCCTGTAGAAGCCAAGCGAAAGTCACCCTCAAAACCCAGCTATCATCAGCCTGCCCATCAGAACTGAAACGATCCCATGTTACTATATATCAGCAGCCGTAGGGGAGAGGCAGTGGCAGCAATCAACCATAAAAAACTTAGTCGTGAAGGCCAAGTAGGCCTCCTGATGGCTCCATTCGGCCTGTTGAACAGCGGCACCCTCTCTCAGCGCATAGACTCACGCAAAAGAAATGACATCTTAACAATTTTGCCACTGGTAGTAGAAACTCGGCGGTGAGAGGGGTCCTGGTGGCATCAACATCCTCACAGTTACAAACTATCGGATGGATGGGCTGGTAGGGAGGTAGGGGGATGTCGGACCTGTATGACCCGTACTCTGACAGTGCTCAAGATGGGGCCTATTTGGTGGGGCAGCCGGCCGATCGAATCTATGATCGGAAGAGGTAGGCCATTATAAGAGGCGTAAAACTCTCGGACTAACTCCTCACTGCTGTAGCGGCCCAAAGAACGATCTGTCCACTATAGCCGGGTCTGGTTGAAGAAGATTGTGGATTTATCTGGCATGGGGGGAGACTTCCGTGCGGACCGCCTCTCCAGTGAAGGGTTCCATGTCATGACGCCTTTATCATTTAGAAATTTGGCTTCTGAATACATTTGGTATTGCCCGTCGACACACCACCTGTTGGGCTGGTCGACAATCGGGGCGAGAACACCGGTCGGTGAGCTTGGAGTGGAATCAAGACTGTCAGCCTCATCAGACGAGGCAGACTGTGCGGTCGTGGTGGGTGCAGGGACTTCTACGGACCCGAAGGCTTCCTCCGACCACGAAACTCCTAAGGAACCATACGCTCACTCTTCTTGTGTAACTGACCTAGAAGGTGTGTCGGTCAGTGTGCGCTCCTCATCAGACTGGGAGGCAGTGACTACGCCGGACGACACTTTTTTAGGCGTAGCTCTAGTTGCACGTGCAACTCGTGCTGGAGTGGCAGTGCTTGGGGGCACGTACTCGGGATCATGCTCATTATCAGATCCTATGACCAGTCGGGCAGACGGGGCAACAAACTTGGAACGCCTACGTGCGTAAACTCGATCTTTTTCCGGTGCCATCAGAGATAAGTAATGAAAATAATACAATATTCACCGACCTAGAAGGAGCAACTAGGACAAGAACAAGATGACACCAAAATTACACATAAGAACAAAGTGTAATGACATCTATGTAGTAGCAATGGAAAATACGACGACCAGGTGACGGCTCGTCGTGAGTATGATGGACACGTCATGGGCTCCGGTAATGTCTACTTCAACGATGTGATATGTGGAGACCCCTGTGAAGGAAAGTCTCTGACAGTTAGGACGAATTAAGCAGGACGGACCGTCGTGATTGATATTGATGGTCAGTCGTCGAGGTTGTACGCGTGGAGCACTCATAAAAAGTATGGAGACCCTTAGGAGAGGGATCTCTGACCGTCATGACGGTTGTGCAGGACGGACCCGTCGAGGGTATGACGGTCCGTCGTAGATGTCCGTCATAGGACACCTGAAAAAAAATGGAGACCCTTAGGACAAGGGTCTCTGACAACCATGACGGTTGTGCAGGACGGATCGTTGTGTTAATGACGGTTCGTCTTAGATGTCCGTCAGAGGACACTTAGAAAAAGTTAGAGACTCTTAGGAATAGGGTCTCTAACAACCAGAACGATTGTGCTGGACGGATCGTCGAGGGTATGACGGTCCGTCATAGATGTCCGTCAATGGACACTTGGAAAAAATTGGAGACCCTTAGGACAAGGGTCTCTGACAACCATTACGGTTTTGCAGGACGGACCGTCATGGGAACGACAGTCCATCGCATGTGTCCATTGGTGGACACTTAGAGAAAATGAATAGTGGGGTGTTGGAACAGACCTTATGACGGTCTGTTGTGGGTACGACAGTCCGTCATCGGGGTCTCATTCTGTCATTAAGTGACAGAACTGAGGATGCCACAATCATCCCCTATGACTCAAACGTGATACTTAGGTTAGACTACTGTTTCTTTTAAACCCAAATACTAGCAAAAACTAGCAATGCTAAAAACACAAATTTCTCGAGTTTTAACAGGCAACTCAAGGATTCTCAACCTAGGTCAGATTAAATTGAATCAAAAGAATGAAGAACCCACCAAAACAGAAAGAGGCTAATAGTAATTGAAAAACAAAAATTCATGTAAATGGGTAGAGATCAGGAGACAACATACCTGAGAAGAGGAGAAAAACAAGCAAGGTGAGACACTTGGTTACAAGAGAAAAAACCACAGCAGCAGACTCCGAACAGTAGAAAGAAGATTTCCGAATTTGGGGAAATTTGGGAGGGAATTGATCAGTTTGATAGAGAAGAAAAGTATGAAAGTTGGAAGTTGTGAAAAGAAAGAATGGGATGAAAGAGGAAAGGAAATCGCTCAAAATGAAGGCGGTGGGTTGGTTTTACAGGTTGAAAATTTCTTAAAATTTCCCCAACCGGGTCGGGCGGGTTGCTAGTTAAGAAACCAACGGAGTCCACGAGATGGTCCGTCATGGGCTTTCCGTCTTTATGGGTGGACCTAATTTTGAAAATAACTGACAAACATACCCTGGCACGACGGGATTTCAGCGACAGTCCATGCATGCATGACGGTCCGTCGAGGTGTCCGTCAGTGGAATGGTGCGCAGTGATTTTTCTGCAGAATTCCGGTGATGGCCTGCAAATAAAAACTCATAGTAGAAAAGAAAATGCTACCCATTACTAAGAAAGAAAAACTATAAGTATTGGGTTTCCTCAACCCAACGCCAAATTTAACGTCGCGACACGACTGAAGAACACTTGGATTATCAAATTAACACGATGGTTATGCCTAGATCACTTCATTTGCGATTCACATGCACGAAAATAGGTTCTTAGTCGTTGTCCATTCACCTTAAACCGCACAAACCTCCTTGGTTTCCCAACTCAACACTCCATGAGGGAAAATTGGGTAATCAAGTAGGGCCAGTCCATTTGGACTTGATCTTGCCTGAAAAACAAGCGACACTAGATTGTAAAAAGCACTAAATCCCAACCCAACCATAAACTCTCGGTTTTCCAATTTTAGGTTATGGTACTTCTTCGTCTTTATTTGAGGATATAGATGGATAACGATTGGAGAGTCACCACTATGCTTATGGACCTACACAGTGGAAGGTCAATTCTTCATGTTCAACCGCAATTTCATCTGCCCTTTTTTCATTCAAACTAAGGCTCTACACCCATAGCAAGGAATGGCCTACAAAGATATAAGGAACTTCAAAAATCGACTTCACAATTCAAGAATAACAAAATTTGCCAGAACTATGAACGACTTTTTACTTTACTAGCACATCGTGGAGTATCCTATAAGCCCTTTTTACTGTCGATCGGGCCAGCAGTAGTCGCTATCGCAGTGGGCTTTGGATCCCCCAAACCCAAACTATTGTTAAATCGGAGAAGAAGGGCATGAGGTTATGCGTTGGGGCCCCCCAGATCACATAATGCTTTCGCAAAATGTAACAACCCGACTGTACAAGAAATAGTGAACGCACCCGGATCTTCTTCTTTGTTAGAGATCTTGTGTGTGCAATATCATTACCATGCTGCATTCATCATCAATCCTCAAAAGTGATCGATCTTTTCTTTGTAACAGACTTTCATAAACCTTCATAACCAGGCATTTGCTCTAGAGTTTCGACCAAAGGGGGACATTGATAGAAAGCTGCTCAACATTGTATAAAAACGCCGATATTTACCAGCCTCAGTCTTTTTCACTAATCTTTGAGAAAAAAGGGGGTGGGGTCTAGGCATGAGAGTACCTTTAAGGCACTAAACATCTTTTCCAGTGTTCCTTCTAACTTCACCATTAACCTCTACAACTGTATCATTCCTTTTATCACTTTCTCATTTAGACGCCATAGGTGGGGTCAATGGTTTGCTACCACCCCGAGTAGTGATTTTTTGTCATACAGTGTCCATCATTTTTTTGAATTTTGGACAGTGTTGCTAGGAAGAGTGCTGTTGTCTGTTGTTCGTGTGTTCACAATCGCCAGGATAATAGGTCATTTGCAACTCAAGCTGCTTAATCGATATTGCATGTGTATCGAACTTTCTGCCTAATGCTCGCAAATCACTTCTTAACTCTTTGATGTGCCATCACTAGACATCGAACCCTCCTCATCATTTTTGCAAACAAATCTAACTCGCGCCATAATACCTCCACCATCCCTAGGAGTACTTTACGATTGTGAGGAGGCACATAGGGCTCATTCCTATCATTTTTTTGGTTACCTAGTTAACCGTGTGGAAAGTGTTGTCGTGGTTGTAATTCCATCTCGGGACATAATGGACCATCATGGTTATAGTTACCATAGATCCGACCTTGGTTCCTTGCTTGGAGCCATTCTCCTGGATTTGAGAATGGACACTCGGCGGAAAAAACCCCCCGGGCGCATTTATCCACTAGGAATCCTACTCATAATAATATTCATCATTTTGTGGGTGGTGGTTTAGACAAAGTAGTGAACTGCTTTATCTTGTCTGCACCCACAATGACATGTTTTTTATACCAACCTAAGCTCAGTTCTCATCTGAGTCATCTCTTCACGAATCTCATATGTGGCGGGTTTGTGAGTGGATTGCAATGCGAAGGTTTTATTTCTTCCAGTTCTGACTTCCTAGTACTCCAAACTTTATTATTATGGGAGATTTTCTCTAAACTTTTTGGCAATCTCGGCATAAGGGACATTCCCCATAAGAAACCACCCGCTATAGTATCCAATACCCGCTTTATTATTATCATCTGGTCCAGACTGAAAAGTACTCTGTCAGTGACTATCATATATGCGGGATTGGGGCCAATTCTCAAAAAAATAAGTGAATCTATCCCACTAAAAAAAAAACGGCTAACTGACTCTCATGGTAGTGCCACAAAGTTGTTTCACTCTGGCTTTGTGGTTTTAGTTTCTTGGAGACCGGGTAGTACGTGCTAAGAAAAAGTTCCGTAGTTGGCTCCAAGTGAAAATTGAGTGATAAGGGAGCTCAGTGGAACCAAATAGGAGCCTCATTACCGTCAAGTGAGAGAGGAAATACTCTTAGCCCTATTACACCCCCAAATCCAAATCCAGGCCTCCCTAACAACTTTTACCACACTGCCCTTACCTTAGCTATATGGGCATGGGGTCCTCAGAACCGGTTAGCCCTGAAACAACTTGCATCAGACTACTAGTACCACAAAGGTATGGGCCCTTGTGGTAGACGGGAGGAAAAAGACAAGTGGCCCCATCAGAGTCGCAATATTATCATAGCCTCTGTATATTCTTGAGGACGGTGGAGCGGGATTTGTTCCCCTTAGTTGAATTTTCACTAGGATCATCTGGTAATAACTAACCATGAACATCACTGGAGCTGGATGTTCTGAGTTTAGTATCATCATCGTAATACCCAGTTTCGATTAGATTGCATAGTAGACACTATTAATTCGTGATTCATGGGAAACAAGGGTTTCCTTCCTCTCCGTGGATTTGGCATACAAGAAAGTTTGTTTGACAAGAATAAAAAATAAAAGAGAAGTAAAATTAAGAAAAAATATGACTAAACTTTAGTATTAAGTTTAAGTTAATCTAAAAGCTACTTGTTTCATCGGCAGCGGACCGCCAAAATTTGATACGCTCAAAACTTGATCTTCAAATAAGAAGTAAAGCGGCCGTATAAGTAAAAGAACCCCAAACTAATGAGGTGGGATCTTCCCATGAGAAAAAATAGTTCAGACTTAAACTTTTTCTATTATTTAGTCCATTATTTTCATAGGAAAACAAAGGACAAATAAAGGGGGATTTGTATAATCAAATTAATGAAAATACTTACTAAATTAAAGTAAACAACTAACAGAGTAAATCTGGAGGCTTAATCAATTAATAAAAGTAACTAGGGCTTAAGTGTTCCCCACAGTTCCTAATTGATAATCCTAACTATAACAATCTTCCTAGTACTCTGGCATGTGTAAAGTAATTAAGTTAGGTATCTCTAAATTCTGGTCGACATCTAAACAAAAATTTTACTCCGAACCTTGGTCAGGGCGACTGGTTGCTATAACTAACCTTTTCTTTACCTCTATTTAAGCATTGTATCCGATATTGACTAAAGTTATTACTCGTACCAATCGACACTAGATATTAGATAGTATACACTAAATCTATGTTGATAATTCTTTTCCATGATCTCCTCTTGGTAGGCAGTACGCATTAACGGAGTATAACTTTGTCCATCCGTTAAAAAGACTTTATAAAACGAAAAGAATTATCAATACAGCAAAACATTATTCTAGAATTGCTATGTAGTTAGGATTTTACCTCATTATTCACTCATGGTCCCATAAACCCTAGTGATGGAGTTTAGTACCCTAGTCATAATCACACTATTCTATATTTATATTTAAGAAGTCATGCCAGTTACTTTGATGAGGAAAGAATAAAATCCAGAATTACTTGATTAATTAACAAAAGCACCAACAATTAATCCAAAAAAAAAAGAAAACATTGCTGAAATTAATCTCAATACTTGAACAAGAGAACTAAAGATTATCAAAAAGTTTTAAAACCTATACACAAAAGTCTAAATGTCAAAATTTCTAATATCGAAAAGTCTAACCAAAAAAATGAGGTTTTTTGAACTATTTATAATACAAAACAAAACCTAATAAAGAAGGATTCTAATTACTGAAAATCTGTCAAAAACGCGTTTTTCGAAGTCAAGGACTCGCGATGACTGTCGTGTCACGAAGGGGCCGTCGTGGCCTCGCCATTTAGTTCCTTTACTCACAAATTCTTCTGCGACTGCTTTCTTCATTACCCTCACGGGACAAGTATGATATACGTTCCAGCACGAAGTTCCGTCGAGGGTCTTCATTCCATAATACTTAAACTTCTTGGAATTTGGGTACTAGGACTACTCTCTGATCATTGCGACGAATCAGCAGGACGGACTGTCGAGGCTTACGTAATCCCACACTAAGTCAGACTTTCCCATCTTCCTTCAGCAGCTTCACTACGATGCCACCTACGGACCGTCACAGGCTCGACGAACCGTCACAATCTCCATAGGTGTTCTCTTCTGCATTTCTTCGCTCAACAACTTCTGCGTTCATCTTTGGAAGATTTCCTGCAAATAAGGAGAAATTTACATAAAAATCAATACAAAAAGGCTTTTGGATACACTGAACTTAAGGAAAAAACATTAAAAATACCATGAAACCATGGTATATCACCATCATTCCGACCCTACCCATATTATTTCTCTTTTTTTGTGAATGGGGTCGTTCCATCAATTTGAACTATCCTATATAATTTCTATTTTCTAGTTGGGTCGTGACATCATTCCGACCCTACCTATATAATTTTATTTCTTAAATTGTGACCATTTTTAGCCATCAAATCTAATACTACAGCATATGAGCATGTTCCAATAATTTTTTTGGTGACTTTCTTATTTAATATTAACTCATCTATTGATGCCAACATGATCAATATACTTTATAAATATAATTTAGATAGTGTAATTCATCCTTGAATACACTACAATGTATTTGAAATAAAAAATTATATCTAGTTTGACTCAAATGTTCCAAAATATATTAATATTTTTGGCAAAAAACTGTAATTAGAACTGTTGTTTCAACATGTAATTAACATCAATACTAGTGTGCTTTGTGTTGTTTCCTCTCAATAAAATTTAAAATGACTAGATTCAAATAATCAACTAATTATATTCCTCATTGTATTTATTTGGATAGTATATTTTGATTATTTTTTAATTTTATATAATCTGAATTATAATGATAGACAAATTAATATTAGTAATAGGATTTTACTAAAACTTTTTCATAAAAGAATAAAGCAAAGCTCTTGAATTGATGATTATGGGGAAAAAAATTAAAGGTTTACATCTTTTTATTCATAAATTCTAACGAAGAAAATTTAATAATTAACGGGTAAATAAAAGTATATCGTCAATAATATTTTATTATTATTTTTATTTAGTACGACAAAGATGTTTATTAAAGTTGATTCTCAAAACATGAACTATGTATGATATTAATTTATTTATAAAAATAATAACTTAGCAATTAATATCTTTATATAAAAAAAAAATCACATTTGAACTATGTATGACAACATGTGAAATGGTAATTTTTTTGTAAATGATAAAAAAAAAAATCATTAAATTTTATGATTACTTGAGGTTGAAGAAAGTAAAAAGTTACTAAATTTGTGAGTTACCAAAAGAGGCTCTCCAACCTGAGAAAACGGAAAACCGTGTTCGAAAATACACAAAGTTTCTAAATTATTTTTATTAAGGCGTAGAGTTACTAAATCATATGGGAAAAAGTTTCTAAATTTGAGGCCAATCCTAAACAATATTGGAAAGGGGGAATAAGTTTCTAAAAAATACTAATCCTAAAACTTACGGTAAAAGGAAAAAAATGTTATAAGAAAGGGTTTGATGAGTTAAAGTTTCTTATTACACTTTTAACAAATTACTTTCTTTTCCTTTCATAATTGTTGTTCTTGTTTGAGTGAGTATTGTGAGAAGAATGGATATTGAAAGAGTTTTCATGAGTTGTTACAAGATCCAGGAGCAACCTGATAATATTTTCAACTTGATCGAATTAGCTCTACGTGTTGGTGCATTCAAGTATCAGCCACAATTTGAAAAACGCAAAGCCGGGGATCATCAAGTCTCAGAAGCCTCATGACATCAACTGATGATGAGATGAAGGGGAGGAGGAGGTTATGAGAGGGACAATGTTGGTGATCAAGATAGCGTCAAAGGGCCTGAGAAAGAAGAAGGGGATGGGTTAGGAACACAACAAACAACTGCAGAAAGCAACAAACCCTTGGCGAGGAAGATTAGAATAGTCATCCGCAAGTCTGTAAAAGTTGCTCCTGCGGAGAAACAGAACAATTGCAATGCAAAAACAGAAAGCAGCACGGAGTTGAAGAAAACTGGACTGGTTAACCACGGGAATTAAACCAGAGTCCCCATAATACTACTACTTGCCATCAAGAAAGAGGAATGAAACGCGTCCCACCAAAACGAGTACACGTGCTCCTCCTCGTGTAAGACTTCTTTCGGATAAATCATTCGGAGAATCACCTTGAAAGAGGAAAGCAGAGCCACAAAGATTTCAAGAAGATGGAGAGTATCACACACTGAAAGAAGAGAGAAGGAGGAGCACAAAAAGACCCCTCCCAAGGCGGGAGAAAAGGGCTGCCATACTGGTTCAAACAAGAGCATTGCGCCGCCGTTGTATGAAAGCTGAAATGTACAAGTTGCTTTCTTTCCACCTAATCCAAAACAAAGCAACTGCAGTTCAAGTACAAGACCAATGCAAAAAGAAACACAAAGTGACAGTGATATGAAGAAGAAATTTGAATCAAGCAAGAGGAAGTTTGAGCAAAGGTTAGCAGATGAAAGGGAAGCCAAGAGACGGATTGTATTGGTAGACTTTCATCAAATGCCTAAAGCTGCTAATGACCCTCCTGCTCCCAAGCGCTGTTGGAATAGGAAAAGGTGTTGAAGATTATGATGATTCGAGTTGTTATAAATTTCTCACCAGAATTTTTGTTCTTACTTTTCGTCTTGTAATTTTGGAGAGTATCATCAGCATTCACTTCATTTTTTAATCTAGTGTGGGCTATGCCCATTCTATATATGAATGATCTTTTACTCTGAAATAGAAAAAGTACATTCATAAAAATAGCTCGAAGGATCAATCAAGTATTCATTCCCACATTCCCTTCTCCTATTATACATGTTGATTATTTGGCTTTGATGTGGTTCCTCATTACTATGTGGGCTCCAAAGGGGTCGTAGGTTGCACTCTTTCATTTGAATAAATGCATTACTTTGCATGTCATCCTTTTTCTCAGAGTTGCTTCATTATTATCTTTATCCTCTTAAAAAATATCAATAGTTTTTACTCTTGCTATTAGTAAGTTCAGGTAGTTGCAATTACAGGTGAGGCTGAGAGCTGAAACCCCTCATGATTTAGCACGTCTTCCTTTGTTTATTTTTATTAGTATTTAGTACTTAAATAACTACAAGTAGATTTCATACCTCTGCGAGCAGATTGGTTTCAAATTTGAGAAATATTATAAGCTCAAGGAGATGTTTAACAGGCAAAACCATTTACAAAGTTTAGATCAACTTTTCTATCCCTAATTGTACAGCATCAAGGATTATCAGAACTAAAAGCTGGCTCCTCTGAGCTGACACAGTGTTCAAATAGTTCAGCACCATTAAGATTCCTGATCATAAGAAAAAGCCAGGCATGCATACTTCCATAGCACAATATGGTTGAACTTCCCTGTGGATGAAGATATTACTTTGAGGACATGTCCCAAGGTAAATTATCTTTTAATCCGAGTCTTCAATCTTTTTGATGATTAGGAATTTAGTTATTGTAAATTTATATCTTATGGTTTAGTCACACTCTCCCTTACACTAGTACTTATGCAATCAGGATGGTATTGGATTCTCTGGTCTCACCATCTGCTAACCTGCCTGAGTTTAAAAGTTCCAATCTTGAATATACATAAGGCTGCTCAATTTACAAATCTTGTAATAGCATACATATAGATGTTCAGGTCAGGTGAATATTGAAGATTTGTAGCAAGTATATGACTAACAACAGAGATCAAACGGCTCTACACTAAATCTTCATATAGGTTCATTGTTCAAGATGATGATATTTACACAAACACCTAACATCACAACACATTTGCACTAACAAAATTCTAGCTCTTAAATTTAATAATCATAAATGAATATATACATAGTCCATACCACAAAAGCTTAAATGAGTTTAGCAACTTACAACTTTGTGGTCTAAATTTGGTATCCTTGTGTTTGCTGGAGACGAAATCTGGAGAAAAAAAAATAGCTTAGTCTCAGTTTAAATGCAACATCTGCAGCACATAAAATCAAATCCAAATGTTTTGATTAACAGAACAAAATCAAATTCAATTTCAAAAAGATAAAGGATCTGCAGAGTTTCAACCATGATAATGCTAATAAACAGAGACTACTATTTAGTCGTTGAATTGGGGTTCCATAAATGATGTACTTTTCCATATAAATGTATTAACAAATGTGTCAGCACCAGTTGGGAATCTTCTTGTAGTAATTGAGATCTAAATGCTTATATTTCTTCCCTCGATAGCAATCATACAAGGCAGCAAATAATTCAACAATTGCAACTTTGTGGAGAAGAGAAACACATATGAAAACTGTACACTCTACACAACCAAAAAGGCAAAAGCAATAAAGAAGGAAATGAAAATTACTATAATCCAGACCATAGAATGAGCATCAGCTTTAATTGAAACAAAATGAACTAAAGATTTCATTACTCAGATTCCAGAATAGTACTAAACCAAAGGTTTACATATCAAGTAATTTGATTTACATAACCAATCCTAACATTCAACAAAGATCCCTAAGCCCTTTCTCCACGAATCCTCCTAGCAAGCTGAATATCCTTGGGCATGATAGTTACCCTCTTGGCATGGATTGCACAGAGATTGGTATCTTCAAAGAGCCCAACAAGGTAGGCCTCCGCAGCCTCTTGTAGAGCAGCCACAGCACTGCTCTGAAACCTCAGATCTGTTTTAAAATCCTGAGCAATTTCCCTCACTAGCCTCTGAAATGGGAGCTTCCTGATCAACAACTCGGTTGACTTTTGGTATTTCCTGATTTCTCTTAGAGCCACAGTTCCTGGCCTGAAACGGTGAGGCTTCTTCACTCCTCCGGTGGCCGGAGCTGACTTTCTGGCAGCCTTGGTGGCTAGCTGCTTCCTTGGAGCCTTTCCACCAGTTGATTTACGGGCAGTTTGCTTGGTACGAGCCATATCGATCGTATGCTAAGATGAAGTAAGAATTGAGAAAAGCTTTGAATGTGCAAAAATGGTGAATTTGAGGGATATTATATAGGAGTAAACTAGGAGGGAATCATATGAAATTTTAGGCTGTGAAATTGTAAGTGAATGATAGCCGTTGGATTATAAAGATTTAGTGGACGGTCGATATCTCACAAGCAAATGTTTGCTAGGATACCGATCCGCGTGCTACTTTATTAACAAATAGATATTTGCCACGTGGAATTTCATTGTTCGCTTTTTTTTTTTGGCCATCTGGTTAGTGACAAAGAGAGAAAAATAAAACAAACGCTTTCAATTATATATATTAAAATAATTAATTTTTATATAACAAATATAAGTATATTTTTATTTTAAAAAAAGAGTCAAAATACAAAAAATATATATTGACTATATATTATTATACATACATACTAGAAATATATATGATAAATCAATATTATAAATCGTATTTAATACATAAAATTTGAATCTTTAAGTTTATAATTATAGTTAGCAAAACAATAGTTGCAACTTAGACATGTCGAATAAACAAATGGAATCAATTTTTTTAAAAAGACCTTTGACCATAAAGAACAACTTGCTTTTAAAAAAATTGTTTGGTTATATAGTGTAGCCAATTTGAAAAATCAGTCTTTTAATCAATTTTTAAATGGATTTTTTCTTATAAAATTGTAATATTATTTCAACTGAGATGCATGTTAAATATAACTTCATCTTTTAAAGAACTTTTTTAGAGTAATTCTAATTACTATATTTTTGTCATGTATCATTCAATCCATGTCTAAACATTTGCCAAATGTTAGAATTGTTTAGGTCAACTTTAGATATATATTTTTTTAATCGTGGATTTGTCTAAGTTTAACTTCAGACGTTTTTAATTGAAAGTGAAAAACTTATATAAATATACTATGATAAAAAGTATTTACCATTTATAGTAATAACATTTTTTTTCACATGATCACTTTTAATTCATTTATATACAAGTTTAATATATATTACAGAGAATAATTTATTATTCACATATAATACATGTTTTAACGATTAATAATATATTTATCACAGATTTTAATACACTTATAATACAATATGACAATTTTTTACCAAACAAGCATAATATATTTCAAAAACCAATTATAATTCATATGTATTGCATAAATAATTCACTTTTAATTCATATTACAGATTTAACATAGTATTACTATAAATAGTAATAAATTAAAAGTATTATTAAAATCAGTAATTATTTATTAAAATATATTAATTTATGTAATTTTTCCTTGAAGTATGATATTATCAAGTTCACGCTTCATAGATTTTCACATAAAATATGAAATTTTAGTGGCATAACCAAAAAAATCTTAAAGTGTGTCCATGCTTTTATATTACATTTAAATCCATAAAAAAATTATTAATTAATAAATATATATTATAAATCATAATACAAAAGACGAATAAATAAATTCTTTTTTAATCTACTTCTTCACGTGATATAATAGGAGAGAAAATTCAATCCCTCAGGGTGTGTTTAAATAATGGAAAATGTTTTTTGAATTTTCTCATGTTTGATTGAGTTAAATATTTTTCAAATCAACTCATTTTCCTCACATGTAAGGAAAAGATTTCCTTCAAAACTTAAGAAAAATATTTTACAAAAATCTCTTTCCACTCCGTACACCCAACCTACCCAGCCCCCCCCCCCCCACCCCCCACCCCTACCACCAAAAAAAAAGTTGAAGTTCTAATTTATCATATTTTCAAACTTCAAAATTTCAGTTTTTCACCCTCCTTACCCTAACCCCTACACCCACCCCTATACCCCTCTTCCTAAAAGAATAATTAACTAGTGTGTTTTAGAAAAAAAATACTTTCAATTTCAAAAATTTCATTGCGTGGGGAGGGGAAGAAGAACAAGAGATTCACAAAAAAAAAACAAATCAACTAACTCTTACACCCTTCTGGCCTCCCATCACACTTTACTCCTCCTCCCCCCTCCCCTCTCTCAACCAACCTCTGCGCCCCTCCTTGCTTTCCCGATTCTTTCGCTTTCTTTCTACTCTTCGCTTCCCGGTGCCTTCTTCCTCTTTCATTCATTCTTGTCCACTCAATCTTTACTCCCCTGTCCCCTGTCTTCCTCTTGCATATCCCTTATTCATCGTCCGACCGGCACCTGTTCCCCTCCAACCTCTTCTCTACTTCCATTTTAACATCCTTTCACTCTCTTTTTCCTTCCCCCCCTCCTTATGCCACTTTCTCCTCCCCATTCCTACATTATTCTTGTGCCTCTCGTGCTCCTCTTGACCCACTCACCCCGTACATTTTCCCATTCCCTCTCCTACCTCTTTTCTGTTTTCTCTCTCCCCTGTTTTCCCTCTATCCGTGGCTCTCCCTTTCGTTTCTTGATTTTTTCTCTTCCCCCCTCTCCCCTTTTTCTCTCTTTTTGCCGACCCACCCCAAAAAAAATTAGTTATTTGTAAAAAATATTTTACTTAAAAAATTATTTTTTCACTCCTACCCTCGAATCCTCCAACCCCTACCAGCCCCCACACCCACCCCCAACCTAAAAAAATTAAATTTATGAATTGAGGAGAGAATGAAATGATCCGTGGAGGTCGGAGGACCACCCGCGACAGCGAACAACGACAACAAGCAGGAGCAGACATCATACGATGTTGACTTTTCAATTAGAGATTTTAAATATAAAATTTTAAATCATTAATGAAATGTCGCACTTTCTTGAACCCAATTTACCATTGAGGTACTCCTTTGACATATGCTTAGGGGTTTCAATTTTAAATACATACATGTAAACAAAAAAATTGATCTTATATATACGTTGTAATTTTTTTATCGGCACACTGTACATTCGCCGCTGCACCTATCCAAAATAAATTTAAGTTTATTTTAGAAATTATTTTCAAATTTCATGTCTACCTTCAACCACCCCCACCCCCTCCCCTACCAGCCCACCACCTCAAAAAAATATTTAAGTTTGTCTTTTAAAAAATATTTTCAACTGCATGTTTTTATTTTTTCACCGCTATCCTCGATCCCCCTCCCTCACCCGTCAGCCCCCTATCAGCCCCCCACCTCGACTTTTTTAAAGTGTTTTTTAAAAAATAATTTAATTTTAAAATTTCTTTTATAAAACAAAAGATATTTCTCAAAATTATTTTCATTTAAAAACCAAACACAAAAAATCTTTTCCCCGATATATTTTTAACTCACCAATCAAACATGGAAAAAATAAATCAAAAATCTACTTGTTTTTTAGAAAAAATATTTTCTTTCATTACCAAACACACCCTAAGGAATGGTCGGTTGGAATTTCAATAGGAATGCCGAGCCAAACTTTGATCATAATCGAGGTATACGATTCACCACTCGGAGACAAAGACTTATTGGTTTGCGGATAACTTGCAGATCACCACTCTTGTCAACATAACATATTGCCGCACGTGTAATTGGACTTCATTAAAGTCATATAATCTAACTATGCATAGATGAAAAAGTACAGACAAACATAGAAATAGAGAGGTTTGCAAAGTGCAACTCTAATGAATCCACAAAACTCTTCCAGTTCACTTTTGCAATGTTAAAAAAAGCATTAAAAAATTATACACTGCTTATTACAACAGGAAAAGTGAAGTGATGAAGGATGAGAGAAAGATTATTTACAGAGAAATTGGAGCTCTACGTCCTTCAAGCGACTAGAGTGAATTTCGCCTCAGGTGCTCCTAAGAATCTCTACTCTTAATTCAACATTGACACTAAATATCCTTGTTATGTTGAATGACAAGTGACCAATTTACTTTCAGATTTAAATTTGAACTTAGAGCTGATTGAGATTGTGAATGCACGACTATCAAGTCCTTTACTTTCTGATTGTTTGTTGCTTAATTATGTATTTCGAATTTCTGCTCAGTAAAGTGAAATCAATTTGTTGTCTCTCCTGATGTTTTAAGTAATCACGTGGCTCGATTAGCCAAGAGAAAATGATAGAATACAAACTCCAAAATTGTTATCACTTTGTTCAAATGATATTCAATCATGCCAAAACGAAAAAATGTGATGGAACCATAACTTAGAAGCCTGTTTGCCCTCAGTGCTTAAAAAACAAATAGACAACTGGTTCAAACGACTAAAAGTGATTTTTGATTATTTAGTTGTTTGACAAATACTACACAAAATAAAACTTATTTAAGGTAAAAAAAAACTTATTTTAAGCCAACAAGTTAAAAGCTGCAGGTAGAAAGGTTAGAAGTGTTTTTTTTTTTAGCTTTATAAGTTTTTTAAGTTGACCACATTTTTACCTTTTGCCCTAATATTTTTTTATACAATCTCAAATTCCACATATCCACAACATCCTTTCTTCCTTTTTTTCGCTTTCACGTTGTGGATGATAGCAATTCTATTATAATGAATGAAAATAAAATAAATCTTAAATCTTTTCAAGTGATCAATTCAAAGTATATATTATCTTAAATGGAAATAAGTTGCATCATATAACTTAAATAAAAATTTATCTTCCTCTTATTAAATAATTTGTGTTTTAATAAAGAAATATGTGTATGATTAGATATTATTATGACTATGGATGAAACTAAAATAAAATCTTAAAGTTCTTTGATCTAGTCAAATTAATATCTTTAAAATCTATAATTAGTTATAATTCCTCTTATAAATACTTTGTCGATGAGAAAGAAATGAGAATAATAGCAAAAAAATATAATTTATTTATGGGGAAAATAAAAATTAATTACTTTTATTATGTAACAAACTTTTAAGGGTTATTTCAGACATTTTGATTTAAAAAGTGTTATCAGCCACGTATGTGCAAACACATTATCAACAACTTTTTTAAGGTAACATTTTTATGCAAAAGACCATAAGTAGTTTGGAAAAAGTAAGGGTGCAACACTTTCAAAAGTACTTTTTAAAAACTGCTTTTATTAAGCTCATCCGAGGCGGGCCCCTTATAAGTGTGTTAAGCCACATACTTGCTACAAATTTTAAAAATTCACCTGATTCAATATCTTCTGAATAATTGGTAGATAAATAATTAATATGTTTCCTACAATACTTACCTTAACCTAATAAGCTAATATCTCATTACTCTCTTCGTTTATTTTTATTTGTTATATTTTAATTTTTCAAGAGTCAACTTTGACTGACATCTCTACCATACTAAATAACGAAATAATAAAATATTACTCACGATAATGTTATATACTTTTATTTATCGATCAATCATTAAATTTTTCTTCTTAGAATTAATGAATAAAAAGATATAAATCTTTGATTCTTCGCCTCACTGTCTTTAAGTCAAGAACTTTACTTTCACTGTCTTTTAAGTCAAGAACTTTACTTTGTTCTTTTATGAAATTTTTTTAGTAAAATCCTATCACTAATTTTTTTTTTTGTCATTATAACATTAATTAATAAATAATGTTTAAATGAATTCTTTTTAAATCTGCATCTTTATTGACATAATAGGAGAGAAAAATTTAACCCCTAAGAAATGATTAAAATTATTTCTCTTTCTAATTTTTTTTCGATCTTGAATGGACGGAATACTTATTGGGATTTCATTACGGATGCCAAGTCAAACTTTAATATCAAGGCATGCGACTCACCATTTGGAGACGAAGACTTATTGATTTGTGGATAACTTACAGATTACCATCGAAAGAATTGAGCTTATGTGTGTATTTCTTTTAGTTGTATTTTTATATAGGCACTAGCTATGGCTTGAGCGTACTTTGATCAATTTGTTTGGAAAGTCACCTAGTAATTGGAATTGATGTAATTACTAGGATAGTAATTACCATCCTACTAATTACACGCTCTAATAATTATACTGACTTGTTTGGTTGCCACAATGTAATTACACATGTCCAGTTTGCAATATAAAAAATTATAAATTTTTTTAAAAATTAAAATATTTTTTAAAATTTATTACTTACAAATAAAAATTTTTATAAATAATTTAAATTAATATATAAGAGATTTATTCTTTTTGGGAATATATTGCATAATAAATATATGTTCTTAACTAATATTATGAAAAAATTATTGATTTATATTTTTTTTTCTAATTAATATATTTCAATTGATATGATCAGTAAAACTAAAAGTATGAAGTTTTTACGAATATCGTGAAATGCATGTTTGATAAAAAGATTAATATATAAATAATATGTCATAAATTATTAAATATTCAACAAAAAATAATCTATCAAGTCTAATTAAAAAACGAATCGCAATGTGAATTTAATATTACTACAACAAATGAAACCGAAAATATAACACAACTTAATATTATGTTTTTAAAAAAAAAACATAAGTCTATAACCTTACTTAGCAACAAATTCTATTTTAATTTAAAAGTTAGAATACTAATAAAATTATACTAATGAGAAAATAGGCATGGAATAAAGAAATAGATAATACAAAAAAAATTACATAGTATCACGTAAAGTAAGATTGAGAACGAGAAGAAAATGAAATATAATAATATAAAACAAATACAAAAAATTAACTAGTATCACGTAAAGTAAGATTGAAACGAGAAGAAAATGAAATATAATAATATAAAACAATAAATAAACTTGTAGAAATTTTTATAATAATAGAACTAGAAATAATAGAAGTGAATTTTTTTTTAAAAAAACAAAAAAATCAAAATAAAATTACAAAAATAATAATTAAAAAGCAATCAGCTATGTAATTAGCAATTCACAGCTTCTGCATAACGGAGGTGTACTTAACCACCCCCGCCCAATTTACACCAGTTACCTGGTGTGACCAAAATAATTTACCCCTTCCATCACACATGACATACATTATATATTACACCACTACAATTATCAATGTGTCTTCACAAAACATGCCCTCAAGTATTCTAAGCTGATTTTTTAAAGGCTTCTGGGAAGAGCATGGTTTGAGCTCGTCGTGTCACGTAAACCCAGACCTGTAATTGAACTTCATTTAAACTCATATAATCGACCATGCATAATTAAAAAGTTCACAAACGTACAAAACAGAGAGGTTGTTGCAGCAAATGCCACTCTGAGAATCACCAAACTATTCTAATCCTAAAAAACAAATTACTGAAAGTTACACTATATTACATACAGTAAGTTCACTCTTGCAATGTAAAGAAAACATAACGAATTTATATACACTGCTTATTACAACAGGAAAAGTGAAGTGATGAAGGATCAGAGAAAGATTATTTACACAGAAATCGGAAGGAGATTGGAGCTCTACATCCTTCAAGTGACTAGAGTGAATTTCGCCTTCCATAAGTCCTAGTCACGGCTCCAGATGAATCAGAAATGTGATTGTTCTCCTTTTCCTTTAGTGAATGTACCATCCAACAACCGTCCCTCCAATATGTATAGAATACTTCACGGATATGTGAAACTTTCCAAGCATCAGCACCTAGTTTGTCTGGACGCATGTCATGATAAATTCATATCATGGCATGATTCAAAGAAATTCAAGAACCTTCAGATTTTTAGGAGGCACCTCGATTACCAGTTGGCACAGTCCTCACGCAACCACGCTGGATAACCAGCTTCTCAAGATGAGGTACTGCACCTTCCCCGATTGTCACCTGCCTTAGTCCTTCCAACTTGTCAAAATTTAAAAGCTTAAGCCTTTGAAATTTGCCTTTCTCAAAGTACAGTTCCCTTCCGGTGTATCCTACAAGAAATTCAAGATGGGACAAGATTGGGCAATCTGGAGATATTTTCAATTGATCTTCTGATAAGTTGGTCCCACCTGAAGTAAATTTTTTGACTACGCAATTCTCTCTTGAATCCACACAGGCAACTGAACAATGTGATGTTGCCTTCAAATACCAGGCGCTGAAGAAGAGGCGTATGATATGAATGTAAGAAAGATCAATTATCGTCATGCTCTTTCCACTGATTACGATTTAAAGACTAAGCTTGCGGAGCTTTGAATTGATGACACACTGTCCCCTCCCCATTCTCTTTTCTCAAACTGTCACTTCAGAATACAAAGTGCCGTCTCAGTTCACCCAACTTCTACTACTTCTCTAAGTATGTCCACTTGCCAGGGTTTTGCCTCAATATGAAACAAGTTTCTTCTTCTGCACGGCTCTCAACTTCCAATCCTTTCCTCGGAAAAGCCTTAAAACCCGGTGTAGACCGTTGTAAGAATATACGAATATGATACATGGCTATAGACTCAAAGGCGTTGACGGAGATTTTCAAGTTTTAAAATCTCCACAGGCAACTCATTGGACATGTGTTGGCTGCTTGATATCTAATATTTTCTATCTACTAGCTGTTTGAGGGTCTTTTTTTCCAATTGATCTCCCTCTGCATACTTTCACACCACATTTTTATTATTAGTTGTGTACCAATATTTCCTCAAGCTTAAAATACCTTAAGTGACAGCTTGGAAGACTGTCTCTGGAATCATTTTTAGAGGAATAACTCTACTCCTCTCAAATCTAAACTCCTAAAATCTTAGCAATCCGGGTAGCTACCAGCACGTGACTTATGCAAGACAATGACTGTGGGATCGGCTACAACACAAAATACAACCAATATGTAAGCAAAGAGCGAAGTTTTAGTACTGACCTTTTTCCACTTGTAGGTTCTCCCCAACATGCCATTCAATTGAAGGAGGAGCCGTCGATTTTTTTTTCCAGGCCACAATTTATTATGCTCATCCAACTGGTGGCAAGGCAAGTAATCATCTCGTGATTTTGATAGAATAAGCCTCGCGGTACAGATCATTAATCCTACCCATTTCATGCTAACCGTCATCATTGTACTGCACATGATGGATCAAGCCTTCGTGTTGATGAGCTCCTTGAGATAGCCGTCTGCAACGTCTTCACTGTTCCGCCTTTCTTTTTGTTTACAAATCCTTCCGTTATCCACCGGTGAGAATCAGTGTATATTGCGCTCACTTAGATAATCCCAGCTAAATGCTCACATACAGGAAACAGTGCTTAAGAATAGGGGGAGATCATTGAAACGGAGTAAACAAAACTTTTCCTCATATCTCAAATTTGTCATTGCTAATCATTCCGGGCCCAGGCTTGTGGATTAAGTCATTCCCCATTCCCTAATGTTGTCCTGTTCTTGTATCCAAAACCCCACAACACCCAATAGCCAATCGCAATCCACCACATATTTTTCAACAAAGATTTTTCCTTGACATGCTCTCCTGAAAATGGCCCAATGCCTCCAAATGTGAAGGACATGAAAAGCCTTGAAATGCCTTTTGGCAGAAAAGAATCCACGACTCTTCAGTAGACAAGGGTTTCACCAATTCATCACCATCCCTCATAACATAAGCCATTTTGGTCCCTCTCATGCTACATACAGGACAGAAGCAACATCCAAAAGACGTGTTGTGAGGATAACACGACTTCCGTCATTTACATCAGGCAATGCATATCTGATAGCTTCCCAAGCTTGAATGCTCCAAACATCATCAAAAACTAGCACATATGTTCTTGATTGCAGGAATACTTTCGCAATTGTTTTTAGCCTGTTACTACTCATGGTGTTTAGACCTTCAGGTGCTGGCTGCTTCACTTCATCATAGAGCTGTTGAATCATATCTTTCAAAAAACTACACTTTTTTCCCCTCAAACCTTGAGGACTTTGGAACTGTTATCCAAGCAAGGACTATTGAAGTTTTTTTTTCTTGAACTGTTTTCAAATCCCAACACTTCTTAACCAGGTGGTCCTTTCCTGAAACCTCTCCATTCCGCACCACCGAAAGCCACCTGTAAGTCTTAGATCACATCCTCCACGAGCCAACCGATTAGGCTGCTGTGTGGGATTTTCAATGCCCACAAGCTCAGCTTCCTCTAACAATAATATAATGCATCAACCTCTGCTATCATTTGCCAGAAGCATCGGTAGGCATTGTTAGAATTTGAACCTTTGCTCCGGGACAATAAAGTTTGTAAGATAACCTCTCGAAGGAGCAACGTATAGAGGTATGTTTCTTGATGTCCCATTGCAATATTGTCAACTCTTGTTGAGATGCTTGATTTCAAACGACAAGTTTTATGGGCGTATTTTATGTTTTCTGATTGAGAAACCAATTATGGCAATGAAACAACAAATAATCCACGATAGTGATGATCTGATAACCAACAGACGCATGACTCATCAAGAAATCCTCACTGGTCCATTAGCAAAAACATCTCTCACTACTTGCCCTAACACCCAACTTTGCCCGCTCAGCATCTTCTCCCTCTTTCGTGAAGAGCATCAGCATCAGCAGAATCAGCCACACCTAGAAAGGCTATCATTCCTCTCCAATCATCTTCATATACTGATATACTACGGGATTCAATGCTTGACCTACTCTGACCTCCCTGATGCTCCCTGAATCAAGTATTGCTTCTTCAGCTAATAAGTTTGTGAGTTGTCAATATGAAAACGACCTAGCACAGTTGTGCTTGTCTGTGGCCATCTCTACTAACCACCCCTGTCTTCAACCAAACAGGTGTCTATGCTCATCTCTTTTTGTAATGAAAATAAAAACAATAACAAAAATAAAACAAGGACAAAGAATAAAATCCCTAAAACAATCCAAAAGAAACATAAAAAGAAACACAAAATCCCCTCTTCCTGTTAATTTCTTTTTTAATATTCTCAAAAAAACCATTCAAAACAAAAACAAGTCAATTTGGAAAATTATTATATATTGTTGGTCCCTGAGTATAAGCTGCTTCACTCCTTTATGCATTAACAAGACCCTGGACAGACTAGAACTAGAATTTCAAGAACAATTACTCATAAATTTTTAGAATAGCAGAACACAAGTAATTGGTCAAATTACAAAGAATTTCTCTCTTTCTCTGGAATTTGGACTCCTTATTAAACTAATGCTAAACTTACTCTCTCTGGCTTTCTTTACCAGTGTTTTGACTCAACAAAAGGAATATGATTATCTTGTTAGGGTAATATTTTTTCTAACCAAGCGACTCTGTTTCAAGTACGGGCGAGAGACATTAATCTCCTCCAACCGACAAATCTGATCGGTAACAAAGCATATAGAAGCTACAAATGAAAAACTTACTACTTTACTCTGATGAGCGCAGCTATCCTTTTTCTATGTTTACCAAAACTAGGCAGAATGTGATTAGACAAAAAAGGTGAAAAATAACAGACTTGATGATAAGTATGTGGCTCCAAATGTTACCTTAGTTGGTATGTGTCACAAAGTCAAGACAGTTTCAAGTGCTGAAGAACATTCAATATTCTCAATTGTTGAGTGGGAAAATGACTCATCACCAATTCTATGTTTGTTTGTTTGTTTGATTTTTACAAATAGCAAGTATAGAAGTTGACAGACACTACTTATGTACGTGTAAATGATTTGACATCTCATTAATTAGTCAATCAAGTCACCAATAAACTGAACAAGTAAAGTATAATATCAAAATGGAAACTTTTCAGTAACACAACCACATGAACTGAGTTTGTTTTTGAAAGCGCTATACGACAAAACGTATCTAGTATCTAATCGTTTTTTAGGCGCGAATTAAAAAAAAAATAAAAAAAAGAAGAAAATGGAAGGGGCGTTTAAGCAATAAAAACAAAACAGAATTATTATTTTTAGAAGTTTTTAGAAGTTGAAATTACTATCTTGGTTTCGAGAGTCATTTATTATTAAAAAAAAAATACTATTTGAATGTATTTTTTTTAAAAAAATTTTAAAAAATATATGGTTTATACAGGAAGTTGGAAGAATAAATTTGTGAAGTTGGCGGTTGAAATAAAGCTAAGCTTGTTTTGCTAATAATACTTTAAGGACTAATAAGGCCCGTTTGTGGGCTTAGTAAAAGCAAAACACTTTTAAAAAAAGAAGTTAGCTTTTGAAATTGTGAAACTTATTTTTAAATAAAAATAAGCAGTTAATGTGTTTGATAAAGAGTGTCTGAAGTTGCTATTTCAACCGTGAAAAGGGAAAAATGGCCAAAGAGATGTTCGGTTTATTTTTGTAATTTGAAAATGTGTATAAAATATTAGGGCAAAAAGTAAAATTGTGTCAACTTACAACAAGTTTATAAGCTAAAAAAAAAAAAAAAAAAAAAAAAAAAGCCCCTCTACTAAACACCTCTAACCTCTACCCCTCAAAGCAACCTCTAACCTCAAGCTTTTTTAACTTTGTCTTAAAATCCAGTTTTTTTTCACAAAACCTAACCTACGTCTTTTTGAGTAATTGCCAAACACTAAATCAGTCAGAAAATCCAGCTTTTAAGTCAGTTTGGACCAGCTTTTAAAGCTGGAAGCCAACAAAGCTCTCGTTGTTGGAATGTACTTTTTTCTTAAACAGAACATGAAATCAAATTCAAATTTGCTTTGATTTTTTTTATTCTCTTCCCCCCCTCCCCCCTTCAGCACCCGCCCCGCCTCGGTCGCGCCATTGCCCCACGCTTCCTTTTCTTCCCCCCCCACTCCCCCCCTTTTGTTTCCCCATTTTCATTCCGTTAGCGTGGGTTGATTTTCAAGTAACGTGAAAAAATTGGGAAAAAAATTCATTGATTGCCAAACAAATTAAATAATATAGCTTCTCACATATAGTCATCTGCCCTTGGTAATAAAACCACAAACTTATTTTTTTTTAATTTTTTGTAACGTGACTTTGGTTGAAGAGAAAATCATTATAAATAAATGGCTCTAACGTTCTCTAACATCTTCTACCTTCATCATCACAATAATCGTCTTATCACAAATTTTATTTTGAAAAAAAAAACGCATTATTCACAGCTCTCAAACTTGAGAGCCCCGGCCTACATATTAATCCACTTTACTTTACTCTTAATTAAATCGAAAACTAACTCATATATATATTCCTTACTAAAGTTTAACATGGCAACAACGAGGAGCATGAAACAAGCGCGAAGCTTGAATTCCACGCATCATTCGAAATGAGCAAACTAATTTGGAGGATAAGTTGCAAGGTATGAGGGCGGGAATGTTTCTTCATCACCATTTGATATTATTTATAACAATGGTTTTTGTTAGTGCATCAATATTGTGGAATAAGAATTACTTTTCCTTTTTTCTTTCGCCTTTTTTCTTAATTATAAAATTAAATTTATTTAAAAAATGAAGTGACAAAGTATTTGTTAATGAAAACTGTTTTAGTTTCTATTGTTGAAAAAAAAAAAAGTAGTGCCTTTCGTAGTTGAATGTAAAAAAATAAATTACGCATTTGCTTCGCTACAAAATTCATGACAAAATGATATTATACGAGAGTTAAAAAAGAAAAAATTAGCAAATAATGTAATTGTCACAAAATTTAATTACTTTTAACAAATCTTAGTTTAAAACAAATGTCGACTGGGGTCATTATTTTGAAAAAAGAATATGTATTCTAATTAAACTTACGCTATTTATCTATCTCCTAAAAGAAAATACTTTATTTACATTTCATCATTGTAGATATATCCATAGTTCACTTTTTTTCTCCCGCAATTATTTAATTTTAAAAAAAAAAACAATCAAAATATAATCCAAATTTTTTCTTTTTTTCCCATATCTTCCAGATTCCTTTTCCATACTTTATATCCGTCATCAAGTACATATAAGTTCCTACGCGGTTAAATTCCCTCTGCTTCTCATTCCCAAGCACCAGATTTGCAGGTGCATATTCCGATTCAACCGGCAAAGTAAGGCGCGCTGTGCAACTCCAGTTTTTTAATGAGAGTCGAAAAACCTACCAAAGATATTTTTTTTCTCTTCAAAATCTTTGAATTCACACAAATTTCTCTAATTAAGTATTCATCGTTATCTTCTTTTTTTTAAGATTTATTTGAAAATGTAACTGATGATAAATTAAGTGATTACTTTACCTTTTTTAAAAACATATGATATTCCTTGATTTTGTCCCTTTGTTATTAAAAATTGTATTCTTTACAATAACAACAATAATAAAACATAACTAAGATACAAACAACTAAAATTTTAACATTTCTACTAATATTGAAAGTATTGGCTAATAAGCCCTCTTAAATATTAAAATACTATTTTTGAAAATTTTTCTTAAAAACAGTACTTATCATCTACTACGCCAATTATAAAGGATAAGAAATATTAAACATGATCATATGCTTTTTTTAGTTTGTGTTTGAAATGCTAGCATAGGTCCGTAGTGGTATGTGATCACAAACTCACAAGTCAAATGCGGTCAGTGATCAAGAAAATTTGTATATAGAAGTTTCATGCCTTTATGTGGTGTTTTCTCGAAAAAGGTGATGTTTCTAAAAGAGTTTTTGTTTTATTTTAAGGATATTTTCGCCTTTTTCGTAGTCGCCACTTAATTTTTAAAAAAAATCAAGAAAACTCATTCGCAAAACAATTTAAAACAAAAAAATCGTTTTAAAATATTTTAGGGGGTTCGGGATTCTTATTTAGTGTCTTAGTAAAGTGTGTAGGCACCTAGACCACTCCCGCTAACTTACGATTTTCCAACGATTAACTTATTTACTATTTTTTGATACCGTTTGCCGAACTCTTTTGTGTATTTTAAATTTACGAGAAAATTCACTTAGGCGAATTACCAGGTTTGAAAACATTCCTTATTTATTTTGTAATTTTCGCGAATCTTTTTTCGAAGTCTTACTTTCCTTTCGTTTTATCTAAACAACCTTACGAATTGAAATCCTTATCGTTTTTAGATTTAAATTCGATTTTTTAAGTTTGATAAAATAAAAGGCATTCGATGGGGTTTGGATTCATCTAACCTAAGCTAACGACATTTAAAACAAGACGTAAACAAATAGCAAAAAGAGATAGAGAGAGAGAGCGAGAGATTTGGGTCCAAACTCGGGTTCTGTTCGCCTTGACCGAAATTTGGACCCACCTGCTTTTGGATTTTTAAAACCCAATTTAACCTGTCCTAATCTAAACATGCAAAAGAATTATAAGAAAAATATAAACAACAAGGGCTTATGCCCATTACAAATAAAAAATACAACATATAAGATGAAGAAGTCTTTTAATCCATCTTGATTTTTCTTCAATCTTCCAAATGCGCCTGTCTTGGCGGATTGACTCGATAAAAAATTTTCTGAGCCTTCATGGCTCTTCCGAGATGCACGGAGAAGAATGGAGTACCAAAGTGGACTCGCGAGGAATTTTCACATGCAAAAAAAAGGAAGAAGGAACATTAGAACAAAATCTGTTGAAGTAAAGAACTGAAGGGGTGATATTTAACATTCATGCAAACTGCACATACACAAATCCGGCTAAAAGAGTGGCAATTATCACAACTCAAAATCATAAAGAAAAAAAGAAAAAAAAAAAAACTCAAGTCATTCTTTGTACGTACATAAGAGCACCATAATTTTAAGTGAATAAGAATTGAAACAAAGCCAAACAACTAAGCTAAAAGGCCACTTTTTGAATAACTCAGAAGGATGTGAACAAAGAGGAAATCATACTTGTTCAAAGTACCATATTCAAGCAAACCATCACATAAAGAAATAACAAAAACGGGGCTGCACCCTCATGTCTTGATAAGAATACTAAATACTAGGTGAAAAGAAACTTAAGCAAGAAACTATACTATGGCAGCCACTTATGCAATGAACCAAGACTTAAATAAACTACTACTGCTATGTAAGTTTGAATACAATTTTATGCCATAACTTTCCTCTGATGAACAAGTCTATGATAATGCAACATTTGATATCTAGTCAATCATCCGCATATTTTAGAACAAAGAGAAAACGAGATTTCTTTATAGGAACATAGTTTAATAAAAAAAGGTAGAGAACGAAAAGGAAACGATGGATCTTTCCCTCTATACATTCTCTTCGACTTCTAACAAGGAAAGAAATACATAAATTCGACATAAGCCGACATGAGATGCGCTGCACATATATAAATGTAAACCAGAAAATAGACGTTTCAAACCAAAACGGGCATTTGACTCATAGCCGACTCAAGACGAGAAGAAGATGGTTTAACTTCGAATACAAAACGACAACATTTCTTCGTGACGAATAGAGAGAACAGTCTTTACGATAAAATTATCGGTTTTGACCAAAGAAACTAGCGTCTATATCAAATAACACATCATACTGCCCACAAGCTCGATCGAGACTGAATGAACGAATCGAATACGACAAAGCTCATGGACAAACCCAAGACGAGGCAAGCGAAACAAGGGAAGACCATACTTTATACATGATAAGAAAAACACAAATGGTCCAAGAGCATATTCTAACGAACAGACATTGATAATAGGATTAACGAGTCGCCTGCAACATACATTCACATCTCCAAAATTCGTTTACATTTCGCAAAAATATCATATTTATAACAAAAGAAAACTGCAGCAAACTTAAACTTTGACAAAACAGAGAACCACAATATTAAACTTAACCATACCTACTTTAACTTGGTGTTATGTCTGAGTATATAGAACAGCTAAAAAAAAACAAACACACCAACAAACATCAAGCGAACCCAAGAGTAACTGACTAGATGGCCATGTAACAAAACTTTTCGACATCGAAAAACATTACACCAAAAATAAAAATATAAAAGAAAAGCCGCGAAGAGAACGTTGACATGAAGGAGTATTACCTTTTCCGGTGCAGCAAGACTGAGACGGGAACGAGCATCAAACGGCAACAACTTCCACCCCGAACGGAAACACGAATACGGAACGACGAAATAAAAATCGCAGGATCGAATAGCTCACCAATCCGTTAATCTCTGGTTTCACACGATCTTAGAGACCCTTTCTAAGCCAGATTGAACTCTACCCTCGAAAAAAAATTGAACGGAAACATAAACAGTAGAACAACCCCTGAGGAAATCTCAATCCAATTTTTAACCAAATTTCTCCTCCCAAATTTTTTTTTTCTCCGAAAACAACAAAACGAACCAAGAATTTCAAACCAAAAAAAAAAAAATCCCCCCCCCTTCACGATGTGAGTGATGGNGTATCGGGGAAGATATTCATGCCCGCGAGGACATGCATGGATAAAGAAAGGGACATCGTGTATCCGAAAGCAATATTATCCATAGGCCTCAACTACATTTTTTATTTTTGTAAAAGTAAAGTCAAAGAAGGCATCGAAGATGACGACAAAAGAAACATCAATATCGGTACAGCATTTATTTATTTATTTTAGCATCAAATGAAGAGTACATTGAAGATTATATTGCAAATGCCAGACATAAGTCTTATTTTGTTGGACGTCAGACCGATCGAGTCGAAGTCGAATATGGAGGAGAAAAATGAAGTGTCGACACGGGAAAAGACACTGTCTCCCATCCTAAATGCCTTTTTTTAAGCTGACGAGTTTTATCTCAGGCTTTGTCGAGAGCATCCAAAAGGATGAATTCTCCCAAAAAACCACCAAGTGCGGACGACATCAAAAAGGAGCAGCACAACGTGGAATTTTTCTTAGCGCGAACTGGGCACAAAGTCCAAAGAGGAATGTCAAACTTTAGGACGCGAGCAGAGGAGGAGACTTCCACCACAATCAAACCACACCCCTAGCTTAAGGCATGTGGGGTTTTTCTTAGTTTTTCAGTTTCCAGTCTCGCATCCGGAAATTTTGATTACCGGAAGCAAGTTCCAATCTGAGTGACAATGCGCCAAGAGCTTTGGAAATTATGTCTGTGTATGTTCTTAATTATGGGTGTGAAGCGCGCCACATTCATGGCTAAGAGGTTACAAGCCTCCTTTTCATACTCGTTAATTTGTCACTTGTCCAGAACCAAAGGTTATCTAGCGTAATAGATTTTCTTTTCCACCGATCGAGTCCAACTACACACAGCTTGATAAACTCGGCTGTATTCCAACATTTGCTCTCGAATCCTGTTCTCGGGCATTTCGATACCTTCATAATTCGGTATCGAGGTGGCTTCCGATTCTTTCAAATCGTGCGCTAAATCAAGCTTATCGAACTACAAGTGGCCTGAATTCTCATATAGCCTGAGATATGTAGGAAACCCGTTTTCAAGGGTTCGGCCATAATTCCTAAACCCTTTGTCAAATCCTTCTTTTAAAAAAAAAAAAACGAATGGGGTTGGTCAAAATTGGTTCGGTCAATTTCATTTTCCTCGAGTTGCTTGCATCAACCCAAGTAAAATGAGGGACAGTTGTTGACACCCAATTTTGACCCGCGTCGGTATAAATTAATTAACGAGCTTTCTAAATTTTCCAAATAATTTAAATTAATTAGTTTTATAAATTTCACGAATGTAATAATATAATACTTGGATTTCATGTTATTTCGGTTACTTACCATAATTTTTAGGTAATATACATATTCACATAATTATGTATATAATCCGTATATCTTATGATTATTCGAAAACCATCTCAAACTATTTTATTTTAATAAGTTTCTTCTTAGTTCGAAATTATGATTATATTTTGAATCGCTATTTTATTACTAAATAAATAAGTTCGTTAATAATTTATACCAACTTCGTTTCGTCTTAATCAATCGGCTAGTTATCAATTTGAACCCATTTTCCCTTTAATTTGGAAGAATCAGATTTGGACCCATACCTCTACCCAATTCCCAGGCCCAAATCCGATTTGACCCAACCCTTATACCCCCTTTAATTTTCGACCCAACCCACAAATCCTTGACCCGATCCAAACCCGACCTCTGTCTTCTTCCCCTTTCCTTCGTCCAAATTCCCAGAACAGACCCCAAAAGAAACGCGACAAAAATCCCAAAGAATCCGCCTCGCGTCGCCCTCACGCCCAGACCCCCCCTCTCTCGTCTCTCCCTCACGCGTCTCGTCTCCGCGTCCTCGTCTCTCATCGCGCGTGATGGAAGATTTAGCAACGGGCACCTGCTATTTCTTGTCGTTTCTCCTGCAACGTCCCTCTCACTCGTTTCGAATTCAAAATGGGGGATGGAATATCGATTTTACCCCAAGTCTTTTCAGGATTTCCCCCCGCTCTCCATCCGTCAAATGGCTATATATATCGCCAAAATTGGTTTGTCCAATTGGAGTTTTTTTTTATTCACATAGGAGGAAAAAGACCCAGAACCCAACCATAATCTCTTACCTATCTGGCTTCTTCTAGCAGGACTGGCTACTCTTCCTTCCTTTTGATGTTTGGCTCAGTGTGAAGCTGTTCATTTTTCCGGCGGGTTCGTCTTATGTACACTTGTGTTCTGCCTACAAATACAAAGAACATCTACTGTTCTATGGTTGGAACATTTCAAAGGTGAAATTGCTTTTTGCGATTTTGCGAGAAGTAACTCCAAGTTCAACAAAGAGCTGTGTCCTGTTTTGACTCCAGTAGCTAGCTCTCCGGCTTATTTTGTGTGCAATATTCTTACGAAAACTCACCAACCAACTATTCCAGTTGGAGCGTGAATCTACAAGCTTATTAGTATTTCTGAATTTGTTCTGTTGTTTCTTACACCTTTTTGAATCTTCCATTTGATCCTGGTATCACCGATACTCTCCCTACTCCTATGGTGGGCAAAACGACTATGGTTACATCTCTTCTTCTACTTACATTTTTAATAGTTACTTGTGGGGTGAGAAATTTTGTGGTTTCGCATGAATCTATAAGCACATGCAGACGATACCCATTTTTAAAATTTTAGAAGTGCCCTGTGATATGTGTATCTCTTAGCGCCCCGCGGGGCGGGCCAAGGTCCCCTCTATATATTATTCTACGTGGCGCCCGAGTGGTTTTTATGCTATCTAATGTGATTATGTGTGTACACTGTCTGTATCCATAGATTGTAACACGCAATTACAAGTTATATTTCTTGGGGGACAATGAACATAGCTATGGTTCGGTTGTTCTAAGGTTATTTTGTCCTTTAAGTATGCAATTCTTTCTGTCTTCTGCGCGTGCTGCACAATTAAAGTGTTTGTGAAACAAAATAAAAAAAATTTTTTTTTTTCTCATCCTGCGTTCTTTAGGTTTAGTTCCTCATCTCCTTCTTCGATCATCCTAGTTCTTACTTTCAATATTTCTATATTTCAGGTTGGGTTTTTGCCTTTTGAGTGATTGTATTCACTTTGTGGAATTGGAAAAGACTTAAAATTACCTCTAAACTATCGGAAAAAGCTCAAATTTATCCTTAACCTATATTCTGGTTCAAAATTAACCTTCCCGTCAAAGTATTGGATTATACTAACCCTTCTAATTAACAAAGTAATAAGTAATGTTTGTCCGTGGACCTAACACATGGATACCCACATAAGGCACTAAACTTTTCCCTCCCACGTCCACATAACAATAAGATCCCTATTCTAAGTTCTCCTCTAGTTCTCTTAAATACGATACCTATTCCCCTCATTTTCGCGCTAGGCAGAAACAATTTTTCATTTAAACCGTTTCAAGACAACTCAGTGGATTGCACTAATAGATCTAGAAAGTGCTAATAACTAGCAATTTGAACACACTTCCTTCACGATAAATTCGAAATGACACATGTCTTAGGCAATCAGGGGCCAGGGCCACTGTACTTACGTAATCTTCATTTCAAGCCAATTCGTGTGGGCTCTAAGAGAGCGAGAGGGAGTTAGATTTGACCTCATTCGCTCCTTCCCAACTCGCATGGATCCTCGTAGAACAGAGTTGGAAGGCTGGGTGTGAGGAACCGGGCGAAACAAACCAAAATTTTTACATAACTTCTCTGCACCCTAAAATGTCATGATTAAAGGTTTATTTGGGGATCTAGACCCAGTTCAGAAGACATGATATCCACAAATAGAGTATCAGGTCAGCTTGAGACTGTTGTAGATTTGAGTGTGTTTGGTATGAAGGTAAAATATTTTCCAATTTCTCCTCATGTTTGGTTGGCAAAGTTTGAAAATTGTTTTCCAAATCAACTCATTTCCTCAATTTAAGGGTAACATTGGAACTATCCCTTAAAAAATTAGGAAAACATTTTTCCAAAGCTCTTCTCCAATTTCAAATTACATTTTTTGTTGTAAAACAAATCATTTTTTAAAAAAAAAAAATCAAGTTTCAAAATTTTATTTTTTGACCCGATCCCTGACCACCCCTCCCCCCCCCCCCTCTCAAAAAATAATTTTGCTTTTTAAAAATATTTCCACTTCAAATTTTTATTTTTAAACTCCTACCTCCCCCCTGCCACGTCCCCCTACCCAACCCCACCCCAACCTAACCCCAAAAAAATTTAATTTTGCATTTTAAAACTACGATCAACTTCAAATTTTTTATTTTTTTCACTCCTACCCCCGCCCTCCCCCTACCGCCCCCCTCCCCTGTCCCCACCTCCACTACCCCTCCACCCCCACTCCCACCCCCCCCCACCCCCCAACACATTATTTTAAAAATATTTTTCAATTGCATAATTATTTTCTACTCTATTAAGTAAAAATAAAAGAGGTGTTTCCTCAAAATATTTTTCATTCATGATTATAACAGTTATAAACCATTTCGGAAAATATTTTCTACTCACCAACAAAACATGGGAAAATAAGTCCAAAATCTACTTGTTTTCCAGGAAAACATTTTCCATGGAAAACATTTTCCTTCGTACCAAACACACCCTTGGAGAAAAACATAAGATTGTAAGACCGGCCGGATGCACTGTTATTATTTGTTATATTTTAATTTTCAAGAGTCAACTTTGATCAACATCTCTACGATGCTAAATAACAAAATAATAAAATATTACTCACGATAATGTTATATACTTTTATTTATCGACCAATCATTAAATTTTTCTTGTTAGAATTAATGAATAAAAAGATATAAATCTTTGATTCTTCGCCTCACTATCGTTAAGTCAAAGAGCTTTCTTTGTTCTTTTATGAAAAGTTCTCGTAAATCCTAATCACTAATTATTAATTTTTTTGTCATTATAACATTACTTATCCATAATGTTTGATATACAATTAACTTACATACCCAAACGACAATTAAATGGAATTCTTTTTAAATTTGCATCTTCAATTGACAAATAGAAGAGAAACAATTCAACCCTTAAAGGAATGTTAAAATTATTTCTTTTTTTTTTTCGAGTCTTGAATGACGGAATACTTATTGGGATTCCTTACGAATGCCAATTCAAACTTTACTATCAAGGTATTCGACTCACCATGTGGACGAAGATTTTATTAAATTTGCGGTATAACTTACAAAGATTAACCATCAAAAGGATTGAGCTATGTGTGTTCTTTTCTTTTAAGTTTAATAAATACTCTTTATTAGCATAGCTCTGGCTTGACGTACTTTGATCGATCTGTTTGGAAAGCATCTAAGTAATGGAATTTTGTAATTTACATCTACTAATTACAACTGGTCTAGTAATTCTTTGACGGTGTTGTTTGGTTGCTGCTACACTAATAATAACACATGTCCCATTTTGCAATCATAAAATATATTAAATTTTAAACATTAAAATTAATTTTATTTAAGAATTTATACGTAACAAATAAAACTTAGAAATAATTTAAAATTAAATATTATAATATCATATTCTTTGGGAATATATTGCCTAATAAGTAAATGTTCTCAACTAATATTATTAAAAAAAAAAAATATTGATTTTATTTTTTTACACATTACTACATTAATTGGAATTGATCATAAAACTAAAATATGAATTTTTAACGAACATCGTGAATGCATTTTTGATAAAAGTTAATATTAAATAATGTCATAAATTATTAAATATTCGAGACAAAAAATCATCGATCAAGTCTAATTAAAAAACTACTTGCAATGTGAATTTAATATTACTACAACAAATGAAAAATCCGAAAATTATAACACAACTTAATAAAATGTTCAAACAAAACATTTTAACATAATACCCCTTATAAAAATTTCAATATAGCATATAAATATGATTTATTTTTTTTAAGACAAAACATAGTCTATAAACCTTACTTAGCAACAATTCGATTTTAATTTTTAATTTAAAAGTTAGAATACTAATAAAATTGTACTAATAGAGAAAATAAGCATGGAATAAAGTACAAATAGATAATACCAAAAAATTGCATATTATCGACTAAAGTATGGTTGAGAACGAGAAAGAAAATGAAAATATAATAATATAACATAGTAAATAACCTTGTAACCATTTTTTAGACCTCATAAAACTACTAATTGAACTCGCACCTGATCGAAGTTAAAAACAAATAAAAAATCAAAAAACATTAAAAAATAATATTAAATAATCAGCCATGTAATTAGGCCAATTCACGCTTCTGGAGGTACAAAAGGAGAAAGGAGAGTGGTGTTAATTAACCTCCCCCCTACCAATTACACCATTATCTGCTGACCAAATCATTATCTGTCCAACCAAAAGAACAAACAGTATATTACCAACCACCATTACAACAAACCCAAACAATATCAATGTGTTTCTTCCAAATCTGCCCCAAGTATTCTAATGGATTTTTTAGATTGAAGGAGCATGGATTGAGCTCGTCGTGTCAACGTTAACAGAGATGTTATTGCAACTTCATTCAAGTCATATAATCTACTATGCATATATTGAAAGAGCACAACGTACACAGAGAGGTTGCAAATGCAACTCTTGTAATCCACAAAACTCTTCAAAACAATCCTGAGTTTGCACTATATTACATACAGTAAGTTCACTCTTGCAATGTAAAGAAGACATAACAAATTTATATACACTGCTTATTACAACAGGAAAAGTGAAGTGCTTTCGAGTTTGATGAAGGATCAGAGAAAGATTATTTACAACAGAAACTGGAAGGAGATTGGAGCTCTACGTTCTTCAAGCGACTAGAGTGAATTTCGCCTTCCATAGGTCCTAGTCACAGCTCCAGACTGATCAGAAATGTGATTGTTCTCCTTTTCCTTTATGAATAGATCATCCAACACGTCCCTCCATATGTATAGCTACTTCATCACGGAAAATGTGAACTTTCAAGCATCAGCACCTAGTTTTTTCTGGCGCAAACGTCAATGATAAATTCATCAGCATGTCAACAGAATTCAAGACCTTCAGATTTTAGGAGGCACTCTATTCCAGTTGGCACAGTCTCAAGCAAAGCACATCGCAGGATAACCAGCTTCTCAAGTTGAGGTACTGCACCTTCCCCGATTGTCACCTGCCTTAGTCCTTCCAACTTGTCAAATATTAAAAGCTTAAGCCTTTGAAATTTGCCTTGCTCAAAGTACAGTTCCCTTCCGGTGTATCCTACAAGAAATTCAAGATGGACAAGATTGGGCAAATCTTGGAGATATTTCTTGATCTTCTGATTAAATGAGTCCACCTGAGTAAATTTTTTACTAGTGAATTTAAGATCTTGATCCACGCCGGCAACTTAACAATGATGTCCTGTCCAAATACAGGCGCTTGGAAGAAAGGGTAGATATTGACATTTAGAAAAGATCACGTATCTCATGCTCTTCTTCCATCCCACCGATTGAAAGATTTAAGACTCCACTTGCGGAGCTTTTGAATTGATTAGCACACTGTCCTCAGCTCTTCTTTTTCTCACTTCAGATACAAGTCGTTCTCAGTTCACACCCAACATTCCTACTTCTCTAAGTATGCCACTGCCAGGGGTTGCCTCAATATACACAAGTTTCTGCAAGGCTCTCAAAGCTCCAATTCCTCGGAAAGCCTTAAAACCTGGTGAAAGTTGTAAGGAAGATACGAATAGGATACATGGCTATAGACTAAAAGGTGACGGAGATTTTCAAGTTTTAAAATCTCCACAGGCAACTCAGTGACATGTGTCTGCTTGAGATCTAATATTTCTAGCTGTTTGAGTCTTCCAATGGATCTCGGAAGTACTTTCACATTGGTATTCCTCAAGCTTAAATACCTTAAGTGAAACAATTGGAAGACTGTCTCTGGAATCATTTTTAGAGGAGCTCCTCTCAAATCTAAAACTCTTAGCATCCGGGAGCTACCAAGCACTTGACTTATGCAAGACAAGGACTGTGGATCTGCTACACCAAATGTAAGCAAAGAGCGAAGTTTAGTGACTGACCTTTTCACTTGTAGGTTCCCCAACATGCCATGCATTGAAAGCCGTCGAGTTTTTTCAGGCCACAATTTATTATGCTCATCAACTGTTGCAGTAAAGTTATCATCTCTTGATTTTGATAGAATAAGCTCGCGGTACAGATCATGAATCCTACCCAATTTCATGCTACCGTCATCATTGTACTGCACAGGATGGATCAAGCTTCTGTTGATGAGCTCATTGAGATAGCCGTCTGCAACGTCTTCAACTGTCCTCCGTTCTTTTTGTTTTACAAATCCTTCCGTTATCCACCGGTAGATCAGTGTATTGCGCTCAATTAGATAATCCTCAGGATAAATGCTCAAATACAGGAAACATGGCTTAAGATAGTAGGGGAGATCATTGAAACTGAGTAACAAAACTTTTCTCATACTCTCAAATTTGTCATTGCTATCCAGTTCAGGGCCAAGGCTGTGATTAAGCATTCCCCATTCCCTAATGTTGTTCCTGTTCTTTGTAGCCAAAACCCCACCAACAGCCACAATAGCCAGCGGCAATCCACCACATTTTTTCACGAGTCCTTGAAAATGCTCCTCCCAATGTGAGGACCCATGAAATCCCTTGAAATAAAAAATGCCTTTTGGCAGAAAGAATCCACACTCTTCAGTGACAAGGGTTTTGCACCTCATAAACATAGCCATTTGGTCTCTTTTCTATGCTACAAACGGAAGCCCTCCAAAAGACTGTTGTGGTAGGATAACACGACTCCGTCTTTACAATCAGGCAATGCATATCTGACTTCCAAGCCTGGAATGCTCCAAACATCATCAAAAACTAGCACATATGTTCTTGATTGCAGGAATACTTTCGCAATTGTTTTTAGCCTGTTACTACTCATGGTGTTTAGACCTTCAGGTGCTGGCTGCTTCACTTCATCATAGAGCTGTTGATCAGATTTCAAAACTCAGCAACCTTGAAGGACTTGGAAACTGTTATTCAAGCAAGACTATTGAAGTTTTTCTTGACTGTTGCATCCTCATACACTTTCTTAACCAGGGTGGTCTTTCCTGAACCTCCCATTCCCACCACCGAAACCACCTTAAGTCTAGGATCATCCTCCACGAGCCAACCGATTAGCTGCTGTGTGGGATTTTCAATGCCCACAAGCTCAGCTTCTTCTAACAATAATGCATCACCTCTGCGATCATTTGCAGCATCGTAGGCATGGTTAGAATTTGAACCTTGCTCCGGGACATAAGTTTGTAACGATACCTCTGATGGCCCATTGCAATATTGTCAACTCTTGATTTGATGGCTTGGATTTCAACGACAAGTTTATGGCGGAATTTGATGTTTCTGATTGAGAAAACCAATTTGGCAATGAAACAACAAGATCCACGATAGTGATGATCATACGACAAGAGCATGGACTCATCAAGAACATCCTCAATGTCATTAGCAACATCTCTCACTTGCCTAACCCAAACTTTGACCTCAGCATCTCCCTCTTCGAAAGCATCAGCCACACCTAGAAAGGCTATCATTCTCTCCAATTCATCTTTGATATACTGGATATCATGCTTGACTCCCTGAAGCAATATTGCTTCTTCAGCTAATAAGTTTGTGAGTTTGTCAAGTATGAAAACGACAGCACAGTCTGCCATCTCTACCTGATCTTCACAAGTGTCTATGCTCATCTCTTTTTGTAATGAAAATAAAAACAGCCCCATCTTCCTGGTAATTCTTTTGAAGAGGCAAAACTCAAAACAAAAACAAGTCAATATGGAAAATATTATATATTGTGGTCCCTGATTAGAAAGCTGCACTCCTTTATGCATTAACAAGACCCTGGACAGACTAGACTAGAAATTTCAGAACAATTACTCAGAAAGTTTTAGCAAACACAAGTAATTAGGTCAAATTACAAGGAATTTCTCTGGAAATTTTGGGAACTCCTTATTAAACTAATATCTAAACTTACTCTGGCTGTCTTCTACCAGTGTTTGACTCAACAAAAGGATATATATTATTCTTGTTAGGTAATATTTTCTAACAAAAGCGACTCTGTATTCAAGTACGAGCGAGAACTTATCTCTCCACCACAACTCTGATCGGTAACAAAAGCATATAGAAGCTACAGATGAAAACTTACTTAGGTGCCCGTTTGATGGCTTAATAAAAGCATCTTTTAAAAAGTACTTTTGAAAGTGCTGAAACTTCATTTTAAAATACGCAGTTATGTGGTTGGATAAAGTGCTGAAGTTCTATGGGTGGCCAAACGTTAAAAGGAAAAATGGAATAAAGAATGTTAGGGTTATGTTGTATATGGAGTTTAATCAAAAATATTAAGGGCAAACATCCAACAATGTGTCAACTTAAAACAGCTATAAGCTAAAAATAAAAAAAGAAAAGCAACCGTCTACACCACTCTACCAAGCCTCTACCCCCCGCTTTTAATTGTTGGCTTAAACTTAAGTTTTTTTAAACTTAAAATAAGTTATTTCAGTATTGGGGCCAAACAGCTAAATAAGTCAAAATCATCCTTTAAGTCAGTTTACCCGCTTTTAAGCTGAAGCCAAACAGGCTCTTAATCTGATGGAGCAGCTCTTTTTTCTATGTTACCAAAAACTACAGGTGAGTAGAGATAAACAGACTGATGAGAGTATGTGGCTCCAAATGTTACCTAGTTTGGTCTGTGGTCACAAAGTCAACAGTTTCAAGTGCTGAGAACTTCAAGAGCAATATTCTCAATTGTTGAGTGGGAAAATGACTCATCACCAATTCTATGTTTGTTTGTTTGTTTGATTTTTACAAATATAAGTATAGAAGTTGACAGACACTACTTATGTACGTGTAAATGATTTGACATCTCATTAATTAGTCAATCAAGTCATCAATAAACTGAACAAGTAAAGTATAATATCAAAATGAACTTCAGTACAACCAAATGAACTGAGTTTGTTAGAAAGAGCTATACTACAAACGTATCTACCCCACACGGCGTTCTTCCTAAGATTCTCCGCGTCCTTCGAATTAATTAAAACAAAAAACGAAAACGCAAGAAAAGGCGTTTAAGCATAACACAACAAACAGAATTATTATTTTTTGAATTTTTAAAGTTGAAATTACGATCTTGTTTAGTCATTTATTATTAAAAAAATACTATTTGAATGTATTTTTTAAAAAAATATATGGTTTATACATAAGAAGTTGGAAAATTGTGAAGTTGCGGTTGAAAATAAAATAGCTGTTTTGCTCTAATACTTGAGCCTCCGTTTGGGCTCCGCTTAAACGGTCAACTGACTTAAAAGCTATTTTTGACTTATTTAGTTGTTTGGCATACTGAAAATAAGTCTTTATTTAAGTTAAACAAACTTATTTTAAGCCAAAGTAAAATGGGGTAGAGGTGTTTTTCTTTTTTAGCTTTAAGCTTTTTTAAGTTGACCACATTTTTATGTGTTTGCCCTGAATATTTTATACATCTCCAAATTACAACATAACCCTAACAGCTCTTTCTTTCTTTTTCCTTTTCACATTTGGCATAGCAACGTCAGCCTTTTCTCCAAACACAATAACTTCTTAATTTTAAATAATTTCAGCACTTTCAAAAGTACTTTTTTTAAAGCTGCTTTTAAATAAGCCCTCCAAACGGGCCCTAGTTGGGTTGAAATGTTACTTTTTCTTTAAACAAACATAAATAAATTCAAATGTGCTTATTTTTTTATATATAAAAATAACGAAATTTGGAAGAAAGAATATATGAAGTGAAAAAGATGAATTTTCAAAAACAACTAAAATTTTGTTTACAATTTTCATGGCCAGCGGTTGATTTTCAAGTAAAGTGAAAAAAATTGGGAAAGAAAATTCATTGCCAAACAAATTAATAATATTAGACTTCTCAAATATATCATCTCCCTTGGTATAAAACCACAACTTATTTTTTTAAGTGGCTTGGTTGAAAGAGAAAATCATTATAAATGGCTCTACTCCGAATCACAATAATCTATTATACAAATTTTTATTTTGAAAAAAACGATTTTCACATCTCAAACTTGAGAGCGCCTAATCATATCAAATCAACTTTACTCTTATCCAAAACTCATATATATATTCCTTACTAAAGTTACATGGCAACAACGAGGAGTCATGAACAAGCGCGAAGGCTTGAAATTCACCCATTCATTCGAAATGAGCACTAATTTGGAGTATAAGTGCAAAGGTATGAGGGCGGGAATGTCTTCACCATTTGATATTGCATTATAAAATGCTTTTATTGCATCAATATTGGGAATAAGATTTACTTTTCCTTTTCGCCTTTTTTCTTAATTATAAAATTAAATTTATTTAAAAAATGAAGTGACAAAGTATTTGTTAATGAAAACTGTTTTAGTTTCTATTGTTGCAAAAAAAAAAAAGTAGTGCCTTTCGTAGTTGAATGTAAAAAAATAAATCGTATTTGCTTCGCTACAAAAATTCATTACAAAATGATATTATACGGAGTGTTAAAACAGAAAAATTAGCAATCACTTATTAGTAAAAATTTATTACTTTAAAATATTAGTTACAATGTCTAAATGTCATTATTTGAAACTAATAATGAATAATTTTTTACATTCTTGTATATCCATATTTCACTTTTCCTTCCTAAATTTTTTAATTTAAAAAAATCAAAAATAATACAAATTTTTCCCATATTCTCTCTCTTTCATACTTATCGCATAAAGTAAAATATAAATTCTCGCCCTCCATATTTTCATGTTCATATTCCTATTCAACCTTCAAATTATTCTTCTCTCACCTTCCGTTTTTAATTATATTCTACAAAAATATTTTTTTTCTTCAAAATCTTTGAATTCACAATCAAATTTCCCTCTATTAAAGGTATTTTCATCGTTATCTTCTTTTTTTAAGAGTTATTTGTGAAAATGTAACTATGATAAAATTTAAGGATCCTTACCATTCTTTTTTTTTTTAAGATATTCTCTTCCTTGATTTTGCTCCTATATTATTAAATACTGTATTCTTTAATAAAACAATAATAAAAACATACATAAGATACATAAACAAACAAAATTTGACATTCTTACTAAATATTGAAAGTAGGGCTAATAATCCCGCTTAAATATTAAAATATTAATATTTTGAAAATTTCCCTTAAAAAAAATACTTATCATTCTACTACATTCTATACGTCCATTATCAAAGAGAAGAAATATTAACATGATCATATATTTTCTATTTTGTGTTTGAAATGGCTAGCATAGTCGGTATTGGTAATGTGTCCAAACTCCAAGTCAATGCAGTGTCAAGTATCAAGAAAATTTATATCGAATTACACTGCACTTTATGTGCATGTGCAAATATTTGTTTGGCTATATGTGATGATTTAGTCAATCAAGTGACTAAAGAGCTTGAACTCCTTTGCTATCGTGTCCGTTTATTTTATTTTTATGTAGTTTAATAATCAAATACCAACTTTAATAACAATGAAATAACGAACTATAGATTAACTTAGATTTTGATCTAATAATTTAAAAGCATTTTAAAAATTATTTTAATTTTTAATTTGAAAAGATAAGCTGTTTGCTAATAATACTTGGTTGTTGGAATGTACTTTTACTTAAACAAACATGAAATATAATTCAAATGTGCTTATTTTTTTATTATATAAAAATAACAAATTTGGAAAAGAAAGAAATATAGAGAAAGTGAAAAAGATGAATTTTCAAAAACAACTAAAATTTTGTTTACAATTTTCATGGCCAGCGGTTGATTTTCAAGTAAAATGAAAAAAATTGGGAAAAAAATTCATTGCCAAACTAATACAGATAGTATTAATACTAATTAAATAATATGAGTATTTACTGTGTACTAATTCGAGTCCTATTAGGATTAGTACTACTATCTAGTCCTATTATGACTAGTACTCCTTAATCCTAGTTCTATTAAATTGTATCTCCTTCATATATCTCAATATATAGTCTCCCATGTATTCCCTTATTAGGTTTAACATTTTTAATACAATCAATAAAATTCCTTCATGGTACAATAGCCAGAAAACCTAATCTTCTTTTCTCTAAGATTTTTTTTTTATCTCTTTAGGGCACCGATCGTTCCCTCTCTTCTCTTTGGGCGGCGGCAGCCATGACCAACCGAGGTGGATCCTCTCGATTCATGTTCCTTCTATCGTTCAAACTCCTTCTCCGGCACTTCTTCAGGCCCTGTCCCGAAAAATTATCAGACAAAAATTATTTACCCTAAAGGAAAATTCCACCGTCTTACAACAGCCTTGGTCCAATTACCCTTCTCAATACGTCGATGGAATCACAGAACCCGCCGCCGGCAGTCCAGCACCCCACCCGCGCCGGGACAAATCAGACAAAACCATCAATCCTGCCTATGCCGCTTGGAAAGGCCGTGGATTGGCCCAAGATCCGATCATGTTTGATTGCGGTCATCTCTCCCACGTTCATCACACGTCCGATCCTACAAACAACTGCTTCACCTTGTGGACGGCCCCCTCGCAAACAACAACAGCACAAACATATCATACAAAACTCTATTGCATCATTTTCCACTCTCAATAATTTTTCAATTGCGTGATTGTTCCTCCACACAATTACGCAAGAAGGCCGAAACTATGGCGGAGTAATTGAGACGAGGTCTCCACCATGACTGTGCAGTATGTAACCGACGCCCACCCACTTAAGAACAATCGGTCTGATATTCACCCTCACCCAATCCCGCCATCCCTTCCCGGTCCGACAGCACGTTACCCTCCCCCTCATTCCCAAACTTCCGTTCGCACCTCTCAGCTCAGCTTGAGGGGGATACTAAACATATAGTAATTAAATTTCATAATATTACATAATATTAAGTATTTACTGTGTAACTAATCCAGCCTATTAAGATTAGTATTCTTAATCCTAGTCCTATTAGTGAATGAGTACGCCTACTCCTTCCTCTATCTCCTCTATATATCATGGTGGCTCCCATGTAATTTCCCCTTATTAGGTTAACAATTTTTATACAATCATTCCTTCAAAACCAAATTAATAATATTAGACTTCTCAAATATATCATCTCCCTTAGTATAGAAACTAAACACAGTTTTGTAGGCGGCCACAACTTATTTTGTTAGTGGCTTGGTTGAAAGAGAAAATCATTATAATGGCTCTACTCCGAAACACAATAATCTATTATACAAAATTTTATTCTGAAAAAAATGATTTTCACAGCTCAAATTTAAAAACGCCTAATATCAAATTAACTTTACTCTTATCCAGAACTCCCCTATGGATATATTTATTCCTTACTAAAGTTACAGGGCAACAACGAGGAGTCATGAACAAGCGCGAAGGCTTGAAATTCACCCACACATTCGAAATGAGCTACTAATTTGGAGTATAAGTGCAAAGGTATGAAGGGCGGGGATTTTCTTCACTTTTCATTCTTTTCAAAAACCATTGATATGGCATTATATAAAAAGCTTCTATTGCATCAACACTGGGAATAAGATTTACTTTCCCTTTTCACCTTTTTTCTTAATTATAAAATTAACTTTTTAAACATGAATTCCACAATATTTGTAAGCGAAACTGTTGTAGTTTCTATTGTTGCAAAAAAAAAAATAGTGTTCTTCGTAGTTGAATGTTAAAAAATAAATTACGCATCTGGTTTCACTACAAAATTCATGACAAAATGATCTTGATACGAGAAAAACGTTATGGATTATAAAAAGGAAAAAATTAAGCAAAACTAGTCCAAATTATAACTTAATTAGTAAAAATATCATTAACTTTAAAAATATTAGTTTAAAACTGTCAAAAAGGTCATTATTTGAAAAAGAATTATGTATTCTAATTAAACTCGCTATTTTATCCTCCTAAAAAAGTACTTTCTTTTCTGTATAATCCATAGTTTCACTTTTCCCAAATTATTTTAATTTTAAAAAAAACCAAATATACAATTTTTTTTTTCACATATCTCTCCTCTTCCTACTTATCTCATAATAAAAATATAAAATTCGCATCTCCATATTTTCATATTCATATTCCTATTCCAACCTTCAATTATTCTTCTCTTCACCCAGTTTTTTTTTATTATTTCAACGCGAAATATTTTTTTTTTAATCTTCAAAATCTTGATTACACACAATTCCTCTAATTAAGGTATTCATCGTTATCTTTTTTTTTTTTAAAGATTTGTTTGAAATGTACTGGATACAATAAGTGATCCCTTACCTACCTCTTTTTTTTAATATTCTCTTCGTTGATTTTGTTCCTTTTGTTTATTAAATAATGTCATTCTTTACATAAAAACAATAATAAGAAACATAAATAAGAATACATAAAAACTAAATTTGACATTTCTACTAAATATTGAAAGTATTGCTAATAAGCCCTCTTTAAATGTTAAAATATTAATATTTTGAAAATTTCCCTTAAAAAAATACTTATCATTCTACTACACCAATTATCAAAGGAGAAGAAATACTAAACATGATAATATTATTTTTCTATTTTGTGTTTGAAATGCTAGCAGGTCGGTAGGTTGGTAATGTGTCACAAACTCACAAAGTCAAATGCAGGACAAGTGATCAAGAAAATTGTATATAGAAGTTTACATGCACTTTATGTGGCATTTGCAAATATTGTTTGTCTTTATGTGATGATTTAGTCAATCAAGTGACCTAAAGAGCTTTACTCCTTTCTATCTTGTCGTTTGATTTTATTTTTATGTATGTTTAATAATCAAACCAAATTGATAACAATGAAATAAAGAAATATATATTAAATTAGATTTGATCTAATAATTTAAAAGCATTTTAAATTAGTTTAATTTTAATTTTGGGCTAATAATCAATTCAAATCTCAATTTTCTTGCCAATAATTTCCTAGTCCTCTATCAAGATTTTTATAAAAAAATCTCACAAGCTTTCAATTGATCTGAAATGCTATTGATATCTTTATGAATAACTAGTATATCTAAAATGGAGTAGAGTAATTTTGTGGCTATTGATAATAATAAAATTTTGAAGTTGTATATAACATAACTTTAAAGCATGCATATAACATCATTTAGGAAATTGCAACTATATTAAATTATCAATTTACTCGATGGAATAATTTGCATATAGAAAACCTAGGATCAAATTATAAAATAGTAAATGTTACTAAAGAAGAAGCTTCTTATGTAAAATTTACAATAGATTGAATTTGGAGATAATCAAAATCACTGCTACTGCAGCGAATTTGCAAAATGTAATTTTTTTAAAAAAATATTTTTTTAAAGAAAATTGCTGCCTTTTCATTATTATTTTTTTAGAAAATCCCTGCCTATTTTTTTTTTTTTTTTTTAAAAAAAAGCGCAAGCAGAAATTTCAATTATGTTTTAAAAAGATAATCAATTTTGGCAAATCGCATCAGTTAGCAATATTTGTTTTTTTTCGATGGGATAAAAAAAATTTTTGGTTTTTTTTTGTTGTTCCAGGATTTGCTTGTTTGGTTAAATAAATTTATATATACCATTTTTGAAATTATTTTTTTATTAATATTTTATATCCTTTAAGCTCCGAACTCGTCTTTAGAGTGTATTATTTGGTTGAATATTTTATTTATGCGCTTTTTCAAAGTGCACGGAACATATTACAATTTTTTTATTTTTTTCTTAAATTATGAGAGTCTTTATTTAATGTTTTAGCTTACATGCTGAAAAAGTTGTGGTAAGTATAACTTTTTTTAGTCAATTATATTGAATTGACATAGTCATATTTGATTGATCAAAACATGTTATTTGTACACGTCCTACATTTTCATTGCTTCTAATTAAACATGGCATGTTATGTCATTTTGACATCTATTATAATTTACTTTTGCTTTTTGATGTAATTTTATCAATCTTAAATTTAATTTTTTGAAGTGGAAATGCGTTCTACGTATACTAATTTTAATTAATAGTAACAATAAATACACATTTTTTTGTGAAAAATAGATTCCAAAAAAATCTTATAAGCTGAAGTGAACATATATCTTTTTTTCATTACTATTAAAAAAAAGGCAACTAATTTCATTACCATCATTGAAAAGGTTAATTTTGTAGATAGTTTCTAAAAAATCCTAATCGTAAAACTTATTGGAAAAGGAAAAAAAGTTTCCAAAAAAATCTTATAAGAAGGGTTTGATGAGTTAAAGTTTCTTAGTACAATTTTAACCTTTCAAAATTATTGTTCTTGTTCAAGTGAGTGTGAGAAGAATGGCTATTGAAAGAGTTTTCATGAGTTGTTATAAAATCGAGCAGCAACCTGATGATATTTTCAACTTGATCGAATTAGCTCTACGTGTTGGTGCATTTAAGTATCAGCCACAGTTTGAAAAGCGCAAAGCCAGGATCATCAAGTTCCTCATGAATCCCTCAATGACATCAACTGATGATGATGATGAAGAAGAAGAGGAGGAGGAGGTTATGGAGGACAATGTTGGTGATCAAGATAACGTCGAAGAGCCTGAGAAAGAAGAAGAGGATGGGTTAGGAACACAACAAACAACTGCAGAAAGCAACAAACCCTTGTTGAGGAAGATTAGAATAGTCATCCGCAAGTCTGTAAAAGTTGCTCCTGAGGAGAAACAGAACAATTGCAATACAAAAATAGAAAGCAGCACGGAGTTGAAGAAAACTGATTTGGTTCAACAAGGAACACCACAGTCCCATAACAGTACTGCTATACCATCAAGAAAGAGGATGAACGCGTCCACCAAACGAGTACAAGTTGCTCCTCCTCGTGTAAGACTTCTTTCTGATTTATCTTTCGAGAAGCACCTTGACAGAGACAAGCAGAGCCACAAAGGTCTCAAGAAGATGGAGAGTGATCATCACACGGAAAAGAAGAGAGAAGGAGGAGCACAAAAGGCCCCAACCCAATGCAGGAGAGAAGAATGCACCACTGGTTCAACAAAGAGCATGCTGCCGCCATTGATGAAGATGAATGTACAAGTTGCTCCTCCTCCTCATCCAAAACAAAGCAACTACAGTTCAAGTACAAGACCAATGCAGAAAACATCACAAAGCTCTGCAGTAGCAAGACCAATACAAAAAGAAACACAAAGCGACAGTGATATGAAGAAGAAATTTGAATCAAGCAAGAGGAAGTTTGAGCAAAGGTTTTTAGCAGATGAAAAGGGAAGCCAAGAGACGAATTGTATTGGTAGCCTTTCATCAACTGCCTCTCTAAGCGCTAATGACCCCCTCTGGAATCAAATCCTAACAAAAATAATATTGCGGTAATAAAGACACAAATGCGAACACACACTGCGGTTAAACAACGAGAATAAAAGAAAATAATGACACCAGATTTTACGTGGACAACCCTTCTAAATAAGGGAAAAAACGACGACCGAGAGGAGCAACGATATCACTATAGTAAGGATTTTCCACTTGTATGTCTGAGTAAAACTCAAAGACCACTTAACATTCACAAAGAGAATACCATCTTTTGATTTTTTCACCTCACTACAATATAGCTTTCACACTCTCTATTTTCTTCACAGATTAGTTTTACTCTGTTGTGTGCCTCACTCTTCTTCTCTCCTTTGTAATCTTTTTTGGGTGTATTATGAAATGAGAAGGGGGGGAGCTTCTATTTATAGGAAAAAATCTACTCTAAGATGTCACCAAGGACATCACACGAAACAAAGATTTCAACATTTTCACCTATGTAGAAATCTTGCTAAGATTTTAGTTGAAAAAAAAATGGTGAGAGCTTTGAATTTTGTGCAACATTTGTTGACTTAACAACAACAACTAACAAAATTCAACCATTTTGCTATGTGTATCTACAATGGGTATGGACTCAAACAATCTATCCCTACGTAACCCATTCACCTGAAGGAGAGGTAGCTCTAGGTTTCTAGACTTGAGTGCATGCCGAACAAGTTCTTTGCATAGTACAAACTTGTCCCTTGATACCACATTGGTCAGCATACCGAAGGGGTTTCACTGTCGGGATCTTTATGACCTGCATAGATACATCCTCTATATTTTCACGAATCCAGTGATTATCTCACGTCCATATGCTTCGTCCTTGCAGGGTACATGGTGTTCGGCTAAGTCTATTGCACCTCTGACACACAATAGACGACATACTCCTTTGATGTAATCCAAGTTCTTGAAGAAATCGTTTCAGCCATACATCTCTTTGCCAGCTTCAGTAACTGCAAATATTCTGCATCAGTTGTAGAGAGTCGACACACTTCTGCCAATGTGACTGCCATGATATAGCTCCCCCTGAAAAGAAACAAAGATCCAGTAGTGGATTTTTATTATCGGGGTCAATGCATATCAGCATCAGTAGTATAGCCCTTCTAATGATTGGATAGAACCTTTAAAAACACAAGCAATCTCTTGTGGTTACATCTTCGATACCTGAGATCCACTCTTAACTGGCCTACCAGTGTTTTTCTCCAGGATTTTGTAAGAATCTGCTAACAACAACCAACTGCATGAGCAATTATCAGGTCTTGTACACACCATCGCATACTTAAACTCCCCCACTGCTGAAGAATACGGGAACTTTAGCCATTCCCTTTTCTCTCTTTTGTTGTGAGGACACATCTGTTTGCTCAACTTAGATGACTCAGCAAGTGGCGTGCTAAACTGGTTAGCACTCTTCATGTGAAGCGTTCTAGTACAGTTCAATGTACTTCTCTTGAGATAGCCACAACCTTTCGTTTTTTGCGTTCTCAACAAATCTTCATCCCTAGAATTTGTTGTGATGGCTCAAGTCTTTAATGTCAAATGACTTGGACAAATCTTTCTTCAACTTGCCAATCAGCTCTTTTGTCTTGTCCTACAATTAACATGTCCATACACGTCTAACAACAAATAATAAAATTGTTGTCAGGAAAATCTTTGACATACACATGGATCAAAGATAGGTCTTTGTGTACGTTGGACTTTCATGAAGAGTCAAAACTTTTGTACCATTGCCTTGGGGCATGTTTCAACCCATTAAAGACTCTTATTAAATTTTGAACACCATGTGTTTCTTCCAGGATACTTCCAAATCCCTCTGGTTGCTCATTAACATATCTTATTCCAAATCTCCGTGAAGAATTACAGTTTTCACGGTCCATTGCTCCATTCAAGATCTAGACTAGCTGCTTATGCTCAAAATAGTTCAAAATAGAAGTCATTTGACAACAGGTTGAAAAAATTTTCATCAAAATCAATACACCTTTATTTTGGTCGAAGCATTTTACACCAAGCGAGCTTGACCTCACCAACTTGCCATTTCATCTTTCTTGAATTTAAAGACCCACTTGCACTTAAGTGGTCTTTTTCGGTTGGAAGTTAAAATAGCTTGTATGTGCCATTTCTATAGAGAATCCCATATCTTCGTGCAGGCTTTCATCCATTGGTTCTTTTCTGGATGGACAATACTTCTTTAAGACTTTCTGGCTACACCTTCATCATGTAAGGAATATCTGCGGAGGGTATTTTGGTTGATTCTACCATTTGTCTTTCTGATATCTCAGAGGTTGAGATTGTTCTTCTTATTTTGGTACTCCATTGATTGGTATTAGCACCAAGTTGACTCCACCGCTCAACAAATTATCATCGTGTGCTCTATGCTCAGCAACTTCAGCAATATACTTTCTGCACTTATGATGGAGAAGAAGAATGAATGGTAACAAGATTAAGGGACTAACAATTCTTTTTCTTGGGCCTTCTCGGATAGATCATCCGTAGTTCCAACTTCAACTTTCTCAAAGTACATCTCTACTTCTGATGACCTTCTGTTTTACCAAGATCCATAGTCTTGTACCTGAAATCTTCATTCTCCATATTAGATACATGCAAGGCACTGGATTTATCATATAGCTTGGTTCTGCTCCTTTGGACATGTGCAAAAGGATTTGCAAGTCGAAAACCTTTAGGTGGCGGTAAGACATTCTCTTTGTTGGTCCAAACTCTCTTCGGAATGGCAAACTCCAACGGAATTGATATGACTACGATTGATTAAGAATAACACGCTTATTCGAAAAACTGCTTTCACCCCGAATGTCTTGGCTAATTAGCCATTCCTGAGCATGCTCTCACTTCTCAAAAATGGTGCGATCATTCTCTCAGCTACACCATTGTGTTGTGGGTTCAGGGAACTGTCTTTTCATGTCTGATTCTATAGTTTGAAACAATACTCATCAAAATTCTCTTTGAAGTGTATCACCTACATTGTCGGTTCGGAGATGTTTAGCTTTAGACCTGTATCTCTTTTCTATGAGCATGCAAACTTTGAAATACTTGAAAACACCTGATCTTTGGTCCAAGAAAATAACCAGAATTTTGAGAAGCGTCATCAATAATAAAGGTAACAAAGGATTATACCCTCTATCGGACTATCTCCATTGGACCACAAACCTCAGAATATACCCAAATTCAAGTATATCGACTTTCGTTCAAAGGATTTGACGTTGGTTCTTAAATGAGGACTCTATTATGTTGTTTACCACATAAGCAGTTTAGAGTAGTAGAGTTTACACGCTTTTATCGTGTACTTTGGCAAAAGAGATGAGGGACTTTTTGGAAAGAATTTGCAATCCTTCTCGCTCAATAGGGACCCATTATTTTTATGCCCTAAATCTGCAGAATTTCTTCGGGGACCGACATTTAATCACCTTGGATATTTTGCATTTTTTTGTATAACGTGCCACGAGCAACTCCTTTTACAATCACCAATTCCCCTTTGGTGAGTCTCCATTTTTATTTGACAAAGTAGTTCTATATCCATCTGGGTCCAAAGCAATTCCCGAGATCAGTTCATCGCAAATCGGTACATGGCGCACATCTTTCAAAACACTAATGTGCATCCAACATTTGTTCTTTAAGGAGAAAAGTCTCCGATCCCGCCCATTTTGAGTAACGTGTGTACCCATTTCACAGTGCCAGAATAACCGGCTACATATCTGCAAAAAAGATCTTCTTAACGGGGTGTGGCATGATAAGAGGCTGCCATCATGTGTCGACACCACCCATTCCGCACTCTATATCTCCAAGTGCCTGATTTTCTTCCTCATTTATGAGGAGAACATATCGTCTTATTTTGCCACCATGGAGTATGTTGTCTCATTATTCTGGCCGAGCTGCGTCCCCTTTGCCCCTTATAGATTGGGACAATCTCTTTGAAGTGTCCTGGTGTGATCGCAATTGTAGCAATTCTGGCCTTTGATTTGATAGGACCTTGGACTTTCCACGAGCTCCGGATCTACCATAGTTATGAGCTCCTGTGGTAAACTTCTGCCTCTACTTTCCGTGATGAGGCCTGCCATGATTTTCGGCCTTTTTCTCCTCTTCTCATTAAGCAAAAGGGCTGATGTGAATCCATTCCACTCAATTCGAGTCGCTTTACCATGTAACATAGTTGTGATAAGTATAGTAGTAAGATGGCCAACGACGGTTTGTTAAGGAGCAGATGGCTTTATCTTCATCACGATCTTTACTCCGAGGTTTGCTAGCGGCTGTGATTCGTCCAAGTACATTTAAATGAGACAAAAATTGTACCTCACCCATATTGCAGCGCATATAACGCTTCTTAGTACAATTTATTTCGTCAGCGTTTGGACATGTATAGATTTTCTACCTGTGTCCAACATGCACAGCACTCTCTTAATCGATGGATTTTATTAAACTACCTCATATGTAGTGCAATTATTGCATAGCGCCTTTTCATACATTTCTTCACAATCCTCAGTTTCATGGATTTGGGCTTTGGATTTTGCCGCCTAGTGCCTTATGCAAACCCTGATTGGAGAGCAAACTCTTTCATCTTTCTCTGCACGTGGAGAAACCCCTTATCCCGTGAATTTTGCTACCTCGTACTTACTCCAGACAATTTTTTTATTGAGGTTATGTATAATAAGCCTGCAAAAAAATATTTATGTTAAATTGAGCAGAAACGTGCTCTGATACCAATGTGGAATAAATCCGTAACAAAAAGACGATTTGCGCGGTTAATAAAGGAACAAAATGTGGAACAATTCAATGCGGTTTTAAACACGAGAATCAAGAAAAATAATGGACACAAGATGTTACGTGAAACCCTTCTAAATAAGGGAAAACCACGCCCGAGGGAGAACGAATTATCACTATAGAAGGATTTAAAATTGTAGGTCTGGTAAAACACTCCAAAGACCACTACACATTCAAAAGAATAACACTCTTTGATTTTTCCACCTCACTACAATATAGCTCACACTCTCTATTTTTTTAACAGATTATTGCCTCTGTGAGGCCCACTCTTCTTTTATCGCCTTTGAATTCTTTTTGGGTGTATTTTGAATGAGCAGGATCTCTCTATTTATAGAAAAATCTACTCCTAATGATGTCACCAAGGAACATCACAAGAAACACAGAGATTTCAACATTTCACCTATGTAGAATCTGGATAAGATCGTTAGTGAAAAAAGAAATGGTGAGTTGAATGTTGTACTGCAACATTGTTGACTTTAACAACAATCAACTAACAAAATTCAACCATTTTTGCTATGTTTATCTACAATGGGTATGGACTCAACACCTCCTGCTCCCAAGCGCTGTTGGAATAGGAAAAGGTTTTGAGATTATGATGATTCAAGTTGTCCTACTTTTTTGTCTTGTAACTTTGGAGAGTATCAGCATTCACTTGATTTTTTGTATGTATGAATGATCTTTTACTATGAAATAGAGAAGTTACATTCATAAAAACAGGTCCAAGGTTTAGTTTGGCAGCTCACCACAAGTCATGAAAAATATATGACAAATTCCACAAAAGAAATTGCTAGTATTGGGATTCCATTTCATAGGTAGACAAAAAGAACTACAAATTTCACCGGTCAGATTTCAAAGTATTTCAACTGAAACTAACTACCATATTTCAACCACTAAAACATTGAACATGTAATGAACCAGTCCAAGCCCTGGGTCAATACCTATAGGGATGTCACACAAGCAATTTTTGGCTGAGAAATAGAATCAAAAGACCTTCAGAAAGATTGATCTGGGATCCAGACCCAGTTAGCAACTAGTTCAGAATTAGGAAGAATAGTTGATCCTGCTTTCTCTAGGTCTAGTTCCTGGTCTCTGTAGATCCTAGTTCTTACTTTTTCAATATTTATGTTTGGCTTTGCCTGTGGAGTGTCGAATTGTCGTTGAGAAACTAGTTAGAGTCATCATTGAATTTGAGTTATCTACCTTGGTGCTTTCATCGATCATACTCCAATGGCAGCGGAATAATATCTTACCTATCTGGCTTCTTCTAGAAGGACTGGCTACCTCTTCCTTCCTTTTATTTTGTTAGTGAAGCTGTTAATTTGGTTTCATGGGTTGTTCCGCAACAAAGAATTATCTTCTATGGTTGGAACCATTTCAAGGTGAAATTGCTTTTTGCGATTTCGAGAATGGAACCTCACAAGTTCAACAAAGAGCGTGGCCTGTTTTGACTCCAGTAGCTAGCTCTCCGGCTTATTTTGTGTGCAATATTCTTACAAAAACTCACCAACCAACTATTCCAGTTGGAGCGTGAATCTACAAGCTTATTAGTATTTCTCAACGTGTTCTGTTGTTTCTTACACCTTTTTGAATCTTCCATTTGATCCTGGTATACCGGATACTTCTCTACTCTATGGTGCCAAAAAGACTATGGTTACATCTCTCTCTACTTACATTTTAATAGTTACATTGTGGGGTGAGAAAGTTTGTGGTCTTCGCGTGAATCATATAAGCACTGCAACGATACCATTTTTAAAATTTTAGAAGTGCCCTGGAGATTTTCTTAGCACCCAATCCAGTTATTCTAGTGCAAGTGTTTATGCTAGTCTATGTGATTATGTGTGTAACTGTGTATCATAAGATATGTAACACGCAATTAGAAGTTATATTCTTGGTGGACATGGCACATATCTATGGTTTGGTTGATGCTAAGGTTATTTTTCCTTTTAAGTATGCAATTCTTTCTGCGCGTGCTGCACAATTAGAAGTTATATTCTCATCCTGCGTTCTTTAGGTTTAGTTCCTCGTCTCCTTCTTCGATCATCCTAGTTCTTACTTTCAATATTTCTATATTTCAGGTTGGGTTTTTGCCTTTTGAGTGATTGTATTCACTTTGTGGAATTGGAAAAGACTTAAAATTACCCCTAAACTATCGGAAAAAGCTCAAATTTATCCTTAAACTATATTCTGGTTCAAAATTAACCTTCCCGTCAAAGTATTGGATTATACTAATCCTTCTAATTAACAGAAGTATAGTATGTTGTCACGTGGACGCTACATGGATACCACATAAGCACTAAACATTTCCACTTCCACATAGACTAATAAGATCCCTAATTCTAAGTTTTCCTCATTTCTCTTAAGATACTATTCCACCCATTTCCCCTCATTTTCGCGGCTAGGGCAAGAAACAATTTCATTTAAACCGTTTCAAAGACAAACTAGTGGATGCAATAAGTAGATTCTAAAAAGGCTCTAAACTAGAATTAACCACCCACCCCACCCCAACTTTCCCCCCCTTCACGACTAAATTCGAAATGAACATTCTTAGCAATCAGGCCATTGTACTTATGGGGAAGCTCATTTCAAGCCAAATCAGTGCATCGAGCAGATGAAATTCATTTAAAAAATCTCTAAAAAACACACACAAACATTTTAGCATACTTCTTCACCAAAAATGTATGAGTAAAGGTTGATTTGGGATCCAGACCTAGTTTCAGAAGACATTGTATCCAACAAATAGAGTATCAGGTCAGCTTGAGAATGGTGTTGTTAGATTTGGGAGACGTGTGTTTGGTATGAAGAAAAATGTTTCCAATTTTTCTTGTTTGGTGGGCAAAAGTTTTGCGGAAAATGTTTTTCCAAATCAATCATTTTCCTTCAAAATTAAGGAAAATTGACTTCCTCGTAAAAAATTAAGGAAAAACATTTTCCAAAGTCTTCTCAATTTCAAATTAAATTTTGTTTTGGAAAAAACATCAATTTAAAAAAAAATCAATTTCAAAATTGTTATTTTTTGACCCGATCCCTGACACCACCCTCCCCCACGCCCCCTCTCCAAAAAATTAATTTGCTTTTAAAAAAATATTGTCCAACTTCAAATTTTTATTTAAGCCCTACCGCCCCCTGCCCAGTTCCCCAACCCACCCCCACCCCAGCCTAACCCACAAAAAATTTAATTTGCATTTAAAAATACTATCAAACTTCAAATTTTATGGTTTTCACTCTACCCCTTCCCCACGTTCGGTCCCCACCTCACTAACCCCTCACCCCACCCCCACCCCCACCCACCAAAAAAATTATTTTAAAAAATATTTCAATTTATAAATTATTTTTCTACTATAGTAAAAATAAAAGATGGTCCTCAAAAATTTTTTATTTCAGAATTAAACAGTAAAAAAAATCATTTTCGGAAAAATTTTCTACTCACAAAACAAAAAAACATGGGGAAAATAAGTCCAAAATCTACTTGTTTTTAAGGAAAAACTTTTCCATGGAAAACCATTTTCTTCGTTACCAAACACACCCTTGGAGGAAAAAACATAAGATTGGAAGATACGGCGGATGCACTGTTATTATGTTGTTATATTTTAAGTATCAAGAGTCAAATTTGATCACATCCTCGATGCTAAAATAACAAAATAAATAAAAATACTCACGATAATGTTATATACTTTTATTTATCGACCAATCATTAAATTTTTCTTGTTAGAATTAATGAATAAAAAGATATAAATCTTTGATTCTTCGCCTCACTATCGTTAAGTCAAGAGCTTTACTTTGTTCTTTTATGAAAAAGTTCTCGTAAAATCCTATCACTAATTATTAATTTTTTGTCATTATAACATTAATTAATAAATGATGTTTGATATAAATTAAATAATAACAAAAGACAAGTAAATGAATTCTTTTTAAATTTTCATCTTCATTGACATAATAGAAGAGAAAAATTCAACCCTTAAAGGAATGATTAAAATTATTTCTTTTTTTTTCCGATCTTGAATGGACGGAATACTTATTGGGATTGCATTATGAATGCCAAGTCAAACTTTAATATCAAGGTATGCGACTCACCATTTGGAAACGAAGATTTATTAATTTGCGGATAACTTACAGATTACCATCAAAAGAATTGAGCTTATGTGTGTATTTCTTTTAGTTGTATAAATACTCTTTTATATAGGCACTAGCTATGGCTTGAGCGTACTTTGATCGATCTGTTTGGAAAGTCATCTAGTAATTGGAATTTATGTAATTACCATCTACTAATTACACGGTCTAGTAATTACATTGACTTGTTTGGTTGCTACAATATAATTACACATGTCCAGTTTTGCAATCATAAAAATATATTAAATTTTAAAAATTAAAATTATTTATTTAAAATTTATACTATACAAATAAAAACTTTATAAATAATTTAAATTAAATATTTATAAGAGCAATATTCTTTTTGGGAATATATTGCATAATAAGTATATGTTCTCAACTAATATTATGAAAAAAATATTGATTTATATTTTTTTACAAATTAATACATTTGTAATGAATTGAATCAGTAAACAACTAAAAGTATGAAGTTTCTACGAACATAGTGAAAGGAATGTTTGATAAAAAGATGACATATAATTAATATGTCATCATAAATTATTAAACTCTTCGACACAAAAATAATCTATCAAGACTAATTAAAAAAATAACTTGCAATTGTGAAGTAAATAATTACTACAACAAATGAAACGAAAATAAACACAACTTATAAATTCAAACCAAAAAATTTAACAAAGACCCTTATAACAAATTCCATTATAGCATAGCATAAATATGATTTATTTTTTTTTATTTTTTTAAAAAAAAAAATAAGTCTATACCTTAATTAGCAACAAATTCTATTTTAATTTAAAAGTTTAGAATACCTATAAAAAATTATACTCATGAGAAAATAAAGACATGGATAAATGAAATAGATAATACAAAAATATTGCATATTTCACATAAAGTATGGTTGAGAACGAGAAGAAAATGAAATATAATAATATAAAATAGTAAATAAACTTGTAAAATTTTTTAGAATAATAAAAATAATAATAGAACTAGAAATAATAGAAGTTAAAAAAAAAATAAAAAAATCAAAATAAAATTACAAAAATAATAATTAAAAAGTAATCAGCCATGTAATTAGCAATTCACAGCTTCTGCAGGTAAAAAGGAGAAAGGAGAGTGGTGTAATTACCCCCTACCAATTACACCAGTTATCTGCTGACCAAATAATTATCCTGTCCAACCAAAGAGAACAAACAGTATATTTACACCAATTACACCAAATCCAATTATCAATGTGTTCTTCCAAATATGCCCCAAGTAATTCTAGTGGATTTTTTTAGACTTGAAGAGCATGGATTGAGCTCGTCGTGTCAACGTAACAGAGATGTAATTGAACTTCATTCAAGTCATATAATCTAACTATGCATATATTGAAAAGAGCACAACAGTACAAACAGAGAGGTTGCAAAATGCAACTCTGAGAATCCACAAAACTCTTCAAAAACAAATTACTGAAAGTTGCACTATATTACATACAGTAAGTTCACTCTTGCAATGTAAAGAAGACATAACAAATTTATATACACTGCTTATTACAACAGGAAAAGTGAAGTGCTTTCGAGTTTGATGAAGGATCAGAGAAAGATTATTTACACAGAAAGAAGGAGATTGGAGAGAGAGCTCTTGTTCTTCAGCGACTAGAGTGAACGTGAATTTCGCCTTCCATAGGTCCTAGTCACAGCTCCAGACTGATCAGAAATGTGATTGTTCTCCTTTTCCTTTAGTGAATGTACCATCCAACAACCGTCCCTCCAATATGTATAGCTTACTTCACGGATATGTGAAACTTTCCAAGCATCAGCACCTAGTTTGTCTGGACGCAACGTCATGATAAATTCATCAGGCATGTCAAAGAATTCAAGAACCTTCAGATTTAGGAGGCACTCTATTCCAGTTGGCACAGTCTCAAGCAAAGCACATCGCAGGATAACCAGCTTCTCAAGTTGAGGTACTGCACCTTCCCCGATTGTCACCTGCCTTAGTCCTTCCAACTTGTCAAATATTAAAAGCTTAAGCCTTTGAAATTTGCCTTGCTCAAAGTACAGTTCCCTTCCGGTGTATCCTACAAGAAATTCAAGATGGACAAGATTGGGCAAATCTTGGAGATATTTCAGTGGATCTTCTGATAAATGAGTCCACCTGAAGTAAATTTTGACTAAGGAATTAAGATCTTGAATCCACGCAGGCAACTTAACAATGTGTCCTGTCAAATACAGGCGCTGAAGAAGAGGTGGAGGAGATGACATGTAAGAAAGATCAAGTATCTCATGCTCTTCCACCGATTTAAGATTTAAAGACTCAAGCTTGCGGAGCTTTTGAATTGATGAGCACACTGTCCTCCCATCTTCTTTTCTCAACTTCAGAATACAAAGTCGTCTCAGTTCACCCAACATTCCTACTTCTCTAAGTATGCCACTGCCAGGGGTTGCCTCAATATACACAAGTTTCTGCAAGGCTCTCAAAGCTCCGATTCCTCGGAAAGCCTTAAAACCTGGTGAACAGTTGTAAGGAAGATACGAAAGGATACATGGCTATAGACTAAAAGGTGACGGAGATTTTCAAGTTTTAAAATCTCCACAGGCAACTCAGTGACATGTGTCAGCTTGAGATCTAATATTTCTAGCTGTTTGAGTCTTCCAATGGATCTCGGAAGTTCTTTCACATTGGTATTCCTCAAGCTTAAATGCCTTAAGTGAAAACAATTGAACGACTTGTCTCTGGAATCATTCTTATAGAGCTACTATCAAACTAAAACTATTAGCATCGGGAGCTACAAGAGCACTGAAGTTTGCTACGCAAAAGACAAGAAACTGGGATCTGCTCACCAATGTAAGCAAAAGAGCGAAAAGTTTAGTTAGTGATGAACTTTTCACTTGTAGGTTCCCCAAGATGCCATGTATTGAAAGCCGTCGAGTTTTTTCAGGCCACAATTTATTATGCTCATCAATTGTTGCAGTAAAGTTATCATCTCTTGATTTTGATAGAATAAGCTCGCGGTACAGATCATGAATCCTACCCAATTTCATGCTACCGTCATCATTTGTTATGCACAGGGAAGGATCAAGCTTCTGTTGATGAGCTATGAGATAGCCGTCTGACAAAGTCTTCAACTGTCCTCGATCTTTTGTTTACAAATCATTCCGTTATCCACGGTAGATCAGTTTGTATGCGCTCAAATTAGATAATCCTCAGGATAAATGCTCAAATACAGGAAACATGGCTTAAGATAGTAGGGGAGATCATTGAAACTGAGTAACAAAACTATTCTCATACTCTCAAATTTGTCATTGCTATCCAGTTCAGGGCCAAGGCTGTGATTCAGCATTCCCCATTCCCTAATGTTGTTCCTGTTCTTTGTAGCCAAAACCCCACCAACGGCCACAATAGCCAGCGGCAATTCACCACATTTTTTCAAGATGTTCCTTGAAATGCTCTCCAAATGTGAAGGACATGAAAAGCCATGAAATGCCTTTTGGCAGAAAAGAATCCATGACTCTTCAGCAGACAAGGGTTTCACCTCATAAACATAGCCATTGGTCTCTGTGCTACAAAAGGAAGCCACATCCAAAAGACGTGTTGTGAGGATAACACGACTTCCGTCATTTACATCAGGCAATGCATATCTGATAGCTTCCCAAGCTTGAATGCTCCAAACATCATCAAAAACTAGCAAATATGCTCTTGATTGCAGGAATACTTTGGCAATTGTTTTTAGCCTGTTACTACTCATGGTGTTTAGACCTTCAGGTGCTGGCTGCTTCACTTCATCGTAGAGCTGTTGAATCATATCTTTCAAAACTTCCTCAACCTTGAAGGACTTGGAAACTGTTATCCAAGCAAGACTATTGAAGTTTTTCTTGACTGTTGCATCCTCATACACTTTCTTAACCAGGGTGGTCTTTCCTGAACCTCCCATTCCCACCACCGAAACCACCTTAAGTCTAGGATCATCCTCCACGAGCCAACCGATTAGCTGCTGTGTGGGATTTTCAATGCCCACAAGCTCAGCTTCTTCTAACAATAATGCATCACCTCTGCGATCATTTGCAGCATCGTAGGCATGGTTAGAATGCACCCTTGCTCCGGGACAAAAATGTAACGAACCTCTGATGGCCATTGCAATATTGTAATCTTGATTTGATTGGCTGGATTTGCAACGACAGTTTATGGCGGAATTTGATGTTTGATTGAGGAAAACCCCCCAATTAGCAGAAAAACAAAGATCCACGATAGTGATGATCATACGACAAGAGTATGGACTCATCAAGAACATCCTCGATGTCATTAGCAACATCTCTCACTTGCCTAACCCAGACTTTGACCTCAGAAGCTCCCTCTTCGAAAGCATCAGCCGCACCTAGAAAGCCATATCTCTCAATCTTTTTGTATACTGTATATCATGCTTGACTCCCTGAAGCAATATTGCTTCTTCAGCTAATAAGTTTGTGAGTTTGTCAAGTATGAAAACGACAGCACAGTCTGCCATCTCTACCTGATCTTCACAAGTGTCTATGCTCATCTCTTTTTGTAATGAAAATAAAAACAGCCCCATCTTCCAGGTAATTCTTTTGAAGAGGAAAAACTCAAAACAAAAACAAGTCAATATTGGAAATATTATATATTGTGGTCCCCTGATTAGACATTCACTGAAGCTGCACTCCTTTATGCATTAACAAGACCTTGGACAGACTAGACTAAGAAATTTCAGAACAATTACTCAGAAAGTTGTAGCAAACACAAGTAATTAGGTCAAATTACAAGGAATTTCTCTGGAAATTTTGGGAACTCCTTATTAAACTAATATCTAAACTTACTCTGGCTGTCTTCTACCAGAGTGACTCAACAAAAGGATATATATTAATTTTTTTCGATTGAGTAAATCGTGGTTGTTCCAGCGATTTTGCCATTTTGATTAATATAAAATTTTATATACCATTTTGAAATTTTTATTAATATTTTATATCCTTTAAGCTCCGATCTCGTCTTTAGAGTGTATTATTTGGTTGAATATTTTATTTATGCGCTTTTTCAAAGTGCACGGAATATATTACAATTTTTTATTTTTTTTCTTAAATTATGTGAGTCTTTATTTAATGTTTTAGCTTACATGCTGAAAAAGTTGTGGTAAGTATAACTTTTTTTAGTCAATTATATTGAATTGACATAGTCATATTTGATTGATCAAAACATGTTATTTGTACACTTCCTACATTTTTATTGCTTTTAATTAAACGTGGCATGTTATGTCATTTTGACATCTATTATAATTTACTTTTGCTCTTTGATGTAATTTTATCAATCTTAAATTTAATTTTTTGAAGTGGAAATGTGTTCTACGTATACTAATTTTAATTAATAGTAACAATAAATACACATTTTTTTGTGAAAAATAGATTCCAAAAAAATCTTATAAGCTGAAGTGAACATATATCTTTTTTTCATTACAATTAAAAAAAAAGGCAACTAATTTCATTACCATCATTGAAAAGGTTAATTTTGTAGATAGTTTCTAAAAAAATCCTAATCCTAAAACTTATTGGAAAAGGAAAAAAAGTTTCCAAAAAAATCTTATAAGGAGGGTTTGATGAGTTAAAGTTTCTTAGTACAATTTTAACCTTTAAAAATAATTGTTCTTGTTCGAGTGAGTGTGAGAAGAATGGATATTAAAAGAGTTTTCATGAGTTGTTACAAAATCGAGCAGCAACCTGATGATATTTTCAACTTGATCGAATTAGCTCTGCGTGTTGGTGCATTCAAGTATCGACCACAGTTTGAAAAGCGCAAAGCCAGGATCATCAAGTTCATCAAATGCCTAAAGCTGCTAATGACCCTCCTGCTCCCAAGCGCTGTTGGAATAGGAAAAGGTTTTGAGATTATGATGATTCAAGTTGTCTTACTTTTTTGTTTTGTAATTTTGGAGAGTATCAGCATTCACATCATTTTTTTTGTATGTATGAATGATCTTTTACTATGAAATAGACAAGTTACATTCATAAAAACAGCTCCAAGGACATGATTACTTATGTCCTGGCTCTACGTTTTCTCTTGGCTAGTCGAGCCACATGATTACTTAAAACACCAGGAGCCAACAAACTGATTACACTTTTCTCTACAGAAAATCAATCACCTATTTAAGCAAGAAATAATTACTCTCTAATCTGTAGAACTGTAACTAGTAACTTACACATCCCTTTTTCATAGTCATACATTCACTAACTTAATTAATCAGCTCAAGTTCAAATTTAATATCCAAAGACTTTCTGGAGACAAGACATTTGAAAGTGGATTTTGGTTCATCTCAAATTAGTACTGAGAGAAAGTAATGAACAAGACTTATTTAGCAAGACAACAAAACTAAAATTACCTTATGAGGAATAATTAAATGCAAAGGCTGTACACTTCTCATTGAACATAGCAAGGATTTTTACTGTCAATGTTAAAATAATAAGAGTAGAGATTCTTAAGAGCACCTTAGCCTCATTTTCCTTTAGTTTGGTTTGTTTCCAGATCTGCAATGAATTAGAATGCTTACGCTGTTCTCTTATAGCAGTATACATGCCTGAATTCTTACTCTATCTCTGGCACAAAAAGTCATCAACCATTGGAATCGAGTGAAATACTTACCTGAGGATGATCTCGTGAACTTGAAAAAAGATAATTATCTCAAGGTTAAGTTCAGCATCACATTCTAACCAGTGAAGATGCACTAACTCCAGATATCATAGGTATACTGATAATAAAGATATTGCTTATTTGTGCCAAACATTTGTTATTGTTCAAGATGTGCTAAAGAAATATTGAATGATTATAAGAAGAAACTGAAGTCATAGATGAATAAATGATCTTTTGTTTTGTATTTTAGTTATTTGGCAGCAGTAATAAAGTAGCAATATCAAAATGAGATTCTAATAAATGAAAGTAAGTTTTAGGACTCTACCACTATTTGTTGCAGGTATACCCAGTCAAGTTGCTTAGATGATCTAGATATTAGATGCCTCGAAACAGACCATCTCGCTCCATTTAAAACACAACCAGTTTCCCTGCCACAGCTCATTTTGGCTGACGCTAAAGTGAAACAGAAAATCCTAAGAAGCATATCATTCATTGCATCCAAGCTCCACTGATAATGCTATTGGGTAAAAGAATAACATCAGTTCCACCCTGACTACACAGTTTACATACTATATGTTGCATGGGATAACAAATCAAACAAACTCAGTTTCGGACAATGATAAAGGGAAAACAAACAGCTTGCAAACATGGTGAGAGCACAGAGTGGGGACCTTTCTAGTTAATATTGATTAAAGAAAAACTCAAATCGTGAGACCTATAAATAATGGTGTTCGTTTTCATATTCTAATTAGAAAATCAATTCATGTCTTGGATTATTTTAAATTGCATAACCATAAATAATGCCAAGGTCAGGTAGTTCTGTCATAGTATTTTGGGGTCCAGATGCATTTATTCCGCCACAAAAACAGCAAGCAGTGAACAACTACCATTAATGGAACTTCTTGATACGCAAAAATACAAAGTAAAAGAAGAAACATATACACCAGATCAGAACAAAAGATACCCAAACTCCCTAATTCCAGATAGAGCAGTCATATGTATGTAAATCCAAGCCTCATCACCAAATAATGCTTCAGTCTTCAGTTGCTGGCAAATTTATCACACAAATATATAAGGTCAAGACCTTCAATATTGAACAGAACGAACTAGTGGATGCACTAATTAGATCTAAAATGCTAATAAACCAGTAATTTAACACACTTCCTTCACGAATTAATTCGAAATGGCAATTCTTAGAAATCAGGCCATTGTACTTACGGGTAAGCTTCATTTCAAGCCAAATCAGTGCTCTAGCAGATGAATCATTTCAAAAATCTACACAACAAACACAGAAACATTTTCAGCATACTTCTCTTGCCATAAAATGTCATGAAGCCCATAGAATAATTATGAAAAATAACTTTTATAGAATAATTATGAAAAATTCTTATTTTAATTTAAAAAAATTAAATTTTCAAATTTTATAAAGATATTCTTATTTCCTTTATCTTGTATTTTAATGAAGTTAATACACATTTTTTTTACCTTGTATAGAAACTCTTTTTAACCTACAGTCATTATTTTTTCTCTTTTATTTTTCTATTGATTTTATTTTCTTTGTTTTTAGTTTTGATTTGATTTCAAATTCAATTACAAATTTCTTCTATTTAAAATAAGTTAATTTTGGATGGATATCAAAATAAATGAAGAAAATTAAATAAAACATAAAAAATCAAAATGTTAAAATTAAAGGACACTTTTATATTATTTTAAAAAGAAATTACACATAATTTTTACAAAATAATTAAAAGTGAAGATAAGAAATTATTATTTTTTTAAAAAAAAAGAAATTAAAATAATCTTTTTGCAAATAAAAATAATTAAATATACATAATATTTAAATTCAATTAATCTGTGTAGTAACTAATTACAAAGCTACCAATCAAAAAATGACACATGTCCAATTTGTGGACTCATCAATCTTCAGGAGAGTGTGCAAATTATCTGTGTCATGTCAATGTTTGTGATGTATTTATTCTATTTTAAATTAGTTTAGAGGGTAATATGACTCTAGTTAAGTATAAGTGTGTCTCTAAGATTTCAATCATAATCTAAAGGATTTCTAAATTAATAGTCTATACTTATTTATTATATTTATAAGATAAATATAAAATTTGAAAAAAGTTACCAGGTTCGGCGTACCCCTAACTCCTACTAGAGCTCAGCCCCTACAAATAATATCACTAAAAATAACAAATGATATTTCAAGTGAATAATGAATTGGCTCCAACGAAGGATACAAACCAAAGCTGCAAACTACATCCAAACAACTTAATTATGCATGAGTCTATGGCTCGTTTGTTCCGGGAACAAGTTCATATGGGATTAATAATCGTAAGATTAACTATTATAAGATCGTTGGTCCATTTTTAATGTAGGATAAAAATAACATCACAATTTCAAATAATTTATCTAGTTATTTAAATACGAGATAAATTCATTTTTAAATTAATTTTAAAATTAGTTATCCATATCCCTTATACCAAACAATCCCTAAAAGACACTTATCCAATTGGGTATTTTAAAATTATTGTTACCTCAGGTTTCAAAGTAGCATAATCTTTTAACATATAGTAAAAGGAAAAAATAATTTTGTAAAAGGTAATGCTAAATGGTCAGAAAAGTTGGCCAGAATTTTAAAAAGTCTATAATATCGTTTTTATTTTTCTCATAAATTAATTTTTTCCATTTTTTTAATTAAAAGTTATTAAAGTTAAAAGCGTTAAAGTGTTCAAAAAAGAAATAACATAAGTGTGAAATACTCCCCCGTCTCATTTTATATGTCAAGTTTTTACTTTAAATTTGCATTAAGAGTTGTTGTAACTTTACCTTCTATCCTTATTTAATTTTTTGTAACTAAAGTTTTCAATCAATAATAGAATAATTTATTTTGATAATTAATTAAACCATTGAACATTGATCATTACTTAGTTTTCTAAGTTGGTCATATGTGTATTTCAAGGTTAATACTTCACCAGGTGTGAACAAAATGATCATTTTTAGCATTGAATTTTAGAAATATAACAATCATCATAGATCAATTATTTATAGCCTGGATATGACATATAAAATGAGATGGAAGAGTATATTATTTAACAATTTTGATCAAATTCTGGCCAAAAGTATTTTTCCTTTGTAAACTTGTGGGCAATCCTAACAATTTTGGAAAGAAAAGTGCTAAATGGCCGGAATTTGATTAAAAAAATAAAAAACTTATAATATTTTTTTCTTTTAAAAAAAAACTGATATTTTTTTAATTTATAATTAAAATATATTAAAATTAAAAGGATAAAAATATTTTAAAAAGTGAAATAATATAGAAAAAATATCATTTTGGCTAAATGGATTTTTTGGTTTCTAAATCTTTATAAGAGGAGTTTGATAAGTTGAAGTCTTTTCATTATACTTTAAACAAATTACTTTCTTTTCCTTTCATAAATGTTGTTCTTGTTCGAGTGAGCGTGAGAAGAATGAATATCGAAAAAACTTTTATGAGTTGTTACAAGATCTAAGCAAGTTGCTTGATGAAATAAACTATTCATATTTAGATAATAAAAAAATTAGTACATCTTTATTTTTCTCGAATAAAATTTGGTTTATATTTAAACATACTATAGCTTTATAGATAGTATCATAGGGAAATATACAATAAAAATATATTAAATTAATGTAATGTTTAATCATAATCAATTGAAGTTTGAAATGACAATAAAATTAATATTATATCAATAAAATCACTCAACTTAGATATTTATATCAATACAATCACTCAATAAATTTATCATAATATAGAAGTTTGAAATGACAAAATAATTTTGTTTTTATAGCACAAATAAATAAAAAATTTAAACCCATTAAAACTTTTTAATGGATATGATTTATTTTAGGAAAAATAACTTAAATACACAACTATAAGTTTTATGTTCTCTAATTTTCCCTTCATTTTGTTTAAATATTACATTAAATTTCTTTTTTTGAATTTTAGGTAAGGTTATATAGGGCGTGTGCAAAAACCGAAAAGGACAAATAAACCAGAACCGATAAAATGTTATGGGTTATTGTTATTGGGTTACTGGGTTATTGGATTTTAATGGTTAGAAAAAAATAAATATTGGGGTTTTGGGTCGATTTCGGTTTTCCTATTGGTTATTGGTAAAACATTAACCCAATAAGACGATATTATTTACTACTTTACCCTCCTCAATATTAAATTAGACAATAATTTAATACATAATAAATCATATTCGCTTTTCAGGCTATGTGATTTTTGGTTACGAAATTGCGTTGAGAACTTCATTGATTTATCTGGGGATCAAGAACTGTTCAAGATTGTCGCATTTGAAATATTTATTTTTTGTTAATTCTAGTTCGTAATGTAATGGTAGGAGGATAGCGGTGGGAAAGGAGGGGGAGAGGGGAGTAAAGGACCAACACACCCCCCTCTCCCTCCAAATCCCACTCCCCCCCCCCTCCCACCCGTTCCAACTAACACCCTCCCTACTCCCCTCCTGAATCAACATTCAACGTTTTCTACATTGTTTTGGCGGTAAGTTGGTACATGTAATTATACATAGTACTATTATATCTTATTTGCTCGATTATTTTTATTGGGTTAACCGAAACCGAACCGTAACATCAAAAACCGATAAACCGATAAACGATATAAGAATTTCTTATTGGTTTGTATTGGGTAGCATATGTTAAAACCGAAAAAACCGAAAACGAACCGATGATATGTAAAACCGAACGAAACGAACGATGCAACCACTTAGCCTTATAGATAAATTTACATTCTTCTCTCCTATTAATACACAATTACCATTTAATGCATATTTTTTTCCATTAAAACACTTCAACCTTTTAAATCATTTTTTGAATTTTGAAATTTTTCAATTTAAACACTCAACCTTTTCAAATAGTTTGTTTTTTTTTTGAATTATTAATTAATTAATTTCAACTTAAAAGATCTAATTTTGAAATTTTGGAATTTCAAAATTCAAAAAATTTCAAATTTCAAAATCAGACAACTATTAATTCTCCCGTTTTCTTACTCCATCAAGTTTTCACTTCCTTTTTTTCACATAATCATCTTCCTTCTTTTAAACCCGGCAAAATTTAGGGGTTTCATTCTTTTATTCTTAATCCATCATCTTTTCTCTTAATCTGTACATCGCTCTTAACACAGCATCTTTTTATTATAACCATCATCAGTTCGTTCTTTCTTCTCTTTTTTGTTTTTGTTATGTTCTATTAATCATAGTAATGGATCCGTAATTAATAGAAGGAGACATGAGTCGACGATGAAAATTGGAAAGAAGACAAACAGGAAAAAAGCTGTGAATGATTCTATGAATTTTCAGAAGGATTCAAACAACGATTCTGGCGAAACATCAAAATCAAAGGTCTTGTCAAATACAACAAAAAAAAGAAAAAAACAGCAGCAAAAATTGTGTTGTTAGCTACATTGTCTCGGAGTTAGTATTTTGGTACTTAAAACTGTTGTTGAAATAGTAAAATTTAAGGACTGTTAGTGTGCTTGCCGATACATTTGAATAAAGTGTGTATAGTGTTTTGATGGTGAATTGATACCTTGAATTTGGGGGTATCATAATATTTATATGTATCATGAAGTTTGAAAAATTGTGATAAGTATATTCATAAGTTTAGTAATGCGTCATCAACTTTGCTTGATGATACATATAGAATCCAGTGTGTACATGGTTAGTCAATTCACTGATAAATGTAGTAGATATGTATAAAATGTTTTGCATATAGTATGAAGTTCTGGAAAACGGAATATCATGTATCAATAAACCCCCGGGTATTAGTTGTTTAGTTGAGTACTGATACAGTTTTGAAAATTGTTATCATGTATCATTCACTTAAGTTTAGTAATGGTCATAACTGTACTTGATGAACATATGAGAAATCAGTGTGTATATTGTTTAATCGATGTTCTGATACAGGATTCATTTTTTCAGTTCAAAATATAGTTAACACTCATATCGTTCTTAAGTTTATCGAGACAAGGGAGTTACCTTAGACAAATGATCGAATTTCGATTTCTTTCTGATACATCAAATCCAATCGGCTTGCAATGCTTGCTTTGAGATGAGAAAACGAATTGAATCTCCCAACAACGATTCCGTCGATTTTGTAACTTTCATAACGCAATTCGTTCACAAAAGGCCAGGAATTGTTCTCAAAATTGAATATTCTATTTTGAAAAATCCACTTTAACAACAATAAAAGTACTGTAGCTCGAAATTAACAGTTGTTCAAAAAATTGTTTTCAAAAATAGATGATATATCTTTGTTTTTAAAAATTGAAGTAATATACAATTAAGTGCATGATTTTGAATGATAAGGATAGTTACCGTAAATTTAGTGTTTATAACAACATTAATGTACCATTTTTTTCCCTTTTTTTTCTCAAACAGTTTTTTTAGTTTAAATTATCATGTAGCATTTACCACTCGTATCACTAGAGCATAAAGTATAACGGCCCCTCAACAAATTTACGGGGATTTTTTGTAATACAAATTGTAGGGACAGAATGTTAATTATTGATCTACAATATGGGATCCTTAAATTTTTAGTATATTTATTTAACGAAAGAGGCGTTACCTAAAAGCAAATAATGATTGCGCCACGTTGATTAAATGAATAATAAAACAATTATATGTTTTAGTGATATAATTTCCTTTTTAGTGATCAATTTTGCGTGTGTTTACGATAAAAACAAACACTGATTGGTTTTTATCTAATTTACCAAATATATGTATTGCGGTAACTTATTTTGTCTAGTACAAATTTCATGGAAATATTGCAAATTTAAGTACATTAAGTAATAGTATAATAGCTAGTCACTAATTACAGGTTTGTCATAAACTTCTATAAATTTTTTTTATTTTATTTATGGCAGGGTTCATATTTATGTATTATTTTGTCATGTCAATTTTTTTTTAATGACAAATTTAGTTTAGTGATTTTATTGATATAAAGGCCTAAGTTGAGTGATTTTATTGATATAAAAATTAAAAATGAGTGATTTTATTGATACAAAATAAAGTTTAATGATATTATTAGACAAATTCTCATTGAAAAGGTTAATTTTATAGAAAGTTTCTAAAAAAAAAATCCTAATCCTAAAACTTTTCAGAAAAGGAAAAAGAAGTTTTTCTAAGGATGATTTGATGAGTTAAATTTGTGGGCAGTCCTAAACAACATAGGAAAAGGAAAAAATAATTTAGTAAATTTGTGGGTAGACCTAAACAATATCGGAAAAGGGTTTAAATTTCTAAAATCGTACCATTCAAAAATGGAAATTATTGAAAAAGGTAAATTTTGTAGCACTCCTAGCCATAAAAGATATTAAGAAAAGTTTCCAAAAAAATCTTATAAAAGGGTTTGATGAGTTTAAGTTTCTTATTACACTTTTAACAAATTACTTTTTTTTCCTTTGATAATTGTTGTTCTTGTTTGAGTGAGTATTGTGAGAAGAATGGATATTGAAAGAGTTTTCATGAGTTGTTACAAGATCCAGGAGCAACCTGATGATATTTTCAACTTGATCGAATCAGCTCTACGTGTTGGTGCATTCAAATATCGGCCACAGTTTGAAAAGCGCAAAGCCAGGATCATCAAGTTCCTCATGAATCCCTCAATGACATCAACTGATGAAGAAGAGGAGGAGGAGGAGGTTATGAAGGACAATGTTGGTGATCAAGATAGCATCGAAGAGCCTGAGAAAGAAGAAGGGGATGGGTTAGGAACACAACAAATAACTGCAGAAAGCAACAAACCCTTGTTGAGGAAGATTAGAATAGTCATCCGCAAGTCTGTAAAAGTTGCTCCTGCAGAGAAACAGAACAATGGCAATGCAATAACAGAAAGCAGCACGGAGTTGAAGAAAACTGACTTGGTTCAACAGCGGGATAAACCACAGTGCCATAATACTACTACTATGCCATCAAGAAAGAGGATGAACGCGTCCACCAAACGAGTACAAGTTGCTCCTCCTCATGTAAGACTTCTTTCTGATTTATCTTTCGAGAAGTGCCTTGACAGAGAAAAGCAGAGCCACAAAGGTTTCAAGAAGATGGAGAGTGATCATAACACAGAAAAGAAGAGAGAAGGAGGAGCACAAAAGACCCCTTCCCAATGCAGGAGAAAAGAGTGCACCACTGGTTCAACTAAGAGCATGCAGCCGCCATTGATGAAGATGAATATAGAAGTTTCTCCTCCTCTTCATCCAAAACAAAGCAACTGCAGTTCAAGTAAAACACCAATGCAGAAAACATCACAAAGCTCTGCAGTTGCAAGACCAATTTTCCATTAGAAAGAAACACAGTAGCTTTTGTGACACTGTGATTGAAGAAAGAATTGAATCAAGCAAAGAGGAAGTTGAGCAAAGGTAGCAGATGAAAGGGGAAGCAAAGAGAGATTGTATTGGTAGACTTTCATCAAATGCCTAAAGTTGCTAATGACCCTCCTGCTCCCAAGCGCTGTTGGAATAGGAAAAGGTTTTGAGATTAGTTTTTGTCTTGTAATTTTGGAGAGTATCAGCATTCACTTCATTTTTTGTATGTATGAATGATCTTTTACTATGAAATAGACAAGTTACATTCATAAAAACAGTTCCAAGAACATGATTACTTATGTCCTGGCTCTACATTGTCTCTTGGCTAGTCGAGCCACTTAGTTACTTAAACCATCAGGAGCCAACAAACTGATTACACTTTTCTCTACAGAAAATTGATCACCTATTTAAACAAGAAATAACCACTCTCTAATCTGTAAGACTGTAACTAGTAACTTACACGACCCTTTTTCATAGTCATACATTCACAAACTCAATCAGCTCTAAGTTCAAATTTAATATAGAAAGACTTGCTGGAGACAAGACATCTGAAAGTAGACCGGTTCATCTCAATTTAGTAATGAGAGAAGTAATAAACAAGACTTATTTTGCAAGAAAACAAAACTAAAATTACCTTATGAGGAATAAGTAAATGCAAAGGCTGTACACTTCTAATTCAACATAGCAAGGAGTTTTACTGTCAATGTTGAATTAATAAGAGTGGAGATTCTTAAGAGCACCTTAGCCTCATTTTCCTTTAGTTTGGTTTGTTTCCAGATCTGCAGTGAATTAGAATGCTTCCGCTGTTCTCCTTATACAGTATTCATGCCTAAATTCTTACTCTATCTCTGGCACAAAAAGTCATCAACCATTGGAATCGAGGAGAAAACGAAAACACTGACGTGAGGAGATCTGGTCTGAGTTGAAAAAGATATTTATTCAAGGTTAAGTTCAGCATCCCATTCCACCAAGTGGAGATGCACCAACTCCAGAGACTCATAGGTATACTGATAATTAAGATATCTTTTGTGCCAAACAACTGTATTGTTCAGATGTGTAAAGAAATATGAAGGATATAAGAATAAACTGAAGTCATAGATGAAAAACAATCTTTTTTTTGTATTTTAGCTATTTGGAAGCAGTAGTCAAAGTAGCCCATATCAGATGGATTATATCAATGGAAAAGCAAGTTTTTAAAATTCTGTACCACTACCAGTTGCCCTGCCACAGCTCATTTTGGCTGAAGCTAAAGTGAAACAGAAAATCCTTTAAGATTGCTACCACTTCAATTGCATCCAAGCTCCACCTGTAATGGTATTGGTAAAAGAATAAACATCAGTCCACCCCCTGCAACTAATAGTATACACTAACTTAAAACCTATACAGTTGCATTTGGATAACAAACCCAAATCAACTCAGTTTCGGACAACTAATAACGGGAACAAATAGATTGTAACATGGTGATGCCACACACTGAGGACTTTCTAAGCCGATGGTATTTGAGTCTCTGGTCTCACCGCCTGCTAACCTCCCTGAGTTTAAAAGTTCCAATATATATGGAAAGCTACTCAATTTTTTAAATCTTGTAAATGCATACATATAGATGTTCAGGTAAGGCGAATTTTGAAGATCTATAGCAAGTATATTACTGTAACACTACTTATCCTGATAGTTAACTGGTTCTGTCACTTCTTTTCTTTTGGCATATTATCAATATCATTCAGCATAGTCAAAAAAAAATTAGGTTGCACTCTTTCTATCTCTTCAGAAAATTGATGACCTATATAAGCAACAAACAATTACAAAGGGATTTCTGATCTTAAGACTGTAAGTAGTAACCAACGCACCCCTCTTTATAGTCACAGTGACTGTTACATATTCACAAACTCAATCAGCGGTAAGTTCAAATTCAATTTAGAAAGACTTGCAGAAGACGAGATATCTGAAAGTAGATTAGTTCATCTCAAGTTAGAATGAGAGAAGTAATAAACACGGCTAATTACCTTCTGAGAAGTAAGTAAATGCATAGGCTGAACGTTTCTCATTCAAACAGAGGATATTTATTGTCAACTTTGTGGTCTAAATTTGTCACCCCTGTGGCCGCTGGAGATGAAATCTGAAAAAAAATACCTCAGTCTTAGTTTAAATGTAACATCTGCAGCATCATGTTTCATGAAGTTAAAATCAAACACAAACTTCTTCAAAACAGCTGCCACTTCAACCTCATAACTTTAGAAAGTAAACTCAACATGCACTCAGCAGTCAGCCCCTACAACTAATTGTATCTGTAAACAACCAAATTTGATTAACAAAACAAAATCAAATTGAATTTCAAAAAAGTATAAAGGATCTGCAGAGTTTCTACCATTACAATGTTAATAAATGAGGGCTAATAATAAGTCGATGATACATATACTTCTCCCCTCAATAGCAGCATACAGGGCAACAAATAAATTTAACAAATGAAACTTTGTGCAGAAAAGGAACATTTATGAAAACCGTACACTCTACACTACCAAAAGGCGAAATCAATAAAGAAGGAAATGTAAAATATAATCCAGACCATAGCATGCGAAGCAGCTTTAATTGAAACAAACTGAACTACAAATTTCATTAATCACATTTCAGAATAGTACTAAACTAGAAGTTCACATTTACTTTTGATTGAAAAAAGTCATTTGATTTACCTAGCCAATCCTAACATTCAATAAAGATTCCTACAGCCCTTTCTCCACGATTCCTCCTAGCAAGCTGAATATCATTGGGCATAATAGTGACAGTCTTGGCATGGATTGCACAGGGATTGCTATCTTCGAAAATACCAACTAGGTAGGCCTCAGCAGCCTCTTGTAGAGAAGCCACAGCACTGCTCTGAAACCTCAGATCTGTTTCAAAATCCTGACTAATTTCCCTCACTAGCCACTGAAATGGGAGCTTCCTGATCAATTACTCAGTAGACTTTTGGTATTTCCTGATTTTTCTTAGAGCCACAGTTCCTGGCCTGAACGGCTAGGCTTCTTCACTCCTCCGGTGGCCGGAGCTGACTTTCTTGGCAGTCTTTGTGGCTAACTGCTTCCTTGGAGCCTTTCCTTCAGTGGATTTGTGGGCAGTTTGCTTGGTACGGATCATTTCAATTGTATGCTAAAAGGAAGAAAAAAATTGGTAGAATTAAGAAAAGCTTTAATCGTGCATTAGTGGTGAATTTCGGAGATATTTGTATATGAGTGAAGCAGGCTGTGAAATTGGAAGTGAATAACAGCAAACCCTAATCAACTTTAACCATTACGAGTGAAGCAGGCTGTGAAATTGGAAGTGAATAACAGCAAACCCTAATCAACTTTAACCATTATGAGTGAAGCAGGCTGTGAAATTGGAAGTGAATAACAGCAAACCCTAATCAACTTTAACCATTATGAGTGGTGCAGTTAATTTATTGGTGTGCAGTTGTAATTAATAGATCTATTTGAATCAAAATTTTAATAAAACTCGAATCAAGAAACACTGTATATTGCTTCAATCGTTAATCATTGGAATTCATCAGTACCGATGTAAGGGCAAGATCTTAGATTAAAAAGAAAAGGTACAAATTTTCATTAATCAGATCCACAAACTGGTAAACCAACAGTTTACACCTACTTCAACTAAAATTATCTATTAGGATTTACACCACTAACCCTAGCAGACAAACCCTAATCAACTTTAACCATTAAAAGTTTCTTCTTAAGCCCTTTCTCCACGGATCCTCCTAGCAAGCTGAATATCTTTGGGCATGATAGTGACCCTCTTGGCGTGAATTGCACAGAGATTAGTATCTTCAAAGAGACCAACGAGGTAAGCCTCAGCAGCCTCTTGTAGAGCAGCCACAGCACTGCTCTGAAACCTCAGATCTGTTTTGAAATCCTGAGCGATTTCCCTCACTAGCCTCTGAAAAGGAAGCTTCCTGATCAACAACTCAGTAGACTTCTGGTATTTCCTGATTTCCCTTAAAGCTACAGTTCCTGGCCTGAAACGGTGAGGCTTCTTCACTCCTCCGGTAGCTGGAGCTGACTTTCTTGCAGCCTTGGTGGCTAGCTGCTTCCTTGGTGCCTTTCCACCAGTGGATTTGCGAGCAGTCTGCTTGGTACGGGCCATTTTGCTTTTTACTGATGAAAACTCGAGTTCTGTTTTAATGGTGAATTTGGACGAATGGGTAATGGAGGATTTATACTGAGAGAAAGGCGGGAAGATTGAAAATTTGGAGAAGTGTTCTAATTTTTTTGGCATTGAGAGTGAATCTAACCCGTTGATTTACATTTAGTGTTAACGATGGAGATTGGAGAAGAGGTGATTACCCGGATGTCGATCTAGGTGATACTAAAGTAACGAATGGATGATAGCCACGTGGATATCAAATTTAATTACTCCGTAATTGTTTTCTTTTTTTTCTTTTGTTTTTTACCACACAAGATTAGGTGGGTTACTTAACTTGATAAACATGGTGTTATTTTGTGAATAATTTGTTGAAACCTTTAAAAAATATTTTCCAAAAAGAGTTAAATAATGGGGTTTTTTCACCTTTTGTTTTACATCTAAATTATGAACTTTACTGTAATGGATCTTTTAATTTTCATAAATTAAAATTACTAATTTCTTGTAAGAATATTTTATTCGCTAACACTTTTTTTAAAAGCAAAATTAATGAAATTCAAACACACGAGCACTATCACATTTCAAAGAGGTGAATTATTGAGTTACAATAGCTTGTTATGTAAAAGGTGTACAAAATATATTATTTAATTATTTCCTGTATTATTTTATTTGTATATGATTTTTTTCTCGACGAAAGGTGTCCAATTACATGTGGCTATGTCACTACTTTTAGAATAGACCAAGATATCTCATTAAATTATTTTATTCCATATTAAGTGTGAAATTAAGCAAATAGTTTCTGATGAAACTTTATCCTTTATTCCAAACTTACTTAAGGTATTTTATTTTTAGGTTCCATATCAGATAGTGAAAAATAAGAACAATTAGTTTTCTGATGAACTTATAATCCTTTATTTCCAACTTACTTAAGTTTATTGGCAAAGCAAACTAATGCTCTTCTCAATATATTAATCAGTTCAATGAGTCCATGAGATAATTGAATTTTACTACTTGTTACCAGCATAAAATCATGATCATATAGCTAGTAAAAGAGTTAGTTAGCTCATCGATTAAAGCACGCTTAACTCCCTATATATACAATTCAAGTGTCACTCCATTTTCCACAAACTATAGTACCGATCCAATTTTTTTTTAAAAAAAAAAAGATCGATGACTAATCGTACTTTAGTAATGTTGATATTAGTAATAACGTACTGTAGTATTGCGGTGAAAGGAAGCAATGGTCTCTCCCTGTAGCAGCCACTTCTTTTCATCGAGTTGATTCGCTGATACCATTGTGGGCACTCGGCGGTACGTTTCAAGTTTCGGTACCCCGATCGAAGCGTGGCTGCGCTCGATAAGGCTTTAAGGGCAGCACATTTCTCCTGTGGTTCTTATCAATGGCCCTCCTATTTCTGGTGTTGATCGAAACATGGCCGTACAGCTTCCTGATAAGTGCACTGCCAACTTTGAACAATGTAAAAATTCATCCACCTCTCTTTTATCGAATTGTTTTCTGGAAAATGTTTTTCGACTAAATGTTTTTTGATAGAAAAAAGAACTAGTATAAGGATTGATTAGAAAAAAATAGTGTAATTTTGAGCTATCGAGAAATTTTTGAAAATTTAGTTTGGAAAAATACATAAGTATCCGTAGACTATTAATTGGGGGGGGGGGGGGACAATCTCAGAGACACACCTTAACTAATAAGGTCCTATTATCCCTGACATTATTTTTTTGGTAATTTTGGTGCAACCTTAAAGCTTAGCGAATGCAATCAAATATCTTCCATCCACGGCCCTCAAATTGGCCGTAGAGTCACAGAGTGTGACCACGTAATACAGACATGCAAGAACTTTACCAAAAAAGTAAGTTTCCTGAATTAATAGGACCTTAGTTTAGTTAAGGTGTGTCTCTGAAATTTCGATTATAATCTAGGGGGTACTTGTGCATTTACCCTATTTAGTTTTGACGATAGTTAATGAAATGTCTATTTTGAGCAATTTTAAAAGTTTGTAAAAGAAAATGATTTGTGTTTGTGAAGGAAGTTATATTTGCCGTTTTTGTTAGGAAGAATCATACATGTACAATTAATTGATTATTAGAACTTTTACTTTAGTGGTGAGAGTTCGATTCTATGCCTTGTAATCTTCCTTTCATTTCTCCTTCTCACGCTTCCAAATTGTTTTTGTTTTTATTAAAAAGTTATCTGTTATTTTTCTCTTTTACAGGTGAATTTGGAAAGTAGGAGTTGCTAAAGGATTCTAGTAGGTGTGGTAAAAGGAGAAGTCTATAGATCAATAAATAAGCTTAGCAACTCTGAACAATTAGAAATATTTACTAAATCAAATTAAGTGTTTACTTAATTGTTATAATAATTTATTTAGCTTGCCTTAATATCATTGTTATTGTAATAATAGCCAACATTAATATTATGTAATGCAAAATGGTCGCTTCGAAATGGTAAGTAACAGTATGTAAGTCCATAAGAATCTTAGTGAAATATTTCTAACAATTTATCATGTTTGGGTGTCATTACATTGTAGCTTTCTTGTCAACATTGTTCTGCATCGATACTCACGACCTTATGACGAAAACAACAAACAAAAAATATGTGATTCGTCTGCGCGCTGTCGTGTGATACTTCATTTTAGCATTAGTCACTCGCGGTCTACAAGTTTCTCAGCTCTTTGCTCCAGTTGGGTGCGTTATCAGCCTTTCGCTAATGTTTGGTTGCTGTCATCAGTCAACCGTTGAGGTTACGTTGGTTATATAAGTTCTTGATGAATATGCTTAGTACTCACGTGTAGTATGGCTTGCACTTTAAGGATGGGTTGACATGACGTAGACAGTTATTAGCTTCGACGCTGGCCAATCGGTCCTTAAAATCTGTTATGTGCTAAGTGACGTGGATGTTCGGTGACCTAATGCCTCGTAGTCTCGTCTCTGAGTACGTGTGGTGGTCTCCTGTGTCTTACGATGCCGTCATTTAAATCTATGGTGCATGGTGATGTGAAGCCTTTACGGTTATGATTGATTTATTGATTGTAATCGTAGCTTGTGCACAGGGATCTTAGTCTATGACAATATTTACATCAGTGTGTTCAAGCTTGAAAATTCTTATATTAACAAGTGCGAAGAAGAAGACTAATTGGATTTTTATTTCTATGTTAATTTTGATTTTATGAGTACAAACTAACCATATAATTGTGATGTATGCTTAGGTCTCGTGCGGTATGTCAAACTTTATTTATCCCCGTTATCCATATCATGTCATACTCTCGTTGTTATTGAATCCGTTATATTTTCAGTGTCATATATATTTAAAGGTGCAATCATTTAGTGACGCCACGCTATTTATGTTTCTACAGCTAATGACTCTATTCTTAGGGATATCATCTTTTCATTTTTAAATATGAGAAAAAGGACAATTAAGTTTGTCTGCACACAGCCTATAGTGTACTACTTTTTGTGTGTGTGGTTGTTTTCTCGTGAGACTTCGCCTTATTAGAGTACTCTCTCTCTCGTATCGGTGTTCCCTATTTCCGTATTTTGACTATCTTGTGTACTTATTCGGGCGCTCTGTGATCTCCCGTAGTATGGTCGCTTTTTTATCCTCCGGGATTTCCACTTCTTGTAGTCGGGACCTTTCGTAAGTGGATCTCGTCTGAGCGATTGTCTCCTCCGCTGGGTATCCTGACATGAGCAGAGTATTAAGCATCGAGTGTCCTTCATTAGCGTGAGCTGTATTGCGTGGTATGTCTCGGGGTAGGGTGGGACCTGTTTCTCGTTATTTGAGTCTCTGCGCGAGGGGGTTTGATCAGTAACATATTGGTACGCTCATTTTGTCGCTCCCCTGGTCAGTTGGGGGGGGTTCGGGCGGCCCCTAGTGTCTTTAGTTCCTGTTATCTGCTTCCGGTCTTCCAGTCTGTGTCGTGTCGATCAGCACTCCTGTGTACTCGCCTCCTTGCGTATTTTATCCACGACTCCTGTCCTCCCTTTTGAATGTGGTACTCAATTTACCCCTTTGCGTGAATGATCCATAAGTGTGTATCGCGATTCTAGGGTGTTCTCTACCTCGCGCGACGTGTACCCGGGGTTACGCGCGATGGATCTCAGATACTCGAGAGGCTAAATTGAATTAATGGTTAAACAGTGTGGGTGGTAACTAAATCTCAGTATAGCAAATCATTACAATATATGTAAAGATATATGTTGAAAAAAAAATAGTTAGATCAACAGGATACACCAAATTGGGTTTTTCCATAAAATATGGGTTTTTCATTGTTACGTAACGAACGAAATTTAACAATATAGTAACAAATTACATTTTGCAAAATAAATCCAATGCAAAAATAAACACTTATAACATATAATCACTCCCAATTACAAATTACCTTAATGGATAACAATACAATATAATTTCTTGCACTTCCCTTTCGCTACCAATTGATGAGTTCCTGTGAACATCGCGTAAATGAGACTATTTAGCTTATGCTTCTATGTTAGACGGGCGAAAGGTATGAACCAAGGCTTTCTGCTCTGCGCTTGCGCGTGGTTCCCTCCGTCTCGCTTCCGCTGCTACTATCTCCTCACTATTGTAGAGAACTTGGGGAAGATGTGTTCGATGTGTCACCCCAATGACTTTCCTCGCGGGGCCTGCCGTACTTCTGGCAGGGAGGTAGTTATCTGGGGTTGCGGCTGGGCCACTAGCACTACACGCGATCACGGGCTACATCATCTCCTCCAGGTCGGCTCTGCTCACACAAACTGATCATAACAATAAAAAAGTCGGGGGTAGCGATCAAACTAGAATTCGGCTAGCACTCGTCCTTCAAATTGGGTTCACTACGCATGGGGGAGAAAAATTCGGAGCCAGTTTGTTTGTAATTTGGTAAACATGAAATGAGTACACTTCTTCGGGTCAACACTAAGGCAAGCACTCCAAACCCTGCCTGTGGAGACAATCGGGCCGTTGCTCTCTCCTCGGAGAAGCTTGAATTTCCGAAAAGGTATGGGCATAGGGTGGGCGCGGATGGTCAGTAAAGGCATAGTTGTCAATCAAAATTAGCTTGGGGTGTTAGATGGACTTTAGCAGCAAGTGAGGAAGGCAAAAGCAGGAGCAGGGGAGGGTGAAAACAACTGTTGAGTGTGGAAGCCTCGAGAGATTTCCACATGACAAGAGGCAAAAAAAAAAGGGAAAGAAATTTAAAAAAAAGAAAAACATTAGCTAACTAGATCATAGTTAAAAAGAAATTTATATATATAAGCATTTATTATAGTTATATAATCTTTTATCCAAAATAAATTTAATATATTTTAAAGACACTTATAATTTACTTTTTAACACATAATATAGTGATTATAAGTGCTAAACATTTTTTTAAAAATATGGTATATTGAAGTATACTCTATAAATAAAAGAATACATTTGAAAGTAGTAAATATTTTTTATAAAGCCCTCAAAAGGTAATTATCCCTTTAAATAATTAAAAAAAAAAAGAAAGATCAGAAAATGTATTCTTTTATCTCGAGGCTTACAACTAAAGTCATAAGTTATAAGTCCATTTTGTTTATTGTCAATGAATACAAGTTAATCTCTTATGTGATTAATTACTTAGTCCTGTTTATTTACAAGGCAAAAGTCATAAGTTAAAAATTTTAATTTATGGACTTTGATTTATTTTTATTATTTTAGCTTTAAAATAAATATTTATAAGCATTTTTTAACTTTTTTTAAACACTTCAAAATTACTTAAAAAATATTTTACTTTAAAAACATCTAAATAAGTCAATTCAAACGGACAATTACTCAGACCTATATCAAGTGAATTGTAATGTGACATATGAAAAATATTTAAGGAAATAAATAAAAAGATCTTTTATCTTTTAAATTATGTCTAAATCATTCTCCTAGAAATGTAATATAATTAATAACCTCATTAAAAAAAACATTGGAAAAAGATCCCAACAATTCTCTTGATCTTTAGATTTCAATCATTTTTAACTTATAAATGACAATTGTAACAATACACCTAAATATAAATAATTGGGAAAATAAAATCTGCCATTCCTGAGCATTAGGAAAAGGTGAAGAAAGCAATAGGGGTCGGTGAGAGGGAGAAAGGAGGGATGAAATAAGGGAAGGGTAGCGTGGCGAGGGCTCATTTGGGATTGTGGGATGGGAGCAAGGAGAGTGAGACGAGGAATTGGTGTTATAAAAAAGATCTAGCAGGGCAGGAGGGGGAAAGCAGAGTGTAGGGAGATGAGAAGGGGGAGAAAGGAAGAGGATGGAAATGGAATAACGGGAGAGTAAGGACGGGAGGTTAAGGGCGACGAGCGGAAGAGAGGAGCGGAGCAATGGGAACGGGCAGGACCCAAGCGGATCAGGAGGGGGGATAGGGAGAATGGGTTAAAGAGACCGGCAAGGACACAATAGTAAGGGGGAGGAAAAGGGGGGAGTCTGTGTGATGGAGGTAAATACGTGCTCGGAAGTCGGGAGAGGCAAAAGATGGAGGCGGAGAACAGAGGATAATGGAGCGAAGAAAGGAGAAGAGAACAGGAGGGGCGAAAGGAGAAAGCAAAGGGGGAAGTATATGAGAGTAGGGAGGCGCAGGACGGTGGCGGGGGAACGTCAAAAAAAACTAACGGCAGAGATAAAATAAGACAGGATAAGTTGGGGATCTGAAGAACAAACGACTGGAAGAAAGTCTGAGGAAAGGCGCAAGCGGGTGTAATGGGGAGGTAACTCGCTGATGGGAGGAGGGCAGAGAATCCTGGAGGCGGAGGGCGGAGAAAGCTAGATGATGGCAACGCAGGTGCGGCAGGAAGGAGGCGAAGGAGGGAAAAAAGGGGTGAGAGGGGGGAGGGGGGCGACGGGGAGAGAAAAGCGGAAAGATTGCAATGATGGCCAAATAACCAAAAGCCTGGGTAAAGTAAGGAGGGGTCGGGAGCGGGAGACGAATGAGGGGGTGCGGAAGGAAGTGGTCGAGAGGAAAGTTAGGGACGAGACAGACAGATAAAATGAAGATCGAAAAGGAAGGGTGAAAGACGGACGAAGGCGAGGGTGGTTAGCGGTTGGGAAGTGTGAGAGTGAGGAGGGGAAGAGGGCCAATGTACGGAGTTGGAATGGATAGGGCAGGAGTGGGGTGGGGGGGGGGAGGACCGGGGGAAAGAAAAGGGTGAATAAAGGGAAAAGAGACGGGCGGTGATCAGCGACGAGAAGGAAGAGAATAAAGAAGAGCAGGCAGGGGGAGAAGAAGCGGTTAATTTGGGAACAGATCAATAAAGGGAAGATCGAGAGTAGGTGTAGCTGGGGTAGGATGATGGGGGGGCGAGTCAGTGGTTTTGAAGGTATAAATGGACAGAGGGCATAGAAGGTGGTAGAAAAAGGGGGACGGAGAAACAAGGGGAGTAAGGGAGTGCACTAAACAAGAGAGGGAGGTAGGTAAGGAGTGATTTAACTGGGGGGAACGGTGGTGGGGGAGAAAGAAGTTGGAAAAAAGAGGGAGGGGGAAGTCTGACTGAGATAGACTCGAGAAGAACGGAGAGTTGGGGAGAGGACGAAGGAAAGGATGGAAAGGAATGAGGGAGGTGGAACAGTTAAAACACGAAGGGCCAAAAACGAGGGAGTGGGTTAGAGGGGGTGGGGGAGGGGTGCAGAAAAGAAGTAGAAACGTGGGGGGGAGAGTGGCAGGTAGGGCAGAACGGGACGGGAGGGGATCAAAGAAGAAGGGTCACCGCAAAGGAGAGACGAATTGAATACAAGGTGAGCGGTGGTTAAGACCATGGAATAGGCACATAGGGTTGGGGAAAGGGTTCATTTACTTAGTCAAAATCAATCACATTATATTTCTTCTATTTTTGCACGATTTTACCAAATAAAATAAAATATAGAGCTGGAAGCCTAATCTTCGAAATTCAAATTCAATTATAGATACAGCTAAATCAATTTCAACATCCATATTTGTCAAAGGAAATTAGTTTATAATCATCAATATGGAATCGCATTTCCACCTAGTTCTCATCCTTCAACTTCTCTTTTTCATCGGTGAGCAGAGTCTTCACATCTCTCTGTAACACTCATTTTTTGATCATTTTTTATACGAAATAAATTTTCATATTATGCTACATTATACGTGATCTATAATAATATTCCGTTATATATACAGGCGGAGATTGTGCAGTTTTCACATTGAAAAACAGTTGTAATGTGACAATATGGCCAGGAAGTTTATCAGGAGCAGGTCATCCCTTGCTATTTAGTGGAGGTTTAGAATTGCAACCATATGAGACTACACAAATTGATGCACCTACTGCTTGGTCAGGTCGTTTCTGGGCACGAACCCACTGCCAATTTGACACATCAGGTAATTAAACACGAGTACGTAAGTTGTGTCATGCCGTTATACTTTTACTGGTCACTTTTAGCATTTAAAAAAAGCACTTATTTTTCCGCATGTTTTCTTTCTTCAACGATTTGTTAATATTCCTTCCTCAATGTATTGTTTCAAAAGACCCAAAATTAAACGCGAGTATTGTGGTGAAATGTTCATATTAATTATTGTTTCTTGACTTGTATCAACTGCTTATGGCTAGTAGGGAGAACTTTAATGTAATTGTGAATCTAACAGAATTAACTTGAGGGTTGGCCCAACATAATTCTCCTTACAGGCCGTCAAAGATGAGCGAGGATCAAATAGTTAGCTAATGAAGGCTAATAAAATAGAACTAGAGTCGTGAAATTTAAGAGGCACACAAAATTTAAACTTGAGAAGTAAAAGTGAATGGAGGGAGTATTATATTTTACCTACTTTTTTTTCACCCAAGATATCCTTGCTATGTCATTAATAATAGGGACATTTTCGTCTTTTTATTAAAAAAAATCTTCTTTCATGTCCTAAAAGTCGAATTGTGACAATAGATTGATGTTATCTAATAATTCCAAATTCTGTCGTACGCTACTGCAGGTAAAGGGACATGTGCCACAGCAGACTGCGGCGGAGTACTCCAATGCAATGGTGCTGGTGGCACTCCACCAGCCTCATTAGCAGAGTTCACACTTGATAGTCCAATGGAATTCTATGATGTTAGCTTTGTTGATGGTTTCAATATCCCAATATCAGTTTACCCTTCAGGTGGAACTGGAAATTGTTCAAATATACAATGTTCTTCAGACATAAACTTACAATGTCCTCAAGAATTACAATTGAAAACATATGATGGTACAACTGTTGCATGTAAAAGTGCATGTTTTGCTTTTAATAAACCAGAGTATTGTTGCACTGGGGAATTCAACAATCCCACCACATGTAAACCTACAGAGTACTCACAATATTTTAAGAATAGTTGTAAAGATGCTTATAGTTATGCTTATGATGATGCAACTAGTACTTTTACATGTAAGGGGGCTAATTATTTGATCTCATTTTGTTGATTTGAAATATACAAATGGCAAGTTTGGTGGCTACTTTGTTTATGTTTTTATTGCACAAGTTTGTGGATTCAAGAAATACCTTCTTGAATAGGGCAATATGTGTGGATGAATATTGATAAACATACATGAAAATCATGTGAGTTCATAAGTGGAATAAAAAAATAATTGTATTAGTTACTTTTGAAGAAATGAAGGATAATACTTGTTTTCAATAAACTATGAGTTTCAAGATTTTCTATACTAAAAGGGCATCTCGGTACACAGTATTATCTTGGATTTTTACAAGAGGTTATTTCCCATAATGTCTTGGTCATATGACAACAACTTTACAAATTACTCCAAGGTTCTTGAAATGTAAACAAAAACCTCGTATCCTTTTCTTAAATTTTTTAGGTTTAGTTCTGTTTAAGTCTTTAAAATTAAGTTTTCTTAGTCTTCTTTAAAAAATTTAATTGGTCACTCTTTTCTTTTTCTAAGTATTTTCTAAATTATTTTATATTTAAAATATTTTTAAAAAAGCGATTTTTCAATGTATGTCAAAAATGACCGACTTTGCTGGATTTTGAAACCTCCTCTGCATTCAAGAACTGGGAAACTAAATATTGGAGAATTGGTGGTTGACAAATGAAAAAGATGATACTTAATATGTAAGAAATTAGGGGTGCAAGCAAATTCAGTAGTCTACTTTCTTCTATTCTAATAAAATCAAATTAGGGATAAATTCTTGACATATCAATCAAATAGGTTATGATACCTTAACAGACAATACGTATAAATTGGATCTTTCTATAACTCTAAATTTATTGTGTTACATTAACGACAAAGAAATCATGTCAAGAGTTTCAAACTAAGAGCTCCCATTTGAGAGATCACCTACTCAATCAACCCAGTCAGCCTCGCGGGTATAGGATTTTGTTCTTATAAGAAGGGAACTTACAACACAAAAACCATTATACCTTGAAAAGTGACCAACAGAACTGAAGGGAAAGCAAGAAAGAGTAGCAGATTATAGATTCGTTGCAAAATATTCATCATAAAAATTTCAGTCACAAAGGATGATTAATCAGACTATCTTTTTGGGACGGTCAAATACACATTTAGAATAAGACCAAGATTGAAATTCAATGATTTTGAACTGTAATTTTTTTTACACTAATGACGAAAGTGCAAATTAGAGAGAGGAAAGTGGATGAATACCAATGTAGCATCATGAAGTTGTAGTAGCACTCAAATTTGCATTTGATAGCCGTGCCTAGCATTGAAATCTGATACATGTAAAAACCTATACAACTTTGAGAACCACTTTGATTGACTCCTACTATGATCTGCAACAGCTGTATGAGCTCCCACTTGGTACAGGTCCTTGGCCAGGAACAACAATTTCCTTTCCCCAAAGGGGAGCTGAACTCCCAGCGATGGATTCTGCCTCATTGGCAACAAGGGATTTCTTGCTGACAACCCTATATATCTCCGTCAAGACATTAACAAAAGTTGTATCCACATTTGTTGCTTCTAGGGCCGATGTTTCAATAAAGAACAAGTTCTCTTTCTCACCAAACTCTTTCGCATCCTCAGTAGGTACAACACGAAGACTACCCAAGTCAGTCTTGTTGCCTACAAACATGATGACAATGTTTTTATCAGCATGGCCCCGCAGTTCCTCCAACCACCTGGCAATATGATCAAAAGATTGATGTTTGGTGATGTCATAGACTAGCATTGCTCCAACAGCACCTCGGTAGTACGCACTTGTCACTGCCCTATATCTGGAGCCATACCATATATAAGTTTTTAGTCCCAAAAGGCCACAGGGAGCATCACAGAAACGAAAGAGACATTTTCTTAGCAAGCACAAGTATAATCACATATGATGATGGTAATGCCACATATAGCCATATTGAACCAAAACAACTAAGACATCCAGAATGGTTTGGCACATTTAGAACAATATATCTGCATGATAATAGACAAGCATAATTATGCATGATAAAGCACATTTATTTGATTCTCAATCTAATTTAGGCTAATGAAATTACTTAAGTTAATATGAGTAGACCAGCTTCAAGGTGTTCCATACTGGATTAATAATTACTGGACTAGGTCAAAATTTTCAACTATCTTTTAGAGGAAAACATTGTTCTTTCTTTTGCAACTCTTTCTACCTTCATGAGAGGGGCCATATACCAGAAAAGGAAAAAACGCCACAAGGCATGTCGTAATTCAGATTAAATAAGTGCAGCAACCATAACTATTAAAAACATTCAGTCCAGCTCTCTATTTTCATGATACAAATTAGATTGAAATTATATTGAACTTTTGTATCTTCATCTACATAGTTAAATTCGATTTACTTTCTTTTATTTCTTGGGAGGGTACTCATTTCCCACATGTAAATATAAACCTTCACACAAGACTAAACTTCTTAAGCATTCTGGTGTTCATTGCATGTGATTAGTCTCGTAGAGATGATAACTTCCACATATTTGCTCATGATAATATTTCATTGGCTTTACTAATCCAAAAAAAACAAACAATGGTTGTTGTTAGACAGTCTACAACAGATGTCATGTATTCACAGTCCCTCCCCAAGGCACATAAAATGATGCATAATACATTCTACCTTCGAGGTGACATAGAGTACTGATGATTATATCCACAGTCCAACACTTCTAAAACCAAACAAGGAAATTAAAGAAGCAACTGCCATTCTCTCCATAATCAAAGCGGAACTAAGTCTGAGTTATTCATTTAATACGGAGTAATCATTCATCGCCGGCAATGGATTCTATTTAGCTACAGTCCACCTACCTGACTTATAGTGGTTTTTTTAGATACATGAACCAGACTTCCAAATGTAAGCTTATAAAAATCAGGGAAAGGAGTTCCCTGGGAGTTTGTGAAAAGTTTTAGGTAGCTCAAGCACCTGCCCATTCTGTGGTTGGGAAAAAAATTCACTAACAGCTATCTTTTAAAGAAATTTCTAAAGTCTAAACAAAAACCAAGGCAGAAAACGCAGAAAAGAATAAGCAAAGGAAATGGTAAGAATTTTACAAAATACAAAATGAACAAGTCTAAAGAAAAATAAAATACATAGCCTATTTCTACTTTTGGGAAGCTAAAAAATCACCATTTTTCTTTTAGGAGAATTGAGCTGTTGGCCAAAACAGAAAAAAGGATTTTGGGCAGTAGCAGAAACAGTTTGGGAAGAAGCTATAAATTGTAGCTTCTTACAAGAAGCAGAAGCAGAAAACTATTTTTTCGGGACAAAAATATCCTTATCGCTGTATTTTATTTACCAAACCTCCCCCCTTATTGATTCCAGAAGGAAATCAACCAGAATGTTGTCCCTTTTTCCTTCTTCACTTGGTTTTTTCCCATTACCTCTTCAAACTCTTTTCTTTCAAGAAATTTCACCAAAATCTCATACAAAAGGCAAAACATTTAATTTACTTGAAACTCAATAAAAGTCTCGAGTAATAAATAATAAAAATCATTTTTCCTTTTAAACAATGTCAAGTGTAAAGTAAATTTGCATATTTTTATGTCCTGTTTGGTGTTTTCATCAGTAAGAGGTGGGAAAGTCTGCCACCGAGGATCGAACCGTGTGCCACTGACCCTTGAGATCTCTCGGTTATCAAAATAGAAAAGAAGTTGTGGAACAATGTGAATCACTTATTACTTCACTTTCAGGTTGTGCACTGTTGTGTAGCACAATTTGAATTTTTTTTTAGTTTTGAATAAGTAACGCCAACAATTATTAGAGATTCATTACTAAGTTAGGTATTCAACAGGAAAAGGAGGATGAAAAGAGCAGGGAAATGGAAATCACTTTTAGGCATTACTCATGTACCCTACATTTGACAAATTTAAAGGCATTGTGTGTATTAGCTGTATATAGAAGCACCAGTTTGGTGCAGTTTATTCAATGAAATTATTTACTTACTAAAGGAAAAATGCTTACTTTATCAAAAGAAAAAGGAACTTGGAAGGTAATTCAGACTATGAGTGATGAAACATGAGTAAGAAAAAGATGATAAACAATCAATAGGTGAATATGAGGCCAAACATTAGATTAGTTTTCAGGCGCAATCCTTTACAATCTAAAAGGATGTTGCTTGTTGAGAGACCTAACTATCACCGTCCAAGTACCCAAAAGCCCACATGACAGGTTCATCAAAGAAATGAATTTTGTTTACCTAGTCACATTTTGCTTGCAGGTTAATGTTAACTAGAAAACATTGTCGTCAAAGGTTTGCCTAAGGTGCACTTTATTGCCCAATGTATAAGAGATGCAAATAGGACAAAATGGGGTATCCCAATCCCCAAGCTTGAGGCAGGCAAAACAAAAGTCTCCATTTAGATTTCTTGAATCTCTACTTATTTAAGATGTCCATACTCACCCTACTTCTTTAAATCTCCAAATTACCTGGCCCTTTTGCATTTCATATAGTGACTCCCTAGACGACTTGTGCTTATTCAAACTAAAGATCTAGAGGTTAAGGCTCATCTAGTCGAATTGTATAAACTCTACAATTTAGTCGTAACATTTCAAAATTTTCAGCTTTTTTTTTTCAAAAAGGGCATAACATTACCAATTTTGAGGAACAAAGGTGATGAAACATTCATCCACTCACATTTCAATATGATGAATGCTAAAAGGTAATCCAACTCCATTGTTTACAATTAATACATATAAGGGCAGTCTTAAGAAACACGGAAAACTCTTACATACTGCTGTTAGTGGCAGCTACCACCTACCAATCTCAATCCTATAAACTATTGAGTAAGTTGTGATCACCATTTGGTAGGTCAACAACAAAGCCCAGTAAGAGACTATTGAATAAGTTGTGATCACTGATTAGTGTTAAATAAATTCACAAAATGCAATTAAGATCCATCACATATAGCAATACTCTCTTTCTCATAGTGATAATAAGTGATGACCTTTACAAATCTCTTACTAAAGCGTGTTAGATATTGTATAGCAAATCAGATATCCATATGATCAAAAACACATATCAGCCAAAAAACTGCATCGCCATATTTACCAAACACATAATACACCAAGCGAACTCCACAACTTGGACTAAATCACAATCACCATGAGATATCAACAGATCTTACATATATACACTGGATCATGATCACTATAAATAAATCTCAAAAAATAAAACAAAAAAAAGTCAGAGAAAGGGCTAAAGAAGAAGAAGTTCAAACTACCTCTCCTGACCAGCAGTATCCCAAATCTGAGCCTTAATAGTCTTATGATCGATTTCTAACGTCCTCGTATGGAACTCAACACCGATGGTCGCCTTTGAATCAAGACTAAACTCATTCCTCAAAAATTGTGCCAGTAACTGCGATTTTCCAACTGCAGAATCTCCGATCAGCACCGCCTTGAACACATAATCTATTTTTTGATTGAAATCCCCTCCATACAATTTTGACATCTTTGTAAACAAAAAAAAAAAAATATAACCCGATCGATCAAATTAAAGAAAGATCGGGTTCTCGAACTTCGTAGTGCTTACTTCATAAAATCGGGTTGATCTTTTTGCCGTTCAGAGAACAACCGGAGTAGAGGGTTAGGGTTTAATGGGGAAGATAATCGAAAGGATTTATATTGATTTTGACTGAGCAAATGATCAATCAATTATTGAAAAAGTGGACATAGAGATTCGGGTATTTGTTGGTTGTCAGGTTGGAGGGAATGAACCGCGTCCTCCACAATGATTAACGGTTTTGCGCCTCCTCTAACAATTTTTTTTTTTTAAAAAGAAATAAAAATCCAACAACTAATTTTGAAGGCATTTTTATTTCCAAAATCCTCATTTGTTCACTAGAATTCTTAACTAGCCAATATTTTTTTCTATAATATAATCGGTGTAAACATCAATCTATAAAATATACCTTTTAAGTTTGAAGTAACAGATTTTTAAGAATAAGTTTTTTTTTTTAATATCACATGTATACGTTGTATGTCACCTTATTCCTTGGATATCATGTATTTCTATTCTTATCGATCAATATTATGCCATTTGTAACATATGTTGTGATGATGTAGAACTGAAGAGCCAATATATAATCCATTCGAGTATAAAATGCGAGATAATATTCGTAAAAATATCATGATAACAATTAATTAAATTTTATTGAATTAACTGTTTAATTATTTGTACGTATAACCTTCAATGTCTTATCTCGTTTTATAAAATAGACAATAGAACACCACAATGTATTGTACAAATCAAGTTCTATCAAGATTATTACGTTCGATTGAATGGATATCAAGTGTAGTGATCATATCGTAGGCAATGCCATGTAAAAGACAACTCATCGAAATATGAAATACGTTGATTATATACTCCTCAAGTAGTTTAACAAATCAAGTCTTATACCATCTCCAATCCACCTCTATTTATTCTCCATTCTCTATGTTGGGAGAGTAAAATAGAGAATGGACACTCCAACCCACCTCCAAATTACTCTTTATTCTTCAAATTTAGAGAGTTGAATAGTACTTCTCATAATTTGGAGAACTATTGTTCACAATCTCTATTTCACTTTTACAACGCTTTATTATTATTATTATTATTTTCTAATTAACATATTATTTTACATATAATTTTATTAATATCTTATATTCATATCTTTTTAAATGCTATATAATATTTTTAAAAATATATTATTTAATATATATTACTCTAATTTCAAACTAATAGTAATTCATTTTTTCTAGTTTATAATAAAATTTTATTTTATTATTAATTTTCATTTTAAAGAATACACAACATGAAATGAAAATTATAATTTAAATACATATAACAATACAATACATAACATAATAATTTAAATATAAAATAAAACACAATGCACAACATAATAGTTATTTTGCAATAAAAAAGAATCATGTTGAAAAGATGTTGAACGTGCATTTTGAGTTTTATAATTATTGTAGGACCATCACGTTTTTGGAGAAAATAAGTGCTACATGATATAATGATTACATGTATTATACTGTACAACGTGATAATTGAGGATGAACGTGATCTTAGTGCACCGATTCAAGATGTTATAGAGGATCCAACTCCAACAACAAAAATGGTGAGATGAACATCTCCGATTTGAACAATTTTTAGCAATATATAAAAAATTAAGGACAAAAATGTTCATTTTGAACTCCTAAATGCATTAATAAAATATTTATGAAAGCAACGTAATAATTTTTATTAAAAATGAGTGGTTTATTTATTTATATAATTGTATTTCATTTTTTTTGATCGTTGTCATTGTTTATCATTATACAATAAATTTTATTGCAATTTGTTCACTTAAAAATTTAGAATAAAATATAATTTTATACTCTAAAAAACAAATATCACATAAGCATTTATCCAGTTTTCTTGGGAACAAATACTTTCTACTTATGCACTCCGACCATCAGCCTTCGCGAAAAGATTCTTTTGACAAAATTAACTACCGAATTGAGTCGAGTTGAATTGTCTGAAAAAATAGTCTACCTTATATTTCAAGAGTCACTAAGTTAGAGCAGGAGGCACCCTATGTATATTTTTGGTTCAGATCTGATACACTAATCGTTAAAGAATCCCGGATGACCATTGAAAGAGATTTTTTTTCAATTTGATATCAGATCACCTTCTCTTGATCGATAAAACTAAATTTAGTAATCAAAGGGTGTTGTGTGTGTGTATATATATATATTATATATATGATAGTAACATATAGATATATACGTATATATACATACTATATATATAGTCTTATATATATTAATTGATTGATAAAGTCGATCTCAAGAGGTGAGTTTTTATCTTAAAGTTGATATTTAAATCATATCAAGTTCATTCAGATAATTGGATATTTATATAAATCTTTATTATAATAATTATTTTTATGAAAAGACCAAATCTGGTCATTAACTTTAGAAAATGCTTATTTATACCATCAGTTAAAAAGTTTGGTTCATTTATGCCATTCATATAAAGAAAAGGCAAGGCTAAGTCAACATGAATTATGCCATTATTTTTTTTTTTGAAAGTGTTTTTGCAAATCAGTTTTGACATGTGTCAAATTTATAATTCAGCTACGTCCATCACTTTTTTACAATTAAATAATATTTCTAAGAAAAAAATTGAAATTTAATGTTTTTAACTTTTTTTCTTTTAAAAAAAGTTGATGATGTGGCCGAAATACAATTGGATACGTCATTAATTTTTTCAATAAAAATTTAAAATTCTGAATAAAATTGAACTTAATTTTTTTGATTAAAATAATTGATGTGTGGCCGAATTACAAATGGATACATGTCAAAAATGGTTTTGCAAAATCACTTTAAAAAATTATAATATGAATGAACAATTTCTTTAACAGTATTGATATAAATAAGTCGACTTTTATTTTAAATAATGACATGAATATGTATTTTCTAAAAGTTTAATTATATATTTGAGCTTTGCTTATTTTAAAAGAGAATGATAATCTCAAAATATCGTAGGTATCTCATTCACTCCTCTCTCACGCCCACCCAACCCCGATCCACCCCTGACCGGCGCCCATCCCACCCATTCCGACCGGCGCTGCATAGATCAGCCGTAGCAAGAGGTCGCGCCACCTTCCCCGACCGGAGCGCCGTGCGCCTCGATCAGCCGCAGCCGCAGCAGCAGGTCGCAGCATCACCGCAGAGGCGGCAGCAGCAGCAGCAAATTCCGGCAGATTAGGTAATGCAATCAAGCTCTTTTATTGTAATTATTCTATAGGGTTGGATGATATTATTATTAGCATGTATTGCTGGAAGTTTGGATAAAAACATAAACAAGTGTCATCAATAGGCTGGGTTGAACAAATTGAAGGGTTAATTCAATTGAATTTGGTTGTTATTCAATGTGGATCCTTTGGTTGAGTTTATACACTTTAAAATTTGAACACTTAAATGTGTTCAATTGAGTTTGATTGCTCACTTGTTCTCTTTGATTAACTGTTAAGTGCCAAAATTTCCCCATAAGGATGTTGATTTTGGCAAGTTGGACAGTCAATATATTGAAAACGGTTAGAGAATGTTAGTGCATGTTGAATTTTTGTCTAAACTAGTATTTTGCTGTTACAGAGTATCTATGTTTTAGTTGCTCTAATAAACTAGTGACAGTTGCTCTAACAAACTAACCAATACAACACATGCCCATGTCATCATATACAATTCTACCTTTCCAATATTGGACAGTCATACCAATTACATGTGTATGCCTTACAATTCTAACATATACATTACAATAACTAGTGGAAAAAAGAGAGGAAGTATTAAAAATAGGAGAAACCTATTTTGAATTATCAAGAAAACGAATAAACAATACAAACTTGTTCACTAACTGTCAACTGTTAATGTTAATAATGACTGAAATCTCTCTATTTTGACCACTAAAGAAATTTTCAATTGTTTCTTTTCGTGCTAGGCAACTGAGGAAGCTCAACATCTAAAAAAGTTGATACAAGACTATACTACTTCTTTCATCAAATAGAAGATAAGGTTTGGTGTTTGTAAATTTTTAAAGTTCAAGTACAACTGCTTTTTTAATGTGTTTGTGTCCATCTAGTATTGATACTTAGCTTTAATTTTGTGATAGTTTATTTGTGTCCATCGAGTGTTTGTTTAGCATAAGTACCAACACTAGTTGATCCCATTGATTACAAAATTGATTTTCTTGCAAGATCGATTTGTGCCCATCTAGTGTTGACACTAAGCTTTAAATTTAGAAATAATATATTTGTTAAGCATAAGTACCAACACTAGTTGATCCTATTGATGACAAAATTGATTTTGCTGCAAGATTAATTTGTGTTCATCTAGTGTTGATATTAAGCTTTAATTTAGGAATAATTGTTTGTTAAGCATAAGTACCAATGCTAGTTGATCCTATTGATGATAAAATTGATTTTCTTGCAAGATCGATTTGTGTCCATCTAGTGTTAATATTGAGCTTTAATTTATAAATAATGTGTTTGTTAAGGATAAATACCAACACTAATTGATACTATTGATGACAAAATTGATTTTCTTGCAAGATCAATTTGTGTCCATCTCGTGTTGATATTAAGTTTTAATTTAGGAATAATGTGTTTGTTAAGCATAAGTACCAACACTAGTTGATCCCATTGATGACAAAATTGATTTTCTTTCAATATTGGAGTTTGATTATGACTGGGATTTGGGCGTTTGTGTGTTGAGGCTGTGGGTCTGGGCATTTGTGTGCTGATGCAGATGCTCAAAATCAAAAGGAGGAGGGAGAGTTGCCTTTTGTTCTTTGTCATTTTGATTTTCCCTTTTTGCTTTGTCTGGTTATAGCTAATCTGTATATAGGGGAAAACATCAAGCTTTGAGGGATGGTGCTATGAATCTACTTATTTTTTAATGTAAATAATTTGAAGGTGGTGCATGTGGATGTTGTTGCTTTTCGAAGACGAGGTTTTATGTCATTTAGCTTTATCCATGTTCATCTAGTTTATTCTCTATCATGCCTTTGGTCCTAGCCTTTAGCTTAGGAGGATTTGAAGAGAATATAGGATTGTGGATAATCCTATTCCTTCTTCTTTTGTATTCTACTTTTTTCCTTCTTTTCCTTTGTTCTTCACTTCAAAGTCAAGTTGCATCTTGTCCATTTGGACACAACAACCTTGGTTAATTGAAATAATTTAGTACTCCCTCTATTTATTTGATGCGTCATAATTTTTAGGCACGTTTAAAGAAGAATGCTATTCATATGTATTTATAGAACAGATTTATCTGCTTATGTATCCAGTTTGTCACTTGATTATTTCTACTCTGCTTGTTCTCATTCACTTGTTTCCACCTTTCTAATGTTTAGATCAATGGGAAATACTTCTATTTTTTCTAGAATAAAAATAGGAAGATTGCTACTTTGATTAAAAGAAATAGGAAGAGTCATTCCAGAGATGAACCTGACTTATTGATGATGAATTTAAACCATTAGAATTGGAAATAAAATATGTTTTTTCGTGTCGATTCCACCCATCTATTGATACCATTTGGATTATTTACGCTGATACCCCATGCCTAAAAGTTTGACGGCCTGAGTTGCTGGACAAAGGGTTTACCATTCGGCATTTTCTGGTTTTATAGTTTACACTCCTTATTCGACTTGAGGTTCAAGAACCGAGTAGAATGAGGGAAAATTCAAAGAAGAAAGAGATAGTGACTAATGTTTTACTCTCTCCGTTTCAAAAAGAATGACCTCCTTTCCTTTTTAGTCTGTTAAAAAAGAGTGACCTCTTTCTTTTTTTGGTAACATTTTAACTTTAGTTTTCCACGTGACATGTTTAAGGCCACAAGATTAAAGAGCAATTTTGTACATTTGACATAACTTTAATTTAGGACCACAAGATTCAAAAGTTTCTTTATTCACTTAAACTCCGTGTCAAGTCAAATTAGGTCATTCTTTGTGAAACGGAAGGAGTGATAAAATATGCTATTGTATCTTCATTGTATTCTGTTTGTAGTAGTCCTCGTCATAATATTAACATTTTAGTAGTTTCTTCTTTTCAATTTAGGATGATTAAAATCAAAGACTAGCATAGTTATCATTTTTTTGTCATAATATTATCATTTCCTTAGTTTCTGCTTTTCAGCAGATTCATTGCCTCCAATGTCTATTCGTGAGTTAAAATTGGTTGCACTAATGCCCATCTTAAAGTAAATTCCCTTTAATTATTATCCTTTTGGTTCTCTTCAGAACATGGAGAGGAGTATTGTTCTTTGTGCTTTTTATTAGTTTCTTCTAGTTGTAGTTTTCTTAATTTCTATCTTAAGTGATTTTAGACAGATGGAAACTGCAATGCTAAGCCAGGAGATGCTGATTTATGTAGCAGCAGTTAATAATATATAACTTTGTTATAGACCTTAATCATTCAGATCTATTTAGACCTTTAAGTGATTGTAAAATAAAAAGGACACATAATATTTAAGATCTAAATGAATTTTATTGGAGAGAGAAGGAACATTAGATATGAATATGTATCATTTAGATCTTAAACATTATGTGTGTTTTCTAATGCTCCTATCTAATGTTCCTTCTCTCTCCTGGGAACAGTGGTTGATTATTGGAGTTTTTCAAGTTTCCACTCACAAAACGTGAATTTTGTTCTCATGTAAGTATCACTTTTTATCTTAACTTCAAGTATTTCTTTCCTTTTTTCCTTTCAAATCTCAACCAATTTATGTTCATTTGTTTGTGTGTGTGTGTTGGGGGGGGGGGGGGGTAGAGTTTACCACAATTCATCCATATTCTTCGCAGAAGTCTAAATGCAGCTATCAAAATTTTCTAACAGTGATTTAGCTTCAGCTGGAAATTGATCTTCAATGTCAGGAGAAGTTCAGATGAGTTCAGAAAAGCAACCACGAAGAGGACTGTCATGCACCCGTTACTTCGATGCACTCTGGTTCTGCTACTGTAAGTTGAATTTCTTTAGCTTTATTCATTTGTTGACTGTAATTTTGAAAAGGATCTATATGTTCTAAACCATCAAATCTCCTGGTCATTAAGACCCTCTTAAAGATGCCTAAAGTTTGATGGTTTGTTTTATGTGGAATCTTGCATCTTCTTCTTAGCGTTGAAACTGAAAATGTGTGTCGGCCTAAAAAATGAATGCAGTTAATTTCTACTTCTTCGTACTCCTATAGCTACTTCAGAATAAGTTTCTTTCTTTACCGAAAATAAGTGCAGACGTCATTAATGTTCGTAAAACACTGTACAGGCTAGTTATTTCAATTGGGTTCTTTCTTGTGATAAGGATTGAATCTGAATTTTTTTGTGTGTGTACTTAATGATGTTCTCTTATGCTATGCATCTTTATTTTGTGTAACCTGATTTGTATACTTTGACATGTTATATTTGCCAGTATGCCTAATCAAATCATCATTTTTTTCTCTTCATAGTCTAACTACGTTTAGGGTGCAGGGCTTTATGCTTTAGGTATCAAAATTCATGTAATCACTATTTAATAATAGCAACCAAATGGCACGTTTGGAGAACGTAATGGTTAGGCATCAGTGTTATGCTTTTGGTATTTACGTAGTCTGTATGTGAGGATTCAATTTGTCATGAACATTGTTTCGAGATACCAATATCCAGTAATCTTGTTTAGAAATACAATTGTCAGCTGACATATTTCTAATTTGTCACTACAAGAAACTAATTACTGTGTGAATTATATATAGACATATTGGTTGTTGTGTGGATGATAGGCAGATCTTGCCAGTCCACCAGGTCATATGAAGCTGGTTGCATCATGGCTCTCAAGAATCTTTGACAGTGTACCAATAATTTTCTCCTATATCCAGTAATCCTTGTTTAGAAATACAATTGTCAGCTGACATATTTCTAATTTTTCACTGCAAGAAACTAATTACGTGTGACTTATATATAGACATATTGGTTGTTGTGTGGATGATAGGCAGATCTTGCCAGTCCACCAGGTCATATGAAGCTGGTTGCATCATGGCTCTCAAGAATCTTTGACAGTGTACCAATAATTTTCTCCTACTTGCTCAAAAACCCACAGGAGAAGGGTTAGACTCCTATCCATAGTATGAGTAATTTAAGCAAGTGAACAATTTGAAATCCGAGTTATATATTGTGCAAGAGGTCTTTGCTAGTTGTTGATTTTGAAAGAGAAAAAGATCTTTAGTTTCTTTAAATCACAGAAGGTTGAACGAGACTCTTTCTAAAGTATGAGTTTGAAAGAGGATCACCCTTTTTGTTGTTGGAATCGAACTGGTGCCCTATCCCAGCTCAATAACGGAATTTATTTTCTATTCTGCTAAGCTGAAGTCTATGGCACAGGATAGCACTTGGACCAGCCTTTCAGATGTAGTAATATGGTTCTTGAGGTGTGTCTGTTCGCATGCCAAAATTATGAAAGCAATAGGCTACAGGTTACAATGAGCAAAAGGCTATTAAATCTAGTGCTGCAACTGGCATTAGTTTTTTTGATAGGGATAAAGAAAAGAAAGGCAAAACTCATCATTTCAACTAGGAAGTACTTTCTGGCTGGTAGATTTAAGGCAGATTCTAGATATTGCATCACAATCTTTTTTATTTGCAGATTGAATGGAGTTTCACTTTAGAACCTATGAATTTATTGTGCAACAAGTAGGTTTTCTACTTTGGAACCTTTAGGGATCGTTTGGTTGGGAACAAGTTATCTGAGATAACTTATCCCACCATGTATATGGGATAACTTATCCCATCACTATGATGTAAATGGTGGGATAAGTTATCTCAAATTGGCAACCAAACAAGATACAAAATTTTATCCTATCACTATTTATTTTTATCACTCTCATCAAACGACCCCTTAGAGTGCAACAATCAACCTGATCTTGTGCCTCATCAGAACAAGAAATATCCGACTTTTTTATCCAATGAAACCCCGAATTGATTGGTTGGAGTTGTGATTCATAGTAACCCACTTAGAGCCCTTTTGGCTTGACTTAAAAAAGGTAGCTTTTTGAAAGTAGTTTTTAATAAGTCGAACTTTAGTAACTTTTAAGTTAAAAAATGAAAAGTACGGGAGTAGCTACTTTTAACTTTTAACTTTTTTATAGTCATTTAAAACTTATATTAAGTTATTTTTAACTTTGCCAAACACTCCAAAAAGCTAAATATGACTTAAAAGTAGTGACCAACTTTTAAGCCAATCCAAACAGGCTGTAAATTTTGTTAGAAAGATGGGAAATTAACCTGAATCAAAGGCTTTCCAACAAAAAGCTCACTTGTAATAAACTTGAAGTCAATATCTAATACACTATGTAATCCATTTATATATTTGACGATGGAAGGAGAAAGAGAGGATGGACAGATGACCAAACAATAGCAGAATTTCACTTGATCATCCTTTCAGTTGAAAACATTATTGATTCCCATTTTTTGACACCTTGCGATGAATAGTTGGAAAATTACTGTTTGTAAACATATGATTGCCTTAAACGACGATTTCGTAATTGATTAAACAAATGGTAGACGCAGGAGGCTAGTGAATTGCTTATGAAAATATGTTAGTATTCTTGATACTAACAAATGTGATACTGATCTTGGGGTTGTCAGACGAAAGCTTTGCAAGCATAGATTCTTCAAGGATCTATACTGCTGTTTAGCTAAGCTGGGGTCTTCAAAAGACAAGTGTTGAACCGATCCTTGCCTTTAGTAATCTTAGTTAATCCGCTGCAACTGAGGGGAACTATTAAACACAATAGGGTTATACTGTACTAGTAACTTGCTGTATCTTAAGTGATGTGATTCTTGCTCTTGATTTTTGATGACACTTATGATATAGTTTGCTGGTAGTTTCACTCCTAAAAACTTCTTTTCTATTTGTTCTTTTTCCGTCCTTGTTTAGGATTGAAATTCACGGAAGCTGATTATTTATTTGAGCGACATGCATTTAGAAGTTTTCAATAAAAAAATGATTCATTTACATGCTGAGAAGGAAACACAATTCTAAACTGAAAAAGAAGGCTCATCACAATAAATTCTGTTATGTTGCTGTTGTTGATAAATAAGTTTTGGTTGCAATGTCTATATGAATTTATGAACCAAGTTCAAAGTTAATATCAGTGGGACTTATATGATATCTGTTTGTCTTCTGTTCTTACATGCACTTTCTTCTTTGAGAATTAGTTTAGGCTGATGTGTAATTATGTTGTGGCAGCTCCAGTCCATCAGATGCAGCAATACTATAGACTTGGTGCCCTTGATAATTGTAGTAAGAAATGGAGTGGTCTTGTTGATTGTCTGACTTTAAAAACCAAAAGGTCTTCTGAAGTGGAGGTACAGTGTTCTCTTGCATCATTGTCTGGACTGTTCACAATGTTCTTTTTTCGCCTGAGTCATTCAAATATGCGAATAAAAATAAATTTTACAAGTTAATAAACCTTGCGTTGATTGTAAAATTACTTAAAAGTCGTAGATTTGTGAGGACGAGGAATATAATTTTATTGTTTCGACATTCTAGCAATTGAATCTGAGTCTCTCCAAATTATAAACTCTTTGATTAGAATAATTGTTGCTATAATATCAGAAAAAGGAGGTATACTAACACGAAACTTCTCAACTGGGGGAGGTCTTGGATGCAAGTTTTGCTGATGTGCTTTTTATGTTGCCGAAAACACTTCTAATTTGTTGATAGTCCCATTTAACTGCTCAAATCCTGGGGATTGAAGTAAAGGAGGTTTTTTAAATGAGATTAAACTAGAGGGTACATTTAGGTATTTCACAAACTAGGAGAAGATTCATTTAATTAGCCAAACCCGAGGTAATGCCTCACCTAGTCACCCCTCACCTACAATTGTTGTGCCTCAACCCATCCAAATTTTTGAGTATGGCTGATAAATTAATTGTGATTTCATTTGTCAACCAGAGTCTTGTGTTGCTGACTTAGGCAGTAATGCTATGGTATTTGCTTCTATTGAGGTTGCTGAGCTAGCAATTTCTCTTTTCGGATGGATGCTTCTCTGAAAGCTGTATGATGATGCCCAAGGTTTTTTTTTAAAAATCAATAATCAATTTTCATGTGGGAATTTTGTGAGTTTTAAGTTGTATACACTGTCAGTGCATGCAATTTTTTACTCATTAGGTCATCTAATGGATATTTATAGGTAAGCCTCCTTAAGATTTGGGACTTGAAATTTTAATAATGAGATATATTACCAGAATACCTGCTACAACAAGTAAAGATGATCTGATAGTGTAAAAAATACTCACACTGACGGTGTTCTTCCATATATATGCTCGTGAAGTCACTTCTGCTTTCTGTATTATTTTGTTGATTTTGTTTATCATACTCATCATTAGATCATGTGAATCAGGAAATTTTAGAAGCACGCGAGAAAGTGAAGCCTCACCTGTGGTCAACACGAACCCCTGAAGAAGCCGCAGCTTATTGGAGCGAACTCTTTGACCATCTAGATTGAATGTAAAAACTGGTAGACTTTTCATCAGACCAGTTGCCCATCATACGAAAAGTTTAATCAATATCATTTGAAATAAAATCTTTCTCCCAATGATGCTTGTTTCAAACATGTCTTAGAGGCACCATGGTTATCAAAGTGGGTTTCTAAAGAGGCACCAGTTTAGGAATGTTTAGAATAGGAACATTGTGTTGGAAAATCTTTTTTTCCCTGAGTGATTGAAGCAGCATAAACAAATTCCAACAATCTTAAACGTCAGAGTAACCCCACCTTCTGATTCAGATGAAATCTGGAGCTTACCATTGCATTATAAAGAGATGGAACAAAACACTATTCATCTTTCTTTCTTTGATGTTGGTTTAGTGCCTGTACATGGTGATTCTGCTAAGGTACATGCCTTGCATGGCTTTCATATGGCCTCGATGATTAACTTATCATCAGATAACGACGAAGTTTTTTTTGTTTAGACTTGATACCCTTGTCCAGTAAACGATACAACAATGGAAGATCTTAAGATCCAGAACCTAAATGATTTGGGGGGGGGGGTGGATGTACGAATAACCTATATAGCTCTTGAATTTGATGCACTATATATGAATTGACTGACATAAAAAGTTAAAAGTTCATTTACATGTTTTTTTTCTTCAAGTAGATAACACAGAAAATTCATGTGTTATGCATCATTTTCATTTGCATAGTATCTTTAATTTTGCTAGCTATAGCCTCTTTAATTTATCACCTTTGAGAGTACAAAACTAGTTACATGTTCTGTTTGACAAAATATCACACATAGCTTCTAGGGAGGACCACTATTAAAACGTAGTTGAACATTACAAAATATTTAATGTTTAGCTGTTTGACAATTATCTTAAGAATTCTGAACTAAAGTTGGGGAAAAAAAAAATAAAACATGTTTGATCTTTGTTTCGAAAATTTTCCCTGCATGAGTTCACTCTTGTACGAGCAGAATATATACCTGATGTGATCCCGCAAAAAATGAGGTCTGAGAAGGATAGTGCATACTCAAACATATTTTTTGATAGATTGCTTCTGATAAATATGAGTAGCATATTCTTTAAATTTTATAGTACTATAGTTGTAATGATTCTTTCAACCCTGTGGCAGTCTTAAAAATGACCCTTCTTGAAATGGACCATTGAAAAAGTCAAGTATTGTCAAATTTGAATTTGAAGTGAAGTGAGTAATTTTGAAAGCTTTTACATGACATAATTGAAGGGACCAACAATTTTGAAAATCCTTATTATTTAAATTTAGCAGCAAAGTCAGTCAAAAGAAAATTAAAAAAAAAAAATACATGTCTTTTCTCATTACAAAAGTAGCCCCATGGCAAAGTCAACAAGTTCAAGTCTTGTACGATCTGGTCAACAATATAGGTATAAATTAATTGTAGTATGTGAGTTTGACAATTTTAAATAATTTTACCTTATTATAAATGTTTCTCTTATTATTTCGTTTTAAATTATTTATCGTAATTAAAAATATTTATATCGAATATCTTAAGTCATTTCATTGTTTGTTCTTTCTATTTTATTTTTTTTTAAAAAAATAGATGTAATGCCTACTTAGCAGTAAGCCGGTTACCTTATTACCCCCATTGTGATTCCTAATTTTAGTTTAAAAAAATGAAAATAAAACTAAGGATAGAATTTTCGATACACTCAAATTTCGATATAAACTATTATAATAGTAGCCATATTTCATTACAATAGTATGATTGCCAATTTTTATGTTATATTTCTATAATAATATTTTAATTTAGCTTTATATCAACACATGGCATTCATTATAGAAAATTTTTTTCCTCTTTCATAAACGAATCATCGAAATATTGTGTCATAATAAGAAATATATTTTTGTAAGAATTTGATTTAAAAATTTCACAAATATATTCTTCGCGTTACATAAATAGCTGAGTAGCCGACATATTTAAAACTTTCATAATGAAAGTTTAACTCCACGTTTTCGTTTGACCCGCAAATCAATTATTTTAATTTTTTTTTAACTTTTTGGCGTCTTAGGACTAACTTTGTAGAATTATTGATGTTATATAATATATTAATTGACACAAAATTTGATTGTTAGAAATAATTAAAACTCTAATTATAAGAAATAATCTTATATTATATTTTAATGTTTTTTAAAAATGTATCATATTTCAATAATTCATAAATTAGAGGAAAAACACAAATAATACCAATCCTTCCAATTTTTTTTTAATATAAATTGTCATATTAAAATAAATTACATCAATTAAGAACGATAAAATAGTATCAAATCATCTCAGAAAGTTGGTCATAAAACACCCAAAAAAAAAATAAATTAGAATAACTAATTTGATGGTCAAATAAAAACGTGAGGTTACATTAAAACCATGAAAGTCTTTAACATAGCCATTCATGTGAGGCGACTGTTACTTTAGGATTCTATTTTTATTATTGAGTGTTCGATATTTATATTAAAATTTAATTAAATTTAATATTAAATTAAAAAAATTATATTAAAAGATAGAACACTTTTTAACATAAATAATTTTATATTTAAAAAAATAAATTCAATATCTCGAACCATATATGTAAAAAATAGGTTATGAATGCTAAGAGAAAAATAATTTGGTTGTATTGGTGATTAGTCACCAAGAACATATGCGTGTATATATGGGTTGTGTCCTAAATAGTGTAGACAGGCTTCACCAAAATATTATAATTACTTAATAATTAAAGTCATTTTTTTATTTGGAAAGTTTTCATTCACAAAAAGAAAAGAATTAGTCAACATATTTTCTAATTGTACCATTTCTTCTTTAGACAAAAATACCAATCAACATCTCGAATTAACTTATATTCACTGACGGTGGACAAAAAAAATTATATTATCAGTTCATTTTTTAAAATATTTATTTTTAAAATATATTACTTATTATTATTAATATTTAAATAATAATAAAAAAGTAGAAATTGACTTATATCCACTGATAGTGGACAAAAAAAATTACATCATCAGCTCATTGTTATAAATATTTTTTTTAAAATATATTACTTCTTATAATAGTTAATAAATAATAAAAAAAGTAATTATATAATAACTTGAACTCAATTAATTATATGAGTTTATTTTAGAATTCTTACTGTTGCCAAAGAGGAGCAATTTTTAGAGTGTTTCTGTCTCATTATTTTTTATCCTCATTCCCCATCAACACCGTTGAAGATTTGAGACCATCATCATGATTACTTTTTATACTTTTTTTTTTCTTTTTAAAATTGGACTAATGATCTCATAAAACAACATTATTCATACTATTAAGTCTTCTTTCTAACCGACTTCGTTTTGATAATGCTCATTGCTGCTTCCATTTTTCTTTGTTAGTTTTTTTTTTTTTGAATTTTCTTCTTAGTTCAATCTTATCAATAATACAAAAATTAATTGAAAATAAACTTTGATCCATATACCTTCATATGTATTCCAATTTATTTAAGTAATACTTAAACCAATTTATTTAAATAATACTCACAGTCGATAGTATAAAAATATTTGAATTTTATTCCAAAAAAATCTTAAATTATAGAGAATGTTTAAAAAATAAGAAAAAAAGAAGCTAAAAAAATCATTAATCTTTAAATATGAAAATATGTTAATTAAATTAAAAGAATTGAGTATTTCTAAAAATGAGCTGATGGTGTAATTCTTTCTTTCCACTGTCAGTGGATATAAGTTAATCTCTTTCTTTATTTTAATTCTCATGTCTCACCTTTTTTTTTATTACTTATTTAAAAAATAAAATAATGTTGATATTAAAATAATTAACAATTTTAGTCATACTTTATATATATATTATATATATATTTATATATAATATATAATTTCTTTGACCACTTAAATTCTATCTATCCATATAACTAGAATAAAAAGAGAAACATCTAAAATTAGTTATACTATTAATTACGATAATTAACAACTTAAATATTTTTAAAGTTATATAAAAAGTTTGATTGACTCTCTAAGTTCTACTGATATCACATAAAATATATTAAATGATAAACATATACTTTTTGAAATTAACGAATATAATAATTGACACAAGAATTTGCTTGACTCCAAAAAATCTATCAATTTTTATGTTATATTTCTATAATAATATTTTACTTATATCAAGAATGGCATTCATTATATAAAATTATTCCTCTTTAAGAATCATAACTAAAAATTGTGTCATAATAAGAAATATATTTTTGTCAGAATTTGATTTAAAAATTTCACAAATATATTCTTCGCGTTACATAAATTGCTGAATAGCCGACATATTTAAAACTTTCATAATGAAAGTATAACTCCACGTTTTCGTTTGACCGTCAAATCAATTATTTTAATTTATTTTTTTTACTTTTTGGCGTCTTAGGACTAACTTTGTAGAATTATTGATGTTATATAATATATTAATTGACACAAAATTTGATTGTTAGAAATAATTAAAACTCTAATTATAAAAAATAATCTTATATTATATTTTAATGTTTTTTTAAAAATGTATCATATTTCAATAATTCATAAATTAGAGGGAAAACACAAATAATACCAATCCTTCCAAATTCTTTTTTATATAAATTATGTCATATTAAAATAAATTACATCAATTAAGAAAGATAAAATAGGAGTTCGGAGTCTAAAGAGTAAAAAATATTAACAAAAATTTTAAAACGATATGTGAATTTTTTTAACCCAAAAAAAGTAAAATTATTGTTATAGCAGCGATTTTCAAAATATATATATTTTTTGATGATATTTTTATTATGTCGCTATTGAGACAGCGACTTGAGTTCAAAATTTGATGGTCAAATAAAAACGTGAGGTTACACTAAAACCATGAAAGTCTTTAACATGTCGGCTATTAAGCCATTCATGTAAGGCAACTATTACTTTAGGATATGATTTTTTTATTCAGTATTTGATATTCATTTAAGTTTTGATTAATTTATATTGTGTTAAAAAATTTTATATTAAAAGAGAAAACACTTCTTAAGATAAATAATTTTCATTTAAAATAAATTTCAATCTCTCCGAACCATATATGTAAAAATATGTTATAGCTAAGGAGAAAAAATATTTGGTTGTATTGTGATTAGTCACAAAGAACATATGCCGGTTCCGAACTCAAGGTAGAAAATATTTAACAAAAAATTCCAAAACGATATATAAGATTTATATTAACCAAAACGGTAAATCGCTTCCGGGCAGCTGAAATTTTACTTCAACTGAAAAAGTAAATCGTGCTGCTGATGCACGATTTTGCCAAAAACAATTTTTAATAAAAAAATGAATCCGCTGCTTGGGCAGCGTTTCAAAATTTTTTCTCTTTACAAATCGCTCTGCCAGGACAGCGATTTGATATTATTTTTAATTTTTTTTTTTTTAAAAAAATAGTATATCGCTGCAGGCAGACTGGCATCGATTTCTAAGAAATTGTTTTTTTTTTATATAAATACATCGCTGCTAGCAGCGATCTATTTTAAAAAAAAAATTTGTTATTAATTTTTTTTTGTTAAAATTAATATTGTTAAAAATTCAATAAATATTTTTCTCCTTTATTTTTTATTTAAAAAAATTAATTATTTGATTCAAATAGTAGTTTTCACCTTTAAATTTTCAAATACCCATCTTGAATTCAAAAATTAATTTTATTTAAATTAAAAATTACAGGAGAAAACTTATTTATTTAATTTTTAACAATATATTTAACAAAAAAATTAATCACAAAATTTTTTTTTTTAAATAATCGCTTTGCTTAGCCATCCCCCCGCGATTTTAGAAATGTTTTTTTTTTTTTTGTAACTCGCTACTGTAGCACGATTTATAATCAAACAAACCAATTTTCTTTATACATCGCTGCCATGCAGCGATATTAACCCTTTTTGTTTTTAAACAAAAAAGAAAATTACAAATAATATCCAAATCGCTGTCCTGGCAGCGTTGTAAGAAGAAAATTTTGAAATCGCTGCTCAAGCAGCGCTTTCATTTTTTATTAATAAAATTTTTTTTGGTTGGCAAAAATCGCTCCTCAGGCAGCGATTTTACTTTTCAGTTGAAGTAATCGCTGCCTCGGCAGCGATTTACCGTTTTGGGTTTTAATATAAATTTTTATATATACCGTTTGGAATTTTGTTATTTTTCTACCCTTTGAGTTTCGGACTCAACATAGGCGTGTATATATGGGTTGTGTCCCTAAATAGTGAGACAGGCTTCACCAAATATTATAATTACTTAATAATTAAAGTCTTTTTTCATTTAAAAGTTTCATTCCACAAAAAAAGAATTGTCAACTGACAAACTCTTGAATTCTCAATGGTCATAATAATGTCAAAGTATTTCAATTTTAAAAAAAAATACACAATTTTTGTTGTAGAGTATTGAGCCATGAGTTTAATTTATTCTAAATATATACTTCGCGAAAGTTGTTAATAAATTAAATTATTGTCATTTTGATTTATAGAATAAGATGAGATATTTTTTAAATTAAATTTAAAATTGATTTTATACTTATTTGATTTTTAGGATTACGCTTTATTTGATTGAATATTTACATTTATTTTGTAAGTTTTAAAATATTTTTAATTAAATAAAATAGAAATTTAATCTCAAACGTAACACTGAAATATTTCGCTGTATAATCTCATCAACTTCGTGTTATTTTTTCGCACATTAGTTCTACAATATGATAAATTAATTAAAAAATAAGCCGGACAAAACTATTAGATTTGATTTATTTATGCTAAAGTGTTATTTTAGACCAACATCAAAATCTATCCCTGTTTTAAAAAGTCGTATAAATATAATCTTTGAAAAATTATTCTTCAGCATAATGTAGACTCGAAAATATAATAAATAGTATATTATATATAATATTGATAAGAGCTCATAAATAAATTATAATAGATATACATTTTTTTTTTTCAAAAGAACATTGTAACTTTATAATTTAATTTCTCTTATTTAGAAGAGAGAGTTTCAAATTTTCAATTTGGCCTGTTTTTTTTGGGCCTTAATTAGAAAAAGCTATGTTGTAAATTTTCATTTCTTCTTTAGACCAAAATAACTAATCAACATCTCTATATAATGCACACATAGTCATCTTTATTATTTGGAAAACTTACGCTGAAATATGCTATAATCAAAAATATTTATCATTTATAATAATGATAACTTTTTTCACCGGACCATTTTTAATTCACTTATAATATAAATTAAATAATATTATACAGATAAAACTATTTTCAAATATAATACAGCTTTTAATGATGGGAGAATACATTTTATAACACATTTTAATACCTTATAATACAATGTGCATAATTTTTTACTAACAACACACTATAGTTCAAAACAATTCTAATTCAAATATATGGCATCATAATTCACTTTTTATCACATATTAAAGATTTATCACAATATTACTATAATGGTAACAACCAAATGCCACGCTAAAATCAGTAATTATTTTTAAAATTATAGTTCCATATATATTTTTCCTATTTAATATAAGTGGGCCCACCCACTTTGTTAATCGCTGACCTGCGTATTTCTTTATTTAATTCTCCATGTCTCACACCTTTTTTTTTATTACTTATTTTTAAAAAATAAAAATTAATGTGGATATTAAAATAATTTACATTTTAGTATACTTTTTTTTTATATATATGTCACAATAATAAACAATTATTTGACACTTTAAATTCTATCAATAACATATAAATTAGAATAAAAACAGAAACACATAATATTAATAGTACTATAAATTACGATAATTAATAATTTAAATATTTAAAATGATATAAAAAGTTTTAATTTGACGTCCTAAATTCTGCTGGTATCACATAAAATAGAATAATGATAAACATATACTTTTTGAATTAACGAATATATCATTATCGACACAATACCCAATTTGCTTGACTCCAAAAAATCTATCAATTAATGCCACAGACATGAAAAGTAACATCTATTATTTAAAAATGAAGTTAAAATGTACTATAAAATACAATAATTAACTTCAATATATTTAAGAGACATAAAAAAATGGTTAATTTTTGAGATCCTACATGGTGCCACATAAATCGAAACAAAGAGAATATTAAATATGCTTTAAAAATATGTAAAAATAAATATTATAAATCACACAACTAACAATTTAAAATATTTTAAAATAATATAAAAATTTTAATAGTTTCTGCAATTTCATAAATCACATAAATTAAAATATAAATGTTATTTCCAAAAATACATAAAAAAAAATACTATAAATCACAATAATTAACAATTTAAAATATTTTAGAATCATATAAAAATTTCAATAGTTTTCCTAATTTCATAATATCACATAAACTTATATATATATATATAAGAGTAATTCGAAGCAAGACTAAAGAATATTTTCTTACCATTTAAAGGAAAATATGAAATTGCTAATTGAGGAAATTAAAATTGTTTTTTTTTACTGTCTCAGTTGCTTTCCTTTTCTTGCTTTTGCAAATCTTATCCAATATATATATATATATATGTATTAATTATGTGGATAAGAATGTGAAATAAACTAGAAGCTTTTCTTGAACCCTACATATTTAATATAATAATTGTATTTTATATCTTTTTCAATTGGACCCTCATATACTCTCAAACACGTTTGTCTCTTTGGTCCAATTTTGTCATCAATGTCGATAGTTTTTTTCTTTTAAAAATCGGTATTATATTCTGTCCTCCTTTTTAAAGTAAGTCTTATTTTAGTAAAAACAATATAATAATTATTACTTTAACATTTAAAACAAAAATTTCCAATATTTTAGTTTAGATATTACATTTAAGTTTTTTTTCATAGTTTTCCTTTCCAATGTTAAAATATATAATAAATAAATAGAGGTCTACTACACAGGATAGATCTAATATTTAGTATTGTTTTTTTAATGAATTTGAAAAAAAGCTAAAATGATACTTAAGTAGTTCATGTATATATATATATACTAGCCTCCAAAATATCGATGTGATTGTGAAAGGTCGACATGAAAGGAAACTACTAATGATAATTATTGTTACTATAAGTCAAATCCATGAGCTAACTATCATTAATTAATTAGCTAATTTACTGTTATTGAGATCTAGCTCTTTCAGCTTTTTGTTTTGTTATACGAAATTTAAAATTTATGAATTTTAAATCTTAATTTATTCGATTTTAAATTAATATTTTATAACATATTCTTAAGACAAAATAAGATAAGAACCAAAGCTATTAAATTTCGTCAATCGAACTCGTAGCCTCATTTGGCTGCTTATTTTGAACTTTGAACTACTTTATTTTTGCTTGCAAGTACAAAAGGTGGCTCAATTAAATCAAATTCAATTTTATTACTTCAACTAATACATTTTTTTTTATATTTTGTGAATTTTACTATCTTGATCAATTAATAAGTTCCATAAACTTACTTCCCCCACATGAATGTAGCTTATCCAGAAACTACAGAGAGGTGTTTAATCAAATTTAATAATTAAACACAAAAATCAACATAAAATAAGAAAATTAGTTTTTGTTAAATTTTGTAAATTACCGCCAATACTTCACATCAAATTCAAAGAAAATAAAAGAATTTATATAAACTATTGATAATACACCATCACACTTAATAATAAATTAATTATTATTTAAATTACACATAAAAATGAATGAGTTATATAATTCTGTTAAATATCTTTATTTCTCGATGTATCTTTTAAAGAAAATGATTTAAAACTATTTACTAGATTAAGCTTAATCAATATTTTTATTTAGTTTGACTTTTCGATTAATTAAGATTTTTTCGGTTTGATGGTATACCCTGTCTATAATTCTTCTTTACTCATTGAGTGCCCTATTAAATAAGTTACTCCTTTTCCTCTCTAAGGGAAAGAATAGTCCACAAATTTTTTAAAAGGATAGAGATATTGTTATATAATATAGTTTGAAACTTCATCTACTTCTATCAAAATATCATACCAACCAAGTCATCTAATCATATCAATAACTTCCACTCCAACCATATACCACCAAGCAACACCCCCCCCCCAAACTTTACTTATTTGCATAGTGCATGACCCCATTGTTTTGTTTCTATTCGATAACACGATGCACTAAGCTTTTTTAATAAATAAGATTTAAAAAAGGATTGTGATTTCGGAGTCACTCTTTCCAATCGATCGATATTATGTCTTATAAAGTTTCGAATCAACTAATAACATAGTTAAATTCCAATAAACAACAGCATAATACAATAATCATGTGGTCCTATACATCTAGATTGTACTCACTAGACTGTTATTAGATCTAATCAAACTCAATAATACATTGAAAACTACACTTGCCTTGTTGCTAAATAAAAACAAGTAAAACCATTATCTCCAGCATATTAGGGTAGAAAGAGAGTTTATTTACTCTCCTTTTCCATCTAACTTCATCTATTACTATCTGTACACAAGACTATTTCATGTTGTTTCATTTGAATATTGCAGCTGCTTACTTGTACACGAGCATTTCGCCTTTTTATCGGTCAGTGTCTGGCATTAAATAAGTGTAAATTTGGTAAGAAGATATAAATGTTGCTTGAGAGATTGATTCATGTGAGTACTTCATGGAGAAAAAAAGAACTTTTTTTGGTCATTACCTGGACTTGTTTCTGAAGGTCTTTAATGTAATCAACTGCCAAATCTAACATATCAGCTGTGTTTGTTTGCTGCCATTTCATTCAATAAGAGAACATGTGAGTTGAGTTCTTCCTACCTTCTTTTAGACAAAAATTGATTTGATACAACAAACATGACTAGAATTTACCTTGTCCATATTTGGGAAAAGATCTTGCAGTTTTTTCATTCTTTCACTAATCCGAGTACGTCTCATCTACACAAATTGTTAAACAAGAAAATGAGAACTCAACGCGAACAACAAGTTTCATCAGAGTTATGCACTTCAAGTATAAACATATGACTAATCGGAAAACTAGGTAAACAAGACAGAATTTTTACCCTTTCTGCAATACTTCGTGGGTGCGTAGCACAGCCTCGTTTAGCACGTATTTTGCAAGGCACTGAATCTTGTTGGAACTGTAGGTATTTCTCTATGGCAGCCATCTCAGAAGATGTCTTAGGCAAGCTTAAATGATGAGATAAACCAGAAGAAGTGTAGTTTCTTGATTCGTCATTCTAACAAACAAAACGAACGTTTATTAGTAACAGATACAACAACAACAAGAACTAAACAGACAGAAACTAGAATAGCTACCGGATTATTCATTCCATTGAAATTACTGGAGAACATTTTCAGATCACCATCTCTATTTCTCTTCAAGGAATTAAACGACGCGTCGTTCCAAGATTCATTCTCAGCAATGCTAGGCATGAAGTTTGAGGTAGATGATTGATTAGTTGAGTAACTTATATGATTGTTGAAACCATTAGTTGATGTACTTGCATCCCTGTTAGCCCCAACACTTGCTCCGAAATTCCCAACTTCTCTCATAAATCCTGTAAATAAACAACAAATTTCCCCATTTCTGATCAATACTATATCAAAAGTATCAAGCAAATCCATCATTGAGAACATTACTAGTCTCTTCACACCATTTTCAAATTAACCAAAAGTTCAAATAAAGGCACAAATTGATTCATAGATACTAAAATTAACTAGAAGTAAACTCTCTGTATAAACGTCACATAATCAATCTACTAATCAAAAGATTAAGCCAATGAATCTGATGATGTTTTCATGAATTGAACAAATCAAAAGTTAAAAGAGTAAAGCAGCATACCATTGAAGAATCCAGCTGGTGAACTGCTTTGTCTGATGAGATCAGAGTCACCATTTCCATTACTCAAATTTGCTCTAGTTTGCATTTGCACCCCTACACTATAAGAAACACCACCGTTCTCATATCTATTTTGTACACCATTTTCATTCCCAAATTCAATCTCCTCACCAATCTCCTGTTTCAAAGAAGTACCAAACTGAAGCTGATTCTTCTGGTTTTGATCATTCAGATCTCGAGTACCATTGTTGTTGGTGGTGTCGTTATTGTTCAATAAGGCGGTGAACATGGAATCCGAATCAGAACTCGAAGACCCATCACCGGTAATGAAATTTTCACCGGAATTATTCCCGTCTCCGTCAAGAATTCCGGCGAAAAACGAACTTGGAGCTGACCTGTACCTCGTTAACCCACCGGAATTACTCTGCTGAAACTGTGACTGTTGCTGAAAAAAATCAGAACCCATCATTTCTTTGCTCCTAAAGAACTCAGGCTCCATTCCTTCACCATTTTTGAAGCTCGAAGAACCCCCACCACCACCGGAAAACAAGAAACTACTCAACTTATCCATTTCTCTAGAAATTGGCTCTGAGCTAAACATAATCAAGATTTTAATAATATATTTTTTGGAATTATAGCTTCAATTTTTTCGAATTTTATCGAAGAAGAAGAAGAAGAAATGGCGTATGAGCTAGCAAGCAATTCTTTGGGTGCTTATTTGACAGAGCAATTTATCGAGCAGAATTGATGGGGACTTGTGCGTCGTAAGTAAATGACCAAATTACCCTTTGTGGACAATTTTAGTTTTACCATTTTTATCCTTTTTTTGTCTTTTTGTGTCAAAGGGAATGGCTTTTGATTAGTTTACTAATTTATTTTTAACCTTGATTAATAATATTTAGTTAAGTGAAGATTATCTTAATACTACTTTTATTGAAGCTTAGCTTAAGGATAAAGTGAGATTAGCTGTGTTTGTTTCTTGTCTTGTCTTTTAGTTCCAAACAAACGTAAAATTGAGATTTGGAGTGTTCTTTGAGTAAGAGAAGAGGCAACATGTGATTTTAAATTTGTAGTTAATTCTACTTAATTATTCTTAATTTTTTTAATTAACTTTATTTTTAATTTAAGCTTACCCAATAGAGAGACAGATAATAGTGTTTTTTGAGAAGTTAAAGTTACGTAATAGTAATTTTTAGTTTATCTTTAATGTTAAGAAAATAATTAGATTGATAAATAGTTGAATAATATATCAAAGGAAAAGTCAGAAATGTCTATTTACCTCAGTGTTCTATAACTTTGTTTTATAATATTTTTACTAATAGTTTTTCTAACTAATTTTTTTTTTTTTGTATTATTATTTTGTTATGATATTATTTTTATAATTATATTTTGATACTTTTTCTACTGAATCAAAAATCTATTTTTCTCTTTCAAAAATAGCATACATACATTATACAGCCAATAAGGCTAAAACTCTATGATTATTAATTTTATTATTTTAGCCAAACAAAATTTAGATATAGCCAATGTTTGTTGTGAACAGAAAGTTTCTCTTTTTTCTTGTTTTCCCATTTTATGGCTACAATACAAAAAAAAATAAAAAAAATATAATAATAATAATAATAATAATTTAAAAACAAAAAAAAATGTTTGACTCAAAAACAGCTTATCAAACAAATCGGCAAGTACGTGGATTTGGCAAAACCAGTTTTAATAAAGTAATTTTTTAATTAAATCACATGTGTTCGATCATATTATTTAAAATATAATCCCTTCGGTCAAAATAAGAAAAAAAATCAATTTTTTGACTTCCCATAATTGATGACTTTTTTCGTAGAATTTTATCTACGAACTTTCTTGGAATGGAAAAAGTTCATCTTTGTAAAAAGAAAATAAAATAAAAAAGATTATACTATGTTGATAAAAAAAAAGTTATTGACAAAAGGTAAAAGTTTTAAAAAGTGGGCAATTTATATGCTCTCTTTTTAGGATTTTTTTTTAAAGCTAAGCCTTCGTGTTGAGAATTATGTTGATAGAAGATTTTTTTAGAAAACTATAAATTGGGTAAAAATTACATTTCTCCTCTATAAGTTTTCAGGTATACTAAAAATAGATATTTAAAATTAATTATCAATTTAAATATTAAGAAATAATTAGTCACTTTTTTCAAATTTTCCTTAATATGGTGAGATCACGTTGAAAAGTTAGGTAGACTTAAATATCTTGTAGAGTTAATCAGTCAATAACACTTATATAAATTTCTTGAAAGCTATGCATAACCTTAACATGACAAACAATTATGGACTGGGCGAGTATTATTTTATTTAAAATATTCTTCGAATTAATATTTCACCTAGAAAAATGGAATTGATCCATATTTGTCCGTATAGATAGCTAGATAGTAAAGTTCAATATTTAAAATTCTCTCTGATAAATTATGGTGACTATTTTCTTCTCTATTTTTCTATTTCTGAAAAAAAAGTCAGAAAACTTATACAATTTCAAATTACACAATCATATATAAGTTAGTAATTATATTGTATATTTAGTCAAAACCGATTGAATTAAGGACCAATACATCGTGATCTTCTCATTGTTAATTGACTACTTGATGTTTAGCAATTAAAGTTTAAAATAATCATTGCTTAGACTTGAGATAAACTATTTGTCTTTTCCATGTTTGGATAAATTAAATTTTACTCTCACTCGTTATATTTACTTGACTCATATTGATTTAACACAATTCATAAGAATTTTTTTTTATTCGTTTTTACTTATCAATTATTTGAAAAATAAATTTTTACTTTTAATTGTCATTTTTAATTCTAAAAACACAAAGATTTCTAATTTTACTTACCCTCACTAAAAAACCCGTTTACTTAAGCATGAACGTCTCAGCTGAACAGTCAAATTAATAAAGATTGTAAATATGTGTGTTTTACTAAACTAACGTGAGTAATATACGTTCAAGAAAAGTCCATAATTTTGTACTACTAAGAACTATCATTTTATTCAATAATTTGATACTAATTACTAAGTATAAAGGAAAAAATATGATAAAACTCTCTTGATTTTCTTAATTAAACCAGTAAAATAAAACATGTAATTTGATATAGAAATCAAGTAATATGAAACAATATGAAATATACCTAGAGCATGTTTATGTTTAATTAATCATGAATTTATTTTAAAAAAAAAAGTCAACCTAGCTTATCTTTCAAAATTAGAATAGGATGTTTATTATTTGGTGTTAATATTGACTTGATGCCCATCTCCTTCAATACGTAAATTAGTACTACAAATATTAGGCATTGACAAAATCATTTAAAACCAGTTTTTTTCCTCCTAAAAGAGGGGAGAAAAATAAAATCATTAACACGACAGAAATAAAAAACTTGTCAGCACAAGTATTTGGATAAAATCAATTAATACAAGATATATGTTTTACATATGAAATTTGAGGGTAATATACACGTGAATTCATAATCCCTATGTATAATATTTCATAGAAATTTGTTTAATTTATTACATTTTAACACTTAATATAGAATACGCTATAAATCGATAGAAAATTACACTTGATCGAAGGATAAATGAATATCCAAAGGAAGATGGATCAATTTTTACTTAATATTCCCTCCTCTCTCCTTTCTTCGATGTGCATCTACGCTATAAAAATTACTTTATTTTTTAATTATAAGCGAACATCCCTCCGCTCTCCTTTCTTCTACGTGCATCTACGCTATAAAAATTACTTAATTTTTTAATTATAAGTGAACATGGAAAATATAAAATTATCTTACACACCCTAATGTGTATGTGCCTCATTGACTATATGTTTAGTTGTTAACCATACTAGTCTTTGGAAGGTGATTGGTTCAAAACTACATTATTATAAGAAGGTATTAATATCAAGTTGCTTAATTAGTTATTAATTGAGATTATATTGCTTAATAAAATATGAATCTGAGTAGCATAAGTGGCTTAACACTACTAAACCACATGTACTAAAAAATTATTAAGAAATAACAACTTGTCATAAATGGTCACTACTCACTATAATAATAACCCCTCTCTATATGTAGAACATGATGTAGTGTATTGATGGTGTAAACCATTAAGCACCAAAAGCCACATACACAATATTTCTAAATCAAAAGAGATGTATACCTACTAATTGGGGTGGGATTAGAGGATTCTAATATATTGTTCAATCGAATTTTAATATTTTTAATTTTTGTAAGATGAGCGATAATTATAATATTTAAATTATATTAAAATAATTGAATTCAGAAATTAAAAATATATGAATGATAATTTTAATATTTGGGTCAAATTGATTGATTTATTTATTAATTTAAGAAAATCAAAATAAAAGGCTTTGAATCTAGGGGTGTGCTCAGTCGGATTTCGGTTCGGTTTTTACATATCATGGTTCGGTTTAATCGTTTTTGATTTTAAAATATGCTAACCCAATAACAAACGCAATCAGAAAATTTTTTTATATCGTTTTCGTTTTTTATGTTATCGTTCGTTTCGGTAACCTATAAGAAATGTCAATCAAATAATATATAATAGTAACGTATTTATAATTACATTTACCCAACTTACCGCCAAAACATAATAGAAAAACTTGAATGTTGATCAATTACTAACATTCACAAATTTGCAAAAGCTATCAGCCTCCACTTACGAACTATGATTAAAACTAAAATAAAATATTTCAATGAGACAATCTTGAACAGTTTTGAGCCCCCAATAATCACAAAGTTCTCACAAATTTCCTAACCAAAAAATTTACATCAGGCCTGAAAATCTAATATTGAATCTATTATGTATTAAATGATGTATATTTAATATTAAGGAAGGGTAAAGTAGTAATAACTAGAGTCTTTTATTGGGTTATCGGTTTTACCCAAAACCCCATAGGAACAATCAAAAATCGACCCAATAACCAATAATTATTTTTTCTAAACCCATTAAAAACCCAATAACCCAATAACCATTTTATCGATTCGGTTTATTGGTCGATTCGATTTTTGCACACCCCTATTTGAATCATTCATCTTCTTATCACTCATTACAAATATATATTTTGAAGATCATTCAATCGAATTTCATCTTACTTGAACATCTTAGGGTGTCCAAAATTAAAAAGATAGAAAAAATGAGTAAAATTTTATATATATATATATAGAAAACGGCGCTAAATTTTTTTAATAAAGAAAATATTCCTTCCTCGTTAGTTATTTAACGGTATGTTATTTTTTATTTTTTCTATGTAAATAAAAATGTTGGTGATACGATCAAATTTAATATTGTTTTTATATAATATGAGAATTTTATCTTTCTATAATATGAGATTTTATTTTTATATATATAATTTAACTTTATCAATATTAGGATGATGTTTTTTTTTAAATTAATTAACATTTAAAAAGTGTTTATGAAAAAAATACATTTTCACTATAATTCAAAGTACCTTCATTTTTTAAATAAAAAAGTTGATCAAATATCTTAACTTAAAAAAAAAAATATATTTTTAGAATAACATTCATAATTTAACAAATTTTTTACATGAAACCTTTAATCTGCTGGGCCCTACTTTTGAGCCCCACGGCGGCTACCACCTGACCATACCGACATCCCAACCCCACCTAAAGAATATGTTTTTTTTATAAAAAAAAAAAAAAAAACTTATAAAATTTAAAGAAATTACAAATGTTGCAAAATCATTATAGAAAAATATAATTACTCACCTAAATTATATGATATTTTTTAAAATTTTGAGAGTCAATCAAATTTTAATTTGATCGTAATTTATTTATTTAACTTTTAAATATTTTTAAATTATTAATTATTATAATATTTTCGAGGCCGAATACAATTTAAATTCGATAAATGCATTGCTTGTGAAGTATTTGTTCGTGTATGTTCTATAGATTTACCATTGTTGATTAGAAGTTGAATAGTGATATTCGAAAGAAACTATTGCTTAATTACAATATTGAATATGAAATCTTTATATTCAGTGGTAATTGTGCTGAGTATTACCTAACAAATTGTTTACCAATGATCGAAGAATATGAACTTTCTACTTATGATCGTCACGAATTGAATTATAATTATATAGAAAAGTTAAATATTTTTAAAATTTACAATATATATACTTAAATTTCATAAATTTTATCACATAAATTGAAAAATCGATGAGAAAAAAATACACTCCACTTCGAAATAAAAAGAGAAGAATATTTTAAGGAAGGGATTATTGTACATTTTATTTTATTCACCTTATCCGATAAGCAATTGTCGTAGGAATTGTATGTTTTTAAAAAAGAAAAAAGCACATTTCTTTTTGCCCTTTTTATTCCTATGGAATGGGACAAAAGGTTCTCCAAATTCTTATAATTGTACACAATTATATTCATTTTACGTGGCCAAATTCACACTACTAAAAAGGTATTTTGCTACAATTTTAAAATAACTTTAAAATATTATAAATTGGAATTTACATATTGGCCTAGCTTAAGGTGTTTGATAAATAAATTTATTGTGTACATGAATTAATATGATTTTAAAATAGCTGTGATCTCTCTATTTCTAATAGAATATTGAATTTAAATATTTAAAAATGAAAAAAATAGTATGATGTACTTAACATGTGTAACTTTCGAACAATTAAAATGCATGTCTAATCATTTTAGGTAGAAAAGATGTTATATTTGATTATATTTAAAAATATATAACCATATAAAATAACATTATAATCTTAACGTAATATGAATGACTAAATTATAATATATTTAATGATTCTGACAATTATGAATATTGACAAATAAAAAATATAAATTTCAAAGAATTAAGATTTCTTTTAAATATAATCAATTAAATATCATAAAAATTTAAACTAAAATTTATCAATATTTGAGAGGATAAAATTTCTTTAAAAAGTCATACTAAAAAGATGATATAGATGTGATTATAGTTTTAAAAAGAAAACATGTAGAATAAATTAAATAAGATAGATACATTGCAATCTTCCACTATAACTAAGTGAATGACGAGTTCTTTAGTCATCATGCGTCAATCAATATGGAATTGCGACCTGTAATAAGTGAATTTAAATTTAATTGAATATAATAGAAATAATATTTTATTTATTAAAAATTTTATTATTAAAATCATATAATATATATTTAAATTCAAAAACTAATATAAATATCGAACGTCAAAAAAAAAATGAAACAATTAAGCTTTTACAGGCACATACATGAAATGAGCTTTAAAATTGGAACTTGACATTTCTTATATACTTTGGATTTTAACTATGAAAATGAAACATATAATCGACAAAAATAATATATTACATTACTTATATAGAGGTGTGGGGTATGGTTGAATCCTGAACGTAACATCAAATCAACTATATATATATATAATATATTCTATTGAGTGAAAGTATATATTTTTGTAATTTTTAATTTTTAGTTTTTAATTTAAGTTATAAAATTTAAAAAAATATTTTAATATATTCTTTCCCTCAGTAGAATATAATATATAAATTTTTTGATTTGATGTAAAAATCGAATAAAAGAATGAAAATTAAGTTGAGTAATAAAATGATATATGTTCATGTCAGAAGATAAAATCAGAATAAAATTTCTACTACTATATGATGCATACAAATCAAATTGATTTGAATTTTTATGTCCTAAAAAACGACAGTAATTTGTCTGTTATCACTAAATAAGAGTAGAAAACTATACCTAAATTTATTAACTGACAAATTATTTAAAAATTATATTAGATATACATGAGTTATTTAGTGATAAATTTCATAGGCAAACTCTTTTTTTTTCAAGTGATAGTGTATAAGAAAATATATTTATTAAATTATTTAAAAAATACTACCATATTGGTATAATATAGAAATAAAATAAGACGCCAACTTACTTAATAAAATAAATATAAATATAAATTACATGAAATAACAATTATCTATGCTTTTAATTTAAAGATGTTTATGGAAATGAAAATGATTGAAGAGAAGATGAATTTATTTTTTGTTGTTGAGGAAGTGGCAACTATGCAATTATTTATAGGACTGTTGGAAAAGCTCCCCAACTAAAAATTGAGAATTAATTGTTATTCTTTTTCGATTCGTCTGTTTTATTTTATTTTTAAAAAAATATATATACTTTTTGTTTTAAATTTTATTTTTTTTATGTTTCAAATGATAAATTTAAAATCGAACAATCAGTGTGTATATATTTCCTATGAGTTCTATTTTAATTTTTACTTAAAAACTCCTTTTAACTCAGATTTTATTTTATTTTTAAAAAAAGAACTAAGGAATCTAAAATTTTACCTTTTGCTTTTATGGATTCGTGATGGATTTGGAATTAGATTTGGGGGAATCTTATACCTGTGAATTATTATTGTTTCCATAATTGGAAACTTTTACTTATTTATTTTTATTTTTATTTTTTATCCATGATTGGAAAATGAAAAATTAATACAAAAAAAAACATTTCTTTTTTGGTAAGAATTTTTTGCCATATTTGACTCTAAACTCATTTTTCATACTCAGGGTTAAAAGAACGATATTAGTATTACTATAGAGAACGAAAAACATAAAACATAATTTGATAAAATAAATAATTTATAATATAATATATAAATTATTTTCTTTACAGCCGATACTTGCTTTCCATTTTTTTTCTCATACACACATGCCTTCTACGGCACTATATGAAGCTACCCAAAAAAGACCAAGAAAAAGTTGTCTTTATCCTCTAATGCTTTTATTTCTTCAAAAATAATCTTGTGAATGTGAACCTTTCTTTTTCTCTTTTGCTTTTTTATTTTTCTTTTTTTCTAATATCTATTATTATTAATTTTATTCGTTTTTACTTTTCTTCTCATCTTTTTTTGTTCTCGACGTACCCTTATATGGATAAATTACCCAGAAAAAAATAATGTTACAGATCAAACATAGGATTTAAAGATGGCGAAAATGTCATAAAAGGAGTATGAAATTTGGCGAAGTGATTTGGGAGACCAAACATATAAGTAACATATTCAGCTTAACGTATTTTTATGTGTAACTATAACTAAAATTAGAATTTTGAATTTATAAATTTTAAAATTTCAATTAGTTCGATCGATAAACCATGTATACACACCAAGGTGCAGGCTTCATCGAAAGGCTCTCCGCCTCGTGGCATTATTGGGTTCGCTTGCAAACAACACTTCTCCTCTCGCCTATTCCTTTCCGTTAACTATTGAGATATATCACAATTTGCATTACCCTCCTAGAAAGCATTCCTTGTTCTGACCGCAGCACCATATCTTGACCCTTTTCTCGAATTGGTCCATTTCGAGTTGGCCCATTCCCCTTCGACCGGTCGTAAAAGGAGAAGAACTGAGAGAGTATGCTATGCGCAGACTGACTTGCTGCTTGCTTTCTTTGAGGAATTTTGGAGTGAAGGGCGATGCCAGTCGATTGAGACTCTGATTCCTACATACCAGACTTTGATCAATCATACATGATAGGAGAGAAATCGTCTGATTAAGAAAGAAGGTTCCGCCGGAAGAAGAATTCTCCTAAGCTTGGCACTAGGTGATCTATGTGTCAAAGGGCTACTTTTCTTCCTATCCTTTCCCTTGCCTTGCAGCCTATGCATCAATCCCATTCTATACACCACCCACCACCCCCACACACAAAAACTTCGTCCAATGCCAAACTGTGGTCCGATCAAGAAGAACAAGATGATATTGTACATTTGATTTGTTAGATAAGAATTTGGAGCATGATTGACCATCAATGACTAGCGGATGATTAAACAAGTAATACCACAAAGAATATTAGCTTTGTGAAGAATTTGGTGCCACTATTCACAACTTCAAAAGCTCCTAAAAAAAAATCATCTAGACTGCTATCTTTCAAACAACTCGGAAGTATTCTTATATATATAGTACAATAGCAATTTATGCAAATGCAAAATATTTATTTCAACAAAACAAATGAATTCAAACCTAAAAAGTAAGCAGGTTAACACTCATATTCAGCATCATCAACTTCAATAACAAAGCATATCATGACAATTACAACAGAATAACACAAGGGTGGTGTATTGATGTAGATATGTCTGTTCAAGTGAAATTTTGAATAATCAAGAGACCACAAGGCGAAAGATGTATCGGAGTTCACAATACATGTCATTTCAATATCTTAGATGCAACGAATTCAAACTTTTAGAAGTAGTATGTAGACCAGAATAACATCAACTTCTAAATACCGTCTTCCTGAAGAAAGCTATAACAAACACAAGTGACTCCAATACAGAGGTAGCCCGGGTAGACGACAAGCTTGCAGTTTGCCTCAGTAGTATGCTTTCCGCGGATTGTTCTGCAAAAACAGTTTATCAGTCTTGGTTCAATTATAATAAAGATTTAATGTTTTCCCTCTCCATTTCTATCTAAACCAAAAAACAAATTCCTGAAATGAGAACGAACGGGATGTCATCTTTGACTGTGAGGCTAGAGTTTTTACACATACACTGAGTAAGCAGGATCCTCCCTCTTGTTCGGTGACAAGTTACTTTATGGTCATGTGTCCAAAGATAGAGTGGAGGAAAGGATTTTATCTTTTGATACATAAAAGTTTCTATTGTTTCACTTAGAAGGCGATGGCAAGATGGTTCCTTGAGTTCTGTTCTCATATATTACTGCTATGGTTTTTTTAATTTCCCTTGATGTAAACTGTATTCAATAAAATTATAGAGTACTTTGCTGCATAAATAACAAACCTAAATAAAAAGGAGAAGTTCCACACCATAAAAAGGTTCAATTACAGAAGAAATAGAGCACATACCAGTGGATTTGGCCTGTACTTGTAGCCTAGCATCATCCGTTTCTTATATTGATCATAGATATCATCTTCTGGAGTGACCTCCCCGGGTTGGTGAGCACCAACACCTAAGTTATTTGATTTTACACTGCCAGCTGCTATTGGATCTGCAATACCACTTTTAGAACTCCCTAGTCCTTCACCTGCAGTTCCGCATTAAGATTAAGACTCCATAGGAATGTGTGGCATGTAGCTCCTAAACATGAACTATTTGCATTTCGAAGACTAATACTTTTTGACTACAAGAACAACATACCCAGTGAAATCCCACTAAGTGCGGTCTGGGCTAATACTTTCTGACTAAAAACTCCTTAAAATTACCTACAATAGAGTGTCGCTTGGATACCTAGTTACCAAAACAACTTGCTACAAGTAGTGCATTTATACATTTGAATAAACAAGATGAGGTAAGGATGCGCCCCAGATCTGAGGAGTAGCCTCATCAATCGCAGAACAAACCCAGCCCTAACCTCGTGCCCCTTCAACTCAACATAACTCTCTTAAAATTGAAAAGCTCTGCCCCTAAGAAAAGGCCTATTAAAAAGGGGAAATCTTCCTTTTCCTCTAAAAAATTTACCAGTCCAATTTATTTGCACCCAAATAGGTCCCATGTTTTCGTAGAGGGAAATATACCTTCTCTCCAACCCATTTTCGATAGAAGTTTGTGGCCAATATTATCAGCTTGTATTTTCGACCTTTCTGCTGCCTCTATGGCTGCTTTCCGAGCAGCTACGTCGTTGCAGGTAGACAAAAACTTAGCAAGCTCTTCAGGTGGGATATAGTCCCCCATATGATGACCCTTCTTTCCTGGAACTGCAACACAAAATAAGATATAAGAAGAGTTGCACATATTTTAATAAACAATGCATGCACCTATTTTGAGCTCAGGTACCTAAGATGTTAAACTTAATAGGAAACCAGAACATAGATACAGCAGAATAAACAAAATTAGTGACCAACCTTGGAGAGAAGCAGGTGGAGGCATCTCATCTTTCGATGATCTCGGTGCCCTCAGTTTCTCTTCATCTGCAGCTTTCTTCATGTAATATTCCATCATCGCTATTGGATCTGACCCCGATGGACCGCTTGAATGACCTGCAAAGACAATACATGTATAAGCCCAAGCATAACTGAAAACCTTTTCAGTGGAATTTCATGAAGTCCATCATCCAATGAAGTTATGGCAATATGACAATCTGATGAAATGCAGAAGGTGCACAAATTATAGCCACAGATGAGATCAAATTTTCCAGGAGGTGGCACTAACCCGTTGATATCTCCCTTATCATAATTTATTTTCGACTTCTTTGTACATCTATTTGTTTTTTTTTGATAATGCTGTCCGTCTATTTGTTATTCATACTTATAGTTATTAGGTTTGGACTACACATACATAGTTATATTTTTTCTCCATTTGGGCCTCTCTTCCTTAAAACCTATACTTTATTTGCACTTTGCATTTAAAACCCAGTGGATATTAAGAGTTCTTTTGTGTTTTCACCTTTGATAACACTGAACAAAATGCCAAGTAATACACACATATACAGACTCGTGTATAAATGACATTACCAGAATTTCCAGCCAGTTCTGAAGAACTTGTATTCTCTGTTGCTCCCCACAATGCTGATGCAGGAGTTTGGTAATTCAAATGCTGCTGATGTGACCTATGAGAACTGCTTGTTGAGCTGGGGGTAGCAGTACTAGTAGCTCCTGCAGCAGCAAAAGCCAATCAAGTAAATAATATGGAAGAATCACCACAAAGAAACGTCATGTCGATCAAGCAAAGCCAGATGAACTAGACATTAGATGCAAAAAACATGAAGTTGGCAATTTAGTTGAACAACCTCAAGTTATTCAGCTAAATGCATGTGCGCGCACACGCACTCATATACAGAGTACATAAAATGCATATTAAACATGGCCAACTGAACGCAGAAAGCTAGAAACATCCTGCACTACTTAACCAGAAAGTTGATTAGGCTTCTGCCAACAATATATGCATGTGGAGAAATTTTACTTACTATGTGATGTTTGGGCTTCGCTGGTCTGTGATAGAGCCTTTTCCTCTTCACTAAGCTGATATTCATAGTATTTGTAATCAGGACAGCTTTCATCAAATAAGAACCTGCAAATATATCAAGAGTCATAAACAATATTCAAAAACGAGTTTTATTCTTCCTTGGGGAGAGAGAAATCAGATGATTGACTGCTAACCATTCATAATAGGCTGTAGATAAAATTTCCAGGAAAGTAAGCTCATTAGATAAAACTCTAAAGAGACCAATGATTTTAGCAAAGAAAGAGCCTCCAAACACCAAGACAAAGTAGAGAATTAAACAAGCAAGGGCAAGGGAAGAACAAGAAGTGGTCACCAGTTCTTAAGGAAGTGAGGCAACAAAAAAAAGAAGAAGACAATAGATCCAATAGAACTCGATGATATGATGTCACATGACCACAATCGCACATACGTGCGACTTGAGAAGACAGAACAACCCAAGGCAATTTACATTGTATAAAATCGATGTTATAATAAATTATGTGACTATTCTACATGAAAAGACCAGAAAGATTCTGATTCATACTTAAATGGTGTGTCTCCTGGATTTTTTTGGCGAGTGATATTCTCAAACTGCCTTCCATGCTTAGCCACAAAACTTGCTAATTTGTCTGCAACTTTCTTCACTGCTGGATCACTTGGGGGATTTGGTGCTGCATGTCACTTAAAGCACTGATTAATACCAAGAGCATGAACAAGTGAATATAAATTACTCTTGTAGCCGCATTTTCCAAATCTTTCATTGAACATCTCTTTCCCCCAATGTCGGTAGGGACTTAAGATATAAGCTGCACGATCAGACAAGAGTAACTCAAGAATGTCTAGTTCTTATCCAAATGCCTAGAGAATATCCTCAAAGTACAAATAAATGGTAAAATCTTGACTAATGAAGGACTTTGAAAATTTACACCATAAGACTTCCATGATAGATTAGTAGTAAATGAGAACCCATGCCACCAGTTGCACAAGAAATTAGGTGAATTATGTGGTTCAAACCAAAAGGAAATTACCTCATACGTGACCATCAAGAGAAAGCAAATTCTCAAAATGGACAAGAACGAAGATCATTCCATGAATTCTAAAAATTCCTAGGCTAAAATGACAAGTCCTCGAAAAGTGAGGGTGGACCCAAAATCAAGCTAGCAAACAGAAAATTAAAGAAAGGGAAATACATAGCAACTAAGAATGGAAATACATAGCTACTAAGAATACTGTTCAAAGAACCAACATGTGATATCAATTATCATGAATCATGAGCAAAACTATACTTTATTCAGGTAGAGGAGAGAGAGAGAGAGAGAGAGGGAGGAGTTATCATCAACGAAATTCCAATATTTGTAATAAGTATTTACCAACATCAATCTGTCTAAGAGGCTGGTGCAGAGCACGAGGTTCCTCCACCCTCTGCCGTTTAATTGGCCCATCTCCTGAAGAATTCCCAGCATCTTTTTCATCCTCATCATCCTCATCTTCACCTAGCTTGACAGAAGGTGCAGGTATTTTGGATTTCTGTTTCAGGCTGAATGCAAGTTTCCCACCTGAAGCAACTGTGGCAGTTTTCCGCGAAGAGTTAACTTTAAATTCCAAGCTTGGCTTACTAATGACGGCCTTTGGAGTTGAAGCTCCCAATATACTGGAGGTTGTCTTAGACTCTTTTGAGGAGGAACCCTTCAATTTCTCCTTTTCCTTCTCCTGTTGAAGCTGTTTGAACCTCTCCATGAAAGAACCATCATTGACAAATAAGCTAGAATCTGTTGGCTTCTCCATTGGAAAAAAAACCAATTTTTTCTTTTCTGCCAGCTGTAACTGCTCAACAAGCACTCTTACAATAGATTCAGATATTGAATGGGTTTTTTTTACTGTAAACAAATATTCAGATACTAAATGGTTTTGTTATCACTTCTTTCTTTAATGTTCTGTAAGTGAACATCACATTTACATTCCAAGTTGCATTCTCAAATCCATCGTTGAAATCAGAAAAGAAAATGTAGAATTTAATATAAAAGAAAAGAAAGCAGGTTTTTCACTCCCCTGAGATTTTTTAGCATCAGCAACAAGACCGTGCAGGAGAGGGATTAGGTATGTTTGATAGACTGGAAAAGTAAACCAGGACAGGAAAGGTAAATTTTCCTCCGACTCAGCTTATAGAAAGTCAAGGATCCCCACTCCTGGACTTCTTAACACGTTAGTGAAGTCGTAGGACTCGGAAGATGTAGGCATATAGCTACCCACATTCTTCTTAATTTTAGATTATTATACTCATTCAGGCAAAAACATATGCTAGAATGTTTGTTTTTGCTTTGTGTACTTCACATATCCAAAAAAAACAAAAGGCTTATAAGTTATAACTTTCTAGACATTCATATGGATGCAGTAGGAACTTAGACAAAGTACAAGTCCAATACTTATAATCCCTCAACCATACACGAAACCACCTTACCTTCCAAAGCTGTAGTAGAGAGTTTTAAATATCTCTTATAACTCCACATGTCAGATCATATTAAAAAATCAGCTGTTGCTCATCTACAGTTGCCTTGTAATCAATCAGTTATTCAACAACATTGCAGCAAAAACAATCAGGTAATGATAGCAAGTAATGTTACTTCCAGCTCCTTCCTAAAGTGCTCACTTGGATCTGTCTGAAAAAGTTTTTGGTTCTAAAAAGAAAAGAAGGCTAGTAGAAGTTGAAGACATGTTTAGCTCGTTGTAGTTTTATAAGATTTGCTAGTGATTTGTTAGTGAATGACGATTTTTGGGTAAAAGAACTTCCTTCACAATTCTTCAACTACAATAAAAAAGAACCAAATTTTGCATAAAATGATATTTTCAGTTTCTTCAATCAAACACAATCTTCCGAAAATGACTTCCACTTTTACTAACAATTTCCCAGGAAATCTCCACCCAAAATCCTTCCTATATGGTACCATCTCTTTTTACCTTACTCTTTATGCAACAGTTGCTAATTTTTCGAGAACTGTAACAATGTATTAGTCATCAGCACGAAGGCTGTGCTGGCAGCCCATTTACAATTCCATATAGCAAGATTATGTCCTTGATCTTCTTTACGAGAACACTAGGAACTCTAGTAATGCTCCAGTTTTGTTCAAATAGGTTTCTTTACACCAAAATAAAATACAACTCTGCAACAGATTATCCAGTCAATTCAAACCCAACCTAAACCCAACTATATGAAACAATTGAGCGTCTATACCAACTCAACCAGAAATAATCACACCAATAAAAAGAAAATACAAAAATCAACAGCAACAAGCAAACTTCAACAGATTGAAATACTAACAATTGACCAAGGAAAACGCATCATAACATCACATTAAAGCACAAACATCAAGAAATTTAGAATTTCGATCAAATTAATTGAAACCCTAAAGTCATCAACCCACAATCCAACAAACTAAGACTTCGACACACGCAATAAAATAAAAATCAAACATCTAGAGAATCGTACAAGAAATCCACACAAGTCAGAAAATCTAAACTGATAGAATTAAGAAAAAAAACTTAAGAAGCTCGAAGTGCTCAAACATCAGCCTCAATAAATCTACCTGCGGAATCGAGAATGACAAGTGGATCCCGAAATCAGCAAGCGTAAACCGAATTGACTGAACAAAGCAATGAAATTGAAACCCTAAAGGAAGATCGAGAAGAGAAAAATAATTGGAATATTTGGTAATGAATAATTTGGGGGAGAAAGCAACGTCCGTTAAATGAGCGGACGAGAAGGAGAGACACGTGACTTTGGGCGCTGTAGCTATGAAAATTGGGGATTAATATGTTAAATAGATTATTTTTGCTTCCCATAGGTTGCGTATCTGTTGATTCGGTCGATTTTGATATTTATCAGTTTAATTTATAAATTATTAATTTGTAAGCAAGCTAAACTGTTAAAGAACTATTAAGGTATTGACATATGGATTGATGGTTATCAATTTGATATTGTTTTGACCGTTGAGATTTTACACAAAAAGATAGAAACATGGTGACAAACAGGGGCGGATCCACGTTGGGTCCAGGATGTTCACCCGAACACCCTCGGCAAAAAAATACATGATATATCAGGTAAATTTTCTATATTTCTATAGATGGATATATTTTGAACCCCCTTAATAACAAATTAAAATAGATGGTTCAATGATGAGACCCCTGAATATTAAACTACTTGCCCCAAGATCAGTTCTGTTTTTCAAACATTTTTTATTTTAAAAACGTGTCAAAGTGTGGTTTTAAACTCAAAAAAATTCAAAAAGCTCATTTCAAAAGACATATTTACATGTTTATATATTTTATCTTTCAAACCTCCTGAACGAAAATTTTGACCATTGGTGACAAACCAAATAAATTATGCATGTGAGTTGATAGATTGAATTTTATACAAAAGTAACACTAACATATTATAGAATAACCGCAAGATTGAGATTGTCGAAAATAAACTAAAATCCTAAGTATATTTTCTTTTATCTTTTTATTGTTATGACTATAAATGTTTTCTTTGACAAAAAAAGATAAAAGAATATATTGATGTCTATAACTTTTGACTAAGTAAAAATATAATTCAAAGGGAAAATTACGCGCATAAGCAAATGTATATTAGTTAATTAATTAATATAGCTAAAGTTTCTTCAATTCAATTCACGACATACTCATAGCTATAAGTATGCCACTCAACTTTTTTGTTTTGTATAATTTACACGTTTGTATAGTTCATAATTTGTATAATTTTTGTATAATGTAATTTTACATGATATAATTTATATAAATGTGTACACTTCAGATGTTGTAATTGTATAAATTAGTTATTTCAAGTTTATACAAAAATAACTGAATTATAAAAACGTACTCGCAAATTATATAAACTCACCCGCGAGTTATACAAAATCGTGAATTATGCAAACATCGCTATAATCCGTAAATATGTAAACTATAGCTATGGAGCATAGTTTAGTTTATTATAATGACTATTTGCGAAAGTTTCCCTTAAAGGAATCCAAGTATAAGTCTCGTAGTTAATTTTTTTACCGAAATTTCAATTCATGGCTACTTATAAAAATGCATTAACTCTGTTTGAATTATTGTTACCTATTGTTTCATAATGTACTATATGATATTGTACTCTATTTTATTGTACTGTATGATAGATATAATGTTTTGGCTAGACTATAATGTTTATTGTTGTTTAACAATATTTTTATTGTTTGATTTATTTGTATTGTATTGTAATTCATAAATTTATTAAAATATCATTAATTATCCTATGGTAAGAAGTTTGACTAGAACTAAATAATACAGGGGTAAAGAGTAAAATAGTATTATGAAATATTAAGTAATGATAAAATTGAAAAAAGAAATTAAGTAACAATAAGAATACACTAAATCGATTGTTTCATAAAAATGAAATTTCTCATTGTTACGTAACAATAAAATTTGACAATACAATACATCTTAAGTAACGATCAAAACAAACCTCAAAAGAATGATAACGATACAATACAATGTGTAACAATGATCCAAACAAAGTGTTAGTCTACTATAGATAAAATGAAAAAGAAAATCACACGAAATATTAAACCTTAAGATTATCTATATGTTCACTTTTTTCAACCTTTTAAATTTTGTTTATCCCTTCTACAATGACAATTTATTTATTAAAAATTAATATTTGAGGTTAATGTTCATTTGATTCTTCAAAAATATCAAATTTAGTAATAATTTCGAGAAGCAAAAGGATAAATTGCTAAAATCAAATTAAAGATGATTAATTAAAGGATAAATGATAAGACAGTTCAAAGCAAAACACAGACTTGAAAGGAAAAACTTTTATCTTTTATTGATAAATCTGTGTTGATTAATAATATTTTATAGAGTATTCCGATATACCTCTTATATGCAATGACACCTCCTAAATATGTTATTCATGATTTACATAAATTGTTTGCTAAATTTCTATGGAACTCTAAGAAGGGGCATGGCCTAATATTTGTATGCCTAAGGAGAAAGGTGGGTTGGGCTTTAGATTTCTTTTAAATGTGTCCAAAGCAATGTTTGTCAAGCTTTGGTGGACTTTTCGAACTAAAAAATCAATGTGCACAATATACATGTGGAACAAATATTGTAAGAAACATAGACTTCAATTGGTAGAATGAAATGGAGGTTCTCAAACTTGGAAGTTTATGTTAGAAGCCAGAGATTGTATTTACCAACAGATTTGGTGGGAACCAAATCATTCCAGTGTATGATTTGATAACTAGACACAATTGGGTGTTCTTTACTATGATCTTTACTATTATTTACTTGTTTTTCATTTTAATAGTTTTAATGTACATGAGGTAAATCAGTTGATGATTGAGCGACATTTGAATGAAGATCTCATGCTTCAATTACTATCAGAAGATGTTTTACACATATCCAGAATGTAACTGGAGTAGTAGAGGATACCGAAGAACAAGACTCACTAGGATGAATGTGTACTAACTCTGATATGTTTACGGTTGAAAGTGCTTGGGAGGTGTTAAGACAAAGAAATGATGAACAAGAAATCGCTAAGAAAATATGGGTGATTGGAGTTCTCTTTAAAATTTCTTTCTTTTCTTACGAGATTATTGAAAAAAAATACAGTGTTGTTGTTGTAATAGTTAAATTTTGAACATCTTTTTATGACTTTTCCTATGGCTAAGAAATTATGAAATATTTTTGCAAGTATTGCTGATGTGTAGAGACCTTTTTGGCAAGTATGAGCCCTAATAGCCTGTTTTGTCTCAGCTAAAGCTGGTCAAACTGACTTAAAAGCGATTTTTGACTTATTAAGCTGATTTGGCAATACTGAAAATAACTTCATTTTAAGTTTAAAAACTTATTTTAAAGCTAAATAACAGCTGGGTAAGGTGGCTTTTCCTTTTTTTAGCTTATTAAGCTGTTTTAAGTGACCACATTTTTTGTGTTTGCCTTAATATTTTACTACAATCTCCAATTACAACATAACCCTAAACATCTTTTTTTTCTCATTTTTTTTCCCCTTTTCAACTTTTGACAACTAGCAACTTCAGCATTTATCCAAACACAAGAACTGCTTATTTAAAACATACGTTTCGCACTTTCAAAAGTACTTGTTAAAGCCTGCTTTGTATAATCCCATCCAACGGCCCTAACCGTAAAGACGGCTCGTCTGATTTTGTTATTTTTTTTTTTCTAATAAAAAATTTCCTTGAGACCCCTTTGTAATTAAAAAACTAATATCAATATTTCTTTTATACATTCTGGATATTACATTTTTGCACAAACACCAATAATTAATTTTTGCTAGCTATCTATACAAATTAATATCTTGTTCATATTTATTTTATTTTTTAAAAATCACCCTGTTATAACAAACGTACTAAAATCTTGTTAGAAAAGAACTTACTAAATTCTAAGAGAAAGAACTCTTAGAAGATATATTCCTTTCAAAGTGTGTCATTATATGTTTCCATAGATGGGCTATTTATCGCCCTATATTACTGCATCAGGTCAATTAGTGATTGTCCCATATTCACACATGACACTACAATTATTATACAATACTCATAGCCACTATATTAATGCATACAAGGGTATAGTGAATGTCATATTCCACATGACACTACAATTATTTACAACACTCCCCCTTGGAATCTATGTAAAGACAGTACATATATATACATAATACGCTTTATTTGCTGCCTCATAAAAACCTTTCTAGGAACCAGGTGGGATAAAACCTAGCTAAGGAAAAAAGAGTATCAGTGCGTATTTTACTCCCCTTATTGACTATTTTACTTTGATATCTTGGTAGACGGCCGCATTCCAATCTTGTATCTCAACTTCTCCAACGTTGATGTTGGCAATGCCTTGTTATAAATCAGCAAGATTCTCACTTTGACAATTTTGTTGACTCTATCGCCCCATTTTGTTTTAAGTCATGCGTGAAAAAGAACTTTGGTGAGATATGCTTTGGTCCGGTCTCCTGTTGATGTATCCGCCTTTCAATTGGAGCTATACAATGCCAGCAACATTATCTTCGTACATTGTGTTGGTATATTCTTTTTCAAGAAAAACCACACATTTCCTGAATATGATGGTTCATTGATCTCAACCAGACGCACTCTCGACTTGCCTTCATGGATGGCTATTGTTTTCTGCAGGATTTGAAGAATGCTACCACGTTTGCTTCAAATTGATCGCCAAGATATTGCCGTGTCTCCACATGTACACAAATAGCCTGTTTGTGATCGGAGCTTTATGCGATCTGATAAATACCCTCATCTGCGTAACCATCAGTTTGATTTGGATTCATTGGAATACAATAAACCCATGTCCCAGTCCTCGAAGATAGCGAGTAATGTGTTTAACACCATTTCCCAATTCTTTTTGTGGGAGGAACTGAATCTTGCCAGTAGACTTTACTGCAACACAGATATCTGGTCGAGTATTTTGCAGGACATTGTGCCCCGATCGCACTAAGATCAGTGAGTTTTCCATCACCAAGAAGCTCTTCATCATTTTCTTGAGGTCGAAATGGATCGGTATTGATGTCAAGCGATCTCCCACCATTGGAGTACTCAATGGATTGGTTATCCATGTAAAACCTTTAGTATCTTTTCTGTGTACGTTGATTGACTGACAAGTATTCCATTTGACAGAATTCTCAAATCTGTAGGCGCAAGCAAAATTTGTCTTGCCGAGATCTTTCATTTCACATTTCTTTTTCAGACACTCAATAGCTCTAAAATCTCTTTAAACCGATTGCCAATATTTCAAATCATCAACATTTACAGCTATTATTACAATTCAGACCCCGACCGTTTAATAAAAATGCAGGACAAATCGGGTCATTTGTTGTACCTTTCTTAACAAATATTCAATCAGACCTTGTCCAGCATCCTTCCTGAGTTTCAATCCATACAGAGATTTCTGACGTTTTTATTGAAACAAGTTTCTCTGAATCTTTGTAAGCTTCAAGGAACTTTGAATGCTTCAGGAATTTTCATGAATGTTTGAGTCCAATGAGGCCATATGATAGCTGTGACAAACGTCCATTAAACGCATTTCAAGTTTTTCGTGAACTGTCCAAATTTTAATGAGATTTCTGAAGTGATTTGCATCTACCATCTGGAGAATATGTCTCCATATAATCAATGCAGGTCTTTGAGAACCCTTGAGCACCTATTCGGGCCTTATTCTCATGACTTCTCTTTCTCATTTCTTTCCTTCCAAAACCCATTTGTACACCCACTGGCTTGATACCTTCAGGTGTTCGATTATCGGTCCAAAAACTTCACTTTTTTTTCTCTAGTGAAGCCATTCAGCTTGAATTGCATCCCTTTTCCATTTTGGCCACAGTTCTCTGTCTACATTCGTAGACAGATTTTGGCTCAAAATCTTCATCTTGGGTTGCATTATTTTCAATAGCAAACATTATGGCAAATATGGTGTCAATCACACATTATTTCGGTTTCCCCAACTTTCTCGTCGAGACATAATTCATTGAAATCTCCTTATTTTCAAGAAGTTCGAACCTCCTCATCAATCATCTTTTGTTATGACTTGGTCTCATCTTGAGACATTTCTATTCAACCCAATGATCTTTGAGCATTTTAGTTTTTCCTTTTTCTTTTTTCGATGAATTTTTATCCTTGGCACCAATTGGTCTACCACGCTTCAAATGTGGTCTAGACTCATTTGCCTTACAATTTGTCTGTCGGGATATCAACTCGAACTGGAGCATTAAACAGCTGGAAATATGCGATTTAAAGTAATCCTTGGAATATTTAGTAATGCATCTGGGTAGGTGATTTGCCAATTTTCCTTCAAATAATTATTCTTGAACTTCTTGCTCAACTTGGTTTTGTTCGAGGATCCATATGAAATAGAGATGATATTCCCAATCTATCTCTTTTTTACAATGACTTATGGTCCTCCCCCTAATGTTGGTTATACTGATTCATCAAAATGACATCACAAAATACTTGCCTTAAATATCTCCATTCATAGGCTCCAAATATTTTATGATTGAAGGAGATTCATCCCCCATATATCCCAACCTTCTTTGGGGGGGTGGCCGGGCCCCATCTTTTGTGCGTTGTGGGTGGAGCCAATTGGACTACACCGCACATCCAACAACTCTACGGATTAAAATGTTGGGGTTCTTGACCAAACGTCAATTGTAATGGGGAAATTTATGATATTGGTCGGCCTTATGCGCACAATTGCTGCTGCATGCAAAATAGCATGCCCCCACATAGACACAGTAACTTGTTCATTATACTGGTCTAGCTATCATTGCAGTACGTTTAATCATGAATTCTGGCTAGATCCGTATTTTGAGTGTGGGGGGGGGAAAACATGAATCAACTGGATGTTCAAACTGTTATACCAGTATACAATACATAATCATTAATGCTTGAGATGTAAATTCACACCAGCTTTATCTAGACGGATCGTCTTTTTGTCTAGTCTGAAATTTTTTTTTTTTTTTGTGCTTTTTCACTCTTATTAATTTGAGCCAGCACTCGCAAAAGCCATGGGGTTTGTGCGAGGTTGATAATAAAACACATGTACCATACTTGTAGAGCATCTATCAAGACCCTATATATTAAAGGGTCCACATCAGGTTAATTGGTCGCACATATATCCCCTGTGATGCGTTCCAGAAACGCAGGGGATTCAATTCCAACCTTAACCTGTGATGGTTTCAATGATCAACTTCCCTTGAGAACAAGCAGCACAAAAATAGAGACTTCTTTATTGAAGGATATTTGGGCCTTTTAAGGTGTGCCCATGTGAATTTTCAATGATTTTGCGCATCAATAATTAAATCCGGGATGGCCCAGACCGGTCATGCCATGTAAAATATTAAAATTATAAACATTGGTTTACTAAGGCATTTTAATTCAACTGTACTTATACTTGTCGAGTACAAACCGAAGAAAATTGAGTATTTTCATGCCAATTTCTTCTCTCATTAATTGTAGTAATGTAAAGGTATTCAACTTTTCCTTCATTAGCCGTCTCACATGAAATAGCCATTTGGCGAAATAACTTTGAAACTTAATAAGTTTCTTGAGACTGTAACTACCATATAATGCATTAAATCAATGCTTACTAATTTGTTTCCCTCCAGGTATTCATAAAGGTCGCTCTTCCAGACGCCCTCAATTAATTTTGTGTACTACCTGCTATTGTGTTGACATATGCCATTTTCATAACCAAATTAAGAAAGTATTTCTTTTCCTTTTAAGATGTATGTTTTGTAGCACACTACTATCCAAAGGCATACATCTCCATTTCCTCAGCTTGAATCCACTACAACTGGGGATTTCTATTAATTTTCATTAAAATAAAAGACAAAATCAAAGAATGGAAGAACAAAATTAACACGGAAATTTAAATCTTCAACATGATACCATAGATATTAAAATACATAAGTTACATATTAACAAATTTCATTCCCTCCCCAGCTAAAGACCAAACATTATTTTCGATCTCCAAAGAATCATCACTTCCATATGAGTAATGTCACCCAAGGCCATCAAAAACATCATCCTTTAAGCCACATTTGCTTCAATTCTTTATCATATTTCTGAGATGTTCCCTCCCGGCTTATCACCATCTTTAAGAGTCATATGTACTCAGCTCGAGCATGGGAAGAGAACACCACTTTTATCCTTTCTTTTTTAAGGACATTTGATAGAGCCTTAACAAAATGTTCATGTGTGCGACATTCATTCTTCCAATGCCTTTGTCATGCCACATGACGACAGACAATTACTTTGTGAAGGGGTTATTTTGAGAACTCATGTTGTTCTCGTTCTCCCTTTTATTATGACCGCACCTTGACGACTTAGTGTATCGTCTTTTATCTTTGGTCCACGTCCCCGTGCATTTATATCCCCGATGATCACTCTTTTTACTTCAGATTGATCACGTGCTTCCACCACTTCCACCGCATTTCACTGCCGTAAATGGGCAGCTCCAAGTGGGACGAGCTTCATGATTTTTTCATTAAAAGAGCCTTATGTCTCAGCCAACCAAAGACATGAATTAGTGTTTCAGAATATTTCCCGAATAACCCTTTTCATTCAACGATATTGCTGCGCAATATCACATTCGATAGGCATGAAATTATTAAGTGTCTTTTCCGTCCAACATGTCCTCATCTTTTATAGTCTCCCCACCCCTAATTTCAATTTTCAACTGGGAGGTTTCCTGAATACAGCATAGTTGTATTCAATTAGGTCTTAAATCTGAAACCCGTAAATGCATTCCACTCATAACGACTCCTTTGGCAACACTGTTTTCCTTAGGTGTCATATCTCCTTTAAATCAGTCCACAATTCAAGTGGATCTTTCAAACCGTCAGATTTCAATCTTCAGGCCCTGCATCAGAGATGATCAGGAAAATCATAGCCTTCGCCTTATCTTGACTCTAATGCTTCATTTCCTGAGTATAGTGGCATAAGACCTTAGCAGCCCAGTTGATTCTCAAGCAGGAGTAACCCATGAAGATAATTCTTTCCAGAAATATCTAATGCAGCACACTCAGTTGGATAAATTCGACATAATGAAAATTATGAGAGAATATTGTGAATTAAATAAAAATATTTTATATAGTACCTTTGCAAGTAGCATCTCGTGCTGATACTTGTTTTATAAAGAAACTTACTAAAATTCTGTTAGAAAGAACTTACTAGAATTCTAATAGAAGAAAATATTAGAAGATATATCCTGTCAAAGTGTGCATTATATTTTTCATATATTGGCTATTATAGCCCCATATTAATGGCAAAAAGTCATTAGTGATGTCAGATTCCACATTAAACTAACATTATTTTAGCAATACTGCATCGTCCACTATATTAATGCATACAGCAAGGTCATTAGTGATGTCATATTCCACATGACCACCATTATTTTACAACGACCCTTTTTTAATTTGCTAAAAAAACATTTTCGATCTTACTGAAAACGCTCACAAAAGAAAAAGAGACGTCTTACTTAATTGATAATGGTGTGAGAGATAACATACACTGGCATTTGGAGTCGCCGGAGAGTGTTGCCGGAATGGAGCGAGCTGGGTTGAAAACCCTCAACACCGTAGTTTCACCTCTCCATTTCCGGGCAAAAGCTTCAATTTTCCGTCCACTTCTGTTACCCCAAGTGGTGCACAATCTCCATTTCCCTCTCTTATCTTCCTCTTCACATTATCTCCACTCCGCTCTCTATGTATGTTTATTCCTCTTTTTTCTGATTTGGGTTAATCTTAAATTTTGATAGTTTGAGCCCCAGCTTGTGTTCTTGAAGATGACATTCGCTTGCAGGTGTAAGAAGTGATGCTAGCACTATGCTTAATGGAGCTGGAGGTGTACCAGCTCAGAATAAACTCCTGCAAGTGGTGTTAGTTTCTCCTCAGGTAGTGAACAAATATAAATACATTTTTATTGTCTTTCTCGTTTAGCTTTGGACGTGCAATGAGATAGTTTTAGGATGCATTGTGAAGATAACTAGAAAAAGAACTGGAATGCGTCATAGACAAAGTAAAAAACTATTAGTAGCAGGTATAAGTGGAATTAAGATCTTACACTCTCTTTTTGTAACCTATAAAGAGTTAAGGTTCTTGACAAGCAACTCTTAAGTAGTTGGATACACCCCTCACAGTTATATTTGAACTTAAATGAATTGAAATTTGAAATCTGTGACCATGAGTATGTTCCTGCCTACAAGGAAAGTTCAATATGATTTTTCCAATCAAATTGCTTACTTGTGCAATGTGGATTAGGCATTTCTTGATTTTTGGATGGGCTCGAATTCTGCAAATCGTTAGTGTATTGTTTGTGCTAGAAGTAACGATAGTATTATCACAATCTAATACATACTTTCCGTGAGTGTCTCATTCTGTTTTAGTGTCTCACTTCAAACCACACATACCCAAACTGATGCCAAAGTTTTTTTTTTTCTTTTTTTGAGTAACCAAGAGCTAAAATATTCAGGTGCTGCAACCTTAAGTATCATAGTTTTGTTCTCTTGAGCTTAACATGTTATTGATGCAAGGGATTGTTATATCTTATAATTATGGGTTGATACTGATCTAGAGGCTTGCCTTTTGGATTTAATCCAACAAAAGATTATTGCTTGTACGTATCTTAGGATGTCTGCTCAACTCTAAAGGGCTTTGGGAGTGCAGTACATGGTTACAATTGTTTGCTTTAAAGCTAACACATATCTACTTTATTTCCTTCTTTTGTGTAGGTTTGGGCTCTTTTCCGATCTGTCAGATTCCTTTGCTTTTCTTTGCCTGAGCTGAAATATGTAGCTACCTTTAACTTTCAAATGAAAAAAAAGTTTGGTAAGAGGCAAAACTTTAGAAGCATGCTAGGGCTCCGGTCCTCCTGGAACTGTAATGTGTGCCTCATAGAAAGAACTATGGTAGTGGTTCCATTTAGTTCTGTTTTTTCTTGCAAGATCAATCCTTGTACTTTAGGAAAGTATCATTATTTTCTCATTTACTTAATAATATTTATGTTCAGCAAGGGCGGTATGCTGGCTAGTTTGGTTTGAGGCTGGTTGCCCTCTCTTTGGTTTGGTGCATCTTGGGTTGGGGGGGTTTTGGTTCATCCTTGCAAGTATTTTGTGTCTAAACTGGGTAGAAAGGGTGCTGTGACATCACTAGTTTTGATCATGTTACATGGTTGTATTTCCAATACAATATTTTGCAATCTTACCAATTAAAGGAAATTCTAGTCATGATTGCGAAAATGAGATGATGAAGATTAAATTTGGATTGTCCATTTCCTTTTTTCTGTTCATCTTGTATTGGCCTAATCATAACTATTGATTGGTTCTGGTGTCTTGGCCTATTGACAACACATACATCATTAACTATCAACACATACTTTATTGTGAGTTGTAATCCATAGGCAGGTTGGAAATTGACTTAAACCTCTCAATACTCAACTTTCAATCATTTGAATAAAAAGCTCACTTGCCAATTCATGGAGCAATGAATTCAAGAGCAACAAAGTCTATCAATATTTCACTTTTTGACTCTGTGCTTTTTGATACTGTGTTTTTCCTTATCATTTTTGAATTTCAGTCTTCCAATTTGATCATTGTCGGACAGCAATAAATCCTGGTAAAGATAGTTGATATTTCTAATATACTCTGCTAAAATCATTATGGTCTAGATTCTAGAATGTGTTCAATCATTGTGGTCTTAACTCTAGAATGCTGTTAATCATTGTGGTCTAGACTCTAGAATGCTGTTAATTTCATCTAGAGGTAAGGTCTGGATACACCCACCCTCTCCAGACCGTACTTGTGGGTCCTTCCGTATGTTATTGTTGTTGTTTACTTTTCTAATGACATTCTGAACTGAATTTGGGAATTTTCTTTGCTGGAAAATCTCAACTTAAATCAAGGGAACAATTTCTTTTATATGTTAAATGACAAGAGATAAGTGGATTTCAGAAGTTCTGTTCTCTGTAGTCGATGCTTGATTGCAAAAAATAGATGTTATTACGATGCTTAGTTTCAAGTGGCATGACTTCATATTGAAATGTCACCTACAGGATTTCATATGTTCTTTTTACATGGGATTGTAGTTGTTCCTGTGGTGTATATGTAATTTGTAATCGGATAAAAAGAAGAAAGACATCTTGATGGTAACTATAGATAAATTACCGTGTGGCGTTCCTGATAAGAATCATAGAGTAAAATAAATAATGCAAGCACATTTTATTTTGTAGAAAATTGAGTTGTCTAGACTGTTCAGCCGTGCAGCTTTCGTCTAATATGTATTGTATCAGTAAAGATTTGAGTAGAAGTCCTCCATATATGGATACTTTTCAACCTGGATCAACAGTGAAATCCCAATTCATTGTGACTGTTGATAAAATCAAATAGAAAGTCCCAAGGGTGTCATATTCTAGGAGCCCAAACTATGTGATTTAATAGATCCTCTTGTGGGTCAAGGTCTTATTCTCTTTCCCTTTCTTGAAACGCTGATTCATATTTTTCATAGAGAAATCTCTAATCAAGGGTATATCTTCTTGAGAACCAAATTGGCTATTTCCTTGCAGTATTGTGCACAATTTCATACTGGGCTAATTTATTTTTTATTTAGATCTTGGCAAATGTCAAAATTTTAGAACGGGCTGGGTTTGTACCATTTAAGTATACAGATTCATTTTTGATAGGATCTTAGCTGGTTTGTCTTCCCCAAATTTTCCCTCTGTGTGGTATTTAAACTGGAGAAGGTGACAAAAACAGGTAGCATATGACTCCAGTGGCCAAGCATGTTGTCCTGACTTACCATCTTTTCAGTTTGTTTAATCCGTATTGAGAAACTTTCGATTTCTTTCCTCTACCTTAACAATTAAGGAAAATTTCTCTTTCTCCCCAACCCCTCTGGCCCCGTCTTCCTTAGTTAATGAAGTTATTTTTCTAACTTAAAGAGTTTTCTTTTCTTTTAATTATAAGTTTTTGATAGCCAGTGCTTGATACAGTTTGAGGTTTGACAGTTTCCATTAGCTTGGTTCAGCAGGAGATAATGTATTTTTGTCTGCAATTTGTTACGTAATGATGTTTCATAGGTAAATCATACAGCTTTAACATTCTACGCTATAGGATATTTACATTTCCTCTTTGATGGTGTGTTTATTAATTCATCTTCATAAGAAGGGAAACTATCACATAAACATTAGAACACATGCTTTTGGATTGAAAAACAACTTAAATGGTTCTATTTCTTCTATTTCCCTGTGTTGATAGATACCTGGAAACACTGGAAGCATAGCAAGAACTTGTGCAGCATCAGCTGTTGGACTGCACCTAGTTGAGGTATCAATACATATTTAAATATCTTAGTAACTTCTTGCATGGTGGTAGAATAGCTATTATTTTTTACTAGTAAAATCTATTTAGCTCCTATAATTGTGACATCAAGACTTGTATTCATAATTTTCTTTGCTTCTGCAGCCATTAGGATTTCCAATTGATAATACAAAGTTGAAGCGCGCTGGACTTGATTATTGGCCGTATCCTTTTAGCAGTTCACTGTTTTGAATTTTTATACTCTTTGGTCTAGGAGCGTGTTCCTCTGCAATGTACAGATATCTGAAACTCTTCATCATATTTTCTTGTTTTTTTCGTACTAATTGTTATGAAACTGTAGAATATCAAAATAATGAACCTTGGGCCTATGTCAACCTCAAAAGCTTGCTCATGCCGAGAGGGTTGTCCAAGACGATATATGGAGTCCATGTTCATTGTTCCCCTCCCACAAACAATGTAGGACTCCAACAACCACTGCACTCCCAGGACATCTGGATCGTGCGCAATATAAGACCCCCAACATCAGGAATAATGAATTGGGATGAGCTCGATTTTGATACCATGATAAATGAGTTTGGGCCCAACTCAACCCCAAGAGCTAGAGTTAGGACCAAGGTCCATTTAACATGGTATCAGAGCAAGACCCATCTCAATTCTTGTTTTCCGATGTTGGGCTCCTATATTAAATTGTTCGCACTCCGGATTTCCATCCCTGGGCATGAGGGGTGTGTAAAGAGTCCCACATCAGTTGTTTAGGGGATGAATGGTCTCTTTAATATGACTTTGACAATCCTCACCCCTTGAGCTAGTTTTTGGGTTTGAGTTAAATTCGAAGTGCATTTTAACAATATTTTTGGGGGATAACAATTCTCAGCACTCATTGTTTGTCTTTTTTGCTGAATTCATCATTTCTTCGGCCAGTCAGTGTTTCAAATTTTGTAGTTTTCTATAATGCTCTATCTATGGACCTCTAAATTGTAAGTTGTCGATTTTCATAAAATTTTCAACTGTTAACTCTTCCCAACAGATATGTTGTTGTCAAAGTGCATCGGAGTCCCCTGGGTGAATCAGGGAGTAACTTCATGGGACCAGGTCGACTTAACCCGCATTCATTAGCTCCCAAAAACTTCAATACTAGACGTAAATTCCCCTTCTTCCTTTTCTTCAGGCTGGGGAAAAGAGGCTGTTGGCATTTACAAAGAGAGGAATAGCTACACATTCCGTGAGTTTATATACTTTTTCTACTCATATAGTTCTCTCAGCTTTTAACCTAGGAATTTTTTTGGCCAAATGAGACCAATTTATTCTGTTTGAATTGAAAGAAAACATAGAAATCCTCTTTTTTTTGCTTTTTTTTTTTTTTTGTTGATAAAGAATATGTTCTTTTTGCTGTCACTGTAAAATCTATAATGTTGGAACAAGGTAGACCTAAAATCATTCGAAGGAAGTTGTCTCGAAGGACCAACAGTTTCTTGAATCTGTGCAGACTTAGTGAAAGACGGGCACAATGGAAGAAAAAGATTTATTCAGGATACATTTAGTAGCTGAGGATATATTTCAGTCATGTTAGCACCTTATGTCCTATGCTTTCAAGGAGTTGAGCTTTTCAGCAATTTACAGATCAGTAGAAAATATAAAGAACTTCTGGTGCCTTTTGTTTTATATAATATAAGTCTAAGATGAGTTTAAATAGAGTAATATGGTAGGTGAGGATTCATATGTTACGCTTAATGCTGATACTGCAGATTTTCCTCAAGTTTATCTGAGATAGGCTAAAGTACTTGGATGCAAGACTTATTTGAACTAGATTAGTTTTAGCCCAATTCTAAATTCTTTTTGGTGAGACCCTACAGATTTGATCAACCACCTCTTGCTGTTTCAATATTTCCAATCTCTTTCGTGTTCTAAGAATTTCAAATGATTTTGAGCATCTCAATTCAGTTGCTTTCAGCTTTACTTTTCCCTTTCTGTTTGCTTACTTCCGTTCTTCAATTGTGACTCCAACAAGTTTGGAACTGAGTTATAGTTGATTGATTGTTGAGCATTTTACCAGGAAATACTTTAGCTGTTCTTTCCATACAAGAAATTGTAGTCTTCTCTTTCATGTTCTTTCCTTTTCTTTGGTTTCTGAGGTTGGAGAAGTAGGAGGTGGAAGGCACCAAGGAAATTCTAATAGAACAAGGAATAGGTAGAAAACGAAACTAATTTGTTTAATGTTTCAAAGAGATCAACTGAAAGGACCAAAAAGTTATGTTTCCATTTTGCTTTCTTGAGAACTATAAGGAATCTGGCTAAAGTGGAGTTCTTCTTGGCTCTGAAAGTATTTTTATTTACAAGCCAAAGACTTTCCTCTAGTTTCTTCACAGTTCTTTCCAAGCATTGTTGCTTTTTCTCATCAACGGTTCTCTTGTCTAATGGAACACACTATGTTAATCAAAGGGGACTCGTGCTGTCCACTATCTTTCATGATGAAAGCCGGATAAATATAAACAAACCTTTCCTTATATTGCGAATTTGGTTTAACTCTAGTATCATTGATGCAGGACTTCTCCTACAAAAAGGGCGATTGGCTTGTATTTGGGTCAGAAACTAAGGGGTTACCTCCTGAAGCCCTTCTTGATTGCAAGAGTGAATCTCTTGGAGGAGGAACCCTACGGATTCCCATGGTTGAAACATATGTTAGGTGCTTGAATTTATCAGTAAGTGTTGGTATTGCTGTATATGAAGCTTCTCGACAAATAAACTATGAACAACTTCAATGTCCACCTGATACTTGTATGGATACCGAAACATCATTTGTTACTGAAGATATTTTTGCTTAAACTTATTCATATTGCACTTCTACAAATCCTATGTGCCTTACACAATGAAGCAGCAAACAGGAAAAGATCAGCATATCTAGATCATAAGGTATTGATATCATAGTTATTGAGTTCTCACTCTTCTTGTGTTGCCATCTTCTGCACTTGTATCTTTTTTAGATTCAAAATCTATCATTACTATTACTGTATACATTGAGAAATGTCGTTTTCGTTGCTCAAAGGATGAATTAAAATCTCCAGGTTTTGCTAACATGGTGTTAGTATAAAATGTGAGAAATGAAAATGGCTAAACAGGATGAGTATATATAAAAAGACCATTCTGGCATCTTCATGTGTATGCTTCTTCATACTTGCATGTGAGTGAGAGGGCAAAAAGCTAGCTGTTTCTATCAGAAAACACAATTGCCATGTTCTCTTCAACAGTGAAAATGAAAGCACCACTCCAAAAAATCCCAAAAATGTGATGTTCTTTGGTCTAAAAAATCTCATTATTTGCATACAATGAAAATGGTTGTATTGTATTGTAATATATAGTAAATTTATCTCCAACATTTCAAATCCTTTTTCCTCCTCGCTTTACCCTTATTATTTCTTCTTAATAATAGTGTGTGATTTCGTAAATCAATGTATAGGCTCATGTGCCCATCTTATTAAGTGCGTCAATAGGTAGATATCATCTGTTTTCGATGTTTTTGACGATTGACGAAAATGAAGTTTTAATTATCAATAAGATAAAAGTTTAAGTAGTAACAAATTAGTTTTTTTGTTTTAATATATGTAAAATTAAGCTATTTCAAACTAAACTTTTGTGAAGGCAAGGAACAAATTAAAAAACAAATATATATAGTGAGACAAAATTGAACTATTTATAATAATATAATAAAAATATTTTTGGACCTTTCGCCCGTCCAAATCAATCAATTGGTACTATGCAGATAACAGTTAGTTACTATATATATAAACTCAAGCAAACTAAAAATATACTCCAAAGTCATGACTTTATCTGCTTAATTTATGTACAAAAACAAATAATTTAAGGACAATCTCATGTGGAGCTAGCAAAGCAACAAATTAATGACCCCAAAATCCAGCTCAAATATCTGCATGATTTTCAGGTCAATTATTTTCAACAAATTAAGACTCATTTAATTTCTATTTGGACCCATTCATATGAATGAATTCAAGAATAGTCTTCCCTCTGTCGGTGGTTGTACACTTTTAATGCAATGGTATAACTAAATTTCTCTCAGAATTAATTTAGAAACTCAACACATAATTTGAGATCGAAAAAATAGTTTTCATCGTCTTTAATAATTTATCATATTATTAATTATTAGTAAGAAAAAAGAAAAAGGCTGAGGATTCCTTCAAAAATGCAAATGCTGAACAACAGTGAATCTTTGACAGTTAGCTGAATAAGAGCCTGTTTGGCTCAGCTAAAAGCTGGTCAAACTGACTTAAAGCTGATTTTTTGACTTATTTAGCTGTTTGGCAATACTCAAAATAGCTTATTAAGTTAAAAAAAAAAAAACTTATTTTAAAGCCAAAAGTTAAAGCGGGGGTAGAGGTGCTTCTTTTTTTTTAGGCTTATATAAGTTGGGTTTTAATTTGGACCATATTTTTCATCTTTTTGGCCCTTAATATTTTTATACAATCTTCAAATCTACAACATAACCCTACACCTTCTTTCTTTCATTTTTTTCCCTTTCACGTTGACATCGCAACTTTAGCATTTTTATCAACCACATACTAACTTATTTTAAAAATAAGTTTTCAGCTCTTTCAACCATACTTTTTAAAAGCTGCTTTTATTAAGCCGCATAGCCCTCCAAACGGGCCTAAGTCTAAAAGGTAAAAAAAATAAAAAATTGAAGATAGTGCAATAGTTTAATTCTATTGCACATGAGCCAACGTGCCACAATATCTCATATAGTGTTGATTCAGTCATATATAGATTATTGCTTTTTTCTTTTGTTTAATAGATAAAAACTCTTTTCATCAATTTCAGGATTTTCATAAAAAAATAATTATATGAAGAAAATAAGAAAATTCAATATCAGTTATATATTAAAAAATATTAAAATGTTTCATGCCATAAATAAATTCGGACACTCAAGAAATCTGTTGGACAATCTCGCATCCTAATTGGTGAGCTTATGCCGGCCATAGTCTCTTCTCCCTGCTCTTAGTTTACTTTCAAGGCACCATTTTCGCGAGTAAAAAGAACATGTGATAAACCGAATGGTTTAATCTTATAGAATACTCATTTTCCAATAGAAAAGATTTGAACTACTTGTTTCCTTAATTAAAATATATTTGTATAACAATTATTTTTTTTGCTATTTTTACTTGTATAAGTAAATGTTAGAATTTTGATTATTATTAATAAATTAATTTTCTCATTATGCCAATTAGTTTCTTGTAGTAGGGGCCTTTTTTGTCCAAAGAAAATGAGCCAACACTTTAAGAAGGAAATAAAATTTTAAAAGAACAAAAAGTGACCAAATAATAGATCCGAAAAACTTTATAAAACCAACATTATAAATTTGCTTCCAACTCGCTGCAATATAATACTGACCCCTCACGTGCCCCTCTACTCTACTACGTACATGGACAACTATACTTTTTATTGTATTCTTTTTTATTAAAATTGCTTAATATATTCGAATTAAAATGAAGGAAGAAATAAAAATAAATAAATAAATAATTTCATTTTTGGATCTATATACATTTAAAAAAATATTTTATTATTTGATTAGTTAAACTTAAATACATTATTGCCTCTAGATTTCGCTAAATTTGAAAGTATTTTCACTTTATTTTTTTGAATTTTTATTAAAGTAATTATTTTTGATAATAGCTTGGAGATGCGAATAACATATAGAAAATTATATCAAAATTTAGTTAATCAATTAAAAAAGTATGATTCAAAACAAAAATAATAATTCACCCTGAGTTTCAAAAATGTTTTTAATACTTTTATATTTCCTATATATAGATATAACCTCTCATCCATCTTTACTACTCAGAAGAAACACTCTGTAAATAGAAAATAATACAGAGTAATAGTACTGCATTTTGTTATAGAGAGAGGAGAAATGAGTCTCACCGGAGTAACATTGTTGGTCACATTCATGGTGGTGGCCGCCGTCACTTTACCGGCAAATGCCTGTCTGCCGGCGGACCAAGCAGCATTGATGGATATCAAAGCAGCTCTTAAGGAGCCATATTTGGGCATTTTCAGCACATGGACCGGCAGCAACTGTTGCCAGGGCTGGCATGGTGTTAGCTGTGACCCCACTACTCAACGGGTTGCAGACATTGTTCTTCGGGGAGAATCCGAAGATCCGATTTACGAGAAAGCCGGCCGGTCTGGTTACATGACAGGTTTACTCTCCCCTTCTCTCTGCAAACTAGACAAGCTCACTACACTCATCGTCGCAGACTGGAAAGATATCTCCGGCGAAATTCCGGCTTGTGTCACTTCATTACCAGATCTCCGAATCCTTGAGCTCATCGGCAACAAAATCACCGGTCAAATCCCGGAAAACATCGGTCAGCTGAGTAAACTCACTGTTCTAAACCTCGCCGATAATAAAATCTGCGGTTCAATCCCTGCCTCCATTGTCAACCTCGGAAAACTAAAGCACCTCGAACTCAGCAACAATCAACTCACCGGCGAAATCCCGTCCGATATCGGAAAACTCGGAATGATGAGCCGAGCACTACTCAACAAAAACAAACTCACAGGTTCAATCCCTAACTCAATCACTCAACTTCGCCGGTTAGCCGATCTAGATCTATCAATGAACCAAATCACCGGTTCACTCCCAGCTCAGCTCGGTTCAATGCCAGTTCTCTCCACTCTAAACCTCGATTCCAACCAAATCTCCAGTTCAATCCCCACAAATCTACTTAGCAGCAGCGGATTAAACATCTTAAACTTAAGCAGAAACTCATTAGAAGGAGAATTACCAGATGTATTTTGCTCAAAAACGTACTTCACACATCTGGATTTATCATACAATAACCTTCGAGGTTCAATTCCAAAATCATTATCATCAGCTAAGTTCATTGGTCATTTGGATTTAAGCCATAATCACCTTTGTGGCCCGATTCCAAACGGATCACCATTCGATCATCTAGAAGCTTCTTCTTTCTCTAACAATGATTGTTTGTGTGGATCGCCATTACGTACTTGTTAATTCTTTTTGTTTACTTACTAAGTTTGTAATTAATCGAAATTATCGGTTGATTACGCATAAATGGATATGTAATTGTGTATTATGTTGTGTCATGATAAAAAAAAAATCTTATTCTGTTTAGCTTAATTATTATTATTATTATTATTATTGCTAAGCAATATAATGGGTGATGCGGTTGTATCATGCATGCACGTGAAAACGCGTGACAGTTTTACAAGAAAAAATATTGAAGAAATTGTGTGCTATTATTATTTTGTAAAATTGTAGTAATAAGTTCTACAAAATTTTGATTACTCAATAATTAATTCTGGTTTTTGGAAATTGTATTTGTTTTTGTTTATTCTCTTTTTTAGCCAAATATTTTGCACACAAACAAACACTCAGGAAGAGTAATTAACACCTTGTAGAATGGTGTATTGTATTATTAGTTTAATATTAGAGAAAATGGATAAATATATTTCTGAATAATCGCAAATGGTATGTGCATATCTTTCGTCATATTTTAAGGACATTGGTGCATCTGTCGTCAAAAAACTAGAGCGTATATGTTTTTCACTCTAACATAAGACCAAATAGGGACACATGACACAATCTTATCAATCGATCTGATGTTGAATTGGTGAAAAAGATTATGACATGTGTATGTCTATTAGTATAAAGAGTATATATGCTCTAGTTTTTTTACGACAGAGAGAGTAATACCCCTAAAATATAACGGAAGGAAATCGCATACCATTTACAATAGTTCGGATATATTTATCCTTTTTTCCTTAATATTATGTTTGTTTTGATGTTGATTAAATTTTATTTTATCATATCATTTTTATTTATTGTTAGGTAACGAGGAAAAATTAATTTGGTACAATCACATTGTTATGTTGATACTTTTTTTTCATCTTTATTTGTTATTCAATATATCTTTTTTATTTTTTATTATAACTTTTTATATAGAACTCTGTCAGTACCTTACTTTTTATATAAATTTATTTTTTAAATTATTAACGTGATATTATGAAATAATAAAGAACAGTACGATCTATTTAAATTTTATATTTATTACAATAACGAAACATAATTCAATACAATAAAACACATTTATGAAGCAATATATGACAATTATTAATAATGTTAGGGACTGTACTTAAAGGTATATTATATATAGTGATTAATGAAATGGTAGGTGACTTTTTATATCTAATCTTGGTGAATATATTTCAGATGTAAGGTGCTAAAGTTGACTTTAAATTTTAACTTTAACCTTCGACTTTTATAATGCATAAATAAGCACTTTAACTATTCAACTTTTAAATAAATAAACACATGAGTCCTACATGGTACAATACATATAGGATACCACGTGGGACAAAAAATAACATCGTAGGATGACATGTACGACATATGTGTCTATTTGTTCAACTTTATACAAATTTAAATATCTACACATCCAAAGTTAAAGCGCATAAATATGATTTGAAATTAAGTTAAAAGGATAAATTTATATATTATGTCATGTTAATTTTAGTCATATGAGATAATGATTTAAATGATATAATTACTTAATTGAAAAAATTATAAAGTGGTTTCTCAAATGCATTGATACGTCGATAAGGATTGGTGGGTGGGTGACCCTCATCAATTAATCCACTCTATTCACTAAACAATTTTGTCTTTTGTATTCAAATCAATTATGAGATTATTTACAATATGATATTGGTGATTAAACTCATAATGAAAATGTTTTTTTACCAAAGTAAGTAAATTAGCTTTCGGTTATTCAATCATTTGAAAATTAGAGTTACTATTTCATACTCTCTCCATCAACTTTTATTTGTTATGTTACGTTTTACGAAAATTAATTTGACTAATTTTTAAAGTTAAATTAAATTATATTATTTTGATATTTTAAACCATTGATATTCAAAAATTATACGAAAAATACTATACATTGCAAATTTTTGCATATCAAATATGATGACAAAATATATCCTAAAATGTTAGTCAAATTTTTCAAAGTTTGACTCCAAACTAAAAAATTGGACAATTAAATGAATGGATAGCAATATGTAAAATAAAATATCTCCGAATTAAATTTAATAAAATTTGATCACTCTAATATCTTTTTTAAGATGAAGAACTAAAAAAAATTCATTCAGTATCATCAATTAAATACGATTAGTAACTACATATCTCGGCTAATTCCCGTAAAAATTACTAATATAAATATTTACTAATTTTTCATTTGAATATTAGTAATCATCACTAAATCCTCAAAAATCTTTATAAACCTTGATCATTGAGAAGTAATAAAGTAAAACTTGGTTTGGTTATAGCATAATCAGTAACTTAAACTCAAAATTTGAGTGAAGTAGAAGTATTGCAACTGCAAATATACATGACACATTCCAAGTTAGGACAATATAAGCACCACTATATTGATTTATCACTTTAAGTTCCTACATAGATTGAATCGATTCTCAAATAATTATTATCGATATAACTATATATAAATAAATATTATTTTAATTTTACTTTTAGAAAAATATCGCTAAAATCATTGTATATAAATTAAAACGGATAGAATAGTATTTAGAATGAAAAACATTTGACAGTGAAGAATTAGGTGCATCACATGCTAAAGAAATGAGAGTACAATAAATTTGGGAGAACAGAGGTCAAGTAGTTGATGAGCAAATGCATGTCCCCAAACCCATGTGACTCACTTTCCCACAATACATATCAAACTATATTACACTAGTTTATTTTAAGGGTCCACTCACTAAATACCCTAAAACTTTATAATATATGGTTCACAACAGCCAATAGAAAGTTAGAGTATTACTCTATCCGTCTATTTTTATTTGTAATGTTGTACGTTTCGAAAATTAGTTTGACTGATTTTTAAAATTATATTATATTATATTATATTATTTTAATATTTTAAATAAATTTTTTTTGATATTCAAAAATCTATATGAAAGGTTACTATAAATGACATTTTATTTTGCATATCAATATAATGAAAAAATATATCTTAAAATATTATTCAAAATTTTTATAGTTGACTGTAAAAATAGAAACTATGACACTAAAAGTGAACGATTACTCCTTTTTTATTCCGTTAGGATCATCTGGTAGGTGGAATGAAAGCAATAATTTCAAAATAAAATTTTTAATCAATTTTATTTTAGTATTTAATTAGAGATATTAACTTATTTTAATATTATTTTATCTCATCTGGTGTATCAAACATCTTCTAAAGACATATTTATCTGAATAGAATATATTTTTGTAATGAGCATGACTTAAAATGAAGGTGTCAATGCATAATTAATATACAAGTTTCTTGGTTGCACCTACTTTTTTTTTTTTTTACATAAATGAAAAGATCGGTCACAGTTGTGGAACATTTATGACATAATAAGATAATAAATTCTCTGGTCACTTAACTTTTTTATCACTTTATTTTAGCAACACATGTTATACAAATCCCAAAGAGAGTATTGAGACTGATCTTGATAAATAAATAAAGTTATTATCACACGATTGAGGTTATAAGTTTAAATTATAAAAATATTTTTTTATAATAACGTAAATTGCAAACATTAGATCCTTATAATTTTATTCTTTTTCGAATCTCACATGTAACAAGAAACTATCTGATTGCCTTTTTTTATTCTGTGATTTATATAATAGTCATAAAAGTTGAACATTTTAGTTTCTTTTAGATGATTTTCTATCTTCTGAAAAAGATTATTTATAAAAAATAAAAAAAAAGAGGGTTCACCTCACACATTAAAGAGCTTCATTTGTGTCATAGTGTAATTAGTGTGATAGTGTAGAGTAGATAATTTCACACTTTGGAGAAGTGTTGGGGGCACCACTTCTTCACTACCTTACATTCAATCAGATTGTGAAATGTGTTAGTCTCACATGATCAAATCAAGCCTAGCTGTAAGTATAGGCCGGTGTATCGGTCGTTTTGGTTTTGAAGTTTATCGAAATGATTTATTGATTATTGGTTTGTAGAAATGCTAAACTGTTATAGAATAATTATAAGATATTGGCTTACGATTATTGGTTATTGATCGTAACTGGTTCGATTATCGGTTTAACTGTTAAGATTCGACACAAAAGGAAAACATTGAACATCACTTGAAACAAGGTGACAAACCAAATAAACCATGCACATGAGTTCACAAGTTTCATCTTGCTGAAAAGAAAACACTTTTATATTGTCAATACAAGTGTTTGAGACAACAACCAAACATAAAATACGGAAATTAAAATCTAAGTTCGAAATTTTATCTACAAAATTTATATTAATCATAATTAGCTATTTAATTTACTTATCGGTTATCGATTAACCGTTAAAAAAATTTCAAAATCGTTTAGAACCATAACCTGATAACAAAAAAATATAAAATCGTTATTAAAACCTCTAAACTAATAACTTTTTTGTTAATTTAGATTATCGATTTCGACGAACCGCCCAAATTATAACAGCCATTTATTATTGTCATGCATATAAATTTCATATATGAATATCTAAAAGGTTAAAATGTATGACCATTATTTTACGAGACACAATTCGCATTTGTCCTTTCTACCTTATTCTCTTACTATATTTTTTTAAAAAAAAATTGTTAAATTAGTTAACAAATACATTTCTTTCTTTTCTTTTTATACATAAAATTATTTCTTTATTTATAGAATCAAACCTCTCTAGTAGCAATATTTGTCTTTTTAGTTGTTATAGTAAAATAAAATACTTGTTAAATTTAAAATCTTAATTGATTTTGTTATTTCATCAATCTCAATTGTTGGTTGTACAGTTATCAAAATTTATTAGCTTTTGCTCAAATCAAGCGTAAATATTTACATCACTATGAACTCAATTATATTGTAGTAATTTTGAGATTTTATAAAAACTCATAAACTTTAAAACGTAAATGCATTCGGTCTATGAGTAAAGACTTTTTTTTTCTCTAGCAGCAGTATGTTTATTGCTATGAATTCGTATTAAATCATGTAACAGCAGTTCTCCAATTTCTTAACTTTAATTTATTGGGTTCATTATCTATGAAGGGAAATTAAGAGAATGGATTTTTCTGTTGGTTAACTGCAATACCTAACAGTGTACCTGAAACAAATCCATTTATACAAGCTATGACTTTTTTTTGTATCATGAAAAACAAACCCGCCAACAACACAAGTAAGAACCAGCACGGAACCAACCAGCACAAACCGCAGATCCGAAACAATTTTTATGCCTTTCGACCGTCTGCGGAATATCTGTCATCTCCCACCAGCAATAGATATCAAGTAACTCTGTCGACTGGGCTAGCACATACGATATAGTGGCCTTAATTGGGTAAAACCTTCTATTCACAATCACCTCGAAGAGTACATATTTTACATGTGTTTTCCACTTGCAAAGTTCTATAAGAGAAATTTCTTTGGCTGAATACATTGTCAATTTGCAAGCAAATTTCTTTGGGTTAATTTTAAGTGGGGATGAAGGGTTTTAAGGGGTGGAGGGTAAATATGGCTGATAATTAGGGGCAAGATCGTCAATGTTGAAAAAACATAACGGCGTGTAAATAGAGCTTATTTTTATAGTACATGAACAAATACGACTCTTTTTTTGTTGTTTTTCCTCCTTATGAAGTTGTATAAAGACAAATTTCTTTATAAAAAAAGTAATGAAAAGAACAAATGACATATACTAGCAAATGCCTCTAAAGGTATAGCAAGTGTAGCTTTAACAAGCAAGCTCACTTGTTCCCTATCATAATTACTCGCAAATCATAACGTACAGCAAAGCACCTTTGCTAGAAAACTCACACCAAAACAAAGATAATTAAATTAGTTCTAAGCAACTTTCTTCATAATCTTATTTTCCAGCAGTTCAAGTGTAACAAATTTACAAATATGAAAGCAAACTGATCGACAAAATATAGCATTAGCCACATGAATTGGACAGGTTTGACATGTCAAAACCATTAAAGCAACCCCTACTAAGATCCAAAAAAATCATAACGCTACTAGTTGATGCTTTGCATATCAAGTTTCTTCAATAGTTTCTTGTTTATGAATTGAATGGTCGGATTATAGAGACAAATTAGAACTGGAAAGAGAGCATTACTTACAATAGAAAACAATGCAGTTTTAGCACTGGATTTACATTAGTTCCTTTAACGCCAAAACAAAATGCAGCATGAGTTACACTAGATCACAATTTCTACTAAATTACTACTATTCAGAATTGAAACCTATGTAGGTTATGCACTAGCCTTGCATCAGTCCCTTAATGGTTACAAAAGAATTGCAGAAAGAGTTTCACTAGTTCACAAATTTATACAGTGGATGGCCTGAAAAGAATTCTCCAAGGAGCTCACTTTTCAGATTCAAACCCAATATTCCAAAATCCTTCAGGAGTTAAAGGAGGTGCATATCTGTATCGATGCCTTGAAACTCCATCATGATGCTCACAGCGTAGGTTTTGCCTATTACCATTGGACTCCTTATCTTCACCAGGATGAACAGCATCATAAAACTTCTTACATTGCAGGCATTCGACCCCTTTTAAATTTTCTCGTTCAGCTTTCTTTCTCACAGGTTCAATGTATTTGAAGCCTGTCGCACCTGACCTGGCCGGAGGCAGCATTTCCTGCTTTTTAGGGTCACTATCAATATTCATGTCCTGAGTTTCATCATCTGAGTCTTCAATTTTTTTGTCCTTCGAATTTGGTTTCGTGTGATTCTCAACCTCATCCTTCATCACCTTTCCTAAGTTTCCTCTGATATTCTCCAGGGGAGTATCGAGAAAATCATCATGAGGATCAGGTCCAACTCGACTCTGATGCGATCTGGTATCCCTCCAATAAGAAACAGAACGCTTTGTACCAGCTGTTGGGCAGGATCTGGCATTGGCTGGAATGTTAGGAGCAACAAAAGCACTTGAAGTTGGAGGTGAGATGGAGTTGGATCTTGGGATCAGGCTAGCTCTTTGGTCATCGTCCTGGACTTCCTGTTTGTCTTCTTGCTTAATTACTTTGCAGGCAAAACCAGAAGCCTGAGGAACTTTATTTTCAACCTCTAATAAAGATGGAATCACTTGTTAGACAATCTCAATTCCTTCTCCTATTCATTTGTAAATTAAATTCCACTTAAGATTTGCTAAAACAGTGAGCTTCCTTGTGCAGAGGCATATATTCCAATGTAGATAAACAGGAAGAAGGAAAACGAAGAGAGCAATTATTAAGTGATTGATTAACATGCTTCTTTTTGGGGGGGCGGGAATCAAATAGAAGCCCCATAGACAAAGTATGACATTAGACAATGTATGCATCATGTTGAATAGTGTAGAAATAGGAATAGTTGCAAGCATTCTAGAGGATTAAAACTTACCACGTGAAGTTAGAGGACTCTGGTCAGTCTGTAATGCACTGTGTTCTAATAAGTTGCTTTGTAGGTGCATGTTCTCTGAAGTAAGACCATATCTTGCACATAGAAAGTTGTACTGTGATTTCAGACTTTTATAAGAAGCAATCATATCCTTTCTTTTCTTCTTCTCAGCCAACAACTCAGATTCTTTTGCTTGAATCAGATGAAGTAACTTCCCATGTAATTTCATTCCCTCAGAGGAATCCTTGCTTCTCTCTCTCAGATTTGTCTGAAGCTTATCGATCTTTTCCTCCGATTCTCTCAATTTAGCTAGTACCTTTTTGTTCTCCTTCTCAAGCTCTTCCAACTCCTGCCCTGTCTTTGACCTTTCTAAAGAATACAAATCTATCTGTTGACGTAATTGATCATGCAACTTCCTTCCCTCCTCTACTTCAGACTTTTTATTCAGGAGTTCTTTCTGCAGATCATAAACATCAGTTTCCAGATTCTTTACTTTGGTCATAAGTGGTTGTTTCTCATTCTTGTATTGATTCAACAAATCATCATTCTTCATGATTTCTGCATCCAGCAACCGAACTTTACTTAGTAAATTTTCTTGCATTTTCTGTCCTTTTTCTACTGCAGCTGTCTTCTCTCTAAGCTCCTCGTTGAGTTCATCTACTCTTCTTCGTGTAGTTTCAAGCTCAGCCAGAAGTTTGGCTGTCTTCTGTTCATATTCTTTTAGTTGCTTTTCTTTATATGCTGCTGAAGAAGTTTTTGAATGAGCCAATTGGACAAGCTTATTGTGCAACTCTAGTCCACCGTCAACTTCTATCGAGTTATTCTTGAGTTCTAGCTGCAACCTGCCAACTTCAAGCTCTGAAATCTGTTGTTTTTTCACTAGCAGGAGAACTCTATCTTCAAGTTCTCTCTGTGGGTTCTCATATTTGCAAACAAGTGGGGCACTTGTTTCAAGAAGAATACATGATCTCCGGATTGTTTCCCTTAAATCGTTAATTTCACTAGTTCTCTGTTTCAACTCATTTTGAAGCTCCTTAACATGATTAGCCGAGGACAGTTCAGAATCCAACAGCTTTGCATTCTCCATTTTCAGGTATTGGTTTTCTTGAAGAACCTTCTCCTTTTCAAATTGCATCTTTTCCATCTGTAAAAGCAAATCTTTTTCCTTTTCTTTCCATGAAGTTTCAGCAGCACTTCTTGCCTCAGAATACATTTGCTTAAAATTAGACTGGAAGTTTGGGAAGAGTTGACTACAGAAAATATACTCTATCTGAGAAATCCTATCTTTTGCTTCCTGGATAGTGGCAACAAGAATGGTACTAAGTCCAGAAACATACTTTGGATCAGCATTATCAGCAGTATATGCTGTCCCTAGAGATTGTTGTGGGTGGTTCGCCATATCTGAAAATAAAATACACAAAATGAAAATCTGACATTTGCTACAGTAGTTCAATAGCCAAAGATCCCAATTACATTGTAAAGAACTTTCTTCGCGGAGCTCTATTGGAGTAGCAAAATACTTTATTTTCTAATCAATCAGTATGTGAATTCCAAGAATTATCTGCAAAATAATTTGTAACAATATAATTTCAAGACTTCCTCCAACCATTAGATTTCCCGGTATTGATCTATATTATAAAGGGAGCTCCACAAAGATGTCGTGTCTGTGATTGGAAAACAGCTTCTGAAAAACATTTTCCATAAGGAAGTATTTCCTTGTATTATTGTTATTGGAAACTATATTTTCCAAGGGAACATTTTCCGTCCAAAGGAGGGAATGACTTCCATTACCTATGAATGGAAATTATTTCCATGTATAAATATCCCTACTCTTACTTCATATAGCTTTCTCCAAACAACATTTAGACATTATTATAGTCTATACTCATAAAACTTCACCAAAACACTGTCCAATTTGCTGATAATATTATCAACCTCTGGTAATTATTTTCCGATAAATATCTTTTTAATCACCAATCACACACTAAAAAAAAGTGAGAAGAACAGTTCTTTTTTAGGAAAACTGTTTTCCTCCTTCATGCCAAAAGTATTTCTTGCTTCATTAAGGACATACTTTATTTGATGTATCAAAAAGTGCAAGGTTGAATTTTATTGCTTCAAGTTATATCCTATCACTCTAGCATCTGATTAACATGCATAGTTATAAATGCTGACAAAATGAAGAGATCAAAAGCCCAATGAACACACATAATTATGATAATTGTATTGTGTGGAGAAGCTTCCTTTACAAAATCTTGTGATTTTCAAGGCTCAAATGGGTAGCTAGTCATATAATCCTTGTAAGATAACAAGTCATTACATTTTTGGCAAAATTTCGATAAGGAGCTAGAAACTGGCCAAACAAATATTGAAGCACAAATTCCAGTTTCTAGAGAAGTCACACAATTATGATAAATATATTGGTGTAAAATCAGCACTGAAAATTATTTCATTTTTACGGCATTATTCTACTTTACCTTTATCCAGCAGCAATTTCAGAAAATTGATTACCATTACTCAGATGCAGATTACTATTATCACATTGAGCAAATAAAAGTTGAGGATTGCTTTAGCAGTAGAAGAAAACACGTCAATTGTACTTCAATTCACAAATCGCATTTTACCATCTCAGCTCAGCTCAAAAATGAATTAGGGTTGTTCTCGGTAATCTACAAAACAAGAGATAATAAATTAGATAAAGAGAGAAACTTACACCTCGAACTCTCGACGAAAAAAGAGATCGCCAATTATTTCGCCGGAGCGCGAAGGGGATGATTAATGTCGCAACCTAGGGAGCGTGGCGTCTGCTTGCCGGAGAAGAACAGTTTTGACTTTTGAGTAAAATTTTGAAATTGGAGCGGGAATTGAATTTTGGGTTCGATTTTGGGGCCTTTTTGTTGTCCTTCTCTCTCCAACCCGATCTATGGATATGAAATCTAATGGGCCGAACATAATCAATTGGGTAAAATTAAGGGCAAATTAAACGAAGAAAAATTATGCGGAATAACAAATATTTAGCTTATATAAGGTGTTGTAGCAATAGTTTTAATTTTCTGACTTCTTATTTTTTGCCTAATTTGTATAATTCGATTGATTTGTATAAATTCAAAATTTGTAATTTTCGGTTCCTGATTGAATAAATTTCAAAATTTTGTATATGTTTATTCTATATTTGTATACACTTTATGAAAAAATCATAATAAATTAGGAGAACTTTCACATATAGACACTTAAAAAAAGCCTAACTACTCTCTATAGTTGTAGTTTGATGATTACAATTCGTAGCTACATGTTATATGCGGGCGAGGTGAGCGGACCTGGGATGAGAGAGGAGAAGTCGAGAGAGAGGGGTGGACCCGCGTGGAGCACTGTGAATTGTATTTGGCTTGGTTAGATAGTTTATTCGCTATGATACACATAAGTTTATATATATCTCAACGAGAACTTAGAGAGTGAGCAGAGAGGTAGCGGTAGCGGGCAGAGAGTGAGAGAGAGGTGAACTGTATATGTATATAATTGTAAGGGGATTCTATAATCATCGACCATAGAAAAGAAATGAAACGTTTATCCTTATCAACTTGATCTTGTTTTCCTGGAAATAAAAGGCCCATAAGCATCAAGCTAAAGATAAAGACGATTATGCCAATTTGATAATTTGGTATTATCGCCACTTTACTTTATCAGGGGTTCAACCAATTGATATGTTTCCACTAATAATTGAACTTAAATTTCTTGATCTGTAGAAGTTTCATATAAATGTATTGCTATGCTATTAAGTTTTTTTTATTTTAGTTATTTTCTTTCTAAGAAGTGGAGTAGAATAACTCAGTTGAAGCGTAATGATCATACGTCTGATCAGTGTATTTCCCATAATATGTCTCATTCTCTCTCGTTTCTTGGAAGTCGATGACTAATCATAGCTGTTTACCTTTTACACAAAGAAGAGTTCGACCCAATGTTTTATTTCTGTCCTGTTGATCCTTTCGGACACTAGAATATAGTGATTTCCCTTTCTTTCGTTCATATCATCAGAATGATACACTTTCCTTTTCTAATATTTGACAATTGAGATAACATCTCTTTGACAAGCATCACGCCCAACGCTATGTATTATACATATACATTTTTGTATATTACGGCAAGTAAGATTGGGAGTGAGAGGAAGATGTTAAACAATTGGGAGGGATGAAAAGGCGATCGAGAGCAGGACATAGTGGGAGAGAGGTGATTCTAATATGGTATATAACTAAAATTTGTAATTATACATCTGTATTTGTATATTATGGAGAATTAATATCAATATACACACCGTGGTAATTATACAAAAATCAAAGTCAGTACACGTAATTAATGTATAAAGTGTTAGAACTAGGTGAGTGGTAATTATAACAACCTAATTATGATGAGTAAATTAAATAGTATAATAATTTTGCGTTCGCCCTTCACAACCGCGTAATTTTTTCAATAAATTTTTCTTCTTGTATATTGGCAAGCGAAATATACAAACAAATTCCGAAAATAATACAAAATTTATATATACTTACCCTATTTATATATTCGCAAGCAAAATATACAAACAAACAAAAATATACAAACCACAATCTCTATAGCAAATAGAACTATAACTATAAAACACAATTATCAAAACTATATCTATAAAATCTTATTATATCTTTTATTATATTAACTATTTTTGCAAAAAATTTTCCCCTATAAGATCACTCTCCACTACCCAAACATTTAACCTAGTGTCACTTTGTCCGTCCTGTTTTTTCCCTTACTCCCAACAATGTTACAGGAACCACAAAGAGTGCGGTCTGAATGGTGCTCTTTCTCTTATAACTCGTCATCAACCTCATAATCCTCCTCCAGATCGCTCATCCCCCTCACTCATGACGTTTTTCCCCACTTGGGCACTTTTTTAGCTCTTAGATTTGGGCCATTTTGCTTTCTCTGCCAGCTTTTTCGTTATTGTTTCTTCAATTCTTTTTTACATTCTAAAAATAAAAACATTGGAGCATAGGGGGGGTTCTCATCGATTCTATTCAGGTGATATGTTCTATGGGTGTTTATTCTTGTTTTGTGTGTACACACCCTGTACATCTTCCTCTCTCGGGTCCGTTGGGTAACACACTTTTAGTGCTAGTACTTGTTTTTTTTATTTCTCTATATGGTGTGTGGTCGTTCTAGACTTTTTCTATACCGTATACTTTTCGGCTGTTATTCTGGTGGGGTTTAGAGTATTTTTGGGTGAGCTTGTTGTTTTGAACTTTTTTGATTTCCTGGTGTATTGTTTAATATGGTTTTATTTTATTTGTTGTGTGGGATGGTATGTTCCAGGTTTTCACTGTTTAGTGTTTCTGAATATTTTGTATTGATAGCTCTTGGTGTTATGCTGGTGGTCCTAGTATTTATGGTCTTTGTGTATAGTGCCAAAGGGTGTATTATTTTTTATAAAGTTATGGTTGGGTTGTAAGTTTATTGTGTTGGCATGGTGTAGATGGTCGATAGATTGTTCCTTTTGGGTGTTGGGTTGTTGCGTTCTGTTTATGAGTTCCTTATAGTGTTTCACTCTTAAGCCGTCGTTTTAGGTTGGTGTGTCGGGTGTATTTGTTATTACTTTTGCGTATTTTATGTTAGTAGTCGGGTGTGAGTTATACTTGCTGGGTTTCGTGGGCTTGTTGCGGAATGTTTGTTGTGTAGGAACAATGGTTGAGGGTCGGTTGTGTTATGTCAGTGTGTGTTTGAAATAAGTTTAATTATTTGTGTTTTTGTGTAGGTGACTTATCTCTTTATGTGAAACACCATGCTAAAATGTAAACAAAAGGTGTTTCTATTAAGGTAAACAACAAAAACTTATTTTTCATTTGTTACTGATTGAGCATTGCAGCTTGCTTATGGTTCTTCCGTTGTGCACATGCCTCCTTGCTTTAAAGTTTCTGTCGGGTGGCAAAGGTCCATTTCGTTTGGTCGTCGCCCGGTGTCCCTTTAGGATGGGGAGGGAATTTGATACAATGCATATAAATAATTCGCTGCACGAGGGGGTTTGGACTGCTTAACGATTCTTGCGAACATGTAGACCTCAATAGGGAGCGGACATCACATGGGCACCCCCAGTGAGGGCCTGTAGCGCCTCCGCGTGCATGGGTACTTAAAGGGGGGGTGCAAAACTAATCTCTGCTTGATTTACAATGTAAGGCCAAAGGACTAGATGGTCTACTCACCCCCCAGTAGCTCAAGGAGAGTAATTGGGGTCAAGAATCAGCTGTCAATCCTCTATCGATGCTGGCTCTTATACCCTCGGCACACGCAGATCTTAACTCGAGCATGAACACTTCTAAATAGGACCCAATATCAATGAACAACAACTTGGGATGGACTTGATCCTGATACCATGTAAATTAAGTTTTAGACTAGCTCAAAGGGAAGAGAATTGCCCAAATTTTATAAGAAGTCCACTCATCTCATTATTAATATTAAAACCATCGAACCCACGACCGTCACGTGTTCACATATGAAAAGAATCTTTGTCGTATTGGTAGAATTTCAAACTAGTTCCACCACACTCAGTTTGGGTATTTTCCCATAGCCTTTTTCCTCTCGCAGTTGGTAGGTTTGTGTAAGGATGTTATTGTTGCTATTTAATTTTTCATGAAGGATGTGTTTTTGAAAAGAGCTTTAATGCCACATATGTGGCTTTGATTCCAAAGTAGATGGAGCAAAGGAGCTGACAGACTTTAGGTCTATTAGTATGATAGATAGAATCTACAAGATTATTTCCCAGATACTTATTGAAAGACTAAAAAGGTTTTGGATAATAAGCCTCCTTGCTTCGGTTGTGGGTGGGGTAAAACACACAAAAGCTACAACTGGTGGGTGGGACCTAAATGGGCACTTGTGAGAGGAAGACAAATCATGGATGTTTTTTTTTTATTGACAATGAATGTGTGGGCTCAAGAACTAAAAGCAAACAACCGGGCATTTTTTTTTGTAAGTTGGATATACATAAGGCTTATGATCATCTAACTTCTGGTTGAAGCTTTGAGGAAGATGGGTTGTGGTGCTAGATGGATCAAATTTTATGTTAAATTTTCTATTTTGGTCAATTGTTCACCAACATATTTCTTTTAATCTCAGAGAGGCTTGGGACAGGATGAGCAGCGTCCCTTTTCTTGTTCATCATTGCAATAGAAGATCTTAGGATGGTTGTAAGAACATACGAACTAACTGGATAAAAGGCTTCAATGTCTCTACTAGGAATGATATGAGCCTCGAATCTGGCTCACCGGGGGGGTGCTGTTACCTCGACCGGGGTCGATTGGTGTGATTTGTTGGCGTGGCTCTTGGCAGTGGGTGGTGTGGAGGTTGTGGGCGGATAGTTTTGTAGGTGTCTTTGATGATGTGAAACGCTGTTCGGTGTGTCTTATGGATTAGGGAGTTTCTGTTTAAAGTGGTTGTTGATTTTTGGTCCGGGGTTTTTTTGCCAGGTTGTAGAACGAGCGCGAGGGGGTCTAATTCAGCAAAGGAAGGGACGGCGGTGTCTCTGGCGGCCGGATGAGGGGGGGGAAGGGCTAATGAGGTAACAAACATTTGCCTGATGGCTGGAATACTTGGAGGAAAAATTAGTGAAAAACTTCCCATATTAGATTTGCTGTATGTTTTTGGGGCAAGGGCAGTCCTTGACCCTTTTTTATCCCTGTTGGTGACTGAAGTCAATAGCTTTTTTATACTGTTTGGTGTGTGTGTGGAGATCAACTTTGATAAATAGAGTATTAGATGTTTTGCCAACTTACATGATGTCTGTGTTCTCAATTCTCCAATTCCTGCAAATGTAAGGGATAGACTGGATGCTCTGAAAAAGGATTTTTTGTGGCAAGGCAAATGTGACACCAAAAAATTTCATTTGATTTAATGGAATTCTCTTACTGATATTAAGAAGGATGGGGGCTTGAGAATTAGAAATCTGAAAATTCAAAATTACATCCTTATGATGAAGTGGATATGGAGATTTGTCTCAAATGAACAGTCCCTGTGGAGAGATGTTATCAATATGAAATATGAAATGGAGGATAATTAGATGACAAAACTGGTAAGCTGTCCATATGGAGTTAGTGTTTGGGAATCATCAGGCTTCTGTGGTCAAAGTCCAAAAACAACTCCTATCTGACAGTAGGAAATGGTGAGAGTATTTCTTTTTGGGTAAGATAAATGGATAGGACAAACTTCTTTGAAGCAATTATATCCAAATGTATACAATCTGAATCAGAAACAAAGCTCAACTGTTGGAGATGTTTGGGACAATCAAGGTTGGAATCTGAGCTATAGAGGATGCTTAATGATTGGGAGATTGATAGGCTTTCAAATTTCTACTTTACCTTGGAACAATTCAAGGGAGTTTCCACCTCTGAAGACTCTGTTCTAAGGTTTGGAAAATAGCAAAGGTACTTGTTCTGTCAAAGGTGCCTACAGAAAATACATATTTCAAATTCAAACAATCAGGTTGACTGTTGGCCTTGGAAACTGATTTGGAAGTCAAAATTCCTTATAAAGTAGCATGTGTTACATGGGTACTGACTAGCCATGCAGTGTTAACTCAGGATAACCCAATGAAAAGGGGACTACAGTTTTGTGTTTAATATGCCGTCTATGTGGAGAAGAGGTAGCGACAATCAATCAGTTGTTTTTACATTGCAAAATAACAAGTCAAATGTGGAGGATTTTCATAAATTTGAAATGACTTGTGTGATAATGTCTGGTAGTATTTTGTTAAGTCTGAAAATTTGGAACAATTATAGTAGGTTAGCTACACAAACATTCTTGACATTGCAAAATAACAAGTTAGATGTGGAGGATTTTTATAAATTTGAAAGGACTTGTGTGGTAATACCTGGAAGTATTCTGCAGACTCTGGAAAAATGGAATAGTTATAGTAGCTTATCTACACAGAGGGGACAATGGAAAATTTCCTCTACTTGTATTTGGTGGACAATGTGGAAGAAAAGGAACCTAAGATGATTTGAAGTAACATGTGTTACTTGGGTACCGACTAGAAATGCGATGCTAACTCAGGATAACCTAATGAAGAGGGACTACAATTGTGTGTTCAATATGCTGTCTATATGGAGAAGAGGCAGCCCAAATCAATCAGTTTTTTTTCACATTTCAAAATAACAAGTCAGATATTGAGGATTTTCATATCTTAAATAGGTACTTGGTGTGTTGTATTGCCTGAGTGTATTCCGTTCAGCCGAGACTCTTGGAAACTTTGGAACAATTTATACGTTCTGGGGTTTAGCTCACACAAACTTTCTTATAAAATGGCAAATAACAAGTTAGATTTGGAGTATTTTATCATTTAAAGAACTTTTTGGGTCATTGTGAAAATATTGAGAAAAATATTATTGGATTGTGTTGTGTCTACATTATTACATTTGAAACCCTATTTATACGCGCTACCTACAATCAAGTTTTACAAGAATACCATTTATTATTTTCTATTTATTATTCCTAGTCTAAGGATTGTATAATCTAGTCCTATGCTAATAGGATTGTATAAACCTATTCCTATTCTAGCACACTCCCCCTTAAGATAGTGCATTAATTCAGTTAACCTAGCTGTAACAAGATAATTAACCCGAGTAACAACTGAGGGGTCTGGGTGAGATATCTGCAATTGCATCACTCGACTTCCAATCAACGAAATAACAATCATTTTCAATGCTATTTTGATCTTCCATGAAATACTGAATTTTGATGCATAATGCTGATAAAACACAGAGTCTAAATTACAGTGTTGACCTCTCAACCAAACTTGGGCCAGACGATTCAGTTAACAAGTGACTCACACCTTAACGACCTACTCTATAAACCCCCGAGCAAACAAAGTACTCACAAGCCAATGCCAATAATCAAATTTTAAAAAATTGGAATTTAACTAATTAAAAGCAATAATCAAATTAGGGGTTTTTGGTATTTTTTCAACTGATGTCGCACTGCTCTTCTCAATTGGAGACTTTGAATGACTGAATTAGAGGGCGCGGCTTCGCGTGAAACTTGAAGAAGTCAAGTGTCGGCGACACTCTCTTCCCCTCGCCTTTTCTCCTCCTTCATCGCACGATTTGAAATCAATCCCTCAAAGGTAACTGCCCATCGCACGACTGTCGCAATTTTTTTTTCTTTTTTTCAGTTCTTCTTCTTCTTGAGAGTTCTTCTTCTCTTCTTTCTTCGTTTCTTCTCATCAGTGTAGCTTGCTGCCTTCACTGTTTGTTTGTTTTTTTCCTCTGTTTCACTGCTTGCTGTCTATAATTTTTTTGAAAAATAATTCTTCTGTAATTATTTATTCATTTGTCCATAAACAGTCTTGATTGAATTCAATGGCGGATGCTAGCAAAAAGAGGGACATTTGAATTGAAATATTTGCTAATACATGTTATTGCTATTGAGATTTTGGATATTTATATATGCAATTAATATTTATAATTTTTGGTATTAATTGACACCTCAATTCAAAAAGGCGAGCGCCTCGCCGCATGGCGAGGCAGACCCTTGTCGCCTCTCGTTGTCTAAAACACATGACTTTGTGACTCTGAGCCGATTGTTCGGTCAATCACCATATCATCACTTTCATATTCACTGTCATCACTACTTTGATGTTCACGTAAAAAAATTATGTAATACACCGCAAACAACTACTGTAGAGGGTGTTTTTATAAAAGACACAGTTGGCGTAAACTAAATTTTATTTTTCAATGATCCGCAATAATGGATTTGCCCAAATACTAGAATAAACTGTCTTTGGAAATTTGGGATATTTGCTAAAAATATTTTGCCACATAATGACAATGGTATGAAAAACATTATTTGCCAAAATTTTTCCCCAAATATTATTTGGAAAATCTATATCCAAATGGGCCCCAAGATTATCAATATAGAATTGATTATTACCGGACACGTAGATCGTAGATGAAATTTTGTGAAAGGAATAGCATTTTTGTAGTTAAGTAGTGTGGAATTTACAAATGTTTTTTTTTCTCTTCTTTTTTTGGCGTTAAGATTGAGGTATTAAATATTTCTAGAGAAAACATCACATATTCACCTATATATGCATATTTCATTCGATGACACTAATTTAAAACACATGGTTTCTCTTTGACGGAACGGAGAGACCGAGCAGCAAGAGAAGATGAAGAGGGTCTACTCTACAATATAAAGCAACTCGATTTCACTCAAGGAAGTGGTATTTTCCTGAAGGTAAGTAAACCAGGCATCAAATTATTCTCTTGGGTTTCTTTTTGTGAGTTTCACATATGAAAACCTTTAGTTTATCTACTAATCTGGGAGATCTTGTTGCTTCTGTTGATAAATATTTGAAACATTTTTTACTTGACTAGAATTCGTATGAATGCTATGAAGACGAATACATATATTTAGTGGTGCTATTGCTAATCAATCACTGGAAAGAGTCCTTGTGGCAGCACTCAAGACACTTCTGAGATAAGAGGTAGTGAAGAAGGTACAATCTACCCCCTTCATGGGTTTCCAAATTAAGCCTGATAATTACTTTTGGCCTTGCTTGTTAAAAAGGATGGAAAAGTCTGATGGCTCTGTTAGATAGTTAAATAACCCAATTTTCGTTTAATAATGGGAAATAAGATTCAAGCTTGTGCAGAAATAAAATCATTAATTTGGCCTGGGCCAGATGAAAATCTCTGATTTCTGTCCTCTAGACGGAGATTCAGATCATGAATGCGTATTTGATATATTTGTAGGTAAAGTTGTGTTTAGATTGAGTACAATGATGTTTAAAAGTCGACATCACCAAAATCAGATGCAGCGTTAATTTAGTTTGAATTTGATTTCATTGCACAACTCTTTCCTATGATCTTCCAAGCAAACTGAGCGTCACTTCTGTCTTTAACCGTGACAGACGGAGAGGCTTTTCTTATCATCAAATACCATTTCATTTTGGGATTTTGTTTTAGCTTTTATTTGTAATGGAACAGTTCTGCGCTTGTCCCTATTATGATATGAGTTTGTGACAATTGCTTCTCCAGAAGTGTAAAAGCTCGTGTTGGCATATTATCCCGACAGCATGGATGGGAATTCTTTTTGGGTTGAAGAAGTCAAGGATCAGTCACCTGTTTCTTTGAAAATTAAGAGAAATGTCAAGATCAAGAAACTAGAGTTTATTGGATGGGGATCCAAACCATTGATTGAATTCCTTCAATCAATTGGTAAAGATACAAGCAGATCTTACTCTCAACAAGAGGTGACGACGATTGTCACTGAATATGTTAATTCAAATGGTCTTCTTAATCCGCAAAAGAAAAAGAGGGTTATGTGTGATTCACGACTTCATTCCCTTTTCGGAAAGAAAGCTATACCGCGGATAAAGATTGGTAATTTGTTGGAAGTGCACTTCAGTGAGAACCATGATGAATCGGAGGATGAATCTTCTGACAGTTCGAAAGAGGAGGATGTTGTAATAGCATCTAAGGGAAGAAAAAGTACAGGGAGTCCAATGAAAAAGGTTCCTGTTGTTCCTAAAAGCTGTTTTGCAGCTGTTATTGCTGAAAACATTAAACTTGTGTACCTGAAGAGGAGCTTAGTTCAGGATCTTCTGAAGACCCCTGAAAGTTTCGAAGATAAAATTGTGGGTAGCTTTGTGAGGGTAAAATCTGACCCAAATGACTACTTTCAGAAAAACACTTACCAGCTTCAGCAAGTTGAAGGTATATTTTCATTGTGCACTTTTATTTTCTGAAAATCCTATAGTTACTAAATAATATCGATGTTGTGTTGATGTTTTCCAAAACAAAAGATTTCCCTTCCTACAAGAGAGACTTGGGCAAAAGTGAGGGAAGCAACAATCCAGCCCTTAAATGCTGTTTCCCTCCGTGTTTTTGTGTGAACAAATCCGTAGTCATGGTCTCTTGCGAAGCATTTCTAGTTAAACTTAGAAAGATGCGATTGCTGATTGTTTTCTAACATTAATATGGAAGTTGTAAGTACTCAGATTTCTTTACTATTCTTAAACTGGTAAGAAAAAGGAGAAAGTAGCAAATAAGAAAGAAAACAAAATATCAATAACTCAAAAATTGCGGTTTCATGATTAAAATGTACAATAACATCAGAGTGATTTATTTACATAAAGTAAGTGTTTGTTGTTTTACCTTGTTCTTTGGTGTTACAAAGACATACATTTTTATTCTTTAAGTGCTATATTTAACAGAGATGAACTTGAGATTTTCCCATCTTTATATTTTTAAAAGAGAAAGATTGTTTTCAGAATTGTTGCTCCTCTTTACATGTGTATACAATAAGATCTCTATGTAACAGCCACCCTATAAAAGCCAAGTTCTTTTTCGGAGTCGATTTTCTACATTATATTTTATCCCCTTCTATTAACAGCTTTTTACCCATAACAACATTCATCTTTATTAACAATATTCTTTTTGTAAAATTACTCCTCTATTATAACGAGTTTCTTCTTTTATTGGTAATATAACAATCATCTTTATAGAAATAAAATCTTGAAGATAAACCAATATAAATCTTGAGATTTTGACCAAATACTTTGAATCTTTTTTTTTTGGTAAGTCAACATTTTATTTACCAAGTAAACTTACAAAGCAAAAATTAGCCGGTATGGACATAATCTCCATCCTTGCTAAACCAACAATTCATATGCTTGCTATGTCTATGGATAATTATTCAAATTGCATAATCTAGTAGCTATTTCCTATGATCAACCTACACTCTTGTCCACCTCGCTCCTGCCATGGATGCTGTCTTTGAATTACTCTGTCGGATTAAGAACCTGCTATCTTGCTGCTTTGTTTGAAATATTTCTGACATTACGCTCTTACCATACTATTATAAATGGTGTGTCCGCCTTTGCCATTGATATACACATGTCCTATCTGTTTTTTTTTTTTTTCCTTTCATGATTCTTCCATTGTTAATCTCATTACTCCATTTCAATGGCGTACTTCTTGTTATGCCTTGCCACTGTAATGTACCTTTACACACCTCTGCTGCATATGCACATTGAAAGAAAATCTGGTGGTGATCTTCATCCACTAGTTGACATAAGGGACAAGTTAGTACTTGTAGAACTCCCCATTTTGCCAATCTGACTTTTTTTGCACTTCTTCCATTCACTGCCAGATACATGACGAAAATAACCATTTGGGAGCTCCAAAGTTTGTCCAAACTAGTGATCTCCACTCTACCTTCTCCTTTGTACCTCTCATCTGCCTATTGATTTTACTGATGTTGTAATGTGTCATGTTTCTTTTGTCTTCCTCAGTGACCCCTGCCTCTTGTAAATGTTTTGCAACCTTCAGGATCCTCTGTATCACCCAAGAAGCTTGTTGAGCCTGTATGTTCCAAATACCTGGTTTCCCATAGTAACTATGTATCCAGACAACCCAGAACTTGTCTTTTTTCTGGCATAAATTCCACAACAACTTACCTATTGCTGCTTTGTTCCATGTAATATATCAAGAAAATTCATTCCACCACTTGCTTTTGGCCAACACAATTTGTCCCATGCAACTAATGCTTTCCTGGATGTCTCAATATTCCCTGTCCATAAGAATCTTCTGCACATATTCTCCACCGCTTGAATAACTTTATTTGGAAGAGCAAAAATCTGAGCCCAAAACATTTGAATTGCATACAAAACACTCTTGATGAGTTGAGCTCTACGGCTCTACCTGCATATGATAAGAACTTTGTTGTCCAACTTGTGATCCTACTGAGCATCCTGTCCAGTAGAGGTTTACATTTCACTATGGCAAACTCCTTCTGTAGGGCCGTTACTTCAATGGCTACTCTCAAGGTTACCTAATGGTTAGACTCAACCTTTCACATATTGTAACTCTTAGAAAAATTTCCTCTTGTTGTTCATGTTTTACTCCTCCAAAGTAAACACTACTCTTTTCCACATTTGCAACCAGATCAAAAGCCTTAGAGAACATCATAAAACAATCATTGATACACATCACTGATTTTAGATCACCTCTGCAGAACATCAGCAAAACTCTACACTATTTTCTGCTTTTTGCATCTAGGTTGGTAGTGTAATTCAGGTTTTTGCTGCAAGGTCTTTAAAATTCTGGTTAAATAATCCATGGCTAGCACAAATAAATAAGGAGACATTGGATCTCCTTGTCTTACTCCCCTCTTTGCCTTAAAAGGTTTTTGCTGTGTCCATTTACCTGGATAGAATAAGTGACTGGTGACACATTGCATAATCCATTGTATGACTTAAGCTGGCATTTGAATGTCTTCCAATATTTGCTCCAAGAATGTCCATTCCAAGGAATCATATGCTTTTCTCATGTCTACTTTACCATACATGTCCTGGAAATTCCTTGTCGACCATATCCTTTGACCAATTCATGACTCAATATCACATTATCATTCAAAGCCCTCCCTGGCACAAAAGCTGACTGATTTGGATCCACTAATGTTTCCATAACAGGTTTTAGCCTTGCAGTAATGACTTCAGCTATGATTTTATATAATGTTGAGCAGCATGATATAGGCCTATATTCACTGATTTTGGTTGGATTCTGCACCTTAGGAATGAGAATTACATTTGTTCAATTGATTGCCTTGTACATTTCCCCTGTATTAAATAATTCTAGAACAACTTTCACTATCTCCTCCCCACCCACTGGCCAAGCTTTCGTGAAGAAAACAGCATTAAGTCCATATTTCCCTGGTGCTTTAAGATCATTTATCCCCTGCATAGCAGATTCCACTTCCTTTTTTTGTAACTGGAGCTGCTAATTTCAGTTGTTGCTCTCTATTAAGCTTTCCACCTTCCTTCATTATTTTTTTGTCCACACTCGGCAGCCTAGTTGCATTCTGACCAAGCAGTTCCCAGTAAAAGGTAATAGCTTCCTTTTCAATTGCCTCCTGAGAAGGTACACTTATACCTGCAGCATTTGTAAGGCTAGATATAGTATTTTGTGCCAGCCTGTTCTTCATATGAGCAAACAAATAACTTGTATTTGCATCTCCGAGACTCAACCTTTGAACCCTTGACTTTTGCCTCATGGCACTCTCCTCAATTAAACTCCATTTCTCCCATTGTTGTTTTAATCCCTTTTCATGATCTTTATTAGCTTGCACCTGCCTGTGATCTATCATGTCATGTGGGATTTGTTGCAGTTGTGTTCTAATACTTAAAATCTTGTCTATAACTCCTCTGAATTCTGTGTTATTCAACACTTTGATGACTCTGATGACCCTTTTGAGTTTCCTCCATACTTCTTTCATGCTCCCTATATCCTCTCCTTGCCATGCTTGCTTTACTAAAGGTAGGAACCTTTCATGCTCTGCAATACAATTAAAGAATCTGAAAGCTTTATACTTCTTGTGGCTCACCTCATCTAATACCATCTTCAAAGGAGAGTGGTCAGACACCCCTGATCTGAGTATAGCAACCTCCATAGTTGGCATTCGTATCATCCAATCTACATTCACTAAAGCCCTGCCTATCCTACTACAAGTGTGACCATTCGACCAAGTGCCCCCAACTGTTTTCAACTCATGCATACCAGTGTCATGTAGGAATTCATTGAAATCTGTTACTTCTATATCTTGTACTTGACTACCTTGTGGTCTGTCTTCAGCTCTCAATATTGCATTATAATCCATGCACAATACGGGACCTTGAGCTGTAGTAACCAACCCCTTTAGATCCTCCCACAGTCCCAATCTATCATGAATGGTATGTAATCCATAAATTTCCACAAACACAAATGCCATTCCACTTCCTTTAATCTTTATGTAGTTTGGTTGTATTGGGGCAGTCCTCACTTTACCACTACAACAGCTACATCTTAGGATCCTAATAATACCAATCTCCCTATTAGTATAAGCATAGTTCCCCTCATATCTCTACCCTGGTGCAACTTCCTTAATTATTTTATTAGCTAATCCTTCCTTTATTTTATTCTCTAGTATTTTCTCTCATAAACAGCTTTAATTCCTTCTGTTTATAAGGTTTATTTAGTCCTCTAATGTTCCAGGTGACTAGCTGCATGAGCTCTTGGGTTCATTCCATCACCTTCACCCTCCTTGTGCATATGTTGGCAACCCTCCAAACTTTTGCTTCCTTGCTCATACACATGTATAGTGTCAAACCTGTTCTGCATCATCATCTGCATATCCTGTGGTTTACTTGTGCTTCTTCCTGCCTTTGATGGTGTTTGTTTCCATGTCTCCCCTCGAGCTGCTGCTACTTGTTCCTTAATTTCTGGTACCTTTGCCTCCCCTGTTGTACTAGCAACTATCTTAGGTTGCCATTTAGTTATTTTCCTTGCCTGAACTTTCACCACTTCTTTTCCATGACATTTATGCCCCACTTGCATGCATTTAGCACAATACTATGGTACCCATTCTTATTGTACTCCTTGTTCAAATACCCTTCCATTGGGCTCTTCAACTTTCAACTTTCGAGGCAATTCCCTGGCCACATCCATTTCAATCTGTACTCGAGCAAAAGATATTTGATCAACTTTAGTAGTGCATTCATCTGCTAATTAGAGCTGTCAATATGGGCTAGCCCACCCCATCTGGGCTAATCCATATAGGCTTGGACACTTTATGGGTCAGGCTGGGCTAGCCCATTTTTGGTGTGGGCCAGAAAACGGCCCAACCCACAAGTACATGGGCTACAGGCTTGCCAGGCCAGCCCACTTTTTAAAAAAATTATATTATTTTTAAAATTATTAATTAAATATAAAGATAATTAAAAATATATCAATAAATACGACAAAACACTAATACATGATTGTAGTTACTACTCTACTTTTTATCAAATTCACAAATTAAAATTATTTTTATAATACGTATTAGTTTTCTTTCAAGTAAAAAATATAAGATTTTCTAAATAGAAATTTAATCTAATGTTTTGATTTTGGACTCCTCTTTAATTTAATGTTTAATTATATTATCTTTTTAATTAATTTTTATGGCCATGGGCGGCCCTATAACCGATATTTCTCAGTTCCATAATCGTCGGACACGCTTAATCTCATGTCGGGCTAAAAAACCCTTTTCCCTAATGGGCTCCAAAAATCGTAGCGTAGCCCTATTAAATTCTGAGTTAGGCCAGGCCGGCCCAACAGGCCTAGCCCATATTGACGGATCTACTGCTTATAATGGTTCTCCTAAACCACTACTAATCCTGCTTAAGGAATCCATACTCCAACAACTCAGTGGCAAATTTGGGTATTTCACCCAAATTGGTGGTGTTTGTAAAACTTCTTTGTTAAAATCAAATTTAGGTCTCCAAACCTTCACAATGATAGGTCGATTATTTAGCATATGTGGTCCTGAATACAACACTTTCATTTCTATATTAGCAAATCGCACTAAGAAATATCCGTTATTATGGTAATACACCTTAGGCTTACTCACAATATTAACTTGTAAAGCTATGTACCTTTCCATTGCAGCTATGGTAGGTCATTCCCCTACAACATAGAGAATGAGGGCTTGCTTCCACTCCTCTGTTGCTTTGTCAATTTCTTCCTTATTCAGCTCAATTACTTTTTCTCCATTCTTCATGACAGGAGTTATATAGCTCAGACTCATCCCTTTAGCTGACAACCTACTTGAGTTGAAGAAATTTACCCATTTCTTTTCCGCCTCTGCTTCCTTTGGGTCTTGTATGTCACTGCCTTGACTACAACTTATTTCACCTTGAGCTTCTTTATCGCCATTTGCTTCCTTTTGTGCTGTTCAAATAGTGTTTCTGGTTACCTCCTTCGTTGGAAGAGGTGGCCACTGTTCCATTGAAACCTGCCCAGCCCTATCCTCTATGCTCCACCCTTCCCGGCGTCACCACCAGCTTGGGTGCTTCCTTTTTCTTCCGTCCTCTCTCCATTCCGTCAGTTGGCTCATCTTAGCTTTTCACACTAACATACCCTGAGATTGAATTTGTTTATTTCTTCAAAAGTATTATTGTTGGATACGCACTTCCATCATTAAAAGATTTCATTCCCTTGATAATCATTATAAAGTGGTGACAAAGTGCTAACATTTAGTATAATGTATCAATCTAATTTTTAATTAGTGAAATATGCATATCTTTTGAAATTTTAAATTTGAATAATTTTTTTAATCTTTTCATAACATTAAGAAATAAACTTTTTGGATATTTTTTGCTTATAACAACCAATGAATATTTTAAACATCAAATGTTATGGGTGTTTAACAATCTCCTCCTAATGCCATTCTCTCTTCTCCTTTTCATAGTCATTGTTCCTAGTGGAATTCTCATGAATCTCCTAAGGGCAACACAAACAATTAGCTTACTCCCATGCGGGTTCTGGACAACAAAAAGGAAAAAGAAAATAGCTACTCCCAAAAAATGCTGTTTGCCTAACTATGAATCCTAAAATATGTAGTTTACCTGAAACTTTGATGATCAATGGCAATTTTGAATCAAAGGGAAAATAAATGCTGTCTTTTCCATTAAGTAATATTCTCTATCCTCCTTGCTTCTTTCATTGTAAAGCTGAATGCTTCACAGGTGTAAAAAAGGTTATGGCAGCCAGTGATGGAGCTTTTGAAATTCACCTTCAACTTTCAAATTTGATGAAAGACATTCCAATATCATCCTTATCTGATGATAATTTTTATGAGGTAAGCAATTGTTAACAGTATATATTCAATCAAAGTGTTGGATGGCTCTGATTCGAAATTACTCCATTCTCTGCCCCCTCTTGGGATGGATTATGGCAATTCTGAGACTGACTTTGGCAAATCTGAGTGGTTTTTAATTTTCACAAAAAAGGAAAAAATGATTTCTTGAAAATATATTCTATTCAAAGGTCGAGAAATGCACCAGAGGATGCTTACTAATGATCAAAACTAGGAATATACTAGCTTGAATGTTTTAAATTTATTTTTAAAATTATCTTTTCATCTTTTCAAAAATGGTGGTGTCCATGTCATTTTTATGTGCACCTAACATATGCCACCACATAACTGCCATCTCCCAGTAGCATAGGTACCGGGTTAACTGGTCCCTGTGATATTGTCTCACTTCATTGACCATTAGGCCACACACCCTTGAGTGCGTAAGTTGCGTATTATTGGTAAAGCTACTTCTGATTGTGTGGACTACCTAGGTACTTGGTCTGAGAAACTCCTTGTCTCTATTTAGCTATACTAAATATGCTACTACTATAAGTACTCTGCATTTAGCATCTACATATTTCATATTTGTAGAACTGCTTGATGTTTTTGGATTGAGTGTATTTGTCAATTTCTTTCAACACAACGGCTTTGGTATATAGAGTAGTCTCTATCTTGTATGGTGTTAGTCAATAGATTTGCTAACTTTAACAAGATTGGAGGGCTACTGTTTCTTATTGACTAATTTTTTATGACCATATACCTAAATATACCCGTGTCTCAAAATATTCATCATATTTCACTTCTCCAGAATTTAACATAATAATGTTTGACCAAGATATTACTGTAGATATTTCACTTCTCGAGAATGTAACATACTAATGTTTGACCAAGATATTACTGTAGATAGCTTTGTAAGTTTACTTATTTCTAATTTTTATATAGTTTCTGAAGTTTTAAATGTTATTATTCAAAGGGAAATTAATCTATGTACAATCTTATGTAAAAGTTGGTATAGATTGGCTCTGATAAGAGAACAAATGCAACCAGGGGGAAGGAGTGTATCGGATATATATGCATGTAGTGTGGGTGTATCCTTGTGTGTATTGACACAAGCAATCCATCATCATATAGTGGATATTAATCTACCACAACACTTCTCCTTTATCCTTGCTCATATATATACACACACACAAAAAAAAATAATGTCTAAAATTTGTTTGTGCAAATGTCAAAAGCTTTTCTTATGCATGAACACTTGCTATATACCATTATATTTCTGCTTCATTTGTTCAATATTGTATATGTTTCCTCTTTCATAAGAATTTCTCGTTTTCTTGACAGGAAGAATGTGAGAATTTGCGTGAAAGAATAAAAGCTGGTTTGCTCAAGAGGCCTACTGTTGTAAGATATCTAAAGCACCAGCAAGTCTTTCATTCTACAATTTATCTTGATAACCGAGATATCCCCCAGGGCAATGGCGCATGGTGTAAAACTCGGTGGATAATGGGCCCACCATTACCCTTCTCCTCTCAAATCAACCCCTTCTGTCCTTCTATATTTTCTTCTTCCTTTGTTTTGCATCTCCTATTTTCATTTGCTTGTGACGTCCCTTTCCTGTCAAAGGTGGTATATTACGGTCCTACCATCATTCTCGATTTCTCTTTTTCTTCACTTCTGCTATGCTCAAAATCTGATTATCACTTTGACGTAACTGGAATCAAGAATTATTGCATACAGACGAAGCTGATTATCTTAAGTCATGTCCACATATCTCTTCTTTTTTTTTTTTGGTGCAATTTTCCTTGATTTGATAACAAAGGAATCTCTACAAGGATTTTAAAGATGTAGCCAACTGATTATGGATATTTTCTCAATCCTGTATTTGGTAGAGAATCTAGTGAGATTTGTAGAAAGATTCCGCTTCTTCACTCTGAGGTGGATATTGTTGATTCCCAAGGAGAGGATGAAATACACACAATTTGTAAAAAAAATAAAAATTCTTCATGAAAACTTCAGGTTTTCTTTGCTGTTGATTGTGTAGACATTCTGAGGAATGATCACTTGGACAACTTATATATAAATGAATATACATGGAAAAGAACTGTGTCTAATATTGTCTTTAGTAGGCGTATCTCTTCAAATTGGCGACCTTTGTTCTTTTCTTTAACAAACTAATAGCTTCGATCTTAGTGTCTGACCTCTCGCTTCTTCCAATATAACTTCTTTTTTTCTTCTAAATTACTTTTCTGTAGACTGAAGCATTGGAAATTGTCAGCTACTGTATTCTTCTAGATTTTGACACACTCTCAATGATTTATTACTCTGAATAACTTTGGTGTGAATGTTTAGCTTAGATTTTGCATCGCCTCCGTGTTGAACTATGTTAATACTTAATATCTGCTCCTATTCTTTCTTCTTATGAATGCTTTTATTTATGTGGGAAAGAGTAAATCTTAAGTTTTCTTGTCTTGTTAGTACTATAGGTTGAGATTTAGTTCCATTTTTAGTTATGTTTAGTGCATTGTAACTTTCTTCTTCAGATTAGTAATGTATGACCTTTTTTTCTTTAACGTCATAACTTTGTTTTCAAGTTGGCAATTGATTTACCCACTTCTTGGCAGTTGGAGCTTGAGTCAAAAGCGCAAAATCTGCACAAGGATATCACTAAGCATGTAAGTTTGAATTCTCTACCGAGTCTCTTTGTCTGGTTGTCCTTGTCAACTGCATTTTTTTGAGCTGGAAGTTATTTAAAGAAATGGTTTGTGAAAATCCAGCTACACTATGCTTATTATATGCAACTTTCAGCCCTTTTTTCCAGGCTAGATCTTTGACCTAATATAAATTGATGTTGTCAATAATCCTGTGTATATGTTAAGACCATACTCCAGTTGGAAGACTCAGAAATTGAAATGTGAGTGACTGAGAGGGAATTTGTTAACACTCTGGTGTACATCGTTATAGGAGTTATTATTTTTATTTTTGGTACATTGCTATAGGAGTTATGCCTTCAGATAAATCTCTATAGAAGATGAACTAACAATATCTCTCAAAATATTTAATAGAAATCAGCCGATAATGGTGAACTATATTCAGAAAGTGTTTGTAGGTGTATAGGCTACATGTTCAGAACACCTATTCATAGAGGGAAGCTGTTGAATGTAACTATGTAATACCTAACGAAGGATTAGGAGATCATTCCATAATTACTGAATCAACAATAGTAAATCATTTTGGTTGTGGTTTGTGGAGGAATATCATGAAGGCATGGGAGTTTTTTTTTTGGGGAAAATATCTCATTTAAGGTCAAGAGGAAGACTTGATACGACTCTGCAAAAGTAAAAAGAGTTCATCATTGCCACGTGAAAACAATAAAAACTGTGCAGAAACTAGATTCCCACTCCTGGGAAACACTATTTCGTTGACCAAAACGATAAAGATATTGACGGATCGACTATATTGATAGGCGACCCTCGAGAGGAAAGATTTATGTTGGAAAAGGCTGGAAAATTTACTTTGGTGCCAATGCCTGTAGAGGCCTTTTGATATACCTAACAATTCAAATAATTTCATTCAAAGGACTCCCAAAGAGCTTGGATAAACTTGCTAATAAATACTCTCATCAAATGAGATATCTAGTAATGTCATCATGACATAATTGAGCTTGCCAACCAATTTTCGATAATAACCTGTTCGAGAAGAAGCTCAACATTCAGGTTCACAGGAGTAATATTTATTGGTTTTGCAATTCAGCATACCAATTTTCTAATACATCAAAAGTATACCATCTTTAGGACATGAAAGTTCCACATCCATGTTGAGAATTATTATTGGACTAACTACCCTTTCGAGCAACTATTAGGAAACTGCATGGAGGAGACAGGCTCTCATCTGGTGAAGGATGTGAATTCGACCCAGTGTGTTGCTGCTGGGAGTATTAAATTAGGAGCAGCGGCTGTGGGAAAGAACGTAGGAGAGATACTGATAGGATTCTTGGAAGGAGGTTTAGGTCAGACAAATTCTCTCCAGAAACTATGATGTTGTCTATTTTCCAAGTCATCTTCCTATTTCTCTGTTCTCTTATTTGTCTTTTCACCACATGAGATCAGTTTTAGAGGTAGGTACACAGTGATATCATCTTTTCACGAGAAGCTGTGGCATTGAAAATCCCTGCTTTATCAAGTTCACTTATTGTATCATAGAAGAAAATTTTGTCTGAATGAATTACCTTCGACAATTGAAAAAATGCTTAGTGAGTTGAGCTTAAATAGAGTAACATGGTTTTTTTTTTTTTTTCTGAAATTGGTAACTTTAAATAGAGTAACATGGTTAGTGAGAATTCACATAGCCAACCTCAACTTGCTTGGAACTGAGGCACAGTAGTAATGAAATCGACCTAGACTCTAACTTAACCTTGAAATCTGGCTCATGAGATGATGATAAGCATATAAGGAGACAGTGTTCAATCAATGTAGGATACTTAACACCCTTTCACGCACCTGGAGTTGGATATTTGATGCATGGACAATATAATAGACTTTCTGTAAAAGGGTAAATCAAGAACAGGGATGGAACTAGCTCTATTCCTTGTCAAGAAAATAGACTTTGCATATAATTCAATCCCATAAGCTAGCTCATAAGGTCGGAATTACCCAAGCTCATATAAAGGGACCATCCCGTTCTCTCAAATAATGTAGAACACTAAATATTCAGGGGTCGTTTGGTAGGACGCATTTAAATAATTAGTCCATGTATTATGGATTGAATTATTTAGTACGATGTTCGGTAAGAAATTGTGCTAGTAAATTTCTACATATCTATATAGATATCTATATAGATATAGATAATATATATTTGTGCGATTGTTTCTTATTTTTTTATTTTGAAAAATTCTAAAATTGATACATATTACAATTACAAGTGGCAATTTTCATGCGTAAATTGAGGGTTTTGTTCAATTTTACTATAATCGTTTACATCTTTTCAATTTAGAAGGTGATAGTTTATCTTTTTTTTAAATTGTACTTGACAGTGTAAGTTAGCAATTTACTAAGATGACACTTATTTAATCCTCAAATAATTTAAGTAAAAAAAAGGCAACATGACAACAAATTGTTCTTTTCTTGGCTAGTTAGAAGGCCATAAAAAATAATTGTCAGCATTATTTACCTTCACAACCAATTGCATAATAACTCAAGATTATAATTAGAAGAGTTTATGTAAGTTTTTAATCCAACCAAGATGAGGTGGGAAACAATGAACCAAACACTTGGTAAAATTAATTTATGCATTACTAATCCCAGCATTACTAATCCCTATATTATTAATCTTTTTGTTACTAAATAAAAAAAAAAAATATATAATATATTATTACTCTTTTTTACTAATAAAAAAAAAAAACTAATAACGACCCCTTAGTATCATAGATGAATGAGTTAAATCAGTGCTTCTGAATTGATCTCATCTTTTAAGAATTTTCATTTTTCTTTGTTGATTAATAGCCTTATCGTTGAAGTAAAATTAATATCATTTCACATGCAACCATGTTTAAAATGTGCCCTGATGGTATTTGAACTTTTGCCGGAAGCATGCGGACTTGTACTTGTCATTCTTCGGAAGGATGTTGCATGATTTGTTACTCGTGTAGTTGCTTGTTATTGTATACAGATTTGCAACTATGTTGTTTATCACCATTCATTTCCATATGTATCTAATTTTTACTCTTATCTCATGTTTTGATTTGGCTACAGTGGATTGATAGAGAAGTTGTGTTGTTACAAAAGCGCATTGATCATGCCAATGAAAAGGGATGGCGCAAACAATATCCTTTCATATGTCTTAAGGTTCTGCTATTAAAAATGTTTTGCATCTTCTAGTGGTTGCAAGGCAAATTCTGCTCTTTAATGCAGCAATTTCCTCCCTGCATAAGAGAAGTAACTGTTAGTAATTGTCATCTGCAGATTATATGTTGGTAATCCCACTTCGCATTGCGGTAGACAAAAACATGGTATATAAGTGGGAAGGGTAGAGGGGGACATTATTCTCCGAGTTCTGAAATGTGCACCACTGGCCCTCGAGGATTTCTTGGATATTTGTTTATATTAGTCGGTATTGGTTTAAAGTACTTCCGATTATTCTGGATTAGTTATATTGTTTGTGCAGTTGGAGGAAAAATAATTCATGTAACGAAATAGGTCAAAGTAGTTCGAGACAGAATACACAGTAGGTTAAATATTTTGGAAACAAATTTGTTGAGATAAACCTCAAAATTTAGCTCAAGTTATGAGAATTGTCCAAGACCTTTCAAAAAGGATACAACCCATATAGGCCCATGTAGATTCTGACTGCCCTTCCCTGCACACTCAAGACTGAATATCTAGAAGATGCACTAATATAACATAGGGGGCCCAGCATTGGGTAGTTCAACATCAAGGATAAGTCCGAATTTGATACCATGTTGAGAAAATGATTGTTGACTCAAACCACAAAAGTTAGTTCAAGTTATGAAGATTGTTCAAAACTATATGAGGCAGTTATATATACACTCAACTGCCACAGGGTCTTAACAATGTTAAGTATTAATAGACAGTAGTAGTACTCCTGAAGTGATTGAGTCAATTTGCTCGACACATCTCTTTCTGGTTCTTACTTTAGAATAATTCATTCAACTATTCTTTACATGGGGAATATTTTAATTTCATGCTTATGCATGTTTTTAAAACTCTGGATAGTTGTTATTGCATGTATAGAGTATTAATGACAATATCATCCTATTTAATGGAAAGTCCCTATTAGTATGGTTTCATTGAGAAAGTTATCCAAGCTTCCTTTGGTTCGTATTTGTTCTTTGCTGGATTGCTTCAATATTGCTTCTGTATGCTAGTTTTCAGGCAAAGTTTACAAAATTATGTCTCTATGGTTGTTGGGACTTCAGTGTAAAAGCTAAAAGCCTGTTTTACTTGTTGATCCTGGTGATGAACATAAGTGTCTCCTTGACCTACTTTAGAGTTACACTGTTTGAGTTTATGGAGAGGAAGCAGCTGCTACACACAAAAAAAGAACAGGATAGACTCTTTTCCGTGATGCCACAAGTTGTAGCTGAGGAATTAGAGCCTGAAGTTAAAACTGTTGATGCCCTAGAAGAAAATGTAGTGGAGCAAGAAAGAGAAAATGGTTATTCACCAAAGTCAACTGCTAATGGAGCTACTGACATTTCTGGTGCAGGTGAGCTCTAACATCCTCTCTGCCACAACTTCACGGTTTCTAAAAGCTTATTCAGTTGAACCTTCCCATTTGTTTTGCTTTTTGGAGTTTAGCCATTTCTTTAGAAGCATTTGGATGTGCAATATGTACAAAACTTTCTTACTACCTCATCTGTCAGTCTGAAAGCTTAATAAGTTTGGACTCAAATGAGTTTTTTTGAGATTGATTCCTGAAACAATAGTTTTAATCTGAACAGAGTTCAAGAGAGCCATTTTTAATTGTTTTGACTAGGGTTGGGGATGGAGCAGTAAATGGAGATTGTTTCAGTGGAAGGGAAAGGAATGAAAGGGAATGACAGGTTAAAATAGCTTGAGTAATGGAAAAACCAAACTAATTGACTGTCAAAACTGGCAGACAACTTTCGTACGGGCTGAAGTTAGTAGCGGCTTTTCTTTCCTAAGGAATCAGTTATTGTTTGAAATCTTGAAATGCTATACCACTACTTTTTCCCCTGGAGATAAAGAAGTTCTAATTGTCCCGATGGTTGAGATAGGTTTGTCCTTTTGACAATTGCGTTTGGAAAAGAAAATGATCTTTATTTGTGGTAGATATACAAGAGACCATTGAAGATGTCTAATTTTCTTTGAGGCACCAGTTGAGTTAATGTGAGCAGATACATCTGTCATCTACTCTCTCCATTAAATGGTGTTTTCACCTTTTTATTTTGTTTCAAAATAAGTGGTGCTTCACAAAATTAATAAGGCCTTTATTCTTCTTCTTCCAATTTTACCCTTATTTAAATAAATGAAAATTTACATAACCAAGAAACCATTAAAGAGCTGCTTTTTTTTTTTAAAAGGTAAAGAGCTACTTCTTTACAGGCATTTGATTAAGGATGAGTTGGTAATAACACTTCTAACTTTCTAGGAGTGTGTAGTTTTTTTAGGGAGTATGCCCAAGCTAAAACAGTATTTATTTCGAAACGGGGGGAGTAACGTATTTGGGGTTGCCTACCAGATATTTTTTATTTGGCAAGAGAAGTTGGTGAAAGTGAAGGTGGCTGTAATGTGTTAGGGACAAAGGTGGTAGCAAAAAGGATTTTATGTTCTTTTTCCTTTAGTGTTCCTAGTCTATAATCTTTCCCACCTCTAATGTGCATATGATAAGGAAGGTGAGACATATCAGATCAATGATTTCTAACAAGTGATATTTATGTTAGTCAGTTCAAATCGTTGAATCTTGATGGATAAGCTTATTATTTAGTTTGAGTATGCGAGGTCTGCAAACTGGATATTTTATTCATCTTTTGCTATATCAAATTTGCTAGTCCTTTTTCACTTGTATAGTGTATACGATGTTTGCATGTTGTGAGGGTAGGGCTAAAATCTTTTCTGTAATTATAGGTAGCTATTCTTACATTTTTATTTTTCTTTAGTTATATTGTTTCCTGCAATCTGATTAAGGATCACAATACTTTGCTCAGTCAATATCTGACATGATTTTTTTATACTTTCCCCAAGTGTGACTGTATTTTATTTTCAGGAGATACCATGATCCCATCTAATAGGATTTTCGTAAATGGAGATGCATTAACTGCTGATGAAAATGGTAATTTCTTCTTCCCCTGGTTTTTGAAATTAAGCGTCTTTTTCTTAGAACTCACCTTGCTTAACACCCTGTGGACGTTTTCATGAAGGCCTAAGTCGACTGGTTACCCCAAGTAAATGACACATAAGCTTGGGAGAATCGAAAATTATTTGATTTTTTCTAAAATGGTACTCTCCCTTGATTTCCACAACACTGTTTGCTTATGGAACCCCTCAGAGAAGAATAGAATTAAGGAATTGACTGCTCTAAAAAAGAGAACTATTCATTTCATTTGTAATCGGCACGACTTTACACTTGGACAGCTTCATAGACGCCCTGTTTGGGACTAATTCAATCTGACAAGGGATAAAGCAGGCTAGAGGGGGAGAATCTTAGCTCAGTCAATATCTGACATATGATTTCTTAAACTTACCTCAAGTGTGACTGTATTTTATTTTCAGGAGATATAATGGTCCCATCCGATAGGAGGTTTGTAAGTGGAGATGCAGCCATTGCTAATGGAAATGGTGATTCCTTCTTTCCCTGGTTTTTGAAATTAAGAACCTTTAGTTTTGTTTCTAATTTTGTTGATTGAGACCAGAGTAACTTGGGTTTTTGGTTTAAAAAGCCTGAAGTTTGGCAAGGTTCATAACATTTATATTTAGTGACCAAAGGTGACAAATATTGTGGTGTGATACATCTTCAAGGGTATAAAAAAGAAGGAAACATTTGCGAACTTTAATTTGCCTGTCAATGAAATACGTGCACTAGAAAAAAAACCTTGGTACCATGAAGTTCCAATTATGGAACCTAATAATGTAATATTAATAACTTAATAAACAAGTAGGGTAACACATGGCCCTCTAATTGGTTTCTGAAATATTCTGTATCTGACTCAACACAGATCAACAAGCAGACATGATTCAAGAACAAAGAGATTCTACCATTTCTGCAAGAGTTGAAAGAGGTGAAGAAATGCAGGTCGTGGCCTCTGGAGAAGATGTCGTCACACATCAAGTACAGGTCCAGGCAACTCAAACTGAGGTAATTGAATTGAGTGATGATGATCTAGATGTTGAGGACCAAAGATATGGAAATCAGTCTACTGATGTGATGTACCATGATGTCGCAATTTGGAACTACATGGATCCTCATGGTATCATACAGGGTCCTTTTTCTTTGACATTGTTGAAATTCTGGAATGATGCTGGTTACTACTTCGGGCCTAGCTTCAGAGTTTGGAAGGTTGGCCAAAGCCCACAAGAAGCTGTCTTGTTGGTTGATTTGCTTCGCTATTTTTTCCCCCTCCAATGAAGCATCACAAGTCGTGTTCTAACACCAGTACTAGGTTGGTAATCTCTGAACTTCCGCAAAAAGTTGTTTCAGAGTTGTCAATCATGGTTGCCGAGTTATAAAAAAAAAGTTCTTTTGCTTCTTTAATGTCTATATTCTATGAACATTGATCCGTAGTAGACTAAGATACACATCTTTCTGATGATAATAGGATCAATCGTTGCAGCCATTGCTGCATTATATGTTTGCAAGTACTGTTACTAGTCAATTTAACTTCTTATTGAGGTGGCCTTTTAGAGTTTAGTACAAGTTTAGATGCTTTGTAATGTGAAGTGATGAACAGAGGGTACTCTGTTACCAGTCAATAATGTGGCCTTTTAGCAGTTAGCACAACACAATGCTTGTACAGATGAAAATTTTGTTGCCAATCAATTTTCGTTCTCATCAACTTTTGTTACCAACTGTTGCATTCATTAGTCAATGATTAGTATTGGGTGGAAGCTTTTCTCATTGAGGGAATTTATATTTGGGAAAACTACACAAATTGGATCCATGGCTCAAATATTTTACGCGACTGGCCCCTCGTTCTATTTTTTGAATCGTTGCTTCTTCATCCTTATACTCCGATGGTATTAACTTAGTGTTTTCAACTGCTTCTTTCTCTTTGATACCATCAATATAACGCACATTAGTAGTTTAAAACAGGGGCATGAAAGTCAGGTGGTGGTCGCTTGTTTCTGTACAAATGTTCTTTTACCATATTTTACATCAATATTTTGTTACCACATTCTCTCTAATTTAAAGATTCATACTATTCCAAAACTGTTTTTTTTTTCTAGCTGTAAAAATGTCTTATAAATAGTTTTCATGTTTTCCATTTTACAATTTGCATCGATAATGTTTGGAACCTATCTTTTTTCTTTTTAAAATAATGCTTCATAAATCAAAAAGAAATTGCTAGCTGAATAATTCTTTTGTGCTGTATTTGCTTTTGAGCTGTAAAATTGGTAAATAATTGTTGAGGGTCTATCGGGAATAGTTTTCTATCCAATAGGGACTATGTATGTAGAAAAAAATAATAATATGTGAGCACGTTATGAATATAATTTAAATGATGAAAGCATTTAATATAGACACCAAGAGAAGTGGGGATAAATAAATATTATTTTCTTCGTTTCATTTTATGTGACATTATTTCTTTTTTTTTGTCATTTTTTTTTCTTATATGGTAAGTATTTAAATGTATAATTATTCTTTTATCCTTGAGGAGAGCGAAAAGTGAATCTACTTTTTGACTTTTTTTTTTAAGAATAATTTGGTTTTTTAAACTCTGTATTCGGTTAAATATTGTTACATAAAATGGGACGGAGAGAGTAGTAATCATAATATGTTGTTGTATACCATTGTAATTGAGAAACAAAATAAAAATAAACCAACATATTGCTAAAAGACTCAACCCTTTATTGTGGGAATAGAACTTCAAATCCATCACTAGGATCTTTCCACCTTATCACTTACACATAGGTGTAAGATTTTAATTAATTAAAATATAGCTTTGTGAGGGATAGCTCATTGTTAGTATTTCATTGGCCAATCTATAAAGCCATTGACATATCTTTTCATGAATTAAGACATGACAAAATGATTGGACTAAGGCAAAAAGTTGCAACTTTTTGGAATGCTTAAAAAGTCTATGTGGGACTACAAATTATTCATTAAAAAAAAAAAGTGGAGTTTATTTTAATGAGATAATTATAGTTCAATATTTTGAATGATCTGATATACAAACAGTCACGAATAAATACTTTTTTGTATATTTAAGTACAAATAAATATGATTAGTGTAAAAGCTTTATATATTTTTGAACTAGCATTCGTAATTAAAACAAAACAAAAAGTTTTCAATTAATTTTTCTATTAATTATTTATTAATTAGTTAAGTACTTCCAATTAGAGTCTACTAAAAAAAAGAATCTTTCTTGGTTTCATGGAATAGGGTATTTTAGATAACAAATCACTTTCAATCCTACCTATGTCACGCTCAAATTATGACACTCAACAAACTTATAATTTTCATCCCCAATAATGAAACAAAATATCTTTATTTTTATTTTATTTTATTTTATTTTGTTTGTTTTGCTTTACGACAATAATAAATAACCAATATTATTAAGTGGGTTTCATGTGACATTTTCATGTATCTAATTTAGCTTTTTTAATCTTATTATAATATGAATGTCCATAGCACTAGTTTCGTATCTCTTTTTTTTTTTTTTTGCAATATTTTATCTGATTTTGCACTAAATGAAGAATCTTCTAAGTAAAATGAAAGAAAAAAAAACAGTTTGATGTATAAAATAACTCGTATTCATATAGGATTCTGAAAAATGTCATATCTCAAAATTTTGAATAAGAAATATTAACATGAGCATTGCTTTCTCTTTTCCCTTGTCCTATACCTTTCATAAGGTTTTGCTTGGGAATATGCAAGTCCAAATCAAGATAAAGAAAAGGAAAAGGATTGATGAAATCGAACCTTAGTCCTTTAAATTATAATATAACCGTTTTGTAAGTGAAACTTTAGTTTAATTTAGGTAGAATTCATAGGAGTAACTTTCGTATATAACAAATATAAAAATTATATTTTTATGTTATAGTTATTGTTTGCATAATTATGCTTTATAGCAAATATAAATATGTATAAATCATTTTATATATATATATACACACACAAAGAAAGTCGTTGTATAAATCGATACACATATACACAAAGCAGTTGTATATCCTGTTTCATATAACATAACACAAAGAATCAATTCTCTAATTTGTGGTAAAGCGAGAGAGAGAAAAGACCACGAAAACTAGGCTGGGGTAAGCCGTATATGTATAATAATTCGCAGTGTATTGACTAAACTGTATGTTTTTGTCTTTTTATATACAAATTTTCTCCTCGCTTTAACAAACACATACTCAATGACACATTGTTGTTTTTAATAAATTGAAAGGCAAGTGCAAATGGTTAGCGAGGATCTATGAGAGTGGCAAGCGAGATCTGGGAGAGGGAATGATGAATATATATATAATATATATATAAAATATATACAAAAAAAAAAAATATATATATATATATAATATTATATATTAATTATATATAATATATAATTTTTCTCCTCGCTTTTACAAACACAAACACATTTAATATATTTGGTTTGTATAAAGCAGAGGAGGCGACGAAACTGCCACCAAAACGAGAGTGCGAGCGAGAATCCACCAGGAAGAGGCGAAAATAGTCAAATAATTTGCTATATATACAATTCTGAACTATGTTTATAAGCATTTAATTTGATTAGTATATATATTATCTAAACCCGTCGGAAGTCCCTTTTTGTTACGGCGTGTTTGGTGGATCATATTTTTACTTTATGACGTCAACTTAAGATTTGTATTAAATCATTATTCTCAGTTAATTGATTAATATCTATTACCTCTTCAACCTATGTTCCAAAAATTCTAGAGACTACTTATACTATACTACATGTCCTATTAACCCTCTGACTTATTTTATAATTAGTTTTCTTTCCTACAAGGGAAGAACCCGAAACCTCTTTTTCAGCTACGTTACACTAGTTCAAAAGAGTCAACTATCATTATATCCACCAAAAATAGTGTCACTAGGCCGAAAAGGAATAAAAAATTATTTAAAAAATAATTTCAGGGGTAATAAAACCTTAGTATAGTATAAGTGTATTTCTGAGATTTCGAACATAGATTGAGGAGTACTTATGCATTGTCCCTATTTATATATGTAATTATATTTTATATCAAAATAATCGATTCAAATAAACATCCTTTAAACTGCGTTCACTCCATTATACATTGTTAATGCAGAAAATAAGTAGATGGTCCCCTGACACTTCAAAAACTACTTTATTCCACCGATGATTTGTCTTGTCGTAATGACATTGATCAATTATTTAAATTTAATAAATATATTATACTATTAACTACTTTAATTAATCATATAAAAATTCTAACCAATGATTTTAATCAGAGAATTAATAAAAAAATATTGTTGATTCCAAATTAGAAATGGTTAGGTTAGATACCAGAACATGTTTCTTATTTATAGATTTATTTCCTGCCGAAAGGATACGATTCACTGTCTTTTGTGTTAAAGTTGGCAAACATCCGATATGCACTAAGATTGATAAAAATTTAATTGATATTCGATGTTTACTTTAAATTAATAATTATTTATATATATATTAATTATGATTTAAGTTTAGTTAGTTATATAGTAATGGGCTCTTATTTCATTAAATTATTTGACATGATAAATTGATAGAATATGATATAAATATTCTATGTGCGTATATTTAAAGAAATAATCTTTTTTTTATTTGACAAGAGTAAAAAAAAAATAGAGGACAATGTATCTTATGATTTCAAGAAAATAATATACAATAGGAAAATAAATTTCATAAATTGTATTTCAAACTTTGTCTCCTCATTACACCTCCTCAATGCTCCCACCTCTATCTTTGATAAAGTTAAAAGTTAAATTGAATTTTTACTGATGATTTCGAATAGAGCTATTGAATTCTCATGAACTCAACGTAGCACTATGCATCTTGCACTCCATCACACATAAAATTTAACTATATTACATATCAATTTTCTCAAAATAATAACTTACAAAAATCACTTTTTTTAAAAAAAAAAAAGAAATATTAGTACCAAAGACACAGGGAGGAAAATTGGCAAAAATTCATCGTCCGTTCAAGTGCAATAATTCTGTTTCAAAATTATGAATATCAAATTGTATTTTATGATAATAAATTAATATATGTCAAATGATTGTGAAGTAAAACTGGATCTTTTCGATTGTTGATATTTTAATTACAGAACAAAACTGAAAACTTTTTGAACCGATAATAACATAATTTGACAATTACATGTTCATCGGTTGGTTCGTTACTATTTCAAAAATTTTGGATTTTATATTCTTGGATTTTTTTCTTTTAAAAAAGTAAATTCCAGTATATTTTTTTTTCATTTCAATTTCCTTTATTTTTTTTTCTTTTAGGCCATGTTCCAAAAATTATTGTTGAACTCGAAATTGAAAAAAAATGATAACAAGATATCAAAAAGAAATTGAGGAATATAATCATTCTTGTCTTATTATTTCACACCAAAATATGCTTGTGAATAATGTTTTGATAGAAAGAACCTCCATTCATTTTTTTTTCCTTGATTTACTTTCATTTTATAAAATTGGAATCAAGAATAAAATACAATAATTTAAAATCATGATAATTCAGCGCAATTTGTGAATAATTTGTTGATATGTTGAATATAGCATGAAGTCAATCAGTCATATATATTTGATATTAACCAGCTGCATGTTACATTTCTAACTAAATATGAGTATTTTTGGTTTGTTATTTATAATTTTATATCATAAAGATTCAATTTATGATTTTGTGTATAATTTAACTTTATACTTAAATTGGTATAACTTTAAAGTCATATCGATCTTCCTGATATTTCATGTCACATTACTTTAAAAAAAAATAACTTTCTTTATTAAAATCATAAAAATACATATAAATTGTATAATTATTATATTGAATATACTTGTATCCGACATCATGACTTTCATCCGAATGTTTTTGGCTTTTTTACTTCTTTTCTAATTTTGAAATCATGACAATTCATCATAATAAATTAAGTGTAATTAAAATAAAATTAAAAAGAACTGAAGTACGAGCATGACTATCATTTCATTACTATGATTTTAAATGTCACTATTTTTTTAATATAATTTATTTTTTGGGGGTTTTTCCCCCCCCCCCTCCTTGAGTGTTTCTAAGAGACAATTAGCATAATGCTACACTAAATCGATATGTCATGACTTCTTCTTTTTCCTTTTAACATCTCTTCTAGAAGCTCGCCTTTTGCTCTCTTCATATTAAGCAAACAACAAAACTTAAAAAGTTAAAAAGTAGAAGATATTCATCTTCCAAATAATTCAATCTTATCATTAATATCATAATATCATATATGCCCACTAATATAACATAATAAGCTAAATTGAATAAGTAAAATATATGAAGTCATACTAATATTTTATCTAATTTTGAAAATATTCTTAAATTTAACGTAAATTATTATTACATCCTAAAATTATTAATAGTTAAAAAACGTTCATCAACTTGAATATGCACCTCTAATCTTACAATATGTGAGTGAAATATATTTTTAGATTTTTGCTGAACTATCGCTATTTTTAATTAAAACTCGAATTATTTTTTGAGAATTTAATACCACTTGTTATGTGGCAGATTAGGGTATAGATAAGTTTAATTAATTAGATAAAGCCCTAAATCAGTAATTAAGATAAAGCAAGGAAGCACACATGATGGAATAGGGATCGTCAACCTTCACAAAGAATAGATACCAAATGTAAGTTTTTGAAATTTCAAAAATATTTTCTATATAAAAAGCTTTTCAATTCGGAAAGACTTGTCGCTGATTGGGTTATTCCAACCAAAATATAGGCATGGCACCTTTGGGCATTACTCAGATTGAGCTAGGCTACCTAGTAAATTACAAGCATCGTCGTTGCACAGTGCACACTTTTTATATATTCATCTCCTCCAATCAAAAATGTCTATGTTATAAAGACGAGATTAATATTTTTAAGCCTGTTAATAATTTAATAACAAAACTAATAGATGTGCCAAGTTCATAAATATTTTCATTAGTACTCTTTCTAATTTTTGCTTGGTGATATTTTCTTTTCTTGACCACTTCTATTGCTAACGTAAGGTTGGGTATATCGATTCAAATTTATTCGCAAATCCCCAAAGTACTATGCAACAAATATTAACGATAGATTGAACTTTCAACATCTCAACAAAATACAGCGACTGCTCGGAAAACTAAAATCAACCAGTTCTTCTGTTACCTCATTTTCACGTCTCCTCGATTCATTCCCAATTTATCACGATACCAACAACCACTTGACCACCTGGTGGGCCCAACCTTTTCTATATCTTATCTTTTACTTTAAGAAATTCAAATAACATAGCACCCCCACACTTCCCATCAATTTACGACCATATGCCACTCATGGTCATGGAAACTACGTAAAACCGCGTTTGCTTTACAGAGAAAAATGATAATTTGATGCTCTTTGGAAGTGTGATCAAATGGTTCCATTTTGCTCAATAACCAAACAAGGACTAAACGAAGATAAAAGAAACTGTAAAGCCACAATCTTTCTGTAGAACACTGGAAAAAAAAATTAAAAAGGGATTTAATTCTTCAAAATAACAATTCAGAGAAGGAGATGAATTTTTCACACAACAAATTCATGACTTCGAATTATATAAATATATAATAAAAATATATTTTTTTCGAATTACTCTCTAGTTTTGATATTTTTTTGTTTTTGCGTTCGTTGTGCGTCTCTCCCCTCTGAGACGACGAAAAACATAATAACAGCAGCAGCAGTTATGGAGATCGGAATTCGATCTCTCTCCATTTTTTTTCATCATTTGAAATTTGATTATAAAGGTAAAAAGGACGTGGTTTCGTGTTATCCTTTTAAACTTTAATGATTTTTGCTGCTTTCACGACCGGATTCTCCCTCGCGATCGCTTCTCGGCCGGCGGTTTTGTAGTCGTAGCTACAATCATGACGATCGGAGTATCGATGTTCACCGCAGAACAACTCGCCGCACCGGCATCGGAATCCGGTCAATCCTACCTTCCTTCGACAACCGGAGCAACGATTCACCTCTCTCTTAGCCGGCGGTAAGCTTGCCTTCAGTTGATCCTCCTCCTTTACCATCATCCTATCTCCAACTTTCTTCAGATCTTGACTCATCCTGTCCAGATCAGACTTCCTGTCCGGCGACGACCTCAACGAGATGAATCTCGCCGATTTTTCAGATCTGACCAATTTTTCAGCGAAATTGTGAGGAATCGTCACCGACGTCCCCGTCGGCGAGCTGGATGAAGTTGAGGTAGCCGCGGTGGTGGCGTTGAAGCACTTTTGACACATATTGTTTGTGGCTGGATTTCCTGTAACTCCACAATTGTTGATGCAAAGCGTTATCGTTTCAGGTACGGCCTTGAACTCCGTCTCCTCTTTCTCCGTTCTCTGAGCCATTTTTCTTTTTGTTTGCGTAAAATTTAAAATTATGACTGATTTCGGTTGCCTGCTTTAATCTAGAAAGAGAAAATACGAAATTTGTAGAGGGGATGGGGAGAGTAGTTTGTGGTTTGGTTTGGATGAAGAAATGGGAAAGAGGGGAAGGGGAAATGGAGGTTTTAAGGAGGAGAGAGGTCGGTAATGGCGATGGAATAATGGCCTCATTGGATACGCGTATCAGGCAAATTGTGGGGTGAGGGTGATGTATTGACGATAATACCCCTATAAATTTTGGGGTAATTATGGAACAATTTGATGGGTCGAGGGGGTGTGCTTCTTTCTAGATTAGGTCTGACGTGTTATTTACTTAATCGTCACTTTTGAGAATATCTTTTTTTAAAAAAATAATAAAATGAGCTACAGTATTTCATTTGTGTTTCGGTGACCTCTTTTTAAAAAAATAGGGGATATGTTATACAGGCTGGATAAGGTATGGAAAATGGCTCTTTTTATTAAGAGGACAGCTTATAGATGTTCATGTTTTTTCGATTTCCATGCTTGAACTCCTTGCTGCCCATCCCTTCCAACTCTCAAAAATTAAATACGTCCAAATATGTGACGTGTTAAATGGCATAAATGTTATATAAAGTTGAATAATAGACATAAATATTTTCAGTGCACTTTTAATTGTCATGAAAATTTTTTTTGAAATTAAATTGTAAGAACTTTGATCAATATTTTACAATATATTTTTCATCATATTGATATGTAAAAAGGTTACTATCGTTTTTGAATGTCTAAGTTTTTTTAAAAAAAATATAAAATTAATATAATTTAATTTAACTTAATTTTTAAAAAGCGTAATATAATAAATAAAAATGACTGGGAATAGAACGTTATATATAGGGCATGTGCCTATTTGCATACCCTAATATTGGAGGACATCTTATGCCATTAAAAGTTTCTTTTTATACTTGTCTCAACTATTGAGACATGACTATTTAACTAGGGCATAAAAAAATTTAAAACTAAAATGATCTAAAATAAATTTAAAATAGTTATATGACTACTAATGGTGAATTTATTGTTAGAATCTTTAATTGGTTTTGGTTGAAAAAAAATTAATAGTTGAGTAACGAATAAATTTAGTAGATCATTTTTTGGAAGACTTTTCTTTATAATTCGCACTTAAAAGAATAATTAGATCTTTATTTCCCCGAAAGAGCATGAGCTAATTGTTAATCATTCATTCTAGACCATTTTCAGTGTCTTTTAAAAATTACAATATAATTGTATTTATTGCTACATATATTCATTAATATATTTAATATAGTTTGTTTGCATTATACAATTGTATTCATTGGTACAGATTAGTTGTTTCTTTTCTATTTGTTATACGATTAACTGTTAGATATAAAAATCAATCGTATCTCTCTTGCCTCTCGTTTCTCGCCTCTCCTCTTTTTAATTCGCCTCTCTCCTCCCTTCTCTCTCTCTCAAATCGCATCCATCCCTCTAGTAGCTAATTTTTATATAATTCAATTGTACTTGTGATACAATTATCAATCAAATATAAAAATCAATTGTATCTCTCTCATTTGTATCCTTCTCCAAGTATGTAATTACGAATCGTAATTAATAAAATATTAACTAAAGAGCCTGATTATATCTCCAATGTTAGCTGTTTTTGAATTTTCTCTTAATTATAAGATGTTATTTGACAAAATTATCGTATTTATCTTTACTCAAATATGATTTTCTTGTTTCCAGAAAGGGGTTATTTCTTTTAACATGTCATATGGCCGTGCTAAATAAATTTCAGCACGCATGAACACTTAAAGAATGTATTAGAAGAATTTGATCTATACACAACGTTTTACAATACTATATCCAAGTTCTTGTGTGAGAATGTCTTTTTTTAAGGGCGAGTTGCTAAATAATATTTATTTAGATGTATAAAATAAATCCAATAATACATAGAAAAGGATGAGTAATTCTTTCGTCACATGAATAGTGTAGTGTGATTTCGTGATACATAAGCAATGTTGAGCGACTGTTTTATTATAATTTTTTTTTAAAAAAAAAAGTATTATCATTTCTTTAGTAATTAAGTATACTGTAAAATATAAGGAATCACCTCTAAAACTAATTTTATATTTTTACAAGTATACCGGACAACTAATAAAAAAAAGGATGTTATTGATTTATTAATTTATTTTACTAAATAAAGTAGGTTAAATAAAGAGTATATATCTTCTTAGAATTTTGTGGTGAATATCAAGTTATCAATCTTGTTATCATGATTCATCATGTCATAATACCATTTAGGTGTTACGTGACATAAAGTTATCCATGTGAAAGTTCTAAATTGGAAGAAGATTAGTTCATAGTGAAAGGTTTCAGAGATATGTAGATCATTCTCATGGTAAATTTTAAAATTTAATGATTTTTGTATAAAAGTCTCTTGAAATCTTCTAGCTATGTAGAAATTTTAGAATGAAGACGTATTTTTAAATATGTAGGGATTTGTTTGACAACTATTATTACATATAAGTTAATAGTATAAATAGAGAAACATCTACTTGGAAATGAAACAAACAATTCTTAAGCAATTTTCTTTTGTCTTTCTTTATTCCCTTAGTGATCTAGTATTAAAAGGCTTATCCAAACTTACAAGATAGTAAGAAAATTATAAGCAAATTATCAAATGATAAAACTTAAAGTAAATATCTAAGTGATACTATAAATCATATACAGACAAGTAATGAAGATAAGGTCAAAGAATCAACCTCTAAGCAAATATCAAAACACAAATTAAATAAAAAATAGTAACGTTAAAGGGCAAAGTTGATTGAGTGGCCAATTTTTCTAATAAAAATTTAAACGTTTACTTTTATTTCTTACATTGCAAATGGCTGTCTCTCTTGACTTACCAATGAGATTAATTTGTTCACTTTGGGCACGTGAAATGGTAACTTACTAAATAAAAAAAGGTTCCAATTTCCACAGGAAATTGCAATACAACTTGGTTTCCTCCTTGTTTCCCCACCACTTGACTTTGATTTGCCTAAAGACGGCAAATTTATTTATTGAAAAGAAAAAATTAGTATTATCTTTTGGGCCTAGTGACCATACATGCAAGTAGAGGTTATATTTGTAATTTCTCACATACCTTGTACCCCACAAGTTGAGCGGCTTTAAGTTGATAAGGAGAAAAGGCAAAATGTCTCAGCTCCAGCTTTACAGCCGCCCACTCTGACCATCTTCCTTTTTTTCTCCCTTGGGTTGTCCTTCCTGTGAGAAGAGAAAATAATATTCTGATATTTGTACTATTAAAAAATGTGTTAATTTACAACTAATTATGATAAAAATTACTAATTACTTTTATATGTAAGTTTATGAGTGAAAAATAGATTCATGAATTTTGTGTATTAAGAAATTGTAGGGGAATAAATTTTAATCAAAAGATGTTTTACGCCTTGGTGCTATTTTTCTTAATTTAATAGTGAGATAGGATAAAATAGATTCTCAGTACTTTTTATGATTTGAATTAGTTTTTTATTACGAGGGTGCTAGATAGCGTAAATGATCATTAAATAATATTTAAATATTTGTTGGGATAGTGGTTTGAAATTAATATGTGAAAAAGTGAGCGAAGTCGCTTGTTTCATTTGTGAAGACAATTTCTCTGAGAAAGACAATAGAAGTACCTAATAATATAAATATTTTTTTTCGATAACAAGAAAAATTTGCAGACGTTATCATTTTGAGTGTATATAGGGTAAAATCTCATTTTTATGTAATAGCTCGCAAATCACATAGGAGAGGTAATTCACACTAGGTAAGCCGGATGCGGCGAACTCGACCCAAAAGGCAAATTCCTGGCTTTCGCTGGTAAGAGGTTTCGAACTTGAGACATCCAACATGAAAGTTCCAAGTTCAAACCACTAAGTCACCCCAAAGGGTTACCAAATCATATAAATATTTTTACCAATTTTTATAATTTTTCATAATTTAAAATAATTACATGAATTAATTAATAAATTTATATGTAATTAACGCAATATATGCTATAAATATACTCAAAATTGTTAATACATCTGAGAAAAGACAAGCGAAAAGAAGAAAAAGCAAGTGAAAAACTCAAATATATTAAAAACACATTAGCTATATGTATCTGAAATATTAGATACATTCTACATACACAACTTATATTAATATATTATATTTAAAATAAATTATACTTAATTTTTATCCCTACATCAAAAATAATCTATCTAGATGTACTAAACTTATGTATGTGGTGATCCAAACTGGCATGATAAGTAATTTTAGAAACTCTGGAAAAGTCACGTAATTAAACTCTAACCTAATGAATTTGTGATTTGTGATGTTTAATATAATTGGACACCTAAAACACCACAAAATGACTTCCTTTTTATAGTGGAATAATATTATTGAAAAATAAGCATTATGATGTGGATGTAATATTTGATGACATCCACGTGGCACCTTGAAGCAGTCGACGTGTATTCTTTGTATATAGGCGTAGTCTAGTTTTCCTCTTAACCTCCCCGCGTCACGTAATGCGCTTCCTTAAAAGATTCTACGGCCACATTATGGAACCCACCAATCATATAATACCATTTGAAAAGAATTAAAAAAATGTCCTTCTCTTTTGTTTGGTTTATATATAAAAGAGGATGAACAGAAAGAAAATGGCAAAAGGTATACTTAGTTTTGGGATCATAAACAATACAATTAGATAGAAATTAAAGAGACTTCGTTTTCTAAATTCTTGATGCCAATTCCTCTCCTCTCAAGCTGCCTAGCAATATTAAGGCAAGTAGGAAATAATTGTGTTACGCACTTTGCTTAGAAATGAGGAGAGAAATGAAGGCAAATCGAAGCATTTTCTACTTTCCCTTTGTAATGAGTGAGAATTACTTTCTTAAAATTGACTTTCATTTTTATATTTGTTTGTTATTTTTAATATATAAAAAAAATATAATTTTTTATTTCATGTTTTAACCTTAAGATTAATTAATATTTCATACTAAACACCAATTAATATAATAATATTTAGAATATTAATCATTATATAAATTTAAAGTAAATAAATAAACATAAACGGAGGTAGTGCTTTTATACATACTGAGCCCACAAAATTGTTCTCCGTTATTTAGTACTCCCCACTTTCTACAATTTCCGTTTCTTCCACTTATTTTCTTAGACGAACTTAAGAGTGGTCAACGGAACGGGACGTATCGGTATTATTTCGGTATTATTTCGATTCGTCCCGTTTCGGTCCCCTATGGGACGGGACGGGATAGTCTAAATCGGTACACAAAACGGGACGGAATCGTGATTTCGTACCGATGTACCGGTACCGGTTCATTCCGGTTCCAGTCCGGTCCGGTCCGATTTTGATCCGGTTTACTTAAGATATATTAATTTTTTTATTTTTATATAATTGATATGGTATATGTTCGATTAAAGTATATGTGATAGTTTACTAGTTTAGTGGAATCTTTACAAGAACAAGTATAAATATAACTTATTAAAATTAAATATTTTAATGAATATGAGTAATAACTTATAAAGTTATTAAACTACAAAAAGATTAATTTTGAAATTTTATGAGACTTATTGCAAACTTAATAAAAAAAAATTAAGTAAAAATATCTTTAAATTAAAACTTAGTAAAAAAATTATAGTATACAGTAAAAACTATTAATTATACTTAGAAAAAATAAACAAAAATAATCTTATTGTCGTAATTCCAAAAAATACGTCCCGTTATCCCATCGTTCCATCCCGGTATATAGGAACGGGACGGAACGATTTATTTCATCTCGGTTATTCCGCTGGTTCATCCCGTTCGGGGTGGGGTACCAGGTCAACATACCAGTCATAGGTCCGTATCCGGTCCGATACGGATTCGTTCGATCCGGTGAACCGATTCTTGGTCCGTTGACCAATCTTAGACGAACTTGCTTTCTCATTTATATTTTTTTCTCTTTTTTTTTTCTTCCTAATTACATTGACATAGGAAAAGGTATAACAGCTCAAATTGCATGTTTAAATGTCTAGGTCTATTTTCACCTTACTTGTCAGCAGAGACTTATCTGATTTTGTAATGTTTGGATCAGTAAAAATCAAGTTAACTATTTCTTTTATGTGGTTTACGAGCTATTGCATAGGAACAGAGTTTTTATCTGTGTGCATCCAAAAATAGCGACTATAAATTTTTCTTATCATAAAAAAATTAAAATATCAGTAAAAATTTATAAAAAGACAGCTGAAGAAAAATATAATGACGGCAGTGTAAATGCAGATGAAATTGTTTTGTTTCAATTCCTTCTAATAAGTTTGAAAATATTTCCTAAAACTACAATTGCTTCACTTTAACTTTTTTATTCTTGAATCACGACTTTTTTAAAAATAATTGCTCAATTTATTCTTCAATCCATAGACTTTTAAAATTGAGAAAAGAAATAAAAGTATTTTTTCAACTTTGTTTTATTGGTTGATTATATTTCTATCATTAAATTAAAATTAATTTTACTCCTGTCATTATTAATTTTATCATTTATATCCTTATTGAATGAAAAACTCAAATTGATCAAAATTATCCAATTGAATTAAATTATTGAATTTCATCTTTTTGACCCGAATTTAAATCCAACCGCAAAACAGAACTCAAAGAAATCAAATCCCAAAATCAATTTCTTCTCTCATCTTCTTCGTCTCTGAATTAGAAAAATATTTTCATCTCTTAACTCTATACAAACTTCATACATTTGCAACAACATATATAAGTTCATTAGCTTGCCAATTCAATTTTTTTTACTTTAAAAGATCTTCATTAGAATCTACCCTCCCAAAATAACAAAGCAAATTCACAAGATCAAAATTGTATCAATCTGTTTTTGAAAAACTTTTTTAGCAAAAAGAGCAATCAATATTCATAAATACAAAAACCAAATCCATTAACTAATATCTTTTATCAAGTATCCAGAACGATAGCCACAAAATTCCAAGCAGCCAACAAAAGCATAGACCCAATGCTAAATTGATCCCAAAAATAATCGCCGTTGCAAATCTCGCCAAGTTACGCTTACCACCGACAATCGAAAAGTGTAAAGAAGAGGAGTATGCGGCAGCAGAGTTCAATTTTTTACCTCAATAAAAGATCATGTGCATCACTTTTGTTTTCCAATATGAATTCTTGCCACTTTGGGTTCTCAAAGGAGATGGATTTTGGGAGAAGATGATGGGTGTTTTGTTGATTTGTTGGGCAAGTTTTTGAGTTTTTTGTTCAGAAACAGGAGTTGAAGAAGGTTTGGGTTAAGTTAGTTGATCGGATTTGGGTCAAAATAGATAATTAGATAACTTTATTAGAATTAGATAAATTTTGGCTAATTTGGGGGTGAAATTAAAAACGATAGGTTAAAAATAATTTTAATTTAATGATAAAGGCATAATTAATTAATATACACTTTCCTTTAAAATAAATAAATTAAATGGAATAATAGAAATCTTGTAACTCAGTATAAGATCGAGAATTGATTGACACTCAAAGTGAAAACTAACATCAAAGTGAATCTGATTTAAATGTTGTGCTATAGTTACTTAAAATTTGCCGTGATATGTAATTTCAAATCCTCATATATACCTTTGTTCAACGTAGAGTCATAATCCATCATGTATTGATATACCGTGATCTACTCAAAAGATTTTTTAATTATAGAAGTTGAAGATCAGGCATTAAGAGAAAGCATCGAATGAAATTATATTTTATATTAATAAATTCATGACATTCATATATTAGGTTATCAAATGAATCATGTTAAGAAAGTCAAAAATTTCCCATGTGCAGTCGCACCAAAACACTACTAGACAACCTCACCGGTCCCTCGTCGGCATAGCACTCCCCCATCCCAGTCTTACGAGTGAGGATTTTATTTTTAATTTTAATTTTTATTTTTGTGTATTTATATCATCATAAAATAGTTGGATGAATCTCATTTGTTTTATTTCATTTTTTCTTGATCTATAGCTTTTAAACATAAAAATATCTAAAAATAATAATTAAAATTATGGACGATTATAGATGAATAATGTGTTCAAACTCTTATATTAACTCAGCCGTTTTAATTTTAAAAAGAACCAAGATAATATTACGTACTTTGAAAAATTAAAATTGAAAAATTAGATTTTAATTTTTAATTATATAAAACAAAATAACTAAAAATTAGATATGATATAAATTTTACAAACCTACCATCGAAAGTATCGTTATACCCATAATAACTATAGTAAACGAACAAGTTCATGAAAGAATGTGTTTTTTCCTTGGCTATTAGTTTGTTACGTGGCAAGTTGTGAACTAGGATGTATAGTATGACTTTTTGCTACTTCACATGTGATTATTTTTCAAAGTGGTCCCTTACTGCAACTATTTTGTGGGACCAGTCAAGGTATTGGCCCCACATTTTCTTTTATAAATTTTGCCTAGAAGACTGGGACCCAGTTTAGTCTTTATGTTCCTTTTTTTTTTCTTTCTGCTTTTTGGAAATACTATTCAAAATTGAGGGCATAAAAAAAGTTCTAGAAATAACGCAATCATTTGATACTTGAATTTTTTTTTATCCAATAGACATAAAGTGCTTCAAGAATGCATTTATTCCAAATAAGATACAAAATAAATTAAATAATACATATTCCTCCTGCACAAATTCACTTTTTTTTTTAATTAAAATTTTTATCTGTTGAATAGGTTATATAAAATTTTGAGATTCTTATTGTCATTTTGATAAAATTAGCTTTTGAGATGTCTCACTGCTTATCGGTGTTAATGTTGAATTACATAGTAATTCACTAATAAAAAAGAAATAATATCAGCGCAATTAATTTTGCAATGCTTGATTAGCCTTTATCATTGCTAATACCCACATAAATTATATGTAAAGATATACTTATATTTAGACATAATAAAATAAAAATGTGTATATTAGCGAATATATGAAACATAAGTATAATGTTTATTCACTCACTTTTATAGCTCTCGGTCCTTTTTTGTCAAAATTAACACCGATTATTGTTATTCATAAAAGCAAAGAGTGAAGATCCAATTGGCAAATAATAATCGTCATTAATGAAATTCCCTGCTCCTTACATACCCCATAAGGCATATACAGTTTAGTTTACATGTTGTTCATGTGAAAATTATGATTATGATGTAAGCATTGTTTATACAGGGAATAACAATAAAAATATATTATTATAGTATGACATTATATAATACATGAATTGTTATATAATACTAGCAGTAGAATATATCCTTTTCAGTCTTTTTTTTTTTTGCAATAATAACATATTATTCAGATCATCCACAAAGTGGATTAGTGCAATATACATGAGATATATATATATATGTACGTGTTCTAGTTATGTGAGACCACTCCACGATACGTCGCTTGGCTATGCAAGATGAAAATGAGGTACATTGAAAAATGGATGAAATAAAATTGTGAAATTCATTTTTCCTACTTTAACTATATAAAAAAATTATTATCTTTAACGAACTTTTTTTTAGAAAGACTATTTATCAATCGAACATAAAAAAAATTAAAGAACGTTGACACCTTAAATTCGAGGAATTTTCCGGCACCTAAGAGAACAAGAAGCCACAAATCAAGGAGAAGGCTGAGAGGAGCAAACACAATTGTTGTGAAACAGCTGGCTGACCAGCATTTGGGGCTGTTGTAATCATTTACATCATTTTCACAAAAAGACCCAAATCCTTCAAAGAGTGAAATATTAGCATGCTTCATGTTCATCTTTAAGAATGAGACATAAATCCAATCCTTCATTTTTATATCAGGACTTAACAAATTATGTACCTTCTGTAATAAAAACACTAGAAATTAAGATAAATGGTAAAAAGTGGTGCTATAGAAACAAACAAGAACGGCCATAGATTGCATTAATTCAAGTGCAATGCAAATTATGGAAAAGATAGCTGCATTTGCGTTGGCATGTGCAGATTTCACATGCAATACCACGAGAGACTTCATACTACTGTCTTGACTGTAGCCAACCTCATGATAAATTTAGCAATCAAAAACACATCAAAGGAGAAGACAAAGGGGAACATGTAATCAGTGTCTCCTCGACACTGTCAAAACATGTGAACGATAGCAGGTAACCGCCTAGTATGTATAAATTCAGCAAGAATTCAATTTCTATAAACCATCAGCTCGCCTAGAGAAAACTATATGTATACGGAACTCCATGATAAGTGGAATCAATGCCCGAAAAAAAAATGCAGGTTACTCAGCAAAAACAAATTAATATGTAGCTTAAAAGCTCTTTCACACTAATAAAATACATCCGAGATATAACACACACACTTGCAAAATAAACAAAAGCTCAATTGGAAGGGGGTTGACGAAAAGGATTTGATAGTAAGAAACACTGCTTTTATACTAGAGAACACCAACTTTTATGTTTACTAAAATTGGAATTACTACATCAAAAGATAAACCAAAAGAATGTCCATCACAAGCACAAAACAGGCACTAAAGATGGAAACCACAACATTTCTTACTTGATACCCCTCAAGTTGTAAAGATGCCTTATGATTCTCTCTCTCGACCCCCTCGAGATCCTAGGCACCATACAGTAGTAGTCACCAGATGGGTATAGAAGACGTCTTCAATAATACTGCAGCTCATAAACTCAGAATGTTCCTTCATATTTTGTCAAGCTTTTCAGCCTTAACAACTGGGTTGGCTTTCGCAATAGCATCTTGACCAGCCTTGCGATAATCATATGGACACTCATGTTTGTCTGAGTAGCGATGAGCTGAGCAGAAAAGATTCCCACATCGGCAGTTGAAGCCGGTCAAACCAACTCGTCTCCTACAGGTGCTGCACCTGTTTGGCCCCTCCTTAGCCTTCTCAACTTGTTCACTCTCTACTGGTGCCGCGACTTGTGTGGGTATAACCAGGGACTCTGCAGGACCTTCCTGCATGGTTACAGCAACATCAACAGCTTTCACACTAGCATTTGAACTTCCATTTACAAAGCTTTCAATAGATGAAGCAGCAAAGTTTGCTTGTTCTTGCTTGAATATCATATCCTTGTAGCACTTTGAGCACATGTTCATTGTTGCTGCAGTACCAAAAAACCCACAATTGTTAACACAAAGGACAGGAGCTTGAGGAGCTTCGCAGCCTGTATCATTTTGCTCCATATTGAATTTTCCTGCAACAAAAGGACGATGTTCATATACCACTCTAGCAACAGCCAGATGTGTGAAATTCCAAATCATGTTACCCCATTATTGATCAGTATGTGCTCTTATAGAGAAAAGGCTGACTACATTTAGACAATATTCATCAAAATGGCCATTAGCACATACTGACCGAGCGAGAGGATCAGAATTGCCTAGTATACCATGTTATATTGAAAGAGCAAACTCAATGAAATTGCAACAAATAACTATGGTAATTCATCAGCTGATACACAATTATAGACTGCGTTCACAAAACAACAGTGAGATCCCCCAGGTGGAGTCTGCGGAGGGTAGAGTGTATGCAGACCTTCCCCCTACCTAGTATAGGACTGCATTCACAAAACATATAAACTAAATCGCTTAAATCAGTTTCTAGCATGGGGGGAAAGGCAAGCTGCAAAAAAACACCTTGGGAAAATGGGACTCAAATAAACCAAGGCTAAGTGTGTCATTCCATATGGGTGCATGCTAGTGGTTTGAGAAACAGCACATACCTACCTGCCAGTTAATATCGTAACCAAAATACCTACTAACTTCATTAACCGTGGATTGCCGCTGCATTTTGACTACCAGTTGAATCATGCCTTCAAAAACCGACACCAAGAAAAACACAACTATAGCCCCACCTTGTGTTGTGCCACCCCACAAATACAACAATAAAATCACCACTGGCCCATAGTCCAGAAGAGTTTGACATGAATGTACCCATTAAAACAAACAAGGAAGGAACACAAGCTACGACGGTTAGCATAGGAACACTGTTCCATTCCGTTGAAAGCCTGCAATAGTGGCCCCGTCTACCAAGGATAACGCCCATCCTTCCTTGCCACCTCTTTGTTAGTTCCGACATAAAAAATTTACATCGTAGCGAATATTTTCAAATTCAGGGTTGCACCACCTTGAAAGAATTCACTACCTTTGGTATAGAATTCTAGTATTCTACCACAACTAAATCTACCTGAACAGAAGACCAACTTTTGGAAGCCACAAGCATAGAACAACAAAGAGGTCCAAGATAAAATCTTCAGAGAGGTCAAACAGACAAATGAGCAAGCTTAATACTTGTATGGTCATGTAAAAAATGCATGGTCAGATCACAGAAGGGTGAAGGGAACATTGCAGATTAATAGGAAGCATCAAAAGGAAGTTTGGACTGACTAAGTAGAACAATAAAGAAAATAATGACTGACAGCAGAGGCAGTGTCACCCTGAAATGCTGAAATCAGATGGATGTGTTTAGGAGATAGTGAATTGAAAGCAATCAAACTAAGCTCCGCTATAGAGCAACAACTTACCTCCACATGTTCCTCTAACCTCAGCGACAAGTAAGCTTTGGCCAAAAAATAAGATGCAACATATTTCCATTAACAACACTCAAGAAAACAAGGATTCCAAAAGAAGTCAAAAGCAAGACAGAATATATGCATTACAAGTATAGTCATCATTTGATGAATGAGGAACAAGTGGGAGTTAGACAACTCAAAGATATGAGATGTGAATACGATGAAAAAAATGGAGGAACTATATCGGAATGCTATGGAATACGAAGAATATCAAATAAACTAAAGTCTTAAGTGTAAAAAACTGTAAAACCAACAACGATAGATGGAGGGAATGTTTGGCCACGGAGACCCATGTAAGAATAGATCTTAAGTTATCCTAATATATGAGCGAACATCAGAAATTATCAGATCCCGCATGCGGTTAGGATAACATGAAAAAATAACCTCCAAAGATGGTTTGATCATCCTATGCAGCCTTCAATATGTACATACCCTAATGCAAAAAAATATGGCTATAGGTCATTGGAGGTGCAAAGAAGGACCATACAAACATAAAAACACACAGGAAAATTATCTAAAAAGCCCTACAGTTTCACCGAAAAAGCACAAACTTATACTCTTCTTATTCTGTATAAACTTGATTGATTGTGTTGAGGTAAAGATCAAACTGCGTCTAATTTAGCAAATCTATAATTCTACTTGTAGACAAATCATTTAGTAACCAAAAAAAGTATCTCGCACAGATCAGAATACATGCAATAAAACTACTTGTGGATTGAGGCATACTAGACTGACACCATTGCACCAAGTCATTACCCTTGCTCCACAATCTCTCTTGTAAATGGAAAACTTAAATACTATTGAAAGGGCTCTCATCCCTTCAAAAAAATCCATTTGAAAGATTATAAAGCTCAGCCAATAAATTAAATCCAATATACATGCTATGGATTAATAGTCAGTTTTTTTAATTTATAAAGCAAGGTATTTCATTCACAAAAGGGCATTAAGAAGATGCATAGTTACAACTTACAATGAAAGAAAAATTGAGAAAAAAAACTGAGATAAACAGTTAATCAATCTAAGACAAGGGAACCACTAAACTCCATAAATTATTTGGTGCTAGATATATCAGCCACTCTTAAGTAAGATTGGCATCTGGTTTCGATAGTCAGTTTTTTACAGTCTGTCAAGAATGTCCTTGATAATAGCTATATAAAAAGAAGAAAAAATACATGCTTAGTATCATGAATACCAGAGCTAGAGGTCTGATCTTACAAAACCAATTACGCATAGCAAAGGAACACAAATGTTTAGCTATTTGGTTGGTTTGGATTCAAGTATAAGTTAAACCTGACCAATATAAACAACCAGGACAAAAAAAGGTGCACCATGAAAAATCAGAAACACAGAAACCAAAAACAACTCAAATCAAAAAAAAAAAACACTCAAAATTAACTACCCACAACCAAAATTCACTTTGAAACAAAATAAAAAGAAATAACAAACTCACCTGTTTGCTGAAGACACAACAAAAATCCGATCTTTATAAAATTTTCACCTCCTATCCCTTAAAAAAAGAACAAACAAACATATTAAATCATACAGAACACTACACCACTTCAAAAAATTCAAAAAAAACAAACAAACAGATCAAACCCATAAAAACACCAAAAGGGTTTTCAAATTTTGCATCTTTAAACAAACCCAGCGAGAGAAAAAAAAATCGATAGAAAACAAAACTAACCCTAGAAGCGAACAGGAGAAAGTCTAGGAGGAGCCGAAGAAGAAACTGGAGAAAAGAAAAAGTAATTTATTAATGTTATATAGAGAGTATAAAGCAGAATTTGTACTTTGTGGGAGATTTCTACTAAGTCTCTCTAATAGTCTAATACGTGTCGAGTTCTGATTGGATACCGTAAAGATTTAGGGAGCTAATAGCCAATAAAAATAGGGAGTAGATGAAAGTACGGTGTGGGCGAGCACAGGAGATTGCTGCAGAAAGTTTTACGTGTTCACGCATGTTGGGCTTCGGTTTTGTTTAGTGGACTAATTATTTTTTTTATGATTTGCAAGGAGCTAATCATGTGAAACGTGGCATGTTATGTGCTGTTGATCGGCTTTTAACCGACTAATTGTAGAAATAGGTCGAATCGACCAGACGATTGATAAGAATGTTAGAGTCGATTCGACCTATAATAATTAATATAATTATCGAGAGTTAAATTATCATCATTTTCTAATAAATTAATTTTTTTTAAAAGAAAATTTAAATAATTTATGTTTAGAGAATAATTGTTTAAACTTATGGGTGATTGTTTTTTCTTAGATTAATTTCTATGAAACTGAAAGAGCATAACTCTCAAAATATTATGTTAGCAATATTTATGATTTTACTTTGAAAAAATATTTAAAAGAAGTTAAATAATGAACATACTATTATATTTAAGATTATTCATGAATATGCATGATATATTTATTATAAAGACATGAGTTTTAAAATATTTCATATTTTTTCTTTTGTTTTTTTTTGCAAAAAATTTCGTGTTGTCTACAAAAACTTCATTATTTTATGTAAAATGTTTTAATCATTCATTCATGAAAAAAAAAAGGACCACTTTGTATATATTTATCAATTGTGTATTTTTGAGAGAGTATGATGTTGAAAATGATTCCAATAATGACAGTTTTTCGGTGAATCATATAAATTTAATAAACAAGTATAATATTTGAGTCCGGAGTTTAAAAGGTAAAAATTGTTAATAAAAATTTTAAACGGTATATGAAATGTTTTTTTTAATTAAAATTATAAAATCACTCACGAAGCAGTGATTTTATCCGCCAGAAAAAGCAAAATCGTTGCTATAGCAATGATTTACAAAATTTGATATTTTTTAAAGAAATCGTGTCATGGAGCATTTTCAAAACATTTTTAATATTTTTTTTAATAAATCGTATCTGTGGACAAGCGAGGTAATGTTAATTTTGTATTTATTATTTATTTTACTATTTTTAAAAAAAAATCAAATCATTGTCTTGAATAAAAAAAATATTATTTTTAAAATTAAACCGCTGCCAAGGCAGAGATTTTATATCAAATTCTTTTTAAATTATTTTTTTTAATAAATCGCTGAAAAGGTAACGATTTTACACTTAATTTTTCTTTTTATTTTTTTAAAAAATTTAATTAAACCGTCGCCAGTGCAGCGATTTATAATTTATATTTTTTAATTTTAGACAGCGATTTACCAAATTTTTTGTTTTTTTTTTAAATGTTTCTTTTTTAAAATGCTCGGAAAATTTTTAGAATGCAAATGAAACTATGGAGTAATTATTTAATGATACATCAATCTAAACTATATTAAAGACGAAGAGTAATGATAATGTACTATTAAATAATTACTCCATCGTTTCATTTTTTTGAGCGATTTTTTAAAGAAAATTGAGTAAATTGTTGTTCATGCAGCGATTTACTTAAAATTTAAAAAAATATTATAAATGGTGTAACTGTATAATTTACTTAATTTTTTTAAAAAAAATTAAGTGTGAATTATTGCCTTTTATATGCCGATTATTAAAAATAAATAAAAAAAGAAAAACAAGGTTCAGAAACAATAAAACTTATAGTAAATATAAGGGTGTTCTGAATTTGGGTTTGTTATACTACATTTTAGCTAGGGTACATATTTTTTCATCAAAAGATAATTCTTATAACAAGATATAGCCACTATAATTAGATATAGTAACATTTGTAAATTCACAAAAAAAAATATGAGAAAGATTGGAATAAAAACTAATCATATGAACTACTAACTTTAAGGTTTAATATGAAATATATTTTTCAATACAAAACATGGACTTTTAATTCTACACATTTGTTATTCTATGTGGATTGTCGTTTTCAATAACACTTTGTTTGGATCATTATCATCATTATTTTCATTAAGATATATATAGTATTGTAATATATGGTATTTATATTGTATGATAGATACAGCAAGTGTGTGAGGATAAGTATGGTTTGGTGTTGTTAATAATTTTTAGTTGTTGGCTTGATTGTATCATACTGTTATAATTTAAATTTACTAAAATATCATTATATCTAAGGTAGGAGTTTGGAATAGAATTTAAATAATTAAGGTAACGGGTAAAATAATTATTTGTGATAATATTATGGTAAGAAAGATATGATTGGAAAAAAAAAAAATTAAGTCAACAGATGAAAAACACACCAAATTGAGTTGTTCCAAAAATAGAGCTTTTCATTATAACATAACAACGAATTTAAACAAGACAGTTACAATCATTTTAAGTAAAAATCAAAAAACATGATTAAATTTAGTAACCGATATTATACAATATCATTGGATAACAAGGATCTAAACGAGGGAAATGTGGTCAACAATAGTAATTCTAATAAATAAAACATGTTTCACCGTTTAAAATCGCATCTTGAAGCATATAATGAAGATAATTTTAATAATCATAGTCTTTTTAATGAATTATATAGGTTTAACATGTGCACTAAGCAACCTTTCAATGTTCTTCAACTTAATAAAAAACGTTTCATAAAAAAAGTATGAATATGTATAGTATTTACATCATAAAAGTATATTTTTAAAAATTATCGTCACGTTTAATGTAAAATTGTGTATAAATGTCAATAAGTAAACATGTTTATCGTGTTTGTTGAACACAAAAATATTTTTTTTTATCAATTACAAATAATGTGCCTAATATACTATGACGAGAATGATTTCCACAATCACAATCTTTTAAATGAATTATATAAATTCAATATTATATTTATACCATAAAAAAACGAGTTTCAAATATATTTACGTTTAATGCAAATTTCATGCCTAACCATCATTTTCTACTAAACATGTTTAACTCATTCATTGAATAGAAAAAAAAAACATTTTTTCATCTATTACAATTGCAAGCCTTGAAAGACAATGATGAAAATGATTCCAATCATCACAATTTTTCGGTGAGTTATATAAATTCAATACTATTCATAAATATATATGATATTACATTCTAAAAACTTTCACTTTTTTTTTTTACGTATAGTACAAATTTTGTGTCTAATCGTTATTATATAAATGCAATACTACAATATGTGATGATATTACAACACAAAAAACACAGATTAGTGTGACCTTGCCTACATTGTTAACTTTCAATAATCGTGTTAAGATATTTTTAAAAAATATTTTGTCAAACCATTATAAATCGCATGTCTTAAGGCGATATGATGAAATTAATTTTAATAACCACATCTTTTTTAATAAAGGAAAAATTATATATAATGGCAAATTAATAAATTAAATTAAATATTATGATCATATTTTGATTTAATTGTGCCATGTAGCAAACTGTTTGCTAAAAACCTCTCTCCCTTTAACTCTCGCTCGCCACTCTCCCTCTCTCGCTCGCTCCCTCTCGCTTTTATATAATACAATATCTAAAAATGTTTGTATTTGTATAAAACGAGAAAAAACTTTATTATAACAGGATTATTTTCGTTCCCCTACCCCTCTTCCTAGGATATCGCTCGCCTCCATCGCGTATACAAACAAGAAACGCTGTATAAATCACATTTGGTTTGGACAAAGCGAGAGAAAATTGTATATTAAATGCAAAATACAATATATATTCGTAATACACTTATAATTATAACAATACAATATGTTCTGCCAATTATTTTTTGATCTCTCTTCTTCATTTTTATACCACACAAATTATATAATTGAGTGTATACAGTTTCTTTTGATATATGTATACGAATTATACATTGAGTCTTGTATATGGTATAACGAATATACAACTATTTTTTATTTGTAATGCATAGCAAAATATACATATTTATACTTACTATAGAGCGCAATTATGTAAACTTTGTTATAACATACAAATATAAATTTTATGTTTGCTATATATGATTGCTCTTTAATAAATTATATAGCTCCATCATTTGCATAAACACAACCTCTCAATATTCTTCACAATTTTAAAGTATCTCGAGTTTTTATTTTTAATAGAAAACATGTGTCGCATCAGTTTCAAGATTTAAACTTTATAACATTATGTACCATTCATAAATTTGTCATGCACTATTTTAAAAATTATTAATTAATTTTCTTTTTAATATTTAAAATTAAATTTTTTTAACATATATGATTATTTTAGAAGAATTAATAATTAAGGAGTCTTGAAATATATGATAAAGGAAAAATAAATTTTAAAAATGAAGAAATGCTAAAATATACAATAAGAAAAAAACATATGATACAAGTTTTAAAGGTTTAGATACGCGTAAACCAACCTACACTACGGAAAAAGGAGTGCACATGTACCCGCTAATTTCTAAAAAAATCATATATATCTATATATATATTGAAAAATTGATAGAAGTTATGATATAATTAACGGTGCACCAATGAAATACATAGAAGAGCCCTTTTGCTATTGGTACAAGTTAGGAATATCACCTTTGAGATTAGGGTTCTAATCCAACTAAAGACTTTTATTATTGTTTTTATTTTAGTTTAGATAATGCTTCTACACGTACTTAAAGATTTATTTAATTTAGCTAAGTTTAATTTTGCTTGTTTTTAGATGGGATATGCGCTTTGAGATCAAAGTGCGCGTATACTAAACTAGTATATTAGGTTAGATTCACTCGGTGATTGATGAGATTTACCATTACATAAATATAACATTAAACGATTTTAAGAATTCAACTGTAATCTTAATTTTTGTATATCAGCTTCACTTAAAACCTACCATGTTTTTTTTGATATATAAAACAAAATAAATATAATTTGAAACTTTAGAATATATCTTGCTATAACTAATTTTTTTGTTTTAGAATGAATATTTTGTGATAAGCATTTTGTAAGTAACAAATTAAATTTTCCATAAAATGATTAGCTTATGGATAGCGTGTGCATCCGTCGGTTTCGATCGATTCGGTTTTAATTATTAATCGGTGGAGTTTACGATTTCGATTTTAAAATATGAATACCTAATAACAAACCAAATAAGAATTTTTATTGGTTTATCGGTTTTTGATATTATCGGTGGCTGTTTCGGTTTACACAATAGAAAAGTCGATCAAATAGAGATATCATAGTAGTATGGTATAATTACATGTACACCTTACCGCCCAAAACATAATAAAAACTGTGAATGTTTGATCTAAATTACTATGCATTCAAAAACTTGCAAAAGCTATCGCCTAACAATACGAACTAGAATTAAACTAAAATAAAATATTTCAATGAGACAATCTTAAATCAGTTGCTTGAGCCACCAGATAATCAACAAAGTTCTCACCAATTTCTACCAAAAATCACATTAGCCTGAAAAGGCTAATATTGAATCTATTTGTATTAAATTATGTATAGTTATATGAGGAAGTGTAAAGTAAGTAAATAACTATAGTATTATGGGTTAGCGGTTTACCCATAACCCAAATAGGATAAAAAAAACGGAAATCGACCCAAATAACCCAATAATTATTTTTTCTAAACCCATTAAAAACCCAATAACCCAATAACAATAACCCAATAACAATAACCCAATAACATTTTATCGGTTCGATTTATTGGTCGATTCAATTTTTCACACCCCTACTTATGACTCATATGAAATAATTCAAATCGCGCGAGATAAAATCATTTGTCAGACTCGACTTAGAAAATAGTGAAAAAATTTCAGAATTATTTTTACCTTTTTTGCGGTAGAATAATAATATAGGTCACTGGTCTCGTGATACATAGGGTTAGAAGTCATTTTAACACTACATTACGAGTTCCTTCCCCAAAAGGTTTTGGGGTTTCTCGTTTTTCCCCTTTTCGTCTCCGCCATGAATTGATTTCCCGGAAAAAATCCCAGCTAATCAGTGGATAGCATTTTCCTCGATTCATATTATTGCATCTTCTCAATCTACAATCACTTCTCAGTATAACTTTGAAGTTTTTAGGGTTTTTGATGCGAATTCGTATTTGAGAAATCAGAGAGAATTTTTGGAATAATCGGTACGTTTTTGTTTGTTGAATCGTGTTGGAGAATCATCTAGGAAATCGAATTAGGAATTTTTGGTTGAATAATGGGGAGTGGAGATAGAGAAGATGATCGGACATTTAGGGTTAATTTCACTGCTGAAGGATTTGCGAAGCTCCGGGAACGAGTTAATGAGAAACTCAAGGAGTTCATGGGTGACTACACGGATGATACTCTTGTGGTATGGTTTTTTTTCTAGGGCTTGGAACAACAATATTGGATTACGGAACATATTGTTGAATTTTCTTGGATGCAAGGTGTTGTTGTAGTGAAGGATAGTGCGAGTATAATTTTGATGTAGTATTGAGTTTAAATGGATTGATTTCGGTGTTTGCTTCACCAGCATTTACCTTTTAGACTCTCTGTTTTAAGAATAAGTTCCTTTTGTTGTTACTGCTTCCATAATCTAATTGGATTGCGGAATATGTTGTTAAAAAAGTTTGAAATAAGCTTCAAAGTTGTTATTGCCATCAGTATGGATTACATATATAATTGTGTATTAGTATAGGCGTTTCAATCTATTGAAGAATTTATTTCTACAACGAGGAGGGCTTGCAATCCTTGAGTTTTTTTAATCATTGAGTTGCTTTTGGATAAAGTTTTGTGCAATTATAGTATCCAAGTTGCAGTGAAATTGACCTCTTATCTTACGTGACGTTATGAACTCTCTACTAGTGGAACATATAAGTTTTAAAATTCCAATTTGTATTTTTTTTTGGTTCTGGATCCAAGAGAGGCCTTGAAAAGAATGACATTCTTATATCAGTATTTACAGCATAGTGATGTTTTATTGGACAAGAGTTTGTCTATTGGTCACAAAAAATGCTCCTGAAGAAGCTAGGATATAGGTCTCATGCATGGAATTCCCTAGTTCTGTGCTCAGTGTGCAGTAAACACACAAAAAACATTCATATTTATTTCAAATTGTTTGAAGCTCCCATCATTTTTTGTTCCTGATTAGCTCTGTTTTTGTTGTTTGTGGACTAATGTCCTTATTTGCTTATATAAAAAGAATTCATCATTTCATTGTTTTGGAGGATTCAATCCACTTAAGAAGTTTGTTGACGCTCACAACTGTGTATAGTTATTTTGGGGAAAGAGATTTATGTCAAGTGAGGCACCTTAAAGCTGCCTGCTTATTCATAACATTAAAAACTTTAGGGAGGTTGTCACATTTTTTTGGGGGGCTCCCGCCTTGTGTCCAATACCTGGTACCCGCATTAGGGTGCACCACATCTGTTTGTGGCGAGGTTATCACACATTACCTTAAGATTGAAGATGAGGGTTGACTTTATTTTATATTATAAATTTGTTAGTAAGTTTGGCTACATGTATGCAATAGGTCATTTAAACTGTATAGTGCACCATTCTGGTGGTGCAAGGTACGTTACACATCTTATGTTTCGTATATGCAACATAGATCTATTATTATAGGGATAAGGGAGAAGCTGCCTATTCTATGAATCTTTATATGTTGTTGATAGTGATCAGCATTGTCTTATCAAAATTGGCTCGTAAAAAGGTTCGCTCATCCTCTAATATTCAAGTTTATATGCTCAAATAGATTTGATTTGTAACTTCCTCATTTTGATTAATGGGTTTAAATAAGCAGTTCATGAAATTCTTAGTGGACATAGTTACCTGGTACTTGTGTGAGTGTACATCGAATTAGTGCGTGCAAGCTTGGTTGAACACCATTTTTTTGAAAATAGCTTACAAAATACATAGACAGTAAAAATGGATATAGACAGAATTATTTCTACTTTAGACAAACTCTTAGTTGCTAATGCAAAAGTTCCAATTTTATCTTATGTTTCTCAAGGGGCTTGTATCAAGTGTATGTTGTCTTGTGCTGAAGCCTGCGTCATTTTCAACGTCCTTGCAAGCCATGGTTGACATTATGCGGAGCTTCTGGTTCTTTTTCTAGAACCAGAACTCTCTGCTATATTCCGGTTTAGAACTTTAAGCTTTCATTATGTTAAAGCATCATTTTGATGTAATGTCAAGTTGTCAACTTGCAAGAATTGTCATCTGACATATCAAATTTATTCATGTACTATGTTATTGGAATTTGTTGTTATTCTAAATTTGGGGACAATTAATGTTGATATATCTCGTAGTCATGAATGTGAAGGATCCCACTGTTCATTCGTTTAGATCCATGTATTTGCTTCTGCACAAGATATTTGATCATCCTCGCTCTTTGGTTTATTATATTGTTTTGTGCATCTTTGGAGCCTCATTTTAGTTGTATCAGGTTATCGTATTACATCAGACTTCTAGTCTAGTTATTGCAGATACTTCTTGATGTGGCGTTCATTATGGGTGTGTCAGTTTTCTCCTGAAAGTTTACGATGCTAATTTTTTGCTGTGCACCTGCAGGAATATGTCATAGTCTTGTTAAAAAATGGTAGGCGTAAAGAAGAAGCAAGAAATGAATTGAATGTTTTTCTTGGAGAAGACAGTGTCTCCTTTGTTGATTGGTAATATAACAGCCATATTTCACTTAACAGTATGTGTTCTGAGCTAAGTATTTATTTTACTATTCTGATTCTTGGTAATGCTATTTAGGCTATGGGATCACCTGGGATCAAATATAGATCTGTATGTGCAACAAAAGGATTCTGATACAGGAGGGACAAAAACGAAACCCGCTATTGCGGAGCAACCTGCAAAGAATGATATGCATCACCAGGACACTGATGCTGATAAAGAGAAATTAAATAAATCTAAAAGCCGTAACCGAAGGGAGTGGAAAAGGCTTGTTAGCGATGGACACCCTTCTCTACGTAGTTCTTTGGCCGAAAACATTCATAAGGAGGAGGAAGCTCATCGAAAAGTTGGTCATGCAAAGCGATCCCTATCCCCTCAGCCAGAACATGTGAGAAAAAGAAGCAGACCTGAAGAAAAGCCAAAAAAGGTTTCTAGAATCTCTATGCGTTGCTTGTTTTGAGAATCAAAAGAATGCTTCTGAGTTCTCATAATGCCATGACAGAGAATTTCGTATTTGAATAATTTGAAACTTGTCATGTTTTTAAGCTGAATGTCGTGCTGATTTTTTACTTTTTGATTATTTCCGCTCCAAAGTTGCATGCCTGTTCTGACTCTTTCATTTAGCTAGCTCCTATGTAACTCATATTGTGGACAACCATTGTTAGATCTGTTACTTGTCTGTCTGGGAATAACTATACATATAGTCGTGTTAGCAAAACACTAAGTAAAAGTTTGTGGCTTTTTCTGTTTCGAAATTTGGGCTCAGAAATGCTGTCTTTCCTCATTATGTATGGTGGAGAAGAAGGCGTTTGTACTTGAATAGAAGCTTGGGGTTCCATTTCCTACTGTATTTATTGATGCAAAGTAAGAAGTTGCCTTTTACTTTATGGAGAGCAGAAAATTCAGTTAAGACCCACCTATCCACGTGGTTTATGGAGTGATTGGTTTATTGAGCTGGTTTTGCTGTTCTATATTTGTCATGCTAATTCGGTCTTGGCTTCCATGGAGAAATCAGTCTGTCCCTTCATTTTTGTTTGACTGTTTCTCGATTGTAACTGAAGGTGACAATGGGGGTGATTAAATTTTCTATGGATTTAATGTAAGTTGGTATAGATAGTGGGTATCTTGAGTTTTATTTGCAAAATTATATTTGATATCACATACCGTTTGATGCACATATATTCTTGAAAGCCCTTAAGTCCGAAACTTTTCCACCCATTGATCGCTCCAGAGAAACATTCCAGATTGTTGTTTTTTTACATGTTTTGAAATGTATATAGTTTATCGTAACATCTTGCCTGGTTGTGTATTTCGTTGATCCATGGTTGATAATGCCATTTGCATAATCACTTTTCTCTAATCACTCAAGTGCATGACCTAGTGGTCAATGAAGCGAGTGTAAACCTTGGAGACCATGATTTAAATCTAAGCAGAGACAAAAGCCACCAAGTGAGCTCTTCCATATGTCTAACCTTGGTAGGCATAGTTACTTGGTACATGCGCGGGAGGGAGGTAGCAAGTACCTGGTGGAATAATGAGGTTTGCGCAAGTTGGCCCGGAGACCACCATAATAAAAAATTCTCTTTACTTCACTTTTCCCATCTGTTTTAACAAAGTTTCAAGTTCACTAGTGTGAAGCTTTACATGATTTTGTCGTTGTTGACAATACTGATGTAGGTTACAAACAATAACTAACTTGTGTCCTTGCAATTTTTATTAATTGTTTCTGATGATTGGGCTGTATAAAGGTTTGTTGGCTGCATCATTAGGGTAAAAGCTTCATTTCTAATTATTTTCGTGTCATGGTATGTGTTTAGAATGCCATATTGATTAGATCATGTCTCCCCTTGTTTAGTTTATTATCTTATGCTTTTACCCTCCATGATATTTTCTTCACTTTGGTGATTTTTCTTCCTTCAGAAATTCATGTTGGTTGAATTCCAATGCCAATTAGAACAAAGTTTAAAATGAATTACCCTGTGATTTGCTGTGGTTGTATCCCACGCTACTGTCTTTTGAAAATTTCAGGAATTTTGTTGATTTTTAGTGAGTTGCTACTTTTTACTTATTGTGGTTAGTTAGTAGCCTTTCCAATGTTATTGTATTCACAGTGCTAACAATACTTCTTTTAAAAATCCTTATCTTGCTGTTCGTAAACAGACTCTCTATCATATGATGCCATGTAAATACATGGTTATGCATTATTTTTGCTTTTTGTTTTTTGTATCCGTCTGTGGCCCGCTCCTTTGGATTACTTTTTTGAACAAGGATTGAGTAAAATAACTAGGGATTGCAAGAAGAATTGCATACAAACTGATTTCAGTTCAGTACTAGAGTACTTTTTTATAACATCTAATTCATGAAAGCAAGAGAAAATATGATTCAAGTTATCCTTTTGGTTTTGTATTCCAAATCACTACTTCACGTCATCAGCTTTTGATTAATTTGCTTGCTTTTGATAGAGGGAAAGCAGTAGTCAAACAACTGTTGCTGCTACTCGGAGGTTGCTGCAATTTGCAGTAAGAGATGCCGTGGCTACTAATAGGACATCCAGTTCCACTCTAGCTCCCTCACCTTCACTAAAGCGTCTTCGCTCTGTGGTCTCTACATCTGTGGAGGACTCATCCCTTACAGAACGTCCACGGAGGATACGGTCGGTTGCAAGAGCACCAACTGCCTTGGCCACTGCTATTAGAGCTGTTGCAGAAGCTGCAAAAGATGTAACAAAAGTTAGATCGTCAGTTAATGTGTTTGATAGGCTGGGTCGTGCTGGAGATGTTCCCGATCATTCAATCCCTTCAATGGATGAATCCAGGCAAGCTGTTGCTGAAGATGTACAAGATCAATCTTTTGCTGATGCAAGCGAGGCGTACTCAACTTATCTTCACAGAAGTGATTATAGTGGAAAGCATGGGAAATCTATGTTGCATGATGATGCTGTGGTTGTTTATGATTCAGCATCGGATTATGAGGCTAATCGTGGTAGCAGTGCTGTGAATAGAAGGGCTTTTGATGCCTCTAGATCTGGTGCACCTGTTAAAAACATAGGTGAGAATCTGATTATAGTCGAGCATGACATTGCTTACAATGTGGATGATATTTTGGACAAGTCACAGAAGGACCAGGCTCTACCTACATTTGCTCCTGGTGCTCCTCACCAGCCAATGAATATCCCGTTAAGTGTGAATACCTGGAAATCACCTCAGTATCAGGATGCAAGACAGTCATTTGAGATAGAGAATCGGAGATCTGCCCAAAGCAGTGAAGGCTTGGCCGAGAAATCTGATATACTGTTGACAAAAGAGAGCACTAATCCTATTGCAGTTACTAACGGAATTGTATGATATCTATACACTGTTATGATCTCATTATGTGCTAAAATCTTTGTAGTCTCCAGAAAATACTTAAATGAATATGTTCTTTGTTAGGTCAAACCATATGTGGAGACGCAGAAGGAATCTCAGAAGACAGGTTTTCTTAATCACGGTGAGTTTGATCTTCCCTAGTTGCATGTGCTTCTACTTTCTAGGCATGATAAAAGCACTTCGAAACTACTTCTAGATAAATATTAAGATTAATTTAATATAAGATTAGTTTGTTAAGGTAATATTAGGATTAAGGTTAGGCTTTATTGTTTTCATTATGCTTTGTCTGAGATACTCTTAACTTGTGAGGCAAATTATTGGTCTAATCACTGCTTTAATATATGTGTAGTACTCCCAGTATGCTATTCCCTAGGTACCTTCTTTGTTTCTTTATCTTATATCTAGGTACCTTCTTTGTTTCTTTATCTTATATCTAGGCCATTTTCTGGTATATTAGGTTTGTATTCTACTGGTGCACCTACAGAAGATGCTGATTCACGAACCATCTTTGTTAACAATGTAAGTTCTGTCAACTAACTATTGGTCTGATTTGCCAGGTATATTCTTTGTCGCTCAATTGTTTAAAAACATTTAATTTGTCTCCGTTGTTGGTGTCAGGTTCATTTTGCTGCTACAAAGGATAGCCTTTCTCGGCACTTTAATAAATTTGGAGAAGTGCTTAAAGTGGTAATCCTGACTGATGCTGGAACTGGGCAACCCAAAGGGTCAGTTACTATTTTCATCACCTTTTATTAATCTTTTGTTTGATATTGAGTGCTAATCTCTAAATACATAACAACAGGTCAGCTTATGTAGAGTTCATGAGAAAAGAATCTGCAGAGAATGCTTTATCTCTTGATGGAACATCATTCATGTCACGCATTCTGAAGGTATGTTCTAAAAAGCAGATGATATTCTTTGTCATAAGTTGGTGTGTGGATTTTGTCTTGACTGCTATATGATGTCATAAGTTGGTGAAGGTATATACCTTTTTGGGGGGTTTGTTATTGTTTTGTCCTTTAACACCCTGTCTTTTGAGTCTTCCGAGTTAGTTTTTCAGCTACAAGTTAACTGATTTTCTTAGTGATGATCTGCTGATTTGGTTTTAATTGGTTGGGTTTGAAAGTGGACTCTCCCCTACATGTTTAAAGTAAAATAGAGATAAGAGGTTTGATCAGTTCCTTGCAGTTTCAATTTACTGTTGACTGCTTAAAGTCAACATATCAACCTCTCTATCTCATACAAGGTAGGGGTAATTTCCGGGCGAACTGCGTCCACTCTATCCTCCGCAGATGCTGCTGCTGCTGAAAGCCAACATTTATGATAGTACATTCTCAAACCTTCTGCAAGAGGCTACAAGATGTTAATGCTCTAGAATGTTTGAAGCCCTCGTCTCAATTAAAAGCGCACGTTTTCAAAATTAGCAACTCGCAACAAAGGAGAGTTTTGTGACAATGTAGGAAACATCACATATTCGTGTTACTTAGTGGTCAAGTGCAGTATGAATATATGCAGAAGCATTCCATCGTGGCATATAGCTCATGCAATCACCTTTCAGCGCCAAGCATTTGATGGAAGTATGACTAAGAAGTTTGTTTGCAGTATATGTAAAAAATGCTTACTGGACTGCAGGAAGTTTATGAGTACACCTTAACTATTTTGCTGGTACTTGCTACCTCCCACTAGCTCAAGTATTGGGTATGCAAGGTAACTCTGCTACCAAGGCCTAGGCGGATTGGGATAAATTACTTCATGTATGTTGTCTCTGTTGGAATTTGAACCCTGGATGCTTGCACCAACTTCATTGACCACTAATCTTCACCCTTGGGTGCATAGCTTTCATCCCTGTTTTAGTTGGGATGAGTATAGGAGTGTCAAAGTGGTATGGAGACCTAGGTTTTACATGGTCACTTTTATGGGAGCCCCTCAATTTCTTGTTGTATTATGGTGTTTGCAATTGAAGCAAAAAATGTGTTAGATTTTAGAGAAGTTAATCATCCAAATAATATATTGTTAACATGGAAAACAGTTCGGGAAATAGAACCCCCCAAAAAGGAACTACTTCGGCAGGACTTGCACTACTCAAATTTTATGTGGAATTTACTGCAACCTTCTATGTAATGATGATTACTAAGTGGGATAGATAAGTGGAATTTCTGGAGAAGACAACTAATAAGTTAACATGGAAAACATTTGATTACTTTATCAAAAAAGTTAACATGGAAAACATTTTGGGAAATAGAACCCCCCAAAAGGAACTACTTTGTGCAGGACTTGCACGTCTCAAATTTTATGTTGGATTTACTGCAATTTTCTATGTAATGATGAGTACTAACTAGGGAAAGGTAAGTGGAACTCTGGAAAAGACAAAGTGGTATGGAGACCTAGGTTTTACTTGGTCACTTTTATGGGAGCCCCTCAATTTCTTGTTGTATTATGGTGTTTGCAATTGAAGCAAAAAATGTGTTAGATTTTAGAGAAGTTAATCATCCAAATAATATATTGTTAACATGGAAAACAGTTCGGGAAATAGAACCCCCCAAAAGGAACTACTTCGGCAGGACTTGCATTACTCAAATTTTATGTGGAATTTACTGCAACCTTCTATGTAATGATGATTACTAAGTGGGATAGATAAGTGGAATTTCTGAGAAGAAACTAATAAGTTAACAAGGAAAAACATTGATTACTTTTAAAAAAGTTAACATGGAAAACATTTTGGGAAATAGAACCCCCCAAAAGGAACTACTTTGTGCAGGACTTGCACGTCTCAAATTTTATGTTGGATTTACTGCAATTTTCTATGTAATGATGAGTACTAACTAGGGAAAGGTAAGTGGAACTCTGGAAAAGACAAATAGTTGGCTTAGCTGCATAAGGGTTTCTTAAACATACACGGTAAGATCATTGTTATAAGTTTTTTCTTTTTTTTTAGGTTGAGTAGGGCTGTCTCTTCATTTTTCCAATTTTTGTTGTAAGCTCAGGATTCCATTTGGATGAACCGTTTCCAAATCGCAAGGTTGAATTACTTGAGAATTCTTTAATGTTTACTTTTCACATGGAAGAGATTTAGAATCTATGTAATCAGGATTTAGAGTTGATACAAGTCAAAATCCCTTAATTCAAGTGCTTTTGTGTGTTATGAACGTCTACATGCATAAAATAGTGGGTGTGCAGATGTATGAACTACAGTTACAGTGATGAACTGAATCCTCTGTGAGGTAAAAATTGTATAACAGATTGAATCCACAAGATTAACCAATCCAAAACACTAGTATATTGTTTTTTTTTTTCAGTTTTAAAAAAACACAATATACTAGTGATTTCAATTAGTAAATCTTGTGGATACAATCTGTTGTCCCTTGCTAAAATCATCCCTCAACTATGACTCAAATTTAATGTACATCCTTATATTATCCAAGGGAGCAAAAAACATCCTTATACTATCCAAAAAAAAACAAGAATCATCCTTTTGTCTATTTTTGTTTTGAAATTGATTGAACCAATTAAAATAATATATTTTTTAATTTGGTCATGTCTTTAGCCATGATGAGAAAGATCCAAGTTACCTTATAAGAATATGGATAGGAAATGAATGTGCATTTCAGAATTTTAAATGGTGTTGTTATTTATTTTTTATGTCTTTTGCATCAATAAATAATTGACTTGCAAAATACATAGTCTTGAAAATTTATATAGTAGTTTGATGGTTAGGATTATGTTAAAAAATTCATTTTGACAAATAATTATGCCAAATTATTTAGAGATTTCTTCAATTTAAAAATATTTAGGAAGTATTATGTTATATACAGTGCTATTAATTATACACGCTTGAATATGTAGATAGCCCTGTATATCAGCATCCAATCTCGCTAGCCTATTACTATTGTATGTGCATCCCTCTACTCCAATCCATATAAGGTCACTTCGCTTTCTATTGCGGTTTTTTGATACAATCACACTACAATAAGTTTTAATCCCTCTATCTCTGAAATTTTTCCGAACGTCCCCCCTGGGTTGCCCTCATTCTTGACCACACTTCCTTCTTTCAGCAAAGAACTCCATTCTCGATTACCTTCTGAATATATTTTGTATCCCACAATATCTAAAAATTTGAAAAATCACCCAACTTGAATAGCTTAACGATGTGTACATTTAGTCATTCTGCTTGGCACAATTTTTTGTTACATTTTTTTGTTGGCAGTATGGGTTTCTTTAAAATACTAGACGAAAGGATGAATATTGCAACTTTCTGGATAGTGCAAGGATGTTTTTTGTTCACTCATTTATAGAACACAAGGATGTACTTTAGGTTTAAGTCATACTTCATGAATGATTTTAGCCAAAAACTCCATATTCAGCTTTTGGAAAAGTTGTTCAGGATTCCCCAAGAGTTAACTCATTAAAAAGAAAAAAAAAAGAGGTTCACTCCCATTTAGATGAGAATGCGACTGTTCAAATATTCTCTTCACCATGTGATGTGAATTATGTAACTAATTTGATTCTCCCATCCCCCATAAGTTGGGGAAGTTTGAAGAATAGAAGACTTAAAAAGAAGGGTATTCTTTTAATAATTTATGCTTCTAAAATTGTTGGCAACTGAAGTATCAAGATAAACCCCGAGTAAAAGGAAGTCTCCATTCTTTTAGCAATTTGTGCAAGGCTCTTTTTAGCATTTGTAGATCTCTTTTTTTTAGGGACATTTCTGCATTTAAGCACCGAGTATTGTTCTTTTATACAGGTTGTGAGGAAAAGCTCTGCTACTCCTGAAGCAGCGTCTGGCACTGTATGGCCTCGTGTTACGAGAGGAGGTCCTTTTGCTGTTTCTAGGTTTGGTCGGGTCCCTTTTCCTAGAGGCTCTCCCACTTTGTACAGGTCCCGGCTCCCAATCAGGCCTGGTGCTAGAAGTATGCAATGGAAACGAGATGCTCAGCCCACATCGACTGAGAACTCTGGTGTGGCTACACCCTCGAGTAATGCAGTTCCTTCTCCCATTCCTCGGAGTATGACATATGTACGAACAGAATCCAAGACAAATGGAAATTCTACTGCGGCTTAGTTGATTATAGCTGTTAACTCTTTCCTGTCTCTCCGAGAATCCATCTCTTTTTAAGAAGGGTAGAAGTCCAACTTACTTGGGGCAACGTACATGATCGCTTCATCTGGTGAATCAATCAAGATGGGGAGTGAATGTAAACGTCACGTAATCATGAAAACGGAGTGTTACCGATCTTGCTTTTATCTTATTGCTATTTCTCTAGAGTTGGGCAGAAGAGGCATTGGGTAAATGTTTTTGGATTAGATTTTTGAAGTAGTTATTATCAGATTGTTGGAGGCAGGTGGCTGAAGGAGTTGTGTTAAGTTCGAGCTGGAATCTGTGAATAGGTGGAAATTTATTGGATTAGTGACCTTTGAAATTTCATTCTTGATAAAGTCAAAGAAAGAGGAAAAAATTTAGAAGACAAAAAGATAAAAAGAAAAAGCAAAATCTCCATTTCATCTTTTGGTTCAATAATATGCTTGCTAGTTGAAATGTGCATCCAGTCGGATTAGTTGATGATTTAGCATTTATTGTTATCGGAGCTTCAAAAAGAAATGGAGACACTTGAAAAGGACAATTCTACTGTTATATCGTTTTGTTATCTACTTTTGCCAAGTTTCTGTAACTTTGTATTCGAGGTAGTAATAGGACTGGTGAATTTGGATCAGCTCAAGTATATTTCGATATGCATTTTGATTTAAGCCACGTGTTTCTGTGGAGATTAAAATGCAGGTATTTCATTTGTTTCCTTGACCCATATGAAAACCTTTATCCCACTTCTGACTATTTTAGTATAAAATTTGATTTTATGGGTTGAAGATTTGCTGATGGAATGAGAGCTTCAAGTATTTCCTCCATCCACTTTTACTCGTAAACTATCAAAAAGTAGATGTTCCCTTTGGTTTAACCAGATTGAAAATTTAGTTAAAGCTGATATAGTAAAACTGTCATCTATTTACTGTATCTTCAAGGGGAAATTGTGAGATATATAACACAAGTTTAAATCATGAAACATAACACCATTTGGGAAATTGCAACTAGATTATTTCAATGATTGAGATAATTCACATATAGGATACTTCTGTCCACAATTTACAAGACCAAAATAAGAACCCTGTTGTGAAATTTACAACAGATTAAAACATTGGAATATCAAAACCTCCTCTTACCCCAACAACATCATCTTCTTGATTCAAACTTTCTCTTCATATCATTGATGGTTTGTGTTCCTTTTTGCATCGATTTCACAACTTGTACAGGCTTGGTGGCCACATTCGTCTTTGTTGAACCAGTGGTGCACTCTTTTCTCCTGCATTGGCCCCTTTTGTACTCCTCCTTCTCTCTTCTTTTCTGTGTGATGATCACTCTCCATCTTCTTGAAACCTTTGTGGCTCTGCTTATCTCTGTCAAGGCACTTCTCGAAAGATAAATCAGAAAGAAGTCTTACACGAGGAGTAGCAACTTGTACTCGTTTGGTGGACCCGTTCATCCTCTTTCTTGATGGCATTCGTAACTCTTTTTGTTCCATCAATTCGGAACTTTCAGTTGACGCTGAAGCAATGGCACGATATTCAACTTATGTGGATGAGCGAGCAACAACTCTTTGCTTCTTAGAACACCATGAGATCAGATTGGAGCCTAAAAAAAACACAACGTATGCTGTAGTAGAAGAGTGATCATCATCATGATTACCGGCCCAGTCTGAGTTTGAGAAGTTAGGCCGATTTAGTGACTTGCCTTTTCGAAGAAACAAACATGAGGAATCTGTAGTTGTTGGAGCACTTGTAAACTGAAACAATTTGGTTACAACAGAGGCAAACATCCGGTCTTACATCCAGTAGAGCAATAGACAGTGGAAGTTAATAACTGAACATTGCGTCTCCATGTGGCAGGATCAAATTTAAAAAACTTGTAAAACATTTTCATCACATTAGTTTTGCTATCATGTCAATGTACTTGTCTCCTCTGTAGTATCTTGTGCCACGATGCCTTTGATTAAATATGATGGGCAATACTACTAACATCACTGACAAAGATGTACAATTCTCTGAAGGGATAAGCTTATGACCATTCCATTGCCTGGCTTTCTCGAGTTCAATAATATCAACGCTATTTGAACCAATGTCTTCAAGTAGCGAATTCCTCTGCTTTATCCCAATCTGTCGCACTAGAATAACTGGATTGGGTGCTAAGGAAATCTCTAGGGCACTTCTAAAATTTTCAAAATGGTAATGATTCAGCCCAAGGCCACGAACTTCCTTACCCCACAATGCAACTATTAAAATGTACTGTAAGTAGAAAGAAAACGACTAGATGTAACAATAGTGCAATCAAAGATCTCTGCAGCCTCCTCTTGTTTTCCATTGGCTAAATTAGTTTCAATTGCATCATAAAGAACTTCCGGAGGAGCTATTGAGTCAAAACAGGCCACATTCTTTGTTCAACTTGTGAGGCTCCATTCTCCAAATCGCAAAAAGCAATTCCACCTTGAAATGGTTCCAACCATAGAAGATAATCCTTTGTTGCAAAATAACCAATCGAACCAAATAACAGCTTCACTATCAAAATAAAATAAAAGGAAGGAAGAGGTAGTCAGTCCATCTAGGAGAAGCTAAGATAGGTAAAATATCTCCATTGATGACTCTAACCAGTTTCTCAACTATATTTGTTGAATTAGGCTTAACTCACACCCCAAAAGCTAGATCAAACTGAAGCTTATAAGAAGTCCATCCATCTCATTAGCTACTATCAATATGGGACTTTTGTCATTCTTTAACGAGATTAATAAGGCTAAGTTGCTCGTGTACATCCCTGTAGGTATCGACCTTGGGCTTGAACTGGTTCATAACATGTTCAAACGGTTTAGTGGTGTAAAATGATAGTGGACAGTTGTAAGGATTTTGAAAATATTACGCGAAATTTGTAATCTTTTGTTCAATCAAAAGATTCGCCATTTCTCGGGATCTTCAGCAAATACTTGTCTTGGTAAATTTTTATACAGTGACAACTTCCTGTCGCTTTAGTATTTTTGTCTACATAGGAAATGGAATCCCAATACTAGCAATTCTTTTTTGTGGAATTTTGTCATATATTTTTCATGACTTGTGGTGAGCCGCCAAACTAAACCTTGGGATGTGCTATGTAAGCAGTGCAAGGTTGCAAAATGTTCATCTTGAGGTCAGGATTTCATCTTGACTCAAGCGGTGAATGGTTTTCATGCCATTTGTATGATAAGTTTAAGATTTCAATGGGCTTCATGACATTATATGGTGAGAAAAGTATGATAAAAATGTTTTTGTGTTTGTTGTGTAGATTTTTGAAATCATTCATCTGCTAGAGCACTGATTTGACTTGAAATGAAGCTTACCAGTAAGTACAATGGCCTGACTGCTAAGAATTGCCATTTCAAATTGATTCGTGAAGGAAGTGCGTTAAATTGCTGCAGTATTTGTGCATCCACTAGTTCGTTTTTGTTCAAAACTGAAGGTCTTGACAGTACATATTTGTGTGATTAATTTGCCAACAACTGAAGACTGAAGCATTATTTGGTGATGAGGCTTGGATTAACATACATAAGACTGCTCTATCTGGAATTAGAGAGTTTGGGTATCTTTTGTTATGATCTAGTGTAAATATTTCTTTTTTTACCTTGTATTTTTGGGTATGAATAAGTTTCATCAATGGTAGTTGTTCACGGCTTGCTGTTGCCATGTATTTTGTGGAGGAAAGAATGCATCTGGATCCCAATTTTACCTCCCCCACCTACACCAGCAACCCCGCCCACCCCCCATTCCTCCACACCTTACTCCCGGTCATTTCCCCCACCTCATTGCTAGTCCTGACCTTGATCTCCTACTGTTGGTATAATACTATGACAGAACTACCTGACCTTGGCATTATTTATGGTTCTGCAATATATGAAAAATAATCCAGATAATGAAATGGATTTTCTTAATGTAGAATAGGAAAACGGAACACCATTATTTTATAGGCTCAAGATTTGAGTTTCTTTTAGTTCAACATTGACTTAGAAAGTCCTCACTCTGTGGTATCACCATGTTACAAGCTATTTGTTCCCTTTATCAGCTATCCGAAAATGAGTTGATTTGAGTTTGTTATCCAAATGCAACTATATAGGTTCTAACTGATAGTGTATACTATTGGTTGCAGGGGGTGGACTGATGTTTATTCTTTTACCAATAGCATTACAGGTGGATCTTGGATTCAATTGAAGTGGTAGCAATCTTAAAGCATTTTCTGTTTCACTTTAGCTTCAGTCAAAACGAGCTGTGGCAGGGCAAATGGTTGTGTTTTAAATGGAGCGAGATGGTCTATTTGGAGGCATCTAATATCTGGCTCATCTAAGCAATTTGACTGGGTTTACCTGCAACAAATAGTGGTACAGAATTTTAAAACCAAGTTTCATTTATTAGAATCTCATTCTAATATTGCTACTTTATTACTGCTGCCAAATAACTAAAATACAAAACAAAAGATCGTTTCTTCATCTTGACTTCAGTTTCTTCTTATATCCTTCAATATTTCTTCAGCACATCTTGAACAATAACAGTTGTTTGGCTTAAACAAGAAATATCTTTATTATCAGCATACCCATGATAACTGGAGTTAGTGCATCTTCACTTGGTTAGAATGGGATGCTGAACTTAACCTTGAGACAATTATCTTTTTTTCAAGTTAACTATGGTCATCTCAGGTCATATTTCACTCAATTCCAATGGTGATGACTTTTGTGCAGAGATAAGAGTAAGCATTCAGGATGATACGATATAGGAGAACAACGGAAGCATTCTAATCTATTGCCAGATCTGGAAACAAACAAAAACTATAGGAACAAATGATCTCTAAGGTCTCTCTTAAGAATCTCTATGTATTACTTCAAAACATTGACAGTAAAACCCTTGCTATGTGAAGAGAGTGTAGGCCTTTGAGTTACTGATTCCCTATAAGGTATTTTAGTTTTGTGTATTTCAAAATAAGTCTGTTTATTACTTCTCTATTTCCTATTTGAAATGAACTGATCTACTTTCAGATGTCGAAATTCTACAAAGTCTTTCTATATTTAAATTTGAATTAGAAGCGTGATTGCGTTTGTGAATGAGACTATGAACAGGGGATGTGCTAGTTACTAAATTACAGTCTTAAGATGAGAGATGCCCCTTTACTTAATATTATTTCTTGCTTTTAAAGAGGTGATTGATGTTCTGTAGAGAAAAGGGTATGTATGTAATCCGTTGTTGGTTCCTATCATTTGGCCTCGATAGCCAAGAGGAAAACGTAGTAGCCAGGACATAAGTAAATCATTGTCCTTTGAGCGGTTTGTTAATGAATGTACTTCTCTATTTCATAGTAAAGATCATTCATACATAACAACTAATGACAGGGAATGCTGAATCTCCAAAAATTACAAGACAAAAGGTAAGACAGCTCGCAATCTGTAATCTCAAAAACCTTTTCCTTTCCAAAAGCGTGGGAGCAGGAGGGTGCATTAGCGCTTTAGGGAATTTGATGAAAGTCTACCAATCAAATCCGTCTCTTGGCGTCCTTTTTAACTCTGATAGCTTTGCTCGAACTTCCTCTATGCTTGATTCAAATTTCTTCTTCATATCACTGTCGCTTTGGTTTCTTTTTTGCCGTGGTCTTGACTTGAACTGCCGTTGCTTTTGTTGTGGATGAATCGGAGGAAAAACTTGTGTACATTCATCTTCATCAATGGCGGCAGCATGTCTTTGTTGGAACAGTGGTGCTCTCTTTTTTCTGCTGCATTGAGAAGGGTCTTGGGTCTAATTCTCTCTTTCTTTTCTGTTGTGATGATACTCTCCATCTTCTTGCACACCTTTGTGCTTGCTTTCTCTGTCAAGGCAATTCTCGAAAGCTAAATCAGAAAGAAGTTTACATGACGGAGGAGCAACTTCGGTACTCTCTTGTGTGAGTGGACGCGTTCATCCTCTTCGTGTGCATAGTGATTTAGTAGTTCATGGAACTTGTGGTTCTATCCCTGTGTTGAACCAAGTCAGTTTTTTCTGTTCAACTCCGTTGTGATTTCTGTTATTGACTGCCATTGTTCGTTTCTCTAGGAGCAACTTTTACACGACTTGCAGATGACTATTGTCAATCTTCATCAACAAGGGTGGTGCTTTCTTCTAGTGTAGTTTGTTGGTGTTCCTAACCCCCCATCTTCTTCCTTTCTTGGCCCTTCGACGCGTTCTTGATACCACCATTGTCTGCCATAACCCCTACTCCTCCCCCTTAATCATCATCAGTTGGATGGTCATGAGGGATTAATGATGAAACCTGGATTGATCCTGGCTTTGCGTTTCAAACTGTGGCTGAGTACTGAATGCAACAACACGTAGAGCTGATTCTGATCAAGTCGAAAATATCATCAGGTTGCTGCTGAATCTGTAACAAACTCATAAAAACGTATTCAATACATCTTCTCAAACTCAGCCGAACAGAACATAATGATGAATGTGAAAAAAAAATATTGCTAAAAGTGTCTTGTTAATAAGAACTTTAACTCCATCAATCCATTATAAGATGTGTTGGAAACTTTTTTCCTTTTCCGATAAAATTAGTATTTTTTTTAGACACTTTCTATAAAATTAACCTTTTCATGAGGTAATGAAACTAGTTGCCTTTTTTTATTAATAGTAAAGAAAAAAAGGATATATGTTCACTTCAATTGATTATTAGAAAGAAAAATATCCATTAGATTAATATAAAAACTAGTTTTGCTTTTTATTGTTATTTTTCGTATGAACTCCTATAAAGCTATTTAGGTATGTTAAATATACGCCACTTTAACATATAGCAACACAAAATTAAGTATTTATAGGATTAGCAAAGTTTACATTAATTGCCGCTCCATAGCAAATATAAAAAATGTAATAATTACGCTATAAAATATTACAATTGGAGAATTCCGCTGGCCTATTTTTCGCCTTCTGAATTGTATAATTCGTATCCTATTCACTGCGATTGGATAATGCCACAATTTTGTATATTCGCTACCTATTCGTGCATACTTTTTATAAAATTTGCTTGGCCGACAGTTGAATGATCGAATTAAATGTATGGATATTGCATAATTATAAGTGTATAGATAGAAGGTATATGTTTTTACCTCGCTTATACAAAAACGGACACACAATATCTACACTTTTGTTGATAAATCTAGAGAAAATTGTTATTTCACCTGCAATTGTATAATTCCAATTGTATAATTTGGTTGCGCCTTTTTTCTCTGACATATTTGATAAAATGTGTTGTTAAATTTGTTCTAATTAAGTGTATAACACGAAGAATATATTTTTCATGTGTATATACAATTTTCTCTGGCTTTTTACAAAAACAGACACAAAATTTATACAATTCTGTGTATAAAAGCGAGAGAAAGAGAACGCGACGAGGAATGGAGAGTGGCGAGCGAGATTTGGAGGAGAGAGACGATTGACAACTTGAGCTAACGTTTTGCTATGAGCACAATTAAATCAACCCATAGCTACTCCATTTATTGTATGTATTAATTGCTATTATATATAATTTTCCCTTAAATATAAACCAAATTTATTCAGCAAAAAATAAAGATGTAACTTTTTTTTTATCTTTAAATCATGGTAGTTATATTACATTCAGGCTACTCCTTAAATCTTATGTAAGCAATTCTGGAAAACTTTCTCAATTATCCATACTTCTCGCTAGAAGGGTACAAATGGTATATTACGTCAAACCAAACCCAAGTGAATCACATCCAATCGAAAAAAAATGACTTGTGATGTGGTTTAGACGATTGAAAAAAAAAAAAAAAGATCACTAGGGTTGGTTGGTATTAGCACAAAAAATAAGATTCAACGAACTCAAATCAAACCGACACATATATAGTAATTAACATAATTTATGTCATTTTATATGATAAAAATATATTAATTTAAACAAAATCTATTTAATGATAGATTTTTAGTTACGTTATAGTTTTCAATGGGTGGTGTCTATATATATATATATAATATATATATATATATATATATAATGATATATAGATATATATATATATATATAAAATGTTAATTTTATTTCTTAGATAAAATTATTCTATCTATAATCAACTTTGTTGATATTTTAGTTAGTTTATAGTTTTCAATTTGATATATTAGTTACGAATTGGGCTTTTAAAATTTAATAAATATTATATATCTATATTATATAATTTAATTGGATTTATACCTAAAAAATATATTTATAATATCGTTGTTATATATTTTAAGGTAGTATTATAGTTTTCAATGTGATTATTTTATTTCTCAAATTGGCTTGTATACAATTGAAAATTTTTAGTTTGTGTTAAGATCCGAAGTGATAAGTATATTGTTATACTTTTTCAAATTCGAAGTTATTTACTTTGTAAAGACTTTGATCAGGTGCATCTAGCTTTAATTTTTATAGTCTTAGATAGAACGTGATATTCAAAAAAAAATTAAAAATGGTATCAGGAATTTGACTGTCTTTTCGAAATTTCTATTCACTAAACACTTTTTTCGTTAGTTTTCACACAGGTAAGTGAAAACACATTATGCTTTTCAAAAAACGGTTCGGTTGTAAAAAATCGAAACATCAACTAAAACTGAAACTGAAAAAGTCGGACTTTATATGTTTGATTAGGTGTGAATTGGATTAAACCGACATAATTGATTAGATTTTTTAAATAAAAATCAACCGAACGGCTATGGACACCCCACTTTCACACTCGACAAGCACAACAATTCTGAGGGACAAAAAATAATTTGTTACAAGGTAATAAAAAAACTAACTCATTTCAACCCCTGTTGAACGGATTTTGAGAAGGAAGAAAATTCTAGGCCAGATATTTTTTCCCTGTTATGTTTTCCAAATATTTTTACGTTTAATTTTTACATTTAATTAAAAAAAAAATGAAAAAAAGATCAATTTATTTTAAAATAAAAAATATTATAATTTTTTAAAAAAATTTCTGGCCGTTTAGCACTTCCCTTTCCAAAATTCTTTAGGATTGCCCTCAAGTTTACAAAAGGAAAAATCTTCTTGGCCAGAAAATTTGGTCAAAATGGTAAAATAATATAATCCCTCCATTCTATTTTATATATCATCTATTTCTATAAATAGTTGGTTCATAATACTTGTCATTTCATAAAATCAATGCATAAATTACCATATTGTTCCTTTTTTACTCTTGTGAGTTATTAGCCTTGAAAATATATATTTGACTAATTTAGAAAAACTAAGTAAGTGATTCATGTTCATTGGTTAAATTAATTAATAAAAATAAATCAATTCATATTCATTGATTGAAAACTTGAGTTTTAAAAAAATTAAATAAGGATAGAAGATAAAGTTACATCATTTCTTAATGCAAGTGCAACGTAAAAGTTGACATATAAAATGAGACGGAGGATGTATTTCACACTTATGTTATTTTATTTTTTTGAACATTTTTACCCTTTTAACTTTAATACCATTTTAATTAAAAAAATAAAAAAAATCAATTTACGTTAAAATAAAAAAAGATATTGTAGTCTTTTTAAAATTCTAGGCAATTTTTCTGGTCATTTAGCATTATCCTTTACAAAAGTATTTTTTCCTTTTCCTTTTCTTATTTGTTTAACGATTACGCTACTTTGAAACCTGAGGTTACAATAGTTTCAAAACACCCGATTGAATAAATGTCTTTTAGGGATTGTTTGGTATAAGGGTTTAGGGATAACTTATTTCGAAATTAATTTAAAGTTGAATTTATCTTGTGTTCGTTTGGCATTAATCACAAAATAAGTTATATGATATTGTAATGTTATTTTTATGTCACATTGAGGATGAAATAACAATCATGTAATAGTTAGTCCTACGATTATTAATTCCATATTATTTTGTTTCCAGAACAAATGAGCCCTTAAATTCATGCATAACTAAGCTGTTTGGGTATTATTTGTAGGTTTTGAGCTAAAGTAGGGAGATTCAAGGGGTTTTTGTCGAGACCTAGTAACGTTTTGCTAAATTTTTCCCCTCATTACTGTAAATTAATTAAAGTGATGTATAAAACTATATTAGAAAAGGAATGTAATAAACGTATTTCTCAAAACTATGACCGAAATTTCAAGACACACCTAAACTTAACTAAGTCATATTACCCTATAAATTAATTTAAAATAGAATAAGGGTCTATTTGAGTTGACTTTTGGCTTATTACTTATAAGCTAAAAGTCATAAGTTAGGATTTCTAACTTATCATAACTTATGACTTTTGTCTTAGTTTTGTTATTTTGAATTTAAAAATAGGCAAATTTCAGATATAGCAAACAAAAAAATTCATTATTTGTAGGATATTAGACAAAGTTGCCATAAGGGTCAATAGCAAAACATATAATCGAATTAATTCGTATCACATATCATTGATGATCGCTGCCTAATTGTATAATTCGCCTGGCCATTTCGTGGCTAATTGTATTAAGTCGCTGGCCTATTTCATTGCAGTTGTATAATTCGCACAATTGTATAATTCGGCGGCCTATTTCGCCTGGCAATATTGTATAAAAGTTGTTTCGTATACAATTTTAAATCGAAGTAAAATGTTGGTCCTTGAGTAATTAACGGTATATAGGAAGGAAGTATATGTTTTTTCTCGCGCTTTTATAACAAAAAACAGAATACACAATTTAACACTTCTGTCGGCATCATAAAGCGAGAGAAAATTGTTTCACAGTAATTGTATAATCGCTGGCCTTTTTGCTGCAATATTTGTATTAAAATTTGCCCGTTTATGTATAATAATTGTATCGAAGTTAAAATGTTTGTAAATGTATAATAAGTGTATAACACGGAAGATAAGCGTATTATGTTTTGCATATATATATAACAATTTTTCTCTCGATTATTACAAAACAGAACCACAATTATACACTTCTGGTTGTATAAAACCGAGAGAGGCGAGCAGGGGAGAGTGGCGAGGCGGAGAGTTTGGGAGAGAGGCGCTGAAAACGTTGCCTATGGGACATAAGTAAATCAAACGTGCTACTTCCATTTATTTTAGATTATTCGGTTGTATTATATACCAATTATCACTTATAAAAATTAATATTTATAAACACTTTTTTAATTTTACTCAAATACTTTAAAACCTGCTTAAAAGCTATTTTAGCTTTAAAATATCTAAATGACCGTAATCCAACAAGCACTACATAACATAGACATTGGAATGACTAGAATTAGACATGTGCACACCTCCCTCTTGAGGCAATTGATGAATCCACAAATTGGACATGTGTCTTTGTTTTTGTTGGCAACTTTATAATTAGTTAGTACACATATTAGTTGATATTAAATCTTATATATATTTAATTATTTTTAATTCTTTCTTGTAAATAAAAAAATTATTTCAATTTCTTTTTAATTTTTTAAAAATTAATTTCTTATCTTCACTTTTAGTTATTCTTTAAAAATTATGTATTTTTTTTAAAAAAAAGATAAGTTAAAAAATTATACGCAAAATTCGTCTGGGAGATGAAATCTACGGGAGATTAAATGAACCCATGTGAAAGTCATTCAGGCATTGAGTCTATGATTAATGATCTATATATATCTCAGTTAGAAATGATGTCACTAATGTGGTATTAAATGATGAGATGAATACATGTCTAAAGGTCCCAAAATTAGAAGATATTATGATACTGTTGAAAAAAATAATATTGATGATGAAATTGAAGATGATTCAATACCTTTTAGATCAATTACATCAAAAGAAACACTTATCATATCTTGAACTCTCCATAAATTTTATAATGCAGTACGACAAGACAACACCGTAGTCCTGAAGTTTAGAGATAGGCTCAACTAGATTTAAATTTTAAAACAAAAACAATAAAATCATATTTCACTAAATTATCTTAGATATATTTATACCTTTTTAAAATTTATTAGTTTACAATATCAATGGGACCAATTATTTATATAAGAGTTTTTCAAAAATATATCATTTTATTTAAAATGATGATTTTTATGATTAGCCCAAATTATAACAAAAAAAAATAGTATCTTAAAAAATTTATTAATTTATTCAATATTAATTTAGTAAGATTTTCATGAATAAATTACGAAATACAAATTTTAAGAAAAGCACCATTAGTTACAAATAACTACTCTAATAAGGCTAGTAAAGATGGGATTCAAATTTGAAGTTATCATCAACTTTTTTTGTTAATCAATTCGTACACACGGTAATTTTATATACTCATCGATTCGATGCATTAATTTTATTAATTTAAAATATATTAAATCAATAATTAAATATTTTTATAATTTTCAGTTTATGGATATAATCTAACGGCTGGACATTTATTCAATTTTAATTTACTCTTAGAAAAAAAAAAAGTAAAAGCAGACCGGAGCCGGCTGCTCCCAATCTTCTCCAGTCTGGTTTTAGGGTTTTCTCTTCCTGCCAAAACCCTGATTCTTCACAACTTCCCGGCGAAGTGGCGTCGGAGAATTCAGTTACTGAAATTTCTCTATATATATAATACCTCTGGCATTTTAAAGAGAAAATCCAATTCAAATCACAGCCTTCAGTATGTCAATTCCAAAGGAGCTCTATCCCACCGAAGATGACCTCCCGTATGAGGAAGAGATCCTCAGAAATCCGTTCAGCCTGAAGCAGTGGTGGCGCTATCTAGTGGCACGAGCAGATGCGCCATTCACAAAACGAAGAGTGCTTTACGAACGAGCTCTACAAGCTCTCCCCGGAAGCTACAAAATATGGCACGCGTATCTCCGCGAACGTCTAGAGCTAGTTCGGAATCTTCCAATCAACCACTCGCTGTATCAAGCTCTAAACAACACTTTCGAGAGAGCGCTTGTTACAATGCACAAAATGCCACGGATTTGGATCATGTACTTGGTGAGTTTAACTCAACAGAAGCTCGTTACTCGAACTAGACGCACTTTCGATAGAGCATTGTGTGCATTACCTGTTACTCAACATGATAGGATTTGGGAACATTATTTAGTGTTTGTTAGTCAAAGGGGAATTCCTATTGAAACGTCACTTAGGGTTTATAGGAGGTACTTGAAGTATGACCCTTCCCATATTGAGGATTTGCTTGAGTTTTTGTTGAATTCTGAGCTGTGGCAGGAGGCTGCAGAGAGGTTAGCTGGTGTATTAAATGATGATCGGTTTTATTCTATTAAAGGGAAGACTAAACATAGGCTTTGGTTGGAGCTATGTGACTTGTTAACACAGCATGCTACTGAAATATCCGGTTTGAATGTGGATGCGATAATTAGAGGTGGGATTAAGAAGTTTACTGATGAGGTTGGGAGGCTTTGGACATCGTTGGCGGATTATTACATTAGGAGGAAGTTGGTTGAGAAGGCAAGAGATATTTTCGAAGAAGGGATGACAACTGTGGTGACTGTTAGGGATTTTAGTGTTATCTTTGATGCATACTCCCAGTTTGAGGAGAGTATGCTTGCCTTGAAAATGGAGGAGATGAGTGATAGTGAGGTGGAGGTTGAAGGGACTAACGGTGAGGTTGGGGCAGAGGAAGATGTGGATGAGGAGGATGATAGGTTGAATATGGCAAAATTGGAGAAGAAGCTTAAAGAGTTTTGGCTAAATGATGATAAGGATATTGACTTGAGATTAGCGAGGCTAGAACATCTTAGGATTAGGGGCCAGGCTTGCGAAAGTGTTGCTTTGAGGCAAATCCGCCATTAATGTGAGCAGTGCATAGGAGGGTTAAACTTTGAAGGAATCCAACAAAGCAAATATTAACGTTCACTGAGGCAGTTAGAACTATTGACCCAATGAAAGCTGTGGGGAAGCCACATACTTTGTGGGTTGCATTTGCAAAACTTTATGAAAACCATAAGGATATTGCAAATGCAAGAGTCATCTTTGATAAGGCAGTGCAGGTGAATTATAAAACTGTTGATCATCTGGCTAGTGTTTGGTGTGAATGGGCCGAGATGGAACTACGTCACAGGAATTTCAAGGGTGCTCTAGAACTGATGAGACGTGCCACTGCTGAACCAACTGTTGAGGTCAAACGGAGAGGTAATTCTGACTGTCCTTTTGCATCTGTGCTCTTTCTTTTTTCATGACTGTTTCTTTATTCTTGTCACTTGTTAAGTATTTAGCTCATCAAGCTTAAATAATAGTTCGGCATTAGATCTAATTGTGTCATGGAATACAAAGAAGTACTATATTGGTATTACCTCAGGAACTAAAATTTTGAATGTGGATTTCGTGTTACTTTTGTAGTAAAACAACAATCTACCGAAGTAATTCTTCATCCAAAAAAATAATTATCTACAGAAGTAGAAAGTAGTAATAAAAAAAGCTTGCATTTGGAAAAATCCAGACAAGCGGGTGAGTTTATTTTTTAAGATAAGGGTAACTTTGTATTCACAAAAAATTCTACTGTCCTAAGAAATGATGAATTGGAAACTTACATCCCATAAGGGTAGTCAGATTACAAGTCTCCTAGGAAATCAACTAAATTTACCACTGCCCTTTCCAAATCTTCTTTACACCCAAAAATAGAAGGCTAATTTAGTTCATTTTTATCTTCTGAAAGTTGATATGTTTCCCTTCAAGACACCAGGCATTCCATTCTTCCCAAATGGTCCGCCAAATACATGCTGGACATTCCTTTCTTCCCAAATGGTCCGCCAAATACATGCTGGGATAGTCTTCCACCATTCTTTCTTCCTGCCCCTGCTTCCAATTCCTGACCAACTGTTCAAGAGCTCCAGAGTAGTCTTTTTGCATCAGCCATCACCCAGTTTGGTTGAGGGATAAGAATAAATAGTCATGGGATAAAAAATAGTCTTGGGATTAAATTTTGATGTGTTGTTTGGTTGCCATGTTTGGGATATCTTATACACCAGTTATTACCTAGTGAGGGGATAAGTATCGCATAGACGATGGGCGGACAGTATCCAGATAACTATTCCAGGATACATTATCCTGGGAGTAAGTCGTCCCAACCAACGACCCCCTTAGTACATAAGAACATGTTCAACAGATTTGTAGCTGTTTGAAAGTGTACGAATATGTGGTTGTTTACCTAATTTCGCTTGCTCCCATTGCGCGCCTGAGCAAAATTGCGTTACTCCTTTTGTGTGATGCCTCAGGATAGGGATGCTTCCCTTATTAGCAACCAGGCAAAGCATGTCTATTGAGTTGGGCAATTTCTCTTGAAACTGAAACTTAGCAAAGTAAATTTTTCTCCATGACCAATCTAAGTCTTCAAAATTGAAGCTGAAAAGTTTTAGGAAAACATTTAGTATATCTTGACTGAGGAATCTAGATATCTAATTTCATTATCAGTCGATTGATGCTGTATGGATATTTGGGCTAACTCTTGGGTGCTGTCTTCATGTTTTAACACGCAGTTGCTGCTGATGGAAATGAACCAGTGCAAATTAAGCTACACAAATCTCTAAGGCTTTGGTTACTGTTTGTGGATTTGGAGGAGAGTCTAGGAAGCTTAGAGTCAACTCGTGTGGTCTATGAGCGAATTTTGGATCTGAGAATTGCTACACACAGTTATCTATAATATGCCCGTATCTGAGAGGTATGAATTTCATTCTAATCATCACTTACGTATCATCTTACTGTTTTAAATGCTCTTAAAAGAATGGGGGAGTTCTTTGCATTTTGCGTATCTAATGTATGAACCATTTTCTGGTTGTATCTTCGCCAGTTATTTTCCACGATTTACCCTGTAGTCTTAAGTTATTTTGCTGAACTTTAGAAGATTTAATTCTGTGAGGGGCAAAATAGGGATTGAGTTCCCAAAACGGAAGTGGGATTGGAAGGAAAAAATTGACAAGGAAACGAATAAGTGGGGGCCGAGTGCGGAGAAAGAAAGAGAAGACTGAAGGCAACATAGTAAGCCTTAGTAATCTCCAAAACAATTGAACAAGCTTCTCCAATCTGCTCATACTTGTGATGTGAGATATTTGGATACTAAATTGTCACTAAGAAGGATTCTTGATAGAAGCTGTGAATAATTAGCTGAGAAGTTTCATTGTGTAGGTAACATAGAGCTTCTGCAATCAAACAGCTATTCAAGGATTTCTTCCCCCTTAGAATGGGACGTATCCCATTTTTCATCTCATATAGGAAAACTAAACGTCAAACATATGAATTTATTAAAGTAATTACTTATAATACTGGTTTGGTTCTTAATGAGCAGGCATTTCCTTTAGTTTCTGCCAAATGGAAAGTTGTAAACCAATACACAAAAATATTAAAATAGTATCTTTTAGACTTTCTCACAAATCCCATTAGTGGGGCAATGGCCTTATGCTGTGTGATGCTATCCTAATGTCTGCTTACAATTTGAAATCCTTCCGCTCTTACTTTATGACTCAGAAATCTTTACTGTTATTGATTTTCCATTAAGAAGGAGCTTTTTGTATAGTTAGTCACTATCTACTGGATGGCTTCAGTATTGCTGCTGGGTTAGCCCTTCTATTGATTTTCCATGTGACTCGTTTCCTTTTATTCTGCTGTTTTTTTGATGGGTATACTATGTTATCATCAGAAAATAGAGCTTCCTCGATTTCACATAGGCATTGAGGTTGTAAATGATTAAAAAAACAAGAGGATAAAGTGAAGATAAAAATGCATACATTTGAGGTCAAAATGCAAAAAACTCAAGAAAAGAATTTTGGATATCTTTTCTTTCTGGTGCAATTGGATTTAACCTATAATATCTGGTATTCATTTTGTCTAGGATCACAAGTACTTTGAGGATGCATTCAAGGTTTACGAGAGGGGTGTGAAGATCTTCAAGTACCCACATGTTAAGGATATATGGGTTACCTATCTTTCCAAATTTGTTAAGAGATATGGGAAGTCAAAGTTGGAACGAGCTAGAGAGTTATTTGAGCATGCTGTTGAACAGGTATGTATATGACAATATGTTTTATTTGTTCAGTCAACAAATATAACATAAGTTTTCTATGATATAAATCTGAATTGTAAAATCGTTCTTTTTTGCTCCAATATGGTAAGTTCATCAATGATGATTTTTGGAATTCAATGATTCACTGTTTTAATTGGATGTTAGGTTCTCAACTGATGTTTAAAAATCTCATGAGTTTTTCCTTGTATATCTCTAACTACCTTAATGAATATGTGGAGGATTTGGCCAGTGCTCCTGATATGGCACATGTTGTCTCGTTAACGAATATCACTATTTCTATGTGATGAACGTATGGTAATGCGCAACCGCACACTTTTTTGACCTTCTGTACAGATCTGATATTCAATTAGACTTTATTGGATTGTGACCCGTTGGTACACAGGCAATCCCCTGTTTTGTGCTGACAATTTAGTGTCAGTCAATCAACATCCCCTCTGGCGTGACTTAATATTGTTAGTAAAGAAGAAAATTGGCAGATCTAGGACAGCAACAGGTTTAAACTGATGGGAGAAACCATTGGCTGCGTATATGTTTTGGGAGACACCTGTGTCTGTTTAAGAAGTGTCCGGAAATCTATCTTCCTTCAGCCACCGTATATCTTATTCTTTTAGTTACTTTCCAGATTATCCTTTTGGTCTTTATCTAATTCTCCTCACTTTTTTTATGATTGGAAGGGCGCAAAAGTGGTTTTTAGACATGCTCATGATCCATGTCATGGTTGATGCTGGCAGCTGATTTTTTCCCTTAGGGTTGTAGTTTGAGGTCTTGTCAGTTATCTGTGTGGCCAATTTATATTTATTTTTGATGCACAATGAATATACACGCAGCTTCACCTATGTTGCCTGTAATTTGCTGATATCACATAAATCTGTTGTTTTAGTCTAGAATCCTTCATTGGCCATGTCTTGGGTGATAGTTGCACTTCCAAATTATGGGAAAAATTTTGCTTAATGCTGTTAGCAGAGACTCTCATTTAATGTCTAACTGCTTCTTGTCTGTGTAGTTGCATCTTAAAGCACGTTCGGTAAATTCTGTTTGTCAAACTATGTTTGGATACTCATCTTCTACTGTTTCCATTCCCACCAGACCCCTGCTGATGCTGTGAAGCCATTGTATCTTCAATATGCTAAATTAGAGGAAGACTATGGTCTTGCGAAGCGGGCTATGAGGGTTTATGATCAAGCTACAAAAGCTGTTCCAGCAAATGAGAAATTGAGCATGTACGAGATCTATATAGCTCGTGCAGCTGAGATATTTGGTGTTCCAAGAACACGGGAGATATATGAACAAGCAATTGAGTCTGGGCTTCCAGACAAGGACGTGAAAGTTATGTGCTTAAAGTATGCTGAACTTGAGAAGAGCCTAGGCGAGATTGATCGTGCTCGTGCACTATACAAGCATTCATCACAATTTGCAGACCCTAGATCTGACCCTGATTTCTGGAACAAGTGGCATGAGTTTGAGGTGCAGCATGGTAATGAGGATACCTTCCGCGAGATGCTCCGTGTGAAGAGGAGTGTATCTGCAAGCTACAGCCAGGTAAAAAATTACTCAGTTAATCATTAAGTTAGCCATCTGTGATGTCCTTGAGAGCAGTAAATTAAGGAGCTCAATCATATTCTCACAAAGAATTAAGACCAAAGAGTACTTGTGGCATGGTTTATCCAAAAAAGTATTTAAGTGTACTTGCGGCATAAAAGAAGGCAAAGGATGGAAATTGTTTGGTACTTGATGGCTTCTAGTAGGAAGGATTGTGTAAGAAGAGTCATCCAACATGGCATATAATTAACTTTGGAAGATGACAACCTAGCTTCTGATTAGACTGGGTCACTGGGAAACCTACTATTAGAGCTACTTATGTGTTATGCCAGGAAATTTCTTGAAAATAGGAAGGGCTCATCATGTAGTATTTAGCTTAAGTAACTATCTCGGTGTATGAACTATCAATCAAATCTGTCAACTATACTTAATCTCATACTAGTGGGTTGTAGGATCCTCTATATACATATTCCGTTATATTCTGGTCCATGCAGTCCAATATTGAAAAGCAATTACTTGTCTTTTAAGGCGGATTTAGAGTTCTCTAAATCTCACAATATCCCTACAGTGATAGAGAAGTCTTTAGCCCAAACCAAGAGGACTTCTGGCAAATACCAATGCAAGTTTTCTAACAATTACCAAGCCTTACCCCAACAAGTTGGTATCTCATAGTGGTCATTTGGTCATTATGTTCTTTTTTCTGACCTAAATGTACATTCATGAGAGATTTAGGTCTCTTGAGACAACTTCTTTGTGAATTTGCATCCACCTCCTTCTCTTTTAGCACCTTAAATTGTCACATGTCACACTACTGGATTCATGAATTTGGAGGTCTACGTAAAATATGGCCGAACCATCTTAGGTGATCACCTTATAATTTATCCTCTTATATCCGTGCTTATGTCCTAGTTTTGATTTGATCATTTCTAGTTATTTTCTGGTAAGATCACATATTTTCTTTAACATACGTATTGTGAAACACGATAAGTATATATTAGGCTGTTGAGTACCAACCACTCTTGCAACATTGCCGCATCTCTCAGAATCGTTCTATAGAACTCCTATGGTGCTCCATTTGAATTATCCTATTTTAGTCCTTTATGCTCAAATTTCATCTATCATTGCATCTTTTTGGAGAAGATTTAAGATATTTGAATTATCGGACCTATCAAAAAGAATATTTGAGTTTTCTGTAGTAGTTAACCACTAACCTATCCAATCCCACTTGTTATTCGTTCTTTTGCAAGCTAAACTTGAAGTTCCTCTGTTCTGTCTTACTCCACTAACCCTCACTCTCTAGAGTGCTAGCTTCTCTATAGTTCTAGTTTTTGGTTAACATCCTTGATAGTTTCTTCAATGACACAATCATATGCAAATAGCACGCTCCATGGAGTTCTCAAATGATCTACTATCGGTTGATTCATCTTAAAGTTGAAGGAAATAAGTATGGGTTTAAGGCAGATCTGTGGTGTAGACCCATAATTTAGGGAATATCACTCGATCTCCTTTGGTTGGTCTCACCTTTTTGACCTTTCCTTCATACACATCCTTTTTTAATAGTTTTGTATATTCTCACATTTCTGCATTTCTTGAACTTTGTTGATTGACCATACTGACATGCTTCTTGTACCTGCAGACGCATTTTATCCTACCAGAGTATCTCATGCAAAAGGATCAGATGCAGACCCTTGAGGAAGCAAAGGACGTTTTGAAAAAAGCCGGTATTGCTGATGATGAGATGGCAGCTCTTGAAAGACAGTTAGTGCCCCCTGAAAATGATACAAAGAGCAAAGAAGAGAGTCGGGTAGTTGGATTTGTTAGTGCAGGAGTAGTTGAGTCAAATGGACAGAAAGTCACTGCAAACAATGAGGATATTGAGCTACCTGAGGAAAGTGATTCTGAAGAGGATGATGATAAGGTTGAAATTGCACTGAAAGAAGTCCCTGATGCAGTGTTTGGAGGTCTAATCCGTAAGAGGGACGAAGGTGATGAAGCAGAAGACAACTCTACTGCCAAGAATAAAGATAGCGATGGCCCTCTTGGCGCGTTAGAAAGAATAAAACGAAGGAAACAACAAGCATCTTAAGAGGAGAGTTTGTATTTTTCTGCTGGTTTGAAATTTTTGACCTAATTCCTAATCGTGTAAATTGAAGTTTTAGATTGTTGTATAACTTTAATTTCTCCATAGAGAAGGTGTACGTCAGTCGTTATTTAAAGTGTACACGTTTGTTTATTCCTCTATCCAGAAAAATGGCGAGTCTTTTATCATTTTGTGTTTAGAATTGTTGTATTTTGCTACTTACATAATTATAACAATCTGGCTGGTGACACGTGATGAATCTGTATTCATGTTTTTATTTTCGAAAATTGGCCAAACACTCATATCTTAATTTTTGGTGATAGAACGTTCATTATCTTCTCTGTACTTTCAGAAAATTTAATCTTCTCTCCTCTTTTCGATTATCAACCTTTTGGAAAAATAAAATAAAATTAAACATCTAGCTTAAGAGAACGGGAAGAAACTACAAATTAAACCTTTTAAATTTAAGTAGCTAACAAGCTAAGCTAATCAACTAAGCGTTAATTCTAATAGCCAGCCAACTAAGATGGTAAAAAGATTCATAATTATTAAATTTTAAGTTTTCAAAATAAGAGGATTTTTTTTGCTACGTGTCAATAATGACGACCATTTACAAAATTATTTCCCCCTTCAAAATAGTTTGTCACAGTTTGTAAAAACCAAATCGACCACTAAATCAAATCCGAATTTATTAGATTATGGCTATTGGGTTATTGATTAATGGATTTCTAATAATCTTATAAAAATAATTTATTGGATTATCAGTTCCGTTTTGATTTCTAATATTGGATAAATCAATAATTCATTAATTATTGTCTTTTTTATTTTACTATACCAAAACATTTCCAGCTGATTTTGCTTGTTTTACTTAATCATGCCAAATTAGAAAAGTGAAAAGTCATATAAGCATTTTCTTAATGGACAAAGTAAAAACTGAACCATTAAAGATCACAACCAAAAACTGATAATTTTTTTATTAATCAATCATTAATTTTAGGACTGTTTAAAATCAAATCGAAACTAATAAGCTGAATCGATAAAAAAGTTGTTGATTTATAATATCAGATTATTGGTTTAGTGATTGTGATAACGATTTAAATTTTTTTTGTTATTGGATTATCGATTCTTAACGATTCAAAATTTTTTCTTAATGGATTAACCGATAACCCGATAGTAAATTAAATAATTATATTTATAGCATTTTGTATATAAAATCCTCGACTTAGAATTTAATTTCCTACTTTTATTTTTGATTGTCTCAAACACTTAATTATTCTATGATATAAAAGTGTTTGGTTTTGAGCAAGATGCAACTTCTGAACTCAAATGCATGGTTTATTTGATTTGTCACATTGTTTCTAAGTGATTTTCAATATTTTTTCTTTTGTGTCAAATCTTAATGGTTAAATCAATAACTGAACCTATAACAATCAAAAACCAATAAACCAATAACCGATAACCCAATATCTTAATGGTTCTATAACGATTTAGCATCTCTACAAACCGATAACCAATAATCCAACCCGATAGACTTTAAAATCGAACCGAACCGACCAATACACAGCCCTAACTAATTTAGGGCATTTAACAATAAAAAATTAAAAAACTCGACTACTAATATATAGAATCGAACCAAACCAATTTATGCATCTCATCACATCTACTTTTCAAGAGTAAATTAAGATAATTTCGATTACACATTGAAATTCAAATATTAAAAGACTAAACGCAAAATACTACAGGCCAGGTATCTATATAACCAAGAAAAAATAAGAAGACAAATGCATAACACTCCATTAGTAACAAGTGATACATAAAAATTAATAAAGTACAAACAGGTAGAGAGCAAAATCATATTTGGTACTAATGTAGAAGCACCATCACCAAAACCTCAATGCATATTAATAAAGATATTCATTACACAAAAAGTAAACAACACTCTGACAGAGGTCGCCGGAGCAAAACCATCGCCGGTAGCCATCGCCGGTGAAGGTGCAATATTCTCCGATGCCAAGTCTTGAGCCTCAGACATCGCCAAAACAACTACCAAAACTAGTACAACATAAATATAGAAAAACTTAAGGCAAGCCATTGATATATAACAAAATATTTATTTTTTTCAATTCATTTATTTTTAGTAGTAGAAAAAAGATTGGAGAAAAACAATTAATATTTATAGCCAAGAAAAAAAAAGGGTATAGATTCTGTTTATACTTTATTGCATGTATGCCATTTGTCTAGGGGAAATTTTGTTTTTGAGAAATTGTGTTATTTTACTATAGGATAAAAGTTTGACACGTTTTATTCAATCATCAAATTGAATTTATGCTATTTATTTTTTTGGCTTTTCGTTGTTCTTTTTCGAGATTGAATTATTTCAAATGTGGACACATATATATAATCAATCCTATTACTATTATATTCGATTGATACATATATATAATCGATCTTATTACTATTATATTCTATGAAAACAACACAGTATAATTTATTTTTCGTCTTCTGATCATATTCTTTACAGAAAAAGATTGTATTTTTGTTTTTGTGAATTATGAACGCGATTAATTATTTTTATCGATCAATTCATATAAATAAAGTAAAAATAAGAAAGGCAGGGAAAGGGAAGAGGGCCCAGGAAAAAAACAAGAAGAAACAAAAAAGAAGGAGGGGAGGGGGGGGGGGAGGAGGAAAGGAGGGACATAAAAGGAGTGGGGAGAACAAGCGGCCGGCGCCCCAAACCCAAAGAACCGGGAAGCGCCGGCAATGGCGGCCGCCGCGGCGGTGGGGTAGGTGGGCGTGGAGAGAGGACAAGCAAATTCCCATTATTTAAATCGTCTTTGTTTCTATAATAAAATTATATTATAGAAAATATTTACTAATTTTTTTTAATCGTTATATATAGAATCATTATTTTAGAGAAATTTAATATTATAATTTAGTGCATGTAATAAGCGAAGTAGGATAATAAAGTAGCCCCGGCTAAAGCTGCCACGTGGGGCAATGATGACGTAGCAGCAGAGATATCATTAGATGGGGCCGGGGCTGAGGCTGGAGAAGAGATTGGGGGCAATAGTTGAGCCATAGCCGAACCAATTGAGGCAGCTACGATGAGGGTGACACAAGCGATCTTCTTCATCTCCATATCTTTTTAAAAATAAATAAATAAAATGATAAATTATTTTTTTGAAATTTGTGTTTGATTTTTTTTTTTTTTTTTTTGTTTTGGTGAATTAAATGTGATTGGGAAGAGGGTTATATATAATATGTATAGGTACAATTTGAACCACATTTGAGTATTTATGGCTAGAGTGATTTTAGGGTTATTGTTAGAAAATTATCAGTTAGATTTTAAGGGTTCTCAATTTTCTTTTTTCTTTTTCTTCTTCTAGAATTTATCATTTTCTTTGTTGGTTTTAGTTTGTTGCAAATTTGAAAATATTTTGACTTTTTTTTTATGCTTATGCTAAAAGAGTGAGATATTTTGATGGTTGTATTATTTCTTGTTCTTTTAAATTTTGGTGTATTTAATTAAGTTTTTTTTTTAGTTGTAAATGATATTTATAGTAAAAATTTCAGTTTATGGTAATAAAAGTCATTTATTTAATCCATATTATAATGAATTACATCAGTTTTATTTTATCAGTTCGATAAATATAGATTTCAATCTATTCTTTAACTCATTAAATTAATGGATAACATGTGAGTATTCATATACAAACTCATTTTTGTAAATAGGAGAAAATCTTTTCCTTGAGAAACATTTACTAGATCAATAAAATGCACACGAACGCCCAACCCAACCCCTCCCCCTACCTACCTATCTCCACGTACTCCTTAACTCATGGCATGTTCCTGAGTCAGGGTTGGAGTCAGGAACAAATCCTAAATTAAGGTTGGATCAGAAATTGGAATTGGAGCTCGAGTAGAGATCGTGGTCATGGGCTCGTGGTTCCCATGAAAATCATATCTTGATTAAGAATTAGGTTAGGGTTAAGATCGAGGTTATATCACATATTGAGATAGGGTGCCGAGTTGAGATAAAGATTGAAATTGAGGCTAGATCTCAAATTGAGATCGAGGTCAAAATTGATTAAGTAAGGTCCTAGATCGATTAATATGGATTAGAACGACCCATCCAATTCATAAATTTTATCCATATTTATTTGGTGCATTGCAATTCATTTATCCATTTTCAATCTGCATAAATTTAATTTAATTCTATTTGCCGCCACGATATTATATATGTTATCATTACTTATCATATTTATTTTTAAAAAGATTGTTTCCTCGGCCAGGTATTAAAAGGATTCATTTCTTTCTTATTATAGATATAGATTAGAGTGTAGACATACTATTATGGTGGAAAAGGGTGTAGACATATTGTCATCACATATTTGGTAATTTATACATGAAATTGATTATTTATTTATTTCCAGTTTAAAGGAAAATGAAGGAGGGAAGCGGCAGGTGAAAAATAGGATTTTTGTTTTCTTTAAAGAGAGAGTTTAAATAACTGTTTAAGTGGTGTTTTGTGATTTTGATAGGCACAAATAGGTTCAAAAATCAAATTGTTTGTGTTAGTAAGAAATGGTAATATTAGTCTAGATTAGGGACAAATGCTTGTCAGTCTGTTAACCACATGGGTAAGATTGACCAAACTTTAAACAAAGACCATATTTAAAATTGTAAAAATTAAAGGAATCACATGGACAATTTTGATCTTAATTCAAGAACTATATTTCACTTGTAAACGTATTGCAGTATTAAATGCAACATGCCTTAAAATATATATTCACCTAAATAATTGCTCATATCTTATTAATCCACTAGTTATTAACTAAATTATCACAGGACTAACATTATGCAAGCATAGTTTTTTTAAGATAGTACGAGACTAAGAGTCCAAGACCATATAAAATACACTTTTAATTTATTGTTTCCAGGCTGTTTAATTAACATGATACTATAGTATACTATAGCCTAAAGCTTCAAAGCTAATGAATTTGAAATAAGTTCCATCGATATTCAATTAAGTGCCCTGGAAGATTCGAGCCAACATGATTCTTCTTCAATAACAATATATTTATCTATCATGAATCACATGGAAAAAAACTACTACGTAATAAATAAAAAGGGGTCAGCTTGCTATGAAAAATGCAAGTGATAACTAATTTCATCCAATGCATATATATCTGTAGAAGTTGAATGAAATTCATTGAGTGGAAAATAACAAATGGCAAAATTCATGGCATTGCTTATGATCATGGCTTCATCTTATTTTACCAGCTCCGTATGACAGCAAATTCCCCCACAGGCCCCAGCAAGAAACATTTGTTTACTAGGCTGGACAGAGCAACATGTCCGGCCTAGGAGGCGTCGTTAATAACACATGGGATGGTATAGTTCCGCCGGAGTGTAGCCCAAATCCGGCCATCCTCAAACTTGATGCCAAACTTCAATGGGTGGAGGCAACTGAACCTTTACATGCAGATATCGACGCGAATGTTACTTGTGGGATTGGTCCAGGTATGTAGAGGCGGATTTAAATAGATTAGACTTGCTCTGGACATGCTAACTATAAATTCTAGATTCGTATGTGCAGGTATGCCCTTTGCAAATTCTTTGTTGAATAAAACTTCGTTTCCTGGGGAAATAGGGTTGGTACCATGCGCGATGGCTGGGAACAGAATCAGTCAATGGCAAAAGGGGACTTTCCTTTACAATCAGTTGGTGATGAGAGCCAAGGCTGTTGCAGTGCAAGAATGTGGGGTAACTAGAGCTATGCTTTGGTATCAAGGGGAGAGTGACACAACATTACTGAGTAATGCAAATGCTTACAAAGGAAAAATGCAGCAATTTTTCACTGACTTGAGAAGTGATGTTGGGATACCAGATCTTTTGATTATCCAGGTAAACTTTAATTCGGTACTCCCTCCATTTCAATAATTTGTTTTTCTGGTTTTGATTTGATAGAGTTTAAGAAAAAAAAATAATGAAGACTTCTGAGTCTTGCAGTCTCAAACTAATTATATGTAGAATGTACCAAACGTTTCTTAATCTTGTGGTCTTAACATATCATTGGGAATTGAAAAGTACCATAAAGGGAAGAGATTCTTTCTGAAACGGACTAAAAAGGGAAGTTAGACAAACAAATTGAAACGGAGGAGTAACTCTTACCGCAGGTTCATCCAAATGCTGTATATTTTCAAAATGGAGCATATATGTGTGTGAGAAAATCCACTAAAATTTCAAAAAATATTAGATTTTGAGCTCATGATTATAAGAAAACAATAAATTCTCCGTCACAATATGAGTTCAGTCAGGCATCACTTGCTTAGTTATTAGTTATCCTTACTTGTCTACGCTTTTTTTGTTCAAACTTGTGTAGGTGGCTCTTGCTTCAGGAACAAATTACACAGATATAGTAAGAGAAGCACAGTTAAATCCTGACCTTGCTAATGTAGTAACTGTTGATGCGAGGGGCTTGGAGTTGCATAAAGACAATTTACACCTTACTGCTTCTTCCCAAGTCCTCCTAGGACACATGATGGCTGATGCTTATCTTCAAACAATCTCAACCACATCCTAATCTATTCAATAGTCAATAGTGAAAGAAAATTTCAGTTATTTTCTCAACATGTGAAACAAGTGTAAACATTCAAAAAGGAAAAAATGTTCAATACTCTGTAATGTAATCATAAAACAGTACAAGCTATCATTTTTTAATGTTTCAATTGTTCAAGTAAAAACAAGGAAAGTGTAGATTTATCCATCCAATGATCTAAGAGGCCGGGGTGTCAATTTTCAATACATAAAAGTGCCCATCTCCTTGAACATAGAAATTACAAAAGGGAAGCTGTTTTTAATAAATGCAGCATGATTTGTAGTTACGTTCCTTTGTAATATCAAGTCCTTTATCTGAGAAGTTTAGAGCAAGTGTATAATCGATAATGACACTGGAGCTATGTAAGAAAAGGAGAAGTAAATTGTAAAAACAAAAGAATCATCCCGTTAAAGTGGGGGTTGTTTGGTTGTTGGTTACAAAGGAAATTATTCATATATTGAAGCTAGCATAGTCAATACCATATTTGGTAGGTTTTAGTTGCTTTGTATAGAAATCAGCACACCAGGTACTGTGTTTGGTTATTATTGTTACAATCCCACATGTATAATTTATGAGTAAATTTATTTATCATATAATGCAGGGTAATAAAATAGGATAACTAATACATGAATAATGAATCCCTACCTTACTACCTGCATAACTCTAACCAGTAACCAGGTGGCTTCTGCATCCTGTTCCCTTACCAAAATTTAGAACAAAATCACTTACAATCGTTGGGTCTTAATCACTGGATCATGTCGAGTAGAGTACATTCAGCTGAAGGTACATTTATCAGCAGCTGAAATGTATGTGCATTAGGAGAGAAACCCTTATCAACCATTTCCTGCAGAAGTGGAAATACCTCATGTAACTTATACCTTTTAAGAAATCCTTGCAAAATAAATTACAAACAAAAAGTTTCGGGTGAAAGACCATTTTGCTCCATTTTCCTCATCAAGTCTTTTGCTTCGTCTAGCAAACCCTCCTGGCATAGGCCATTTATCATTGTATTGTATGACATCACGTTGACATGTAAACCATCAGAACACAATTATTGAATATATCTTGAGGAATATCGAGCTTGTCTTTTTTGCACAATCCAGCAACAACATCATACATGAACAGCTGAGGCCAACATTCTTCCTTTTCAGTTCTTGAAGAAACACCAGAGCTTCTTCGGCATGTCCATTCTTGCACAAACCATCTAGCATGAATACAATCGTGTGACTGCGGTCATATCGGATTTGATCAAACAACCATCTCAGACTCTTTTCTCTTTTCTGCATGGGAGAATCTCCCTACTCAATACAATCCCTGCAAAACAGTACTAGTGTATATTACAGTTCCAGGTTTTAATTGTTTTAGAGACATTTCTCTCACAAGATCTATGGCTTTGCCTGTTTTCCATTCTTTTACAATAACCATTGATTAGTGTTAGGTTGAACACCGCTCTGCACCAGCACCATAGAATCAAACACTTGTTTTGCTTCATGTCACCAACCTTGCCAACAGTAACCATCTATCAGTGTGTTCTATGTGACTACATCAGGATCAACACCCTTTCGTATCATACATTCAATGATAGCTTCGGCGTCCTCCGACCTACCTTCCTTGCAGAACACATCAACTAATATATTATAGCTATGCACATTTGGATACACATCCTGATGGATCATCTGTTTCAATAGCTTTCTTAACTTCCTTCTTCCCATCGGCCAAAATTACAAATACCTTGAATAATTGAACTATATCAGGATAAATCACTTTCTCAGTCACTCTAGTGAAAAGCTTATGCGTTTAATCTACCATCCAATCTTTGCAAAAGCTGTCAATTAAGGTGTTATAAGCTGCAATGTTCGGTTCGCAATTCCCTAAATTAGTAATTTCTTTTAAAGAGATGAATAACAACAGAGTATTTCTTTTATTTTTTTTTTAATCTTCGTAACTATACCTTCACCAATTCAGTGAACGCCTTAACCGATGACGGAGATCGGTACACTATCATTCGACGGAATAAAGCAACAATTTCATCAATATTCTTCACAGTTCTATGCTTAGAAACAAAATTTTGTAGCGAGGCAGATGATGTTAAAGCAATTTTAGAGCTAGTGTGAAAAGAGAACTTACTGAAACCTAATGGATTTTCAATCAGAAAATGCTTCCAGATCGCAGATATGGCTCTTCTTTGCAGCTATTATTTGGGCGAAACTCAATCACCGGAGAAAAAAAAAAGCTTTCATCGTTCTCCGATCTCCGGCTAGTAGGAATTTTTTTTTTATCAAACAGAAGTGTTGGTGCAAATTATACGTCAAAATTAGTTGATTTTTTTTAAAAAAAAATTAATCTCTTGAATTTCTGTATTTCTTTCGTAATTATGTTGTTAGACTTGTCTCAGTAAGATTAAGGTTAACAAAACAGGTAAACATTTAGAGGAATCCTGAGTGTATATCACTAAGTTACATTCTGTCCCGCAAAATTTAGTATTTACAAAAATTCTTAATTTGTTGTTCTGTGAACATTTATGACTCTAGTGATACATGGTAAATGATACATGGTAAGTTAACTGTTGAGAAAAAGAATGGGGAAAAACCGGTACAATTACATGTTTTTACTAAACAGCCTGTAATTTACGGTAAAGATGCATTATCACCATAAAATCAGCACGTAATTGGATATTGATTTCCAATTTTGAAACAAAAATCATTGTCAATCTCGCACTTGCGATTACTCATTTGGGTCTTTACTTCATCCATGCAATACATTGACAAACGACAACGTACATGTTCAGTGAATTGAATCAAACATTAGAAAACATTTGATACCTGTCTAAGACATGTGATCAGAAACATATGACGAACAACTACACAGACTTGATTCTATCTGTACGATCAGTAACAGCTGAGAAAGCAATTATGAAACTTAGTGAAGATACATCTACAATTTGCATTTCAAACCATGTATCATTGCATCAACTAAACATTAATAACTTACTATCATTCTAAACGCTTTATAGATCCGTCAAAGAACTTTTTTCCTATTTTCTTTCCAATTTTCATCATCGTCGAATCATATCTCCTTCTATTAATTAACGGATCCATTACTAAATGTAATAGAACAATTAACAAAAACAAAAAAGAGAAGAATATACGAATTGATGATGGTTAATAATCAAAAGAATGCTGGGTTCAAACATCACAGATTAGGAAGAAATAGACATGATGGATCAAAATAAAAAAGATAGAAAAGAAGGAAATATGCTGGGTTAAGAAGAAAAAATAAGATGATTATTGAAAAAAAAAGAACTGAGAACTTGATGGATTAAGAAAAAAACGGTAGAAGTAATGGAAGTTGTCCTGCTTCCCGTGAAAATTTTTATCTTTTTTAAATTTCAAATTTTTTTGAATTTTGAATTCAAATTGTCAACATTGGTCTTTATTGAAGATTAATTTAATATTAATATTCAAAAAAAATCAAAAGCTAATAACAGGTTGAGTGTTTACAATGGATAATTTCAAAAATTCAAAAACTGATTTAAAATTGAGTGTTTTAATGGAGAAAAATAGAGCATTAAATTGGGGTAAATGTGTGTATTATAGAGATTAGATTAATGTAATCTAAAAACCTTACACTATAAAATAGAAAAGTGCATTATGTACTATTTAATAAAAAAGTAAGAAAATTAGAGAATATAAAAAGTATAGTTGTGTTATTTAGTTATTTTTCCTAAACAAATGGACTTTTTAAATAAAAAAAAAAACTCAAACGGATAAGTCAATCGTCATAAAGTTGACCATGGTTTATTCAAATTCATCATGTTTAGAAGTCTATGCTACAAGTTTACTTCTGTCGTCCCAAATTATTTGAGGTGACATAATTATTATTCTTAGGAGTAATTATATTTGAAAATTATAAATATTAACTTATATTTTAAAATAATGATAAAAAGTTTTAATCAGGAGTACTAGATTTCTTTGGTTCAATTTGTTTGATTTATTTTATCTTGATAAAATTTAATAAAATATAAAATACTTTTAAATTTTATAATCTTAAATTAAAGATATCACAAATATATTAAAATATTCATTAATTTTAGATATCACGTAATAATTTAATATAAACCGTCACTAAAAATAAAGAGTTATTCTTTTGAATGGGTAAAAGAAAATAGTCAGCTTATATGTCATAGTTGAGTAAGTTATAACTCATTATTGGGTAAATGATATGAAATAGCAAACTATTAATTTAAATTAATTATTATAGTAATTTATTTATTTTTCCTTCCACACTAAGATTCTTGTTTTCTTTTGTCATCAGTTCGGTTACAATTAAAAAACAGTTCGAGATATAATTACCTTATTCGGTATACAAATGTATAAAATGTATTTGTGTTTGTATAAAACGAAAAAAAAATAATTCATTATTATATATTTTGTCTTGTACATTTAGAATTATACAATACAGCTCTTATTATATCAACATAAATATGCTTTATTATACAAACTTACAATTTAAAATAAATTTATATAAGCCTGTCACAGTTTTGGATAAATTGGAGTACGAGCGAATTAATACAAATTAAAAAATTTCATAGCAAACATACAATTTATTGTGAAGCACAATTGTAAAAATTATACCTATAACATATAATTTTTATGTTTATTATACGTAAAAATTGCTCGTTATAATATGTGAAAAAGTCAGCTTAGCGGAAGAAAAAGAGATGCATTTAAAAACTAGGTGTTGTTGATGTATTTTAAATTAGAGTTTAAAATTAGAAATGAGATTTGCATGTATTTTAAATTAGAAATTTGCTAGTATGACATGGGAACATAAATTCAACTTTTCTCTTGCCTGGTATGTTCTTCTTTGGCTAAAAATATTCTAGCCACCCATTAATTATATTCATACTTAGTCGTATGTGCAAACATCCTCTTCCTCCAATAATTTAAATTATGGTTACACCAAATATTTATATCGAATTAATATATATAAATATGATGTGTCTAACATATATAACTATATATAAGTTTGTTAATTACGTCTATATTTTTATTTTATTAAGTTATTTAACAATGGTATGATAGCATTAATTTAGACAACTGTAAATAGCAGTGTGGGTCACAATATAATATTTGTCATTCAAAGAGAGAGAACTCAATGAGTTTAAAAATAAACTACCAAACGATTGTTTCTTTCTTAATTAGAGATTTTGAACTTTTAATATGAATTTTTTAAAATAGAAAGCATTACTTTTTTGAATAAGTCCTATCCAATGCGAATCCTAATATCAAATAAAAAGAATGAGCTTAAAAAAGCCTTAAGAAAGCAGGCTTTTCCTAAGTTAATTAAAGACAACACAAACTTGCAGTACTACTCATGGCACATACATTACATTTAAATAAAATGCAACGTGCCTTCAAATATATATCCATCTAAAATAAATTACTCATTACAACTTATTATCACAGGGTTGACATTATGCCTTGAGAATTTTTTACGTATAGTTGAGAGAACAAAATCATATAAAATATTCACTTTTATTGTTTCTAGACTGTATTTAACATAATATATACTATAGTATAGCCTAAAGCTTCAAAGCTAATAAATTTCAAACTAACTTTAATCGGTATTTAATTAAGTGCCGCATTTAAGGAATAGCAACGCCAACCATGAGCTTCTTTTATATATATATATATAATATTTATACATATATATAGATCTATATATATATATATATATATCATCAATTTTATTTATGCATCACGAATCACATGACCAATAAAAAAATAGAACGTATTTCGTCCGTTTTAAAAAAAATGTGACCTCTTTCTTTTTTAGGTAACATTTCATTTTTGCTTTCCACATGGTATGTTTAAGACCACAAGATTAAAGGAGAATTTTGTACATTCGACAAAACTTTAATTTAGGACCACTAGATTCAAAAATCTTCCTTATTTACTTAAGCTCTGTGTCAAGTCAAACCAGGTCATTCTTCGTGAAACAGAGGGAGTAATAAATTTAAAAAAAGGGTCCACGTTGCTTTGAATCCTTGAAAAGTCCTATACCTTTATTGTTACACAAACCAAAAGCTAACCAATTTCTCCAATATATAATATATATATATTATATATAGATATATATATATATATATAATATCTATAGTATATATATATATACTAAAAAGTTGCATGGAATTCAAAAGTGGAAAAGATTGGTGTATATAACACAATGGCAATTCCATGTATTGGCTTCTGATCATGGCTTTATCTTATTTTACATCTATAGCAAATTCACAGGTGAAGAACATCTTCTTACTAGCTGGACAGAGCAACATGTCCGGCCTAGGAGGTGTTGTGAAGAACATATGGGATGGTATCGTTCCGCCGGAGTGTAGCCCTAATCCGGCCATCCTTAAACTTGATGCCAATCTTCAATGGGTGGAGGCAACTGAACCTTTACATGCAGATATTGATGTGAATGTTACTTGTGGGATTGGTCCAGGTACATAGAGACGGATTTATAAGGAGTTAAACTAAACTCAAAGCTTTCAGTTCGAATTATATATGTAGTTGTCAGTATGAGCTAGCTCAATCCGTCGTGGCTAACTAATATGAATTTTGGAATTTGATGGGATAGGTCTGACCCACTATTTTGATGGGCCAAAAACATCAAGTCTAATCCAACACTAAATGGGCTGCAACTGGGGACCCATGCATTAGAATTTTAATGTTTACATAAATATTTTGAAGATAATATTACACAGTGTTTCTTTTCAAATATCTCGAGAGTCAAATAACATGTCATAGCCCAACAATATACCTCAATTCATTTTTATTTAGGAAAAGGGTCTGATATATTCTTAACTTTGTTATTTAGAGTTGATATATCTCCTCGTAATTAAAGTGGTTCATATATACCTTTTACGTTCAACAAACAGCTCAGAACCCATGCGTTACATGACTCACATATACCCTTCATTTAAACAGAACTGTATCAATTAGTTTAAAATTTAATATTTTTTTACTTTTAATGTTTTGTTAAAAATTCTTTAGGGATATATATGATTCTCCTATCAAATTTAAGGTATATTTTCAATTTTTTCATACAATAAGTATTTTTTGACTTTCTTTTTATCATATTAATTTGAGTTTCTTCTTATTCCTATTTTTTTTCATTCCTTCCTTAGTGGTAAGAAAAACTAGTTATAACTATTTCTTTATTCTTATTGTAATTTAATTTTTGTTATTCGAAGAAAAAAATTTGGTCAATTCCAATAAGTTTTACGAAGAATATTAAGTGAAACCAAATAAATTAATTACAAAATAATAATCTACTAAATTAGTCTTTTGAAACAAAAAAAAAAAGTCACAAAAATAAGTTTGATGTGGGATGTAAATTTAGTCATATGAAGTTATATTTTTTAAAAGACAAAGAAATTAATTAAAAAAATTAAGTATTTTTCATATCCGTTAGAGGCAAAGGGTATTATTGAGTCATTTGTTTAATAAATAGGATTATATAATAGTCACTTTCTTCGTAACCAATGTATATAGCAGCTCTAAAGACAAGGTTTTGAAGGGTAATCATTTACTTGTACTTTCTATTTTCTCATTGTGAGAAAAAAAGAAGAAAACACGCTAATGTATTTTTATTTTTAAAGTTGTGTATGTGTATAAATCGATTAGACTCGCTCCGAACATACTAACTATAAATTCTAGATCCGTCTATGCAGGTATGCCCTTTGCAAATTCTTTGTTGAACAAAACTTCATGTTTTGGGATAGTAGGGTTGGTACCATGCGCGATGGCGGGGAACAAAATAAGTGAATGGCAAAAGGGAACTTTCCTTTACAATCAGCTGGTGATGAGAGCCAAGGCTTCTACAGTGCAAGAATATGGGATAATTAGAGGTATGCTTTGGTATCAAGGGGAGAGTGACACAATGAGCCAGAGTGATGCAAATTCTTATAAAGAAAAAATGCAACAATTTTTCACTGACTTGAGAAATGATGTTGGAATACCAGAGCTTTTGATTATCCAGGTAAACTTTAATGCTACAATCTCTTCGCTCCGTTTTAATTTGTTTGTCTGGTTTGGATAAGTAAATATATATATATTTTTTTGTTCAAACTTGTGTAGGTGGCTCTAGCTTCAGGAGGAAAACATTACACAGAAATAATAAGAGAAGCACAGTTAAATCCTGGCATTGCTAATGTAGTAACTGTTGATGCAAAGGGCTTGCAGTTGCAAAAAGACAATTTACACCTTACTGCTTCTTCACAAGTTCTTCTAGGACAAATGATGGTTGATGCTTTTCTTGAGACAATCTTAACCACAACCTCATCTATTAATTGTTAATAGTGAAACAATAATATTTCAATTAAGTGCTATCTAGGTCACATCATCATGTTTATCTTTAGATTTATTATATGTATTAGTTTCTGAATACGTGTCAATCAGACTTCTAGATACATATGACATCAAATTATATATGAAAATTGTTAGAATCGAAATAAGCAGATGTAATGCGGAAGCTAGCAAAATAAATCTCGAAAGACCATAAGTAAGAAGACAAACGAGGACTATACTAAAAGACACAGAGATTTAACGTGGTTCAATCAATCGACCTACGTCTATAAATGAGATGAACAATGCATTATAAATATGAGAGTACAAAATATAGAAAGAAACAACCTCAACCAATTCACTCGGATTACATGAGAGGTTCACACAAGTGATAACGTATCAAGCTTGTGACCCACAAATTTCCCCCCTAACCAAAACTCCCAAAGCTCTTTAAGACTACATTGTGAATGCTGATTGAGTTAGAAGAACATTCCTTTAAAAAAATAGTCAATCCAAAACCTTTTCGTGAGAAATTTAACACAAATAAAACTAAAAAAAAAAAGAAGAGAATTTTGAAAAAATCTATAGGGAAAAAGTACAACTCAAATTGATGAACAATCAACTTATTCAAATGATTTATTCTTGAATGTAAAATTATTAACTATCGATCATACCAACATATGAAATTTTAAAACTGAATGATATGGTTATAATTTGTTACTGTGTTGAGTAGATTTATAATGTATTGAAGCATTAAAATATTTGATAAAATCTAACCTAACTAATCAATTTCGAGAAAACTTGATTGTTACAACGAGGTATTATTAAATAAAAATGATATTATTGAAAGATCTGACGATATATAGATTATAGAAGTTAAAAGTAGAATTTTTTGTTAATTAAAAATGTTTGATAGATAGATAAGAAAATAAGTTATTCATGTACTATTTTATTTTTGTAGAAAGTATATGATGTTTGGTAAGTATATAGAAATAAGTTATTCATATATAATATTAATATGATGTTTTAGTTTTGTCTCCATTTATATGACTTGTTTTTTCTTTTCAGTTAGCTAAAAAAAATAAATTTCCCTATTTAACCTTTTATGTGATTTGTTTTATCTTTTTGATCCAAAAAAAGACACATTTTCATATTTAATGATAATTTAATTTTAAAATTAAATATTTATTTTGGTTCATAATTTTTTTTAAAAAAATCTTTCTTTCTCAAATTTCCTTTGTAAGTTAAACTTTGCTTATATAAAATGTGATTCATTTTTAAGAAACAACTCATTTCAAAGCATCGTTTTTCATTTCTAGTCCAACCAATATTTCTCATATTCCTACCTACCTCGCCAACTAATTTCGAATCCATCTTGAGAGAGGAAAAAACAAACCTACAAAAAATAATAATAATAATTATAATAATTGATCCCCGATTTCATGTGGCATCTTTGGTTTCACATGATATATAAGTGAATATTTTTTTAAAAAAATAAATTTTGTTGTCTGAAACCATTTTAAAATATTTTATTTGTTTATATGAGGAGTATTTCATTAAAATTAAATGAAAAAATTTAAATTATACTTACTTCGTCATATTTTATAATGTGACTTTTTTTTTAAGTCTGTTTCTAAAAGAATGGGATCTTACCATAATTAAGAACAATGTAATACATGTTTTACCTTTAATAACATAATTTATAACCATATAAATATCTAACCAATTTTTTAAAAAGATAATTGTATATAATAGCAAATTAATAACATAAAATAAATTGAGTAACTACAGTTTGATTTAATTGTGCTCCATAGCAAATGTTAACGAAAGTGTGCCAGTCGTCTCTCTCCCAAAAATCTCGCTCGCCACTCTCCCATTCTCGTTCGCCACTCTCCCCCTGCTCACCTGTCTTGCTTTATACACAGAAGTGTATAAATTGTGTTTCTATTTTGTTTAAATTTGTTTAAAGCGAGAGAAAAATTGTTATATATACAACATGCAAAAAACATTATATTACTTTGCTATAAACTTAATTAGCAATTTACAAACATTTTTACTTCAATTCAAGTGGTAGATCAAATGCCGGTTTTATACAAATATTGCAGTGAAAAAGTCCAACGAATTATTCAATTGCAGTGAAATACAATTTTATCTTGCTGTTAGACACAAAGGTATAAATTGTGTTTCTGTTTTCTGTATAAAAGCGAAGAAAAGACAGAACCGAGAAGAGAGAAAAACATAATCTTCTTCTTATACACTTATAATTATACAATTGTTGTACATACATTTTACTTCTGATTCAAATTGTATGCCAAAGCAAATTTTATTACACATTATGACAGCGAAATAGGCAGCGAATTTACAATGTGCATTATTACAATTGCAAGTGAAATATGATAACGATTATACAAAACTGCCAACGACAATAGGACCAACGAATCATAAAATTGATATGTAAGCGAGGACCATGCGAATTATGACAAGTTAGGGCCAGCGAATTATTTATACAATTGTATATGTATAGCGCATTAGCAGTTATTTGTTTGCTATGAAGATCAATTATGCAAACTTTCTATATAGTATACAAATATAAATTTTTATTTGTTATATGTAAAAGTTACCCTTTTTTAAATCAAAAAATTTTAAAATCTATTTTTTTTCCTTATATATATATCGAATTGAATGATGCTACATAAAATATAATATTTTCTCCATTTCAAAAATAATGATCTTATTTCCTTTTTAATCTGTTTAAAAAAGAATGACCCCTTCTCTTTTTTGACAATACTTTAACTTTAACTTTTCACTTGACATGTTTAAAACTACAAGATAAAAGAAATTTTGATACATTTGACATAACTTTAAATTAAAACCACAAAATTAAAAAATAAACTTCATTGCAAATCAAATTAGGAACGGAGGGAGTAGTAGTAAAAATGACAGTATCTATAATTAATTACACTAATCAATCATTTGATTATTATACTATTAGTGAAAATTGCTTACCTTTTATATTGACATGTGGCCCCATCTGCATTAACAGCGTGACGGCGACGATCTCTCAACTTCTCCGGCGACTCTTTCTGTTTACTTGATCAAATCAACTTTCTCAACGTGGCATATTCTTCCAGCTTTTTCCTGGGCCCACACGCTTTCTCACTCCCCTATATAAACCCTTACTCTACCTTCTTCACTCTTCATCCCAATCTCAATTCCAATTCCGATCTATCTATAACTTCAATTTTCTCTCCGATTCACTGCATTTTCCGATTCTCCTCGATATGGAAGTGAAAGCTATGTCCGTGTTTTTTGCAATTGTTGCGATTTTGTCGGCGGTTGCTTCCGCTCAGGAACCGACATTGGCTCCGGCACCGTCGCCGGACCAAGGCGGCGCGTTTTCACTACCGATTTCCGGTGCTATTATCTGCTCCTCGCTGATCTTCTCTGTTGCTGCTCTTCTCAGGAACTAGATAGATCGCTCCATCCATTGATTTGATGACTATTTAATTATCTGCGTTACCGCCGGTATTTATGTAGATAAATGCAGTTGTATTTTGAATTTTAATGCTTGAGTGAGAAATTTCTTTTTTTTTTTCCTTTTCTTCCTCTATAGCAGGGTTTATTATTCTTGGTTTTTTTTAAAAAAATAAAATAATTATTGGTTTGGGCATAATGATGAGTTCATCTTTTTGTATTAAATTCGCAGTATTTCGTAAATCATGAAGTAAATATTTGGAAGTATTAACTATATATCTCGAAAACTCAACCAAAAAATGTCTTATATTAATTTGATTGGATAAATAAAAAAATACAACTAAACCAATCTCTCTCTCGATTAAACGAGAGTAGCTTGTAGCTTTTGATGAAACAAATGATAAACGGGAATTTTGATGATACGTTGATAATAATGCTCAACTAAATTCATTTTGATGGAGAAAAAGTAGAAAGGAGTTATTGAACAAAGAAGAAAAATTGTCCCTAATCAAACATACAATTTTAAATTGACACATTTACTAAAAAAAAATAATTATTTATATAGTGAGTTTATCATTTTATTTTTATTAATTTTGAAATAGTAGTGAATCAAGTTAAAACTTTTTGATTTTGAAGAAGTTCAATATTTTTCAAATTAATTAATTGAGTATATAATAAATAAAAAAATATTTGTTCTTTCTTAAAATAATAAAAAAAAAGTTGACAAGCAATTAGGGACAGAGGAAGTATGTTATATCACGGACAATAGTTCATGAACTAAAATTTTACTATTGGTACTGAAAATTTTGTTTTGAAAAAATTATGCGTTTTGGCCAAAGTTAGTCTTTTTTAAAAATGATGCAGAATGCAGAAGTATTTTTTTCTGTTGTTGTAAGAAGCTGAAAAATTTCTGCTCCTTGAAAAAAAAATAAAAAACAAAAAAAAAATTTAAATCAAGGCTAAAATATTTCTTTCATATATACATATTTATTAATATATTTTTTATGTAATTAATTAACATATTTCATATGTTTAGTTAAATTTTATTTTTCATGTTTATATAATAAAATTTATATTTTATTTTACTTTTTATATATTATTATTTTATATTTTACATACTATTTTACTTGTAATTTTACAGAATTAGAAAAAAAGATGATAACAATATTTTAAGAAATAACAAGTAAATATTTCAATCCTCTCAGAAAAAAGGTATAATATTGACTGAAAATTTAAATATGTACATTTAAAAATAACTGTTTAGTCAACTTTTTTAGAATAGATATTTAAAATAGTTTCTCTTTAAAAGATAATCTCAATATTAGAAGTAGATTAATAGTTGTTATTTCCTTGTAATTTTACTCTTAAAATTACTTTTTTTAAAAGTTGCATCAAATTAAAAAACACTTTTTGAATGAATTAGTCAAACACAAATTAATTTATTTTCAACAACACTTTTCTAAAAACCATTTTAATAAAGTGGTTCTAAAAATAAGTCATTTTTAACAGCAATGACAAACAAACTAATATTGATTCTTTAACTATAAATCATTACTCTGTAATATAATCTCAAATCAGTTAATTACTATTTAATTGTCGTTGATTTGATCAATATGTCCTTTTCTTCATCATTAACAATTTTGTCAAATTCCACAACACCAGTGTATGTATCTCTCAAAAAGAAAAATTAAAAAAATATGGTCATACTTGCCATTGTTATGATTTCTAGCAAAGGCAGAAAATTAAGGTAAGGATATTATTTATTAAAGAGAAAAATGCAAATATACTCTATCATAAATGGTATGGAGATATCCTCCGTTATACTTAGGGACATGGTTCTCCTGCCGTCAAAAAACTAGAGCATATATGTCTTTCACTCTAACGAAACACTAAATAGGAACACGTGACACAATCTTATCCGTTGATAAATATCGAATCGATGGATAATATTACGACACACGTGTTAATACCGTAAAGTTGTAAGGAAATCTTTACAAGGTTTTTTACGTTGATGCAAAGTTTTTTTTGAACGTGAAAAGGGCATACACACTCTAAGTTTGGACGGTTAGCGACATGTGTCAAAAGTCGGAAGAAAAGTATTTGATACGAAAGTTCGAAATACTGTATATCACAGATTTGGAGAGGCCATTTTGAAGTAGAAGATTAGTTAAATAGTTTACCGCCAATAAACAAAAACAGTGAAACATTTATAGACAAAATAGTAGAAAGAGGAATACTTACCGCCAAAAACATTTCCCTGCTCCTTTTAGTTTTTTTTTTTATATTATATTATATATGATGCTCTTCACAATTGCAAGTATACTTATTTATAATCTCTAATATACACAATCCATATGCACTTTATCGTCGTACTTTTTTTTAATTATTTTTTTGTGGAGGGGATAGGTTGTTCCATACACATGCATCCATGATTATACAAGCAAGTCCCTTGTGTCTGGAATGCCGTGTCTGCACCTCAACTCCCAACGCATAATTAACCAGCACTGGAAACAGAAACAAGCCATTTACTATAATTTTAAATCAAATAAAAGCATGAAAATTAATACAAGTACATAAAATATTAGATCAGAACTTGAATAGAAAGGACGTCATATTTAATATAAAACATATTAAAAAATTCAAAACAATTTAATATACTGAGGTGAACCACATTAATGATTTCAGTTCATTAATCAACTTTTTTGTTGTGTTTTAATGTTATGTCGCCATAGAGTAGCTTAAGTTACAATCGTTTTAACAATATAGCTAAATTAGTAACGGCCATTTTGTAAAAAAAGTATTGTAGAAGTACTAACACTTTAAAATCTAAATTAGTAAGTTTATTCAATACTAGAGCTTAAACTTTTATTTTTTAAGTATTAGTGACATGACTTAACTGAATTGTTTGAGCAGAGAGGAGAGAGAGTTGAGGCAAGGCCAAAATCAAAGCTTTGGACCAAGTGAGCTTAGAGCCCAAGCATACTTCTGCCTAAAGACGACCCCGTTTCCCCTATTTTATGGTAACTGACCCAAACTTTCCCTCTTCCAAAAACAAGGTTCTGAGCCACGAGAGGCACCCGAACGCTATAACACACGCAAGACGAGTGAGTCGGAGCCCGTACCCATAGCTAGAAACATCAAGGGGGGGCTTAACTTTGCAGTATTTTCTTTGGACAGATAATGCTAATACTAGGCTGGAGAGCTTCTTAGGGGAAAGCAGCTTCGTCTAAAAGGGTGCTCCAGCTTGGCTATTGTCCAGTTCTAGACAAGATCAGAGAGCTAGCGCTATTTCATTGAAGGTCAGATGCTAGCCCTAGATGGCGAATTTCTTAGGTAAAAGAGTCTAGTCTGAAAGAATCTAGAAGATGCAAAAGTCAATATATTCACAGTTTCCGGAGAAGCTAATCAAGATTCAATATGACCAAGGAAAGTGATCATGTCTTACCTCACAAAATTCAATAAATCATGTAACCACATAGAAGGAATGTAAGTTGTTTCCGACTTCAACCCTGCAGTCAGATAATCAGAAGAATGCTCAGAATGAATTGAACACTGTTGTCACTTACACATCAAGCAAATGGTTGCTCATTGAAGGCTATTGTAGAACAGGCTATGAAAAGACATTAGAAGAATTCTAAATTGGAAGGATAAAAGAAAAACATGGAATGGATGACGGCAGAATAAACAGTAAATAACCGCATGAAATATTGAGTTGGAATGAAATTATTTTTCTTTGTTTACATAAAATTACAAAAACTAACCCTTTGAAATCCTTCTACACGCAAAAGTTACCACCAAGTAAAAGAAAAAGAAGAAAATATGTAAAACTCGAACTTACCCTGATATCGTTATAAGCATTTCACAGCTCACCTTCTTCTCAAATTGCCAAGGAGGTCTGAGAGCCTGAAAGTAACAGTCATAAGCAAGAATATCAGTCAATTACGAACCAAAAGAAATAGTAAACACCCGTGACCATTGTTTCACATAGTAAGAAAAAAATGAAGAAAAGCAGATTGGAGAGGAGGTGTCTAACGCTTAATATTTTTACAAGCCATCACTGTTCTTCATTTTTCAATTATGCCAAGATGATGCGGTACCACTTCCTCCAGACGGCCATCACGGTATTGATGCTGCAATGTGGACCATAACATCCATAAGTAAGCATTTTGAATAATATACAAAAGACTGAACCAAAACAATACTAGAGATAAGAAAAACAAATAAAAAAAGATAGATCAGAAAAGAAAATACTTTTTAACTTGATTAATATATAAGACTTCCTCTGTGAGAAGTACATAAAGTTTTATTGGAAACATCCATTATGGAAGAGAACAAACCCTTGTGGCTTCAATAGCTACAAACTATATTCAAAATCAGATGCTAAGCATTTCTGCATGACCTTGACCTCTAAACCGATCTGTCACTGAAGCCTGACACCCTCCTCTCTCAATAAAGAAACCAAAAACCAGATGAACAAGGCAAATATGAACTGTAGTGAAATGGAGTGACACGATACAGTCCTGAACGGGAGTCATCACTATATTATTAGCACATACATTCCAATCTATAAGTTAGATCACGTTTGAACCAGACGCTCTTCAAACACTATTATTCTACTTCAGTGTCATTCAATATTTCAACTGAATATAAACGACAATCTTATACTTAAAAGTATATATAATTAGAATGTCTCGGGAAAAATATACTACTGAAAAGAGCTAAGACAACAAGCACAACCTTCATTAAAAGCAAGTGTAATTACAAACAGTCCACATTAAATGAGTTTTAAGTGTTCTATTTTTTTTGCTTGACAAGTTATTGGAAGTGGTTATAAATGTATATCTCAAAGGAACACATGTATAAGCATGAGCTTGTGGAATTGATGCACAACACTAAAGGTTAGAAGGTAACAAGGCATTAGAGATCAACAATCAATCTCTTCGTTAAGCCTTGATCCGTCAATCCAACACTACAGTATATAATATTTTTTTTGGTTTCTTGGATAATCTTATTATCTTATAAATGACGCAAAGCAACTACACAAAGAAAGAGATTTTCCTAACAGACTACACACTATCATTTGATTCATTGAAAAATCAAACATCTTGGAAAATAGCATCAGATCCAGCAATCCAATGCTATAGCTTCCTCATTCGTCATCATACATCATACACCATTAAATTATGAGAGTGGAAAAACCTATGCTGGATGGTATGTCTATAAATATTTGAAAGTACCTTAGAGAGGTTGAAGTAGCATGGCTAACCAAGCTATTACTTAACAGAAAGGAGTCGTTTAAGCACACACACACATATGCATATATACTAGAAAGGGGAAGCCCATGCTTTGCACAAGCCCAATCATCATTATTTGAAATTCGTAAAATTTATTTGTGGACTTTTAATTTTTCAAATTCAATAATATTTGTTTTTTTTCTATATAATATTAACAATCTAACATTAATATCGAAATAAAAGATAATTTATAGATAAAAAGATGGACAAACAAATCAAAAGTTTAAATTTTATAACATCATAGGTATCTGCTACACTTAATTAAGTAGTACTTATTTAATATGTTTTTTATAGAAAAAAATAATTTATATAGATAGTTTTTTTTATAATAATAATATATCTTTTTAATTATATAAAACAAAATATTTTCAATGAATTTTTAAAAAAAAAAATAAGAAAAAGATGAAATAGCTAAAATATGAATATGAACCCCAGACCTTGTACTTAAGATGTTAGGCTTAAACCAGTTAGCCAAGCAGCTCAATATAAAGATCAGCACACATTTGAAGCTGACATGTTGACGGCCAGCTGTGTGCTTATTCCCTTTATATATATATATAGAGAGAGAGAGAGAGAGTACATTGGTTCTGATGTGCATGCACAAATAGATATTTCAATTGTAGTGCTCAATTTATGAGTCAAATGATGGGACTTCTGGAAAGAATGATCAGGTATCGGCTTTGGAATATAAAGAATGAATGAATCATCTATAACAATCCATACTTTTACTATAAAGCTTATGGAAATTTCTGGAGAGAGAAAAAAGGATGTAGGCAAAATCATATTTTTTCTAGAAAAAAACATACGATGGAGAGCAAAGAGGAGGAGTCAATGAATGTTGGAGAAGAAGGGTGACCATCCGGCCCATCTCACGCACCTCGACTAATTCCACGGGATACATGTCATCTCCTACCAATAGGTAAGGCTAGAACAAAATGGGAAGAATCACCTAGTGTTTGTCTCCTCTGGGATTCGAACATATATATATATACATATTTATATATATCCTAAAGATGTCCACAATGCTATAGCAAGAAGTGTAAGAACAATGAGAAGGGATAGAAAGGAGCTTCTCCAGCACACCTTCATAATATAAATCTGATTTAAGCCTATACTTGGTTATTCTGATAATGGATGATCCAACCATCGGTTCTCACGATAGGTTTCATGGTCCATAATTCACAAATCATATTATGTCAATTAACAAGATAAGCGAACAAGTCAAACAAACGTTGGATCAATAGAGAAACACTGTAGAGAATAAGGGTTTTAGGATAAAACAGAACCAAAAGAAAAATATTCACTCCAAGTTGGCTATCAACCAGGCAAGGAAGGGGATTCAATTTGTCCAAAAGTTTAATATGTCAATGGGATTAATTTTCTTGTTTTACACATATATAATATTTTAAATCCCCTTACTTTTAGAGAAATACAAGTTTTTAAAAAGTTTTTCTTTTACCTCTCTCTAGGAGCTCCCACCTTTTTTTTTGCTACTTGTGACTCGAACAACCAATAACTTAGGGGGGGGGGGGGGGGGGGTTGGAGGTGGAGGGTCTAAACTCAGCAACTCCCTCTTGTCATAGAAATACAAGTTCAAATCCCAAATGTGGCATTTTTGGATTTTTTGAAACTCTTGTCAAATTTTTTGGCTCTACCAATGGTCAACAAATTTATTAAAGGCTCACTTAATACCTGAAGCTCGGTGTGCTTTGGCGCAGCTCAAGTACCCACCCCCCAAGTCGCACCCACAAGTGTCGGTTAACTCTATTGAAACTTCCATTATTTCAAAAGGAGATGGTCATTTTACCAGAATGGCAACAAATCACTTGACATCAAATTCTAAAGACACACAGACATCATAACATTTGTACCTTGTAGAAACAACTATTTCCAAATGGGCAAGTCCCATTGCCAAAGTCATAATGCTTGCAATCAATAGACCTGAGCTCAAAAATTGAAAAACAAAGATCAAGTCAGAGAGAAAAAGACATTAAGAGAAAATAATCTTTTCTTTCCTTGAGAACAAGGGGAAAGGGGGACATTTTATAAAAAAAACAAGCTTAAGAAACACAAAGATACATCACCAGAATAAATTAGCCGGACTAGTTTGATGTGAAAAATAAACAAATTATCAAGTATAAAAATATGGAGTTCTTCTAAGAATCCTAAACTTAAAAAGTATAGTTAGAAAGTAAACGTGCTATACTCTGAGAGTTTAGACTACAAGCTAACAGTTCATCTATTTTTTTGGAAAATTGTTGAAAAGAAAAATTGAAAATGCCTTTGAGGTAACAAATTTATTTTCATTATACAGAATTTCAAAAAGATTGAATGCATAAAACACAGTAATCTAAGAATAATGAGCATTTTCCTCTTTGGACAAAGTAGCAGCACTCGCCAAATAAATCAAAAAACATATGAGACTACGAATCAGGTCAGTTCCAAGCTGAAACCAAAAAGGAAAATGATGTGTCATTTCATATCCTAATGGACCTTTGTATCCATCTAAAGGGAGATGAAAGTGATAAGAGGAAGTTTTTGCTATTCAGTCGGTATGTAGCAGAGAAACTGAAAGGAGGAGGTGGGAGCAAAAGCTGGTGCGAAGAACCTGTTTGTAATTCCGAAAAGAACAAATACTTGAATAAAAAAATGACACTGTCAATGACAGTATGACACACTTCCCTTTTTTCCTACTCATACTCAATTTCAAAAAAATTATCATTCCTCTCCTTTCTTTGCTTCTTTATGGTGTTCCCTTTCTCCTTCCTTTCAATCCAGAATATCTAAGAGAGTTCCATTGGGCTCATAACAATGAATACTGTTCTGAAACTTAGACAAAACCCTATAACCCACAACATTATGAATTGACTTTTCAGATCTGACTACCACTAAATGAACATAATTGTTATCAGGAAAAAAGATTTACATTTTTTGGAATTGGAGAAATCCCCGAAGAACAATAGGCTCGTGGTTCAAAACTTGATGGGTAATGGGCCAGCCCCTCTACTCTTCCCCACTTAAATAACAAACTTTTGGTCTGCGTAAAGTTCAAATCTGTAACAGTTGTCCGACCAACACCTTGGACCAAAGTTCTCAAGGTATCATCGCTAAATAGAATACCCCCTTATGAATCCCAACCGGACACCTGAAATCATATCAATAGATTCTCGTACCAAAAATTTTCTAATACAACTAAAAATTGTGTCGAATATGTTTAATGCATGTATTGCAACTGCAATTATATTCACATAAAATCTTTAAAGAAATTTCCATGTTTATTGCACTTAGAGACAGTCACATCCATGCTTATAGTTCTAAAAAGCCACTCAGGTAAATAGAGATCTAAAATAAAAACAAAGAACATAAAATAGAGAAGGGGAAAGATGAACCTGAGTTTGGCTTTATAGCTGTCAAGGATAATTTGTTTTTCTTCTTTTGTGGAGAACCAAGTGACACTTGGAATGACAAAATATGAAAGCTTCCGGCAAACGGGGCAGGTCCTAAATGTCGAGTTAATATCAACCCCAGAGGAAGGGGTACCACTGCGCCAATTCCTGATACATGTTATACAAAATGGATGATCACACTCAAAAAGGATCCCGAACTTCCGCTCTGCTGCAGTTGTCTTAGAGAGTACCCGTTCAAGACACACACTGCACTCTATTTCTTGACTATGCTTCAGTAACTCAAGGCGCTTTTGCCTCTTCTCACATATTCTTATATGTTCCTCTCTTTCCTGAGGCCGAAAGGGATGCAAGCAATTCTTTGCACATATTGGACATAAATCTCCATGAATATAAGGACAGTTCTCTCCCCGTGGACATTTACCAGCAGCAGCAAGAGAGCAAATTGATCGATCAGCTGGATTCATCCTCTTTAACTCGACAATATTATCAATAACTGCCGCATCATGATGCTCTGAATTTTCACTCCATACAGGCTGGTTCGGAGGGTAAAAAGGTCGGCCTGAAGCCAAATACTCGGAAGAAATGCCTGACAAGATTCCTGTACCATCTGCTAGCATTCCAGGGGAGAGGGTGGTGGGAGGAGAAGCTGAAAAAAGATGTTGAGCTGGAGCTGACGAAGATGGAAGTGAATGTTGTTCAGAAACTTTAACATGTCTGTATCTACACCTGTTGCCATAGGCACATAATCCTTTCTGGTAGTATGTGCATACCTACAAAAATAATCCAAGTAAGAGTTACTAAATAGTGAAGTGGCCAATCAAAACTATGATTGAAAAACTATAACGTCCAATACATTACATTGTTTGGAGGATCTTTCCAATGATGTGAGAACTCACAGTACTCTCCTTTCAGACATGCACCATTTACAAAGAACTTACAAAGAACCCTGGAAAATATATAAGCATATTAAGTGCATGCAAATTCATTTTACAAATTAGAATTAACAATAAACTTTGCTCATCAACTCTTTTCTTTTTTTTTTTTGATAAAGTTGTCAATTTTTTTTCCCAAAAAATTTTTTGCGTTCGTTGGGATCGCTATGAAAAGTACACATGATCAGCAAATGCCATAATCACTTCAGAAATCCCTATTATTCATAAAACTCTTCTCCTCAGCTAATCTTAAGAATCAACATCAGAAAAAATAGTTCAGAAATTTTTCGTAAAACGTCTTCTCAGCTGATCTTAGGACTTAACAGAAAAAAACAAAAATATTTAATGAAATTCCATTTAAATTTAACTTTCTCCTCAGCTAATCTTAGGAATATTTCTAATAACCTTCACATCTTCCATCCAAGTACCTCCTAAAACGCAAATTCCCACAGAATATTTCTAATAACCTTCACATCTTCCATCCAATCACAACAGAATAAATCTCCAATTACAGATTAATCGCCGAAACGCCAGGACCGCCCCTACCCCCTATCGCGCTACTCTCCTCCCTGGACACATCTATCAAAGTTATCCGCCCCGTACCAAACCCTCCCATTTTACTGTATTCACTCAGCTTTATCCTAACTCCTCCCGACCCTCCTACTTTTCCTCTTCACCCCTCCTTATGACCCACCCCCGACATCCACTCTTGGCAAAAGGTAGGCTGTGTCCCTCCCTTTTCCTGAGACACGGATGAAGAGGACTCGCTTTAATCTCCACCCAAAAATCTCTCGCACCGTTAAGATGAACGCTAACCGAAAAGAAACAATAGAAAGGACCGATACTAATCGTCAGAATCGCAGAACAATTTTACAGTTTTGAGATCATTCAAAATGAAAAGGCGATTCGTAAAAATGATTACCTTCTCGACATGGCATGGAATCATGAACTTGGCAATTGTTGATGAATTGAAAAGCCAGAGCGAGAATAGAGCGATTCGCTCCCTCGCTCTGGCTCGTTAAAGGAGGCTAGGGCTTTTGCTTTTGGCGGTTCGATCCCACTACTAACTGCTCAGGGTAGAGATACACTACCTTCTTCTCAACCTTCCATTTTATGGTTTTTTTAAATTTTTTTCAGGTCTGCAGTCTCTGGACCTTGGGTTGCAAAATGAAAACGAAAACTATTATAGGCTAAAAACAATTTTAAAATTTTCAAAATTTTTTTTTAAGTATTTTTAATTTATTCTTTTAAAGTTATCATAATAAAAATTAGTCATAAGTTAGAATCTATAACTTTCGTAGAACTATAATATTTTTGTGGCTTGAAAACGAAAGATGAGATAAAAATAAAGATTGAGGAGTCCATTAGTTGTTGAAATGTTCTTCTACATATAGATGGATCAAATCAATAGATATTGCTTATCAATTATAATCATATTAACTTGTTATGAAATTGTTAAGATATCGATTTATCGATTAGTGATTGTTATCGAGTTAATCGTTAATCGTTAACAGTTTATACAATTTTCATTGTGAATCTTTGACTAAGAGTACGCACCTAGTAGTCAATGATAAACTTTTCCCTATTAGCCCATTACTATATAAAACACTTAATAAAACTCCGTATTATCATGTTAATGTTGCCAAATTGATAAACTCAAAAGAATTCCTCATAATAACCAAGTCGATGAACTATAAAGAGAAATCATTACAACACTACTAATAGAAAATTATTAATGATCATGAGATCATTATTGAAAAAAAGAATTCATTGCAGATTGTAGTATTGCAAAATTGAAGACATATCTCATATGCTCACTCACTGTAATGACTTAAAGTAGGGGAACCAACTATTTGAACCTTAATTTAGACACTTAGAGAATGATATTCAATATAACTTGTCTGCGTGGGAGCAGTGACAGGGAATTAATGAGTGATGTCCAAGCTTAAAAATATAGTTGTGAAGTTTGAGTGTCAACGATAAAGTCACTGTAATGAGATTGAAGTGTAAACCTAAAGGATAAAAGTGTCTAAGACCTTAAGTAATATAAATATAATTTATTAAACTTTTATCATATTATCGGGGCACTCAATTAGAAATATGATCAAATCGAGACCCAAATTCATAAGTCGATAAAAAATTTATAGTAAGTCGAGATCAAAACTGTTAAGTCATTAATCCGAAATATTTACCCAATAATCAAATTATTGATTCAAATTATGAGTTTCGATTTGCATTTTAAACTACCCTAATTTAAGACATTGTTTTGTGTAATTTCACTGTTATTGTATACAACAATTTGAATCGACATAAAGTACATGTGATTACTGGTTGAAGTGAATTATAATGATGATATACCATCTCTAAAAGCTTTTATTTAGATTCTATTTTTTACATAATTTTTATTATTATTTTCTTCGTTGCCTATCTCATTTTCTTTGTCCAAATTAAATCACAAAATAAATATGTTTTCTAATTCTTGTGAGCTTCTAGGCCCTTCTTTTGATTTTTATTTTAATTTCTGCCTCCAATTTTATTAGAACTGTTTCAATGTCAATAGTTAATTCTATAATTTCGGTTCAATCAATTTATTTTGATAATACTTCTTAAATTCTTATTCCCTTTTTTTTGTGTAATTATAAAAAGACGTGCTAACTGCATAAATTTCTTAACGGAATGAATTTTCAGCTTATCACGTGAGAAAAAAAATAAAATGGGTAAAAGGTCAAATATGCCCCTGTACTATTAGAAATAGTTTAAAGCGTAAAAGAACAAATATATCCGAACTATTACAAAAGGTATGCAGATACCCTCCATCATACTTTTGAGATATATGTGTTTTTACCGTCCAAAAACTAGAGCATATGTGCCCTTCACTTTAATAGAAAACTAAATAGGTACACATGACATAATCTTATCCGTCGATCCGATATTTAATAAATATTGAATCGACGGTGAATAAGATTATGACACATGTATGTCCGTTAGTACAAAGGGTATATCTGCGCTAGTTTTTGGACGGCGGATCAACAATGTCATAAAAGTATGATGGATGGTATCTGCATACTATGTATGATAGTTCGGGGATATATTTTTTCTTTTTCTCTACTTTAAATGTATTCCTTATTATATTTTTGAGCCAAATATACCCCTTATGTTATACTTTTGATTCAAATATACTCCTCATGTTATACTTTTGATTCAAATATACCCCTCTCATCATATTTTCACACAAATTTATCCTTCATTTCAACAGAAGGACCAGGGCGGATCTACTCAATGCGGTGGGGGTGTCACGCCACCCACAAACTTCGACGGAAACTTTACGTATATATAGGTCTATATATGCAACATATAGATAAATGCTAAACGTGTCACCCACAGTATAAAAGTGCTCTGTGGTGCTAATGGTTAAAGGGTTAACGTTTGGGCCTGAGGTTGGGGTATCAAATCTTCTAGATATATTTAAATCTTTTTCTTTCTAAAAATTGCTGGAGCGTTTATCAGCTTTTCAACTTTCTTTTTTTTCTTTTAAACGTTGTTTCAAAGTATTTTGCTACTTTTTTATGTTTACATATTTTATAATTTATGAAATTTTAGCTTAATGCATCATACTTTTAACATTAGTACTTATTTTTATATTCTTAAAATTATTTAATTACTAAAAAGATTTGTCAATAACAAAATAAACAATTTTTTTATTTTCATTATCTAACAATTAATTTCCTTGAAAGTGTAACACAAAATTTGTAACAAATGATCTTAAATAAATAGTTAATTGTATTTTCTTTATGATCACTTAAGACCACACGACCACAAAAATAAAGTTACTTAACTAATACAAAAAAACAAACGGGTTATTAATTTTATTTTTTTTCTCTTCTCAATATTTGATAATTCCGTAACATTTAAAGTGCATTAAATATACTCCAGATGATATAATGCAAAGATCGTCTTGACAAATAATTACATAAGTCTTGGTACAATTTTCATGTAACCCAAAATCGGAAATTATTCATAAACTGCTATAGTCCTACATATATACATATTCTCTCGGTTATATGATATCTATTTATCTTGAAATTCAAGCTATGTGAGGCCCTCAACTCATTAACTTTTTTCGTAAACAACCTTCAGACACTTTTTGAAAAAAAATACAACTGTTGTTTATTTCTATTTTATTAATTGATTTGTCAAATAGATCGAAAGACGAATAATTTAAATTAAACGTAAAACTAATTTAGATGATGTATCTACTTAGCATCCATGGACTCTAAATCGTGAATCCGCCTCGGAGAATGACACATGTCAAAGCTCAAAATGAAATGACATGCCCAAATTCTAAATACTTTTCTTTTTTGATGTTGAAACCCACCCGTTTAACTGGATCTAATCCATTTTATTTTCATTTTCTTTCTTCTTCTTTTTTCAATATCCAAACCTTCAAAACCTTACACTTTTACAATTTACACTGGGTTTCATTTTCTTTTTTAATTTTGCACTATTTTTTTCATTTGATTGTTTGTTTGTTGGACAGTAACAAAGACGGTCCTGAATTTGGAGATTGTCATACGGTTATTATTCAGTAGTCACTGAATTTGAATGTGAAAATATTATACACAAAGGGAAAAGGGTCTGATATATCCCTCAACTTTGTCATTTAGAGCTGATATAACCCCTTATTATGAACGGGACTCATATATACCCTACTGGTAAAACAAAGGCTCACATATACCATTTTTCCTCTAACAGACATTTAAAAAAAATAATTTTATATAATTTTTTTTATTTTTTCTTAAAAATTATTATCTCAGATGAGTACATTTAATCTCGTCAAATATATTATTTTTTTTTTGACTTTTTTTTGTTTCAATGACCTAATATAATTATTAATTTTGATAATCAAAATGTATTATGTTCACTAATTTTCTTGTAAAAACTTATTCTGATGATCAAATTTTTCTTCGATACGAAAAATTAAATTACAATACACACAAAAATAGTGAATTTTTAAGTCTTTAAACTAAGGAATGAAAGAGAAAAAAACAAATAAGAACAAGAAATTCAAATAATTATATAAAAGAAGTACAAAAATAATTTATGTATGAAAAAATTAAAATACCTTGAAACTTTGATAGAAGAAATCATATTATACCCTAAATAATTTTTTTAACAAATAGAAGTAATAAATAAAATTAAAACTAATTTTTTAAAATCCGTTTAAAATAAATGAAGGGTATATGTGAGCTATTTGTTAACGGCAGGGTATATGTGTTACCAGTTAAATCACGGGATAATTAGTAACAAAATATGACGAAGAGGGGTTATATTGCTCGAAAATAGAACGAGATATATTAAACTATTTCTAATAGTACAGGAATATATTTAACCTTTTTTTTTTTGAAATAAAATTATATATTAGTATTGTGTATAATTGAAACAAGGCTAAATTCAAATATTTTAAATGATCATTCATCAGAATAAGACGTTCGACTTCTTAAACAGATGCAATTGAGAAAATCATCATATTAATGCCTTAAAAATTACCAAATATAATTACGGACAAATTTAAAGGATCGTATTTGTGTTTTACAAAATAGGAAATATGACATGGCACCATAAACCATTGATGATTGGCTACAACTACAATTGGCTTGTTTCACTAAATGGATAAGATACATATTTTTTAAAATGACAAATAATAGCCTATCCCCTAAGCCAAAAAAATTTGACAAACAATCCACATGGCAAGTATTCTCCACCCCTCATCCCTCCTTTCCTCCTCCTCTTCCACCACCACAAAACCACCAGTATCACCACCCTTTTCCAGACCCCAATCCACCTTATCACCACCCTCTAAACCCCTCTTAACCACACTAACCGCCACAGCAATAGCCACCACAATACTAACAACCTCTCTCCCTTCTTTAGCAGATTCCCCCTCCAGCTTCAACATTTACTACGGTACAGCTGCTAGCGCCGCCAATTACGGCGGCTACGGAGGAAATTCCGATAAGAAGGCGTCGGCTGAGTATATTTACGACGTCCCCGATGGATGGAAAGAGCGTCTGGTGTCGAAAGTTGAAAAGGGCACAAATGGAACAGATAGTGAGTTTTATAACCCGAAGAAGAAATCTGAGAAAGAGTACCTTACTTATCTTGCTGGGTTTAGGCAATTAGCGCCTAAAGATGTAATTCTGAATAACTTAGCTTTATCTGATGTGAATTTGCAAGATTTAATTGCTAATGCTGATGGGGTTACTTCAGAAGAGAGAAAAGATGAAAATGGGCAACTGTATTATGATTATGAAATTGATGGTGTTCTTGGTCATAGCTTGATTTCTGTTACTTGTGCTAATAATAAACTGTATGCTCATTTTGTCAATGCCCCGGCGCCGGAATGGAAGAAGGATGAAGGCATCCTGAGGCATGTCCATCAGTCTTTTAAAACTGTTGGGTAATATGAGATTGTAATTGTAACTGTCCATAGAAAAAAAAGAGTTTCGGAATTTGTAATAGATGAGATACTTCAATTTAACACTATTTACATCATATGATTTGGTATCTGGTTGTTTTTGGGTGGTTGGGGTCTCATTCTGTACATACCTTGAAAATGAACTTGCATCTTGTATGCAGCGTTCACCAATCTGAGAGCATCTTGGTTGTTTCATCTTTGCTCCCTAGTTAGCGATAATGTCTGCTACGTGCATCAAAGTTCTCGAGCAGTAAACTTAATCTCTTCCACCAGAGAGGTTCAGAATTGAGCTTAACGGATCCATTTTGTCCAGTTTTTGTAGATTCTATCCAACTATACAGAGTGTCCCGAGTTGCAAAAAGGATTAATGAAAGAAACAAACTTATGAACACATTGCACTGCAGTTGACAAGCCAACAACAACATCTAGATAGCAAATTGGCCTATAAGGTAGATGCATCCTCCCACGTCCAGAAGTTGAAAGTCGCAGAAATGAGGATGTTGATATGAACGTGTGGGCATACTAAGAGAGATAAGATTAAAAATGAAGATATGCGTGATATTTGGAGGGTGATCCCCTGCAGATGCAGACTCAAGATTTAATTTAGTAAGTTCCATAATATTTCAAGTTAATATATGATAAAATTTGAGTTCATAGTCAAATATTTATAAATATAATTTTAATTGAATTCAAAAGAAATACTAACTTCTAATGGAGGCATTATCACCATACTATAATTGTTACTGTTTTGCTCTACTGTTGGCAAAGTTATAGGTTCTCTGTTGTTATCAGACTAGTTGCTAGTTTCCATTATGACTGGTAGCATGCAGTGGAACAGCTTCTGAAGCAAATTAAAGCCACTGGGAAGATGCAGGTCTGTTTTAGCATATGGTGTAGGCCATATTCCTAATGACATAACCTTCACCTTTAGGCAAACTTACCTTTTGCTCTATTTGACCACTATTGGAATGCCTCCCAGGTTCTTGCATTAAATATTTAAATTCTTTCTTTCACTTTCCTTCTTTTTTTTTTTTTTTTTATATAATCGTGGTGTCCGAGTTATCTTTAACACATGTTCTTTTACTCCATTGGTATTACTAGATTATAGGTCTTGGTGGTTCACAGTTAGGAGTTGATACCGTAATCTAATTAAAACATTTTGTTAATTCCCTTTGCATTTTTTTTGTTTGATGTACTCTTCAACGATGTGCATGGTTTTACCGGAGTATTGCATATGTAAATTGTAATCATCTCATGTGCAAGACATTTTAGTTATCTTCTTTTGATCTATCTCCATGATCTTAGTTTTTAAGGTCCATTTTTGAATGCGCGAAGAATGAACAAAGTTGTGGCCTTAATCTGTTGAAGGGAAATGTTGAATGTCATTACCCTAATCCAAACAAGTAGAGTGGCATGTATCAGCTGTCGCAAAACTTGTATTACCGGCAATTTTGCCTAATAGTCAATTATGAACTAACTGCTTCCCTCTTGTCTATTATGGTGCAATAACTGAGGAAGGATGCAAGCATAATCGTATACACGATTGGCTTTTTGATCTTCAACAACAGCACATCAGGAGTCGAAATCAAGAAACAGGTACATAATACATTTGAGTTTCTCTTCTATGAACACATCCTAATGTACTTCAACCATTTTACATATGCAGTACCACTTGTTGGCGACTAATCACTGTTTCGATTGGCTGCTGCTTTGTCTTTATATTTCATGTTTGAAACTATAGAGCATAGGTTTGTTACAATCCTCGCCGATTTGAATCTGATTTCAGATATACTGCAGTATGAAACACAAAGCTCAGATGACTGTTCGTCATAGTACTTCTTGGACGAATGGTTAAAAAATGGCCTGAACTTCAGAGTATCCAACATTTATGTGTTGATCATAGTTGTAATGAAAACATCACAATTCATAGGTAACCATAATGTTCTGCTCAGCTTCTTTTAAGCTAATAGGTTCGTCTGAACCTGTGAACCCCCACCTAGCTAGTGGAGCAGTCACTTTGGCTACTCCATGGTGCAGGGGTACTCTACATACCGATGAACGCGAACATTTTTATGTAGGTCCGAATAGAATTGAATGTACCAGATTTATATCAGGAATGATAGTTTGACCTTTAAACACGAAAACTATTTGTGGTTATGCAGGTGTAACGCTAACATCGTGTAATACTAGTAGTACTATGTATCATAACTTACAAATTTTCAGGTTTATAATTTAGGTTTCCAGCTTTGCTGATTGGTTGAAGAGAAGAAGTTCCCAATATCTATTGTCTTAAACATTTTAAAACTAACACTCAATTAATTTGACCAATAAGGTTGGATTTTGAAGGAAGTAATAATAGCGTTTATTAGCTATTTTTTTATCTGATTTTCTAAAAAAAAACTGCTATGCTAGAGTTATTGACACTCAAAGATAATATTTTTAAAATTTTTATGATAGTGAATATATTTGAGTTAAAGAAGTTGAAAAGTAGCTATTTTTGAAGTTTAACCCCCATTACACTATGAGACTAATGATTGTTTTAGGGTAACTTATTATGGCATAATGACTCGTTTTCTTTCCTTTTAGCCTCGTTTTTTACTAATACAACACTCTATCCGGGTAATGGATAATTAAAAATGTCCACTCTTTCAGTTAAGATTAAAAAAAAGATAATCATATCAAGGTAAAATATCATAATTCACCTTTTTACTATTTGAAAACAGTTTAATATTAGCTTATGTTAGTCTACATGTGTCCGAACGTCTCAAGTATATTAATAGTTTAAAGCAAAAATTAAATGAAATTTTAAACTTGAATTGTTAATAATTTTTATATAATTGATTTCTTCTAGTTTTCAATTGACAATATAATCATTCTTATTCTAAATTAGTTTTCATAAGATAGTACATATATGTCAAATTTCTTCTGAATAATTGACTCGTATCTTCATGAAAAGATTATAACCCTATTATTATTAAAAATGAGACCCCTTAAATTTGGGGGTCTAAGACACATGTCTTTTTTTAACACTGTCGAGTCACCCCTGCATATGTCCGTAAATGCTTTTTTATTAATTTCCCGTTATCCAGCATCCAGAGTATTAATATTAGAGTTCGACTAAATTTGTATTGGGGTAGAAAGTCTCACCATATCCACATTGGAGTGCGACTAAATTTAGATCCGTGCTAAAAACTCGAATTCGCGCCAGAAAGTCACGCCAATAATATTCATATTAAAGTCTCATTAAATTTAGATTTGTGCTATAAAGTCTAGTTGGGAGGCAAAACACTCCCTAACAAAAGACAACTTCGTAATCAATGAGATTCAACTTTATATTAAGGAGACTCAAATCCAAATCATCTGACTAACAGTAAAAAAAATATTTATCATTTCACGAAAATCCTTATCGTGTCGCTAATGCTATTCTATCAGTCAATATATACGCTTATAAAATTATAAAAGTGCCTCAAAATTTTCCCAACTCCATTCATTATATCCAAAATAAGATGTTTACTCATCACCCCAACAATAATAGTAAATATATAGAGAATATAGGAAATAAATTTGGGTGCCACCAAGTGTTGAATACAAGATGGTTAAGAAACTAAAATGAAAAAGAAAATACACTTCATCTCCAAATATTAACCCTCAATGAATAGAATTTTCTGCAATAAAAAGTTAAAAACTGAATTATTTATATGTCATCAACTTTTTCTGCAACCAACTCCCTTAGTATTATTACTGTATGTAATGTAAGAAACAAAATAACATATTTTTTCTCTCCTTTTTATTTCTAGTTTCCGTATTATATCACCTTTTTTGCTGCTCTTTTTTTTTCTTAAAAGAAAATATTGCTGTTCAGCCTGTTCTCTTTCTCCTTATATGCACTTTATTCCCTTTCTATATAGTAAAAAAAAAAAAATTACTTTACTTTAAAGAAATAAGTATTGATTTCCACATATTAAATCAATTTATTTTTCCTGAAATAAACAAGAAACAAAAAAAATTACATTAGATGCATGATATATCTATTCACTATTAAAAGTTATTGACATTTTATGATATGTTCGATGAATATTTCATGTATATTTCATTGAATTAGTGAGAAAAGAAAAAAATATTAGTGTTTTCACACAGAAAATTATGAAATTTTCAAGTATTTCAATGAAACGTGCGCGTTTTCCCGTCGAGCTGGTCCGGTGTTTGGAAAATCTTGTTTTATAACAGAATTTTCATTAAATTGATGTAAAAACATATTAATTAAAGTCCGACTAAATTCGAATTTATATCTTGCAAGGCCTATTTATGGGATGGCGTTTCTAACGAAATGTTTTTATTCCCAAAACTTTAATCCAACAATTTTAGTTAAGATGAAGAAATTTAAATCATAACCCATATTGTTATACAACACAAAGTCATGTTAAACAAACCTAATAGAAACGTTCTTCAAAAAAACATTTTTATCAACAGCTTAACAAAACGCACGCATAAGAAACGGATTCAATTGAATTTGATCTAAAGATTCAAAAGTCTTCTTTATAATCTTAAATTTCGTATCAAGTTTAATTATACCATTCTTTGTGAAACCGAGAGAATAGTATACTATTAGAAAGAGGAAGATTTATTTTCTTCACATGACAAACCCTAATTAACATATTTTGCCAACGCATATTCTCAACCTTATATTTTTCCTTACAATTAAGAAGAAAACTTAGTAAAACACTGAAATAATACACATCTTTATATTACACAGCTAGAAAGAAAAGAAAAAGTCATTTACACAAACCTTACATTTCTCATCCAAAATAAAATAAAATAAAAATAGAACAAACTTTAATTTGAATATCATAACAAAATCAAAGTCAACATATAGCTCGTTACAAAAGTCTTCGACCTTTAAAGTTCTTAGCACTGAACTGTAAACAACGATTTACATTAAATCTTGTTCAATCTCGGAGTTTGATTCTTCCTCTAGTTCTTCAAGATTAGGTACCCCAACTGCGCCATGACCACGTCCAAATGACTTAATATGGTCTTTTAGAGACCTCTTATGCTTAAAATCAGATCCACAAAGCAATACCAAATCTTACCACAATTCTTCTCATGAGTTCTCCAATCACCTTTCACAGCAAATGGCTTACCACATTTTCTACACATGAAAGGTTTAGCACCATGCTTCCTCTTGTAATGTGTTTGAAGTGTTCTAAAGTCTTTTAATGGCCTTGCTCTTGGATGATCAATGTTGTGTTTACAACCAGGTGCACAACAGTAACATGGTAGCCTTAACATTGCACTTGGTTGTGTACCTCTTAATGATTCTGGACCTTTTCTGTATTGAGATCCATGTCCCCACATATGCATCTAATTAACAAGATCAAGAAAAACTCTAGTTAGAAACAAATGTACTGATACGAATTTAAGTTATATACACTGATTGACGAGTAAGAGTTTTCTATTTCTTACTTTTGTAAAAGTGGCAATAATATAATATATTTAGCAGCAATAATATAATATAGGTTTTTTACAACCTGTCTTTCTATAAAAAAACTCATGTTCAACTATATGCCGCTAAAAGTTTTAGCAATTTTAGATGCGATAAATTAAATTTAAATGTTCATGTGGCAATGGAATATCTATGCCACTAAATGTCCCTTTTGCTATAATAGATTTTTAACATCATTAGTATATAGAACCAACAATGGACCTAGTTCCATAGAATCTAATGTGTTGACTCAAACATACTAAGTTGCAAACTTAGAAAGTTTATTTTAATTGACTTATCTTAATTGTTTTTTCAAGTCAAAAAAACTTTTTAAAACAGTTTTGTAATATTTACATAAAATAAAATATTTTTTTTAAAACATTTAATTTTAAGAAAAAGAGAAAGAGAGCCTAAAACCCATCCAGACAGTCTGATAGTAATAATGAGATAAAGCAATAGGGAAGACTGAGGAATCCAATTAGGATTGATAAAAAGTGCACAGTTTGAAATTTTGATGATAGGACAATTTCGTATATTTGAATAAAATTTCTGAGACCTTAAATATAAATAAACAAATTATTACATTATATATATATATGTATAACATTTCATACATCTGTCTCCAAGCGTCGAAAATAAGATTTCTTTAATGAATGGATCATCCAGAGTGTATTTGAGAGATTTTAGTCAAACAGTACATCATATCAAAGCATCTAATTTTGAAAACAGTCATCACAAAACGCGAACTAGCTTCAATATGAATACTACGACTACAGTCCGTCGTGCACGATTATTTAATGATTTCAGTTTTAGCGTCAAAATTATAAGAATGTTTGACTAACATTTAAGGCAGTAGTATTGAGCCAGGATTTCATTAAAAGGTTGCCAAAATTCGTAGAAAGAGACACGGAGTAGATGGAAGAGGTTTGACATTCTTATCTATATATACGTAAAATATTATTCTAACAAGTATTGAATAGTATAATTTTTGTTCGAAGGGGGGTTCAGATGAATCCTCTTGTTACCAAGGTAGCATCCCTACTGATTTTAAGAGATATTTTGTCATCATATTGACTAACAAAAAATTGCAATGTATAATAGTGTTGTTTTTTATATAATTTTTTAAATATCTCAATAGGGGGGTTAAAAATATTAAATGAATGTAATTACATTTTAACTTTACAAATTAATCAACTTAACTGTAAAAAGCGGTCAACATGACAAAATAAAAAGAACGGGAGAAAGTAGAAGTATATCGTTTCATTTTTAAGCTTCTAAACTCATTCTTGAATAAATCATACTAAAGAAAAAAAATACCAGAAATTCTCTCTTTTTTTTCTATATATTTGATAGGACTAAAAGACTCCTAAAATAGAAATCATAAAAAGGTAATGACATTTTTGAAACATTTTGTAGATAATCGTCACTCAAGTAACAGTTATTGTATCAAAAAATGTGAGATAATAATTGTTAGTTGAATGGTCATCATCTGACAGATCAACTCCGTAAAAAAAAAATTGAAATTAATGAAACTTGAAGGGTCAAATAGTTAATGAATAAAGTAAGTTAATTATTAGAACAAGAGTTATCTTGAAGTTGGGAGGATGACAAAAGGTGAAAAAGGTAGTATTAGTGTTAAGATTATTCATTCAATGCTAGGAGAAAGGAATAGTTATATTCTGCAAGAAATACTGAGAGTTTTCAGAAGTACCATTCAATTAAATGATACTATATTTTTATTTTTATTTTTTACTGAATTAATAGAAGAAATTAAAATTAAAATGTCCTGATACTCCTGAATCAGTAAAAAAAATTAACACTGAAAATCTTGTCAGATTTTAACACTGGAAAAATTGTCAGTTTCACATTTGACCATATTCACCTGGTAGCAGAAATTTGTGCACTAAATTGTTTGAATCGTCTCTATTACCCAAATACCAAAAAATATATGAATAAAAAAGAAAAGTAAAAGGAAATTAAGACTTTATTGAGGAAAAGCTAATGTAACCTAACTTTAAAATGCAAGTAAATTTGTCAAAAGCCCTAATTTCATGCATAAATAAGTGTGGTATTGAAGAAAAAAAGTAAATAAGAAATAGGAATAGATCACATGATTTGTGGTAGTTGTAATAGTAGTTTAGACAAAAAGGAAAAATGAAGAAGAAAAGTAGCTAGTTGAATGTGTATATATACTTATGAGTACAAAAATCCATAACAAATGGATAATAAAATGAAGAATTTTATGATGATATCATCAACAAAATCATTTTAACTAAGCAGTTGTAAATGAAACAAAAAATAAATTAAAAAAAAATCAGAATTCAACTTGTAATTGATTCAAATATACACAAAATTTTCCTAAAAAAGAAGTATAAATTCAAATTTAATGGAAAAAAAAAACAAAGATTGGCTAGCTAAGTCTGTACTGACATATATAGGGGGATGCAAAAAAATTCATTGGATTCAATTGAATTCAATTTTTCTCTTTTTTGGGGTGTGTGTGAAACATATAAATACACATGGAAAAAATTAATAAAATTTAATTTGTGACTATATTAAAATTAAAATGAGTTTTAGTGCTAATAAACTCAAAGATCATTAACCCATCAATTTTATTTATATAGAATTCTTTGGTGAACTTCTTGTGTATTTCATCCGAGGATTAAAATTGTATGGTTTGGACATATTATTTGTTGTAGTTTTAATCAATTATTACACATAAATTTATTGTTTCACATCAAAAGTACTGAGTTCAGATGAACTCTGTGTTTCAAACACTCTGTCTGCCACTATATCTCATGAGTACTCTATATCTCATGATAGGAGTTTAGCTCCCTTCTATGTATCATGTTTTGGTTTATTTATAAAAATAGAACAAAACTCCACCCAATTTTTCCTTTTGAAGAATTTGGGTGTTCTTTTTATACAAAATAAAATATATTAATTTAAATTCTGAATCCGCCTCTGTATCTAAGAGAAGTTGTAGTATACATACCTGAAGATTGTTGTATCTATTGAAAGTCTTGTAGCAAAGATGGCAAGAGAATTGTGTTGGACCAATGAGAATTTGAGAAGGAGTAGGGATCCAATATTGTCCCTTATTTAGTGTTGTTGATGATGTATTGTTATTATCATTAGAAACCACATCAAATTGATCTTCTTCTTTATTTCCTCCACTATCTACTACTCCTTCACATGAATTTGGAAGCCCTATATGTAGAGATACACTCACATTTTCATTATAATAATTAGTTGTAGTAGTATTTTCCTCATGAGAAAAAGTAGTAGTACTACTCTCACAAGAATACTTATTATTATTATTATTATTACTGAGAAGTGGAAGAGCTTCTCTTAGTGGTGGTGAAGAAGGTGCAATTTCTTTGTTGTAGCAAGATGAAATATATTGTTGATGAAGTGGAAGAAAGTTGAACCATCCTGTGAAGAAATTATAGTAGGGTTCTGTCATACTCAAAACTTAGAGAAAAAAATTGTTTTCTATGGAGTTCTATATATCTTGGGATTTCATGTATTTTGTAGACACTTAATTAAGTAGTATGTGTTTAGTTGGTACATGTATATTTATATATGAATAAAGAGGATTTATTGGGATGAGAAAATGGAGGATGGGTGAAGGGGAAAAGAAGAAAGAAAAAAGGTGAGGAGGAGGAGGTTGAAGGGAGGGGGGGGGGGGGTAACTTTAGCTACAATTGTGATAGTGAAATGAAAGAAAATACATTGTTTCATTTTAAGTGTCTTAGTTTAATGGGATATAAAGATGGAGCTAAAATCGCATATCTAGAGCAATTTTTATATTTGTATCGAAAAATTCATCAAATATATATATAAAAATTAAATTTAGAAACCAGCAATTACTACTCTCTCTGTCCATTTTTAGTTGTCATGTTTGCTTTTCGAAATTAATTGATAATTTTAAAAAGAGATTAGATCTACTAATTAATATTGTTTAAAACAAAAAAAATTAGATTGAATATTCAACATGTATACGAAAAAAAAAGTATTATAATTGCAATTTTTAATATCAAGTATTGAAAAAAATATGTCAGAAACTGTGATACATTTTTTTATAATTGACAAAAAAAATTATGGACTGGTTTTAAAAGGGATGGATTTTGTAATAATTACTAACACCTGATGTCCTTGGATATTTTTAGAATTTTGAAAGTTATGATAAAGTTTAAATTCTGACTTTGCTTAAAACTGACCACTAATTTGAAAAATAAGAATGATTTTTTAATCTCTATGATTTTAAAATCAAAATTTATATAATGTACTAAATTGATATTTGAAACCTGAGGCCTTAAAATGTCATATAACCTGATTATTTAAGGAAAATTCTTAAAATAGAAAGTAGAAAGTTATCATTTTTTTTAATAAAACTAAAAAAGAATATAAGACATGATATTTTTCTTTTTTTCATTAATCTCGCAATTTTTTTGTTCCTTTTTTTTTTTGGGGGGAGGGGGGGGGAGTCGATCCTTATTTTGAATTTTCATTTTCATTTTTTTCTTCATAACTTATTCTTGTAACTGTATTAATATCAATTGCCATGTTTAATTAAGTTTGTCATAATTTTTAGTACATTATTTAATTTGTTCTAGTTTATATGGTAACATTACTATTGGAGGAGTCAAAAATATTCTCCTTCAACCGCAATTTTGTAAAAAAAAAAAGAAGGTATTTTTAAATATTTTGAGTAACACAAAATTTTATTATGATCCATATTCTTATTTATATCCAACATTTAGTATTTTAATCCTCATGCATGTTCAAAACCTTTATGTGGATTGTGGAACATAGGATAAATTTTGTACTTTTGAAATATATTTTTCTAAAAGTATTATGGTCAATCAAATATCAATATATAAGACAAAAAGGATACTGTATAAAAAAAAAATTATTTTTTAGATAATTTTAGGAAAAATTTACTTTGTTTATGATTAAAGGCATCGAAGCAAATGTAGGTGAGAAGATAATAAAAGAAATAAAAGCCATAGGACAAAGTCAGAGACTACACCTAGCAGCTTGTCTCTTTCTTAATGAAAACTCTTATTACCATGTTGTTTCTTGTTTTAATTAATTAATTAGTTTACTATATACAAGAATAAATTAATAATAGGCTTTTAAAAGCAATGAACATTTTTTTTTTCAAGAATATTGAGCACTTACTTTGGATAGTGTGTCTACTGTTTTCTATGTGTTAGATTTTAGTTTCACATACTTAGTTCTTCAGTTACATTTCACTTGATTATTATTTATTTAATTTGCTCTATTAACAAAATTAATGATGTATGATGATAAGTAAATATTATACTAGAAGACGTTCAAGTTAATTCCCTCAAGCGACTATTTACTTTATATGATCAATATTTGATCAAGTAATTAAAGTCTTAGAAATATAAAGTATGAGGACTTTGAAATGTTTATTGAATTGTCCTTCCAAAAATAGTCATATAAAAAAGTAGATTTACTTTTCTCTCTCTTCATAAATGTGCTATCTTTAAAATTAAGTGGACCAACAAAGATAGAAAAAATAAATTATAAATTTGAATATTTACAATATAAAAAAATATGATATTCTTTTTAGGACCGACAAGAAAGGATGTAATTTTATACGAACAGATGATATGTACTATACAGTCAAAATTAAGAGTTCTTCGTTCAATTAATTGAGAGAAGATTAATTACCTAAATAAATTATAGGTAGAAAAAGTGTTCGTGCGCAAGAAAGACTACGACCTTGTTAGGTTGGTTATTTTTAAAAATTAAAATTACCATCCTTCATTTTTAAAATTATAAAATAATAAAATGTAACATTCGATTTGGCAGACCTATTTTATATGATATTTTTTGTTACTTTATATTTGTATTTAATAAAATATGAACAGTAAACACTTTTTAAAAAAACAATAATAAATCAAATAAAAGAATGAAAAAATTGAGCTCAATAATTCATAGTGTGTCTTTTGATGTAATATAGTTTTCAATATTTCGACTATTTCCAAGGTTATAGTGATCTTTATAGAATATAGTTTTTATGAATATGAAAATCTTAACCAATAGTACTCAAATTTTATGAAACTTAAAATCACAATATTGCAAAATCACACCTCTTTATTTTTGTTTTTAAGAGTCAGAAAACGAGAAAACGATAGGAAAGCATCCGTATGTAATTGAAAAATCAAAAATTTATAGAGCCAAACAAAGAAATCGCTTCATGACAAAGTCCACAACTGTTTTTTTTGTGTATAATTGACTTATTATATCTCATCGAAGTACCAAATTTTAAGGATACTTGACTATATATAGCAGCATGTCAAGTAACTCCTCAACATGGAGTCTCACTAGAAGAAGCCTCTGGGGCCCGTTCTGGGTAGCGTCCCCCCTGCCGGATAATGTATTAGACATATGTGTATGGCTCGACGGAACTTACAAGTCTTGATCGTTACAAAGGGCGATGCTACCATCGTGAGCGCGTTGTTGTTCAAAGAAAAAAATTAATATATTGCTTATGTAGCTTATCCTTTAGACCTTTAAAAAAAAACAATCTCAGGAAGTAATTTTTTAGGTTGATCTTTTTTAGATTAATCTTAAATAAATTTTAATCGCGAGTGTAATATAATATACGCTATATTTATTTTGCTTTTGTGTGGTTATAGATTTACTAATCGACTCACGATCTTTGACTTTTTTGAGTAGGTATACTTTCTATTTCATTCAAAGGTTTCAATTAAGATTGGAGAAAAGAATTAAGTGTAACTCATATTTCACATTAATCATTAGTTATTTAATTAAATAATTATTTCTAAGAATTCAACTTAGGTATATATATTCTAATTTTATTTATTGTAACCCAAAATGACCTGACTAACGTCAAAATACAAAAAGGAAAAGGACTAAACAACATGCCATTTATTTCTTTTTGTAAAATTCAAGTTTATTTTAGGTTTTGTGGGTCTAAGGGGTCACGATCATGCATAAATGACATGATATCGATAGCTTCCCGATAAAATTATTACTGAGCTACCTTTACTTTATATACAACTTAGTCTTGCCGTTATATTTTAAGAATTCTATATTTATTTCTCGTTTATTTTCAAACAGTGTTTTTTCTATTTTTAATTAAAAAAAGATTCATAATCTCCTATAATTTCTTTATTTTTGGTTATTTGGTTTTGGATGAAGTGTTACAGTATTATTTCGATTATGTATTGTATTTGTCGACAATCAATAACCACCGGACAAAGACTCGGTGTGCAATACACCGTCACTCTAACGCCTAAGTAGGAGAAATCTCATATCCAATTGTTAAAACATACGAAAATCTGGAATCTATTTAAAAACGGAGGATAAATGAAATCATAGTGGTTTTGGTAATAATGAAAAACACTTCTCCCTAAACCAAATTCGAGCGTTTAAGATGGCAAAGTAATTAATACCCCGAAATGGAAACACTTCTAAAAAAAAAGCTCCATCAATAGTCGAAGCATAAAAAAATTAAAAGATGGTTGCGATTGTCTGTCGTCATTCGATCTGAATGAAACATCGCACCGACACCATTCATCCGTCAATGCAAAAACAGCGTTATAGAAAGATTAATATTAGTACAAAATCACAAGTAGTGATAAGCATCATCGGTCAACCCGACGACCACCATATAACATAAGAAAATCAACTAACAAGAGTATGCAATAATCAATCTCTTCACCTTTACCCTCGCTTGAATACCTCGGAATTACACTATTACCCTTACTACCAACCACCTTCTCCGTTGACCTACTTACTAGGTTTTTGATCATAGCCTAACCATTATAACAAATCAAAGAGTCCACAAATACAACTTTAAGCATTCCGACTAACCACCCACGACATATCCTTACATTCTCTTCTGTGCTACCCTGTCCGTGCCACACGACACGTTACATTGTTTCAAGTTTCTAACTCCTAACCACTATTTTTTTTCCTCCCATGTGAAATCCACCTAAGTAATTGCATCAGTACACAACCCCCACTTTTCGCCTTATACGCAGCATAACCCTTGACTCTCATTATAAGACCCTTGCACCCTTGCGCATCCACTATCGTTCACATAGTTTGTTTAACAACAATAGCGTAGTAGGTTCATCTAATTATTATGAAATAATTATGGATAGTTGAAAACAATATCAACTAATCAACTTTACCGAACCAACGTTGTATGATACATTCTCAAGATATACTATTATATTAAGTAGTTGATTCTCTCATGGAACTTAAAGTCAAACTGTTAGCAAATCCAGAACGTAGTACATGTTTCAATGTTTATACTGGAACGTGACAATCGATTTCATAATTATGCGGAACGTGGTATTGAAAAACAACACTCGATCCATTCAACAAGCCACAATCACAATCACAGTCACAAGTATATTCTTAGTACCATACCATGAAGTCATGAACATAGCATTCATTATTCATCTATCTCGTTTAATACAATAAGTGTGATCAATAATATAACTTTCGCATACAGACATGTATCAAAATGAAGCAAGAACAAACATACATCACACAATTATAGAATCACAATCATCACCTATGTATATCGCTTAAACAATACCCTGACCATACTTAACCTAGTTCATCATCTAATGTTTCTTTCTATAATTTATTCATCCATTGTTTGTGCACGAAAGCTTACGCATAAGTCCTATTATTGATTTTCATTTTATTACATAGTAAGCCCAAATTTATAACTACTTCATTAATAAATCTAGCCTACCTGGGTGTGATGCAGTTGCATGGAGTTTTGGCTTTGATTCTTGTTTTCAAAAATTCGTGAGTTGATCTTGACTGGAAATTCACAATCCATCGGCGTCCTTACGCTAGAAATTTCCCTCCCCCTCTTTTCCAAGCTTGGAGCAGTATTTTAGGGATTTCTAAGGTGGTTTACGTCTAATTTAGATATTTGAGGAAAAAAGAGAAGATAAAATCTTCACGTTATTTACATTCTGTCTCATCTATCCCGTTCTGGTGCCAGTCACCACCGCCCTAGTGGCATCTGGTGATCAGGGGCGGAGCTAGAACCAATGATGGGGTGCTGGTGAACACCCTTCGCCGAAAAATTATACTATATATGTAGGTCAAATTATTGAAATTTTCAATATATACATATGTTTGCACACAGTTGACATTATTAGAGCCCTTGGCTTAGTGGTAAAGAGTGAGTTAAAAGTTTGGATGCCCGAGGTCGAAGGTTTGATTCTTTGTAACCTTAAGATTTTAATTGGTGATCAAAACTCACTAAAATTTTGCACACCATAATTGTTTTCGATAATTAAATAATATCACATATCAATAATTTGTAGGATAAATCTATAAGAAAAATAAGACATAGTATAAAACTACTATAAAAATGTAGGTAAATAATAAACATGATTATTAAATAACGAGAAAAATAATTGAGGAGAAAAATAATAAGTTGAGATCACACTAAATCAATCTTTACTCAAAATGAGTAACGAAGAATCCAATATTACAAATCTTATTTTCTATAAAATGTTAAAAAGTTTACGCTACATATACTCTTTTTTTTATATAGCAAATAACCTGTATTACTTTTTTTCAATAAAATACACCTAAACCACTATATTGATCTCTAGTTTTCATAGGAGATTTAATTAGAATACCATGGTGACATGTGGAGCTCTTTTATATAATATAAATATAAATATATGAAAATGAAAGGTAGAATTTTGAGAGTAATAAATATAATAAATTAAAAGAAAGTCGTTACCATATTAGCTAGCAAAGAAACTGAGTATGCAATGATCACAAATCACTGTTTCCATTGTGTCCTTTCAAGCTAAATGATGAAAAGAGGATTTTTTTTTTAAAAAATACAAATAGACCTACCAAAAAGGAAGGGAAAAAACAGGAACACATAATGACCTGAATTAGGATATTGAGAGTGTGTTTGGGTTTTCCATTTTCTCATGTTTGGTTGGAGCAACAGTTTGGAATAATATTTTCCACATCAACTCATTTTCACTCACAGTATTAAGGAAAACGACTTCCCTTCAAAAGTAAGGAAAATTTTCCCCACACCAAGCTCGCCCCAATTTTAAATAAGTTTTTTGTGAACGAAAACTTCAATTTTTTAAAGAAGGTTAAAAAGCTTTTCAATTCAAAATTTTATTTTTTCACCCGATCCTGACCACCTCCCCCCAGCCCCCCTTCCCCCACCCAACCCCTCCCCAAAAAATAATTTTTTTTGATTTTTAATAATGTTTTTTTCAGAACTTTTTCTTAAATTTTTATTTAACACTTGTAACCTTACCTCAACTGGCTGTGTGCGCTCCCCCTACCCCACCACCTTACTAGCACACCCTCCATCCCCAACCTCCCCCAAAAAAGGATTTAATTTGTTACTTTTTCTCAAAAACTGATCCATTATGTCAACTGTTCAAACTTTGTCCTTAGTTTTGTCACTTCCTACCCCTCCATCCTGCCTTCCCTCACTACACCCACCCCAAAAAAATTGTTGTGAAAAAATATTTTCATTTCAGTAAAGGTAGGTCTACGGCTGTTAGTAAAAATCTTAAAAATGTTCCTGAAAAATATTGTTAGTTATAGATTTAAAACACTAAAATCAATTTCGAAAAATATATTTTCCTCACCAACACCACACGGAGAGAAATAAACCAAAAAGACTACTTGTTTTCCAGGCAAAACATTCTTAGGACAAAACATTTCCTTCATACCCAAACACACCCTGAAGGCGAGTTTTGAACAAAAGTCAAATAAATTTAATATTTATATCTATGCATATATGTACAAAAACGCAAAAAGAAATACTATAAAAGGTGTGCTATAACCTAATCATAAAATAGTATTGAGCAATTTTCAAAAGTATACTGCCTAATATAAAATATTACGCCACGTATCTCAATATATAGTGTTACAAAATATTATAGCTGAGAAAGGCGTTATTCATAATGAATACCAAAAAGACGCTCTTACCTCTTATCAATTTTCTATGAAACACATAATTGCACAAAACTTATTAAACACCATTGCATATATATAGAAGAAAAAACAATGCAAAAAGATATTTACATAGCTCTATAATTAAAATTTCACTTGTGAAACCTATATATGTATAAAAGAAATTAATAATTAGCTATGCAAATACGTAAGATGTAGTGACAAAGTTAGCTCAGAACACTATCTAAAATTTTTCAATTTTTTTCATTGAAACAAAAAAAGGGGTCGTATATATACCTTAAGGTTTTTGATGAAAAGATGGACGATTATTTTTAAATATGTTATTTGATGTCCTGTTCTGATCTCTTGTCAAGCGCTAAATAGAATGGGACAGCCAGATGTTGGGATTTTTAATAGAATATAAATAATGTAATGCAGTTCACATTGCAATAAAAGTAGGAATTTTCAAAAAATATAATAATTAGCATTTTTTTTGTCTCTATTAGATATAGATTTTAGATAGCCATAACCGTGATAGATGAAAACTCCAGAGAATATATATACTTCATTCGCACAGAGTTCACGTGATCTCCCAACAGTATACACATTTAATTTACTGTTTTAAAACCTTATAATAAACATCACTGAATTTCTTGGCCTAATAAGTGAGATACTGTCCATTGAACCATATATTTTCTACTCTCCCATTTTCGTACCTATTTTTTTCGCATTTTATAACTGCTGTTTTAGCTTTAAAATTATTATTGTTAATTAGAGGCAGAATTTAGTTTTGATTAATATTTATGTCATATAACATATCGCACAAGACTAGAAAGTTATATAAGAAAATGTAACAATTGGAACTCTGTTACAGATTGTAGGGTGGAGGAAGGAAGGGGAAATGGAGGACAATGTGGGGATTCAAACTCTTATCAACTAACGAACCGGGGACAGGGTCGGGCGTGGTGATTATTTAGGTGATAGTTAAGGGAAGAACACACCAACGTACTAAGAACTCAATGTAGTACTGTACTTTGTTTAATCTACCACACATATTTAGCCTAGCATAAAATTAATTCATGGCACTAATAAAGAGTGTTTAAGTTTTTACCGAAATTAGTTAAGTGTAATTAGACTAAAGTCAACGTCGCACTAAAGGGTTAGGACATGATACAAAGAGTGGAAACCTTGTCGATTGTAATTAAAAACTACTATTTGTGGCAATTAAGGAATTTAATAATGATAACGATCAGTTTGATATAGGATTTAAGTGATTCATTGATGACACATTTTAAATTATTAAAAAACGTAAATATTTGTTAAAATCAAATTAAATGATAGTTTGTATATTGTTCCTTTAACAAACTATATTGTTGTATTTCTTTTTTAAAGAAAACTTTTACAATTTATTAAAATAACAAACATTTATAATAGTCACTTGCTATTGTGGAACAGATGGAAGTAATAAATTCAAAGGCGTTGGTTACTAATGGAATATTAATGAGTTTTCATTGGCCCCTCATACCTCTTTGACCTTTCCTACAATGTCAGTTGGTGGTAGACTTTTTCGTTTTAATATTTAAAATAGTGGGAAGAAGAATTGGTATAGTTTATAAAGAAATAAATAATTTCTAAGATAATTGATAATTTGACGTTGGACGGGTTAAGTAGAGGAATGTTGTTTTATTAGGGATTGTCAAGATATTATTTTATTATATTTAAAAAATAATATGATAAAATTATTATTCTATTTATATTTTGCTTTATAAAAAGTTTTTATAATAAATAGTGCATGTCTAATCTTCAAGAGCGAGAATGAATTATGAGGAGTTAATATAATGCGATGTTGGTGGCGTCGTGGTAATTACTAAAATGTCATTATTTTTCTAGTGAAATATATTTATTGGCTACATCAATAAATACCAATAAATATTTTAATGGACTCCTAAAAAAATAATATTCTATTTGTACTATTTTATTGGTTAAAATTTTAGAACTACAAAAATAATAAACAATAAGTCTTTATAGTTATTATAGTTATAGTTTTATTTGTTATGGAGGTTGTAGTTTGTATATTTCACACGTGAATATACAAACAGGCTAAGCATATATAAAAATTATGTATTGTACATTTAGAAATTTTTTAAAACTTTGTTTGTATATTTCGCTTGATAATAAACATGATAATTTATTATGAATTTTTCGTAAAGAATATACAAATAGCTAGAGTAAGCAAACACAAATACTGAACTTATACAATTAAAAATCAAATTATACAAATTGAACTTGTACAATTACAAAACCCAATAAAAAAATTTTGTGGAACTATAATAACGAATTGTATATAAACAATAAACTTAAAAACCTAACGCTTATCTTACATAGTATACTCACAAGTTTGTCACTTTGCATATTTTCCAAATGTATAAACTATTTATCATTGTTTGTCCTAAGGCATTGTCATTTACTACGATTAAAAATAATTTAATTTTAAAATACTTTCTTTTTTACTCTTCTTGACATGATTTGATGATTACACACTATATTCAAAAGACGTACTTTAGACCCCAATAACTGACATTCGATATATCATAAAGCAAAACGAGTAAGAATAATATACATTTTATAATACTCTCGTTGTCCATTTTTAATTGTGGTATTGTGCTTTTCGAAAGTCAATTTGAATAGTTTTTAAAGTATTACAATGATGAGCGGCAGGCAAGGGAGAAGAGGGCGAAAAAAAAAAAGGGAAGAGGCTAAAAACGAGAAAAAAAAGTACGAGAAAGGGCAGGGGGGGCCGGGAGAGACAAGAGGACGAAACAAAAGAGAGCGAAAAAAGAGAGAGTACAACGGAGGAGCGGGGAACTCTTTGAAAAAAAGTAATTTATAATAATTAAAAGTGATCAAAAATATATCATTTTTTCATTAATTTACGACACACAAAATGGTTTTGTATGAAACAGAGGGAGTATTACTCCTCAAAACTTGAAAGATTGACCGTTTTGAATGAATTGATCTCTTTTTCACATTAGTGTAGTTTCCTATGGATGAATAAAATAATCCCTTCCGTCTTAATTAATGTGATATTTTTTATTTTTAAAAAAATTAAATAGTTTAAATTTAATTTATTATTTAGATATGAATTTTTTTAAAAAAATTAAATAAAATTTATATATTTATAAACTTCGTAAAAAATACTGAAAATTTCTATTATTTACAATTTAAAATATTTAAAACTCCTAAGAATATTAAAATAAAAAAGAACAAACCTAATTAGGTGAAGAAATTTGATGTTTTCAAGAACGCACGAGTGTGTAGTGTTTGTAAAGCACCGTTCATTAGAGAATCTCCCAAGAATTACACCGTGCAACATCTTGTCTTCCTATTTGGGAACTACAAATCAATAATCTTTTGTTTCTATATATTTGTCTTTTAGTGATAGTTTAAAATAATTAAATTATTGTCCTCTCTGGTCATTCCAATAGAAACGAAAACCCGTACTATATTAATTGATATCTATAAAGAACATATAGTTCTATTATTGTGTTATAGTTATTAAATTAGAATTAAATTAATTATTTTATCTGTTTAATAATAGTTATTTTACTGCTTTGAGAAAATGTATTAGGTGATAAAATTAATCATTATATTTATAATTTATTTAAAATCGTATAAAATAAAAATGATCAACTAACTGTAAAATTAATATTTTTTCTATTGTTCAAAAGGGATGAATTTTTCAAAGTATTACTAGTAGGAAAAATCCTTTTGGCTGAAATTTTGTCAAAATGGTAAAATAACTTATTTTAAGTTGTGTTATTTTATTTTTTTAAAATTTTAATATTATTTTAATTAAAATACAGAAACAACATCTTTTTATTTTAAAATAAAAAATATTATAAACTTTTTAAATTTTTTATTAAATTTTAATCAAATTTTCTAATTATTTAACGTCCCCTTTACTAAGTTGTTTAGTTATCCATTTCTTTTAATTTGTGCAACGCTTTTTGAGATTTTTATAAAAATAATTGTCTCGAAGACCAATTGGTTGCTGTGTAGAGTGTAGACCTTTGACAAAATGAATTTAGTGCATTACCAATGAAATCCATTTTTTTTCTTCCCTAGCAATTAATTATTCTTTCCATTATGTTACTCCACCGTGTCTATTTTTATTTATTCGATATTAATTTAATGCATTTTTATAAATGATTAATTTTATGATGTTACTTTTTAAATATAATATATTTGAAATATGATTTTCATTATTATTAATTTATTAATAATAATATTAAAGGTACGTAAGTTATTATCGCTTGATTTTTTTATATAATTCTTTAAATTATTGGGTAAAATATCATTGCGTTTTATTGGCGAGATTTATATTGAATGTTAGTTATAAATATTTATTTATTATTGATATTTGATATAATATTCTTATAATTATATAATTATCTTTATATAATTATCACAAAATTCTTTATTTGTTGCGGACTTGCGGTAATAATGCTACATGCTAAATTGCTAATATATCATCATTTCTTCCATCATCTTTTGAAATTACAACTTTTTTTTTGGATAATGCACAGTACCCCCTTAATCTATTCTCAAAATTTTAGAAATACATTTATACTATACTAAGGTCCAATTACCCCTGAACTTATTTTATTAAGAAGTTTTTATCCCTTTTAGGCCTATGTAGCACTATCTTGTGGTTCCAATGCTGATTGACTTTAATTTTTCAAGATAGTGCCACGTATGCCAAAAAGGATTAGAAAATTACTTATGAAATAAGTTCAGGGGTAATAAGACCTTAGTATAATATAAATGTGGCTCTGAAATTTCGGACGTAGATTGAGGAAATAGTTATGCATTTTCCCTTTTTTTAATAACTGATTTTTATTAATCACCGAAGGTAAATTTTTTGTATTTTGATATAGTACTACTTGACTCAAAAAAGTCAAAACATGATAAGTTTTTTTTTTCTTCTTTTATTAATTATTTATTACTACTTACACTTAACTGCACGTATAACAATTGTTAAAAAATAAAAATTTAATCATGATCGGTTGTCTTTATAGAAATTTAGAAATCAATTTTAAATGCAATGATGAAATGTTGCGACAGTTTTACAGGAATGTTAAAGCTTTATACACGTACGATTTAAGGTAAAGGTTGTGATGAATTGATAAACAAAACATGGTATCATTAAACACTATTTCAATCAATATAAAAATTCAAAATAATCATTTTTTTAATATATTAAGGACTTTTTTGTAACTAAAAAAATTAAAATATTACTATATATATATGGATTTTTTTTCTCGATTAAAATGGTTTAAATCCAATATATTGCAGCATTTTTATCATTGGGTCCCTTATTTAAAAAAATAGTAGTACATAGTAGCTCTTTTCTATATAATTCAAATTTACACGAAGAAACCTCAGTTTATTAGGTAGAAATTAAAGGCAAGAGAGTTTAAAATTGAAAATTAGGGCTAAAAATAAAAAAGAAATAACGTCAATAAGTACGAGGAAAGTAAGGAAAATATTATCTTATATATCTAATGACATAAGAACTTTTACGTACTAAATAACAAACATGACAATGGAAAAAACTAAAAAAAAATCGATATTTTATGATCATCATAAAATTTATAATATACTTTATAATAATACTATAAATAATTATATTTAAATAACGTAAAAATATAAAAGCCAAAACAAAATTGAGAGTTACTCAAACATCCTTTTATATATATTGGGTTGTCAATAGGATAGTCCGGACGGTTCTTTTCAAAAGGTTATACCCTTTCAATTTTTTGGTTATATATAATGTATAACTAAAATTAGATCTTTTTGAATTGTCGAAATCATATGGGTTTTTTTCAGTATTGATATTAGTAAGGTTCGATTAATTTTTGAGGTTTGTTATTTTTAAAATCATTTCAAAATATTTTATTGTTAAGATATTTCTTTCGCAAATATATTCTTGACGAAGCATTTCAATTCTTTATCAAAAAGTAAAATCTTCTTATAGTATTCTTTCGAAAGTATATTCTTGAAAAAACACTTCACCTTGTTGCCATATTGTTTGATTTTAAACATTTGATAGACATATGTTCTGTTCTATTATTTGATAGAGTATCGATTATATTCCTTGTATCTTTTAAATTTAAACCTAATTAATTAAAGTTAATTGAAGAGCAAACACGCAAAGCCATCCAATCACCATAGACCTAGGACCTATGTCATATTTATATTTGAAAAATATTATAAAATATTTTAAAGATTAAATTTAAATGTTAACTGTTAACATATAAAACATATTCTACATACACATGTAAAGTTATTCGTTTGGTTGGAAGTTTTTTATAAATTAACAATACCATTCCAAATTCTGGATGGTTATATATTTAATAAAAATCCACGATTTTTTTTTGAAAAATAATATAAATTAATTCAATCGATTTTTCATATTCTTTTGACTTTTATATATGAAAAAAAAGCTTATTTGTGTGTTTGAAATAATTTGAAGTATTTATCTATTTTTGTTTTTCAAATTTGTCCGAATTTAATAATTTCATCCATTGTTTCTGTATTTTATTCCAATTAATAACACAATTTTTTTTTGTTGAAAATTTAGGATAATATATATATTATATATACAGTGTGATATATGAGGGTTTAACTGTGATTGGAGGAAGCAGCGGCAGTAAAGGAGGCATGCACTTTGTGATTCTGGTCAAATGAAAGGGACTTATCAATGGCTTCTTAATCATAATGTATACTATATGATATTAAAATAAATAACTAAATATACAAAAATTGCAAACAAAAAATAGAGAAAAAAAAAATAAGATGTATAAAATTATATATATAAAGAGAATTAAGGAAAAAAGGTATAACAATGATTGGAAGTCACTGTTCACATACAGAAATGATGTCATGCAATCTTTATTCGCATTACCTTCGTGAAAGTGATATTTAATTCTTACTTTCTCCTTTTCAATTCGATTGTTCAGCTTAAATTCGAAAAATATATTAAAATACTATTTAAAATTTTATTATAAAACAAGATAAAATATTTTACATGAAAAATAATTTTATTTTAATGATTCAATTGATCCTCAAATCTTTATCGAAAAATAAGGAGGTATTTGCTATCCATAGCAACTTTTGATGATACATGTGAAAATAATAGACTAAAGGTAGCTACATATATAATCATAACTAAACACTCCTATCACTTAGATTCTCATAGTTTGATAAATTTTATAGTTTTAAATTTTTTTAATACCACACACACACACACACATATATATTATTATATTATTATATAACCAAGAGATACTATAGATATATATATTATATAATTATATAAACGAATTGTTAAAAAAAAAAATATATTCAACTGACTCATCGATAAAAGATTCAATGCCCCCGCTCCAAACATACTCCCTCCTCTAAGTTTATGATTGGACATTCAAAACGTGAATAACTTAATGTAAAACACTCAATATTCGTAAATCATAAAATGAGCCTAAGTTTGTTTCGAGTTATAAGGCATATAAATGAGCCTAATTCAGTCCAAGACTTGACTGAAGAGTTGAAAGTTTAATTTCACGTTATAAGGCATATAAATGAGCCTAATTCAATTCCATGACTTGACTGAAGAGTTGAAAATTTAATTTCGCGTTATAAGGCATATAAATAAGTCTAATTCAATCTCAAAACTTGATTGAAGAGGAGAATAGAATAGTCACAAAATTATATAAAAAGTTAAATTTCGTCGTTCCACGATGTGGGACTTAATCCCAGAAGCTCCTATTCAGGTTTGTGAAGAAGAATGGATTGATGGGATAGTCATAACCACATTCTACATTGGCCCAATTTTTGGTCTATACATTATAATAATAATTTCACTGGAGAGTTCCTACTGGCCCTTCACAATTATTAATATTGCCCGTGTGCAAAACTTACTTATATAATAATAATAATTATAATAACAATAAGATGAGAATATAATAAGGAATAAGAAGAGGACAATTTATAAAAGACATATCTAATTTATCACTAAGACAACACAATACGTGGTTGTATATAGGACATATATAACCACAACAAAGACAAAAAGAACATTGTTGTCATTGGACAACTGATTTAACACTTTTTTCTTTAATAAATTTCTGTTTGAAAAGATGGACTAAATGTCATAAAATAGGAAACTAGGGCCTAACTTATAGAATATTATTAAATAAATAGTAATATTAGGCAATTAGGTAGGACTTGTTAGTCCCACTAATATAAATAACTTACCAAGGTCTTAGCTAGTTTTGGATAAAGTTATTTGTAATTAACTATTCATCGCATCATCTCATTTGTTGGATTCAGGATTTTAAAATTATGTATACTTTTTTTGCTATCAATTATAAAATATAAGTGTACAAACTTAATACTTATATGATTAATTATGTAATTGTCGCTAAAAGAAATATCTATCAATCCGATAACTATTTCTTTTTAGGTCTAGGTATTTGAGGTTCTTTTATCCAATTAACCCGAATTTGTGTAAATTGACCTATTATGGAGATTAAGCATTTCCAATCAAGAATTACTTCATTTTCAAGACACAAATTCAATATCTTTGATTAAGAGAGGGGGATTAATTAATATTTCAACCATCTCATTACACATCATCTCTTGTTCCCTTTGTATTCAAAAATATACTTCTATGTTCTCAATTACTTGTCCACATTTTCTTTTTTAATTGTCGTTAATTACTTATTCATTTTGACAAATAAAAAATGAATTACTTTGAAAAAGATGAAACTTTTTGAAAATCTTAAGTTTTTAAAGTCATCGACTTCATAATTAACAAGTGTAAAATGATAAACTTACTAAATCAATCATTGTATTAATTCAAAAATGGAAAAATAATTAGGGACAGACAGGCTTAATAAGAATGAATATTCTTATTATTGAAGGTACTAAGGTGTGACTTGTGAGTGGAAAGTGTATAATTTATAAGAAAAGTGTAGGATCGTATAATCCTGTGTTTGGTCGAAGATATTAGACAATTTTAAAATATAACTTGTTTTTAACGAAACGAAAATAAGGTAAGAGATTAAAAAAAAGATAAGTGTATGAATAGAAAGAAAATTCCAAATAAGAGGAGTATATATATATATATATTATGGACAAAAGAGAGTCTGCAAAAAATGTAAGATAGATAGAGATAGGATGGGAAGTGTCTTCATTTTCCCGACAGTTTTGGGTGGTAAAAATAGACCTTTCAATTTAATGCTCAAATGAAAGAGACTGCTATTTCTTCTTTTCCTTTTACGTTTTTATCTTCCATATTACTTTTATAATATACTTTTTTGGCCTTTTAAAATGGTGAAAAAAAATTCACTTTTCATTAATCTTATGATTCACTTGTCTTTCATCTTACTTAGGCTGACACCTATATACACACATACATGATTGAAGTAAATGCATTTTTAGGGTAGAAAAACATTCCTCCTTTCCGTTTTAATTTGTTTGTTTCAGAACTGTCTAGTATAAGAATTATGAGTTCGTCTAAATCAAGAAACTTTTTGGTCAAAATTATATATTTGTATAGTATTTTATGTATAATTATTGATTTGGAAATAATAATTTAAATGAAATAATATTTTGAATTCATAAACTTTAAATTTTGGCTACGCCGACTTTGTAATACTTTTTTTTGTTTTAACCTGGTAAGGAGTTTAAGAAAATTAAAATTTTAAATCTTATGATGTTAAATTGTAAGATTTATCCCCTAAGTAATCTATTGATCTACAACGATTGTTCTTGGTTTATTCCGATACACACTTTACACGGTGGAGTCTTGAGTGGGGCAAAGAGTATTACTCTCTCCGTATCACAAAGAATACGCTGGTTAGTTTGAATTTGACACGGGAGTAATAGTGTATAGAAGAGATTTTTAAATCTTTTGGCCCTAAATTAAAGTAAGTTCAAAACGTTAAAAAATTGCCATTTGATTTTGTGCCTTATTACATGTAACGTGGAAAGCTTTAAAATTAAAATGTTACCAAAAAAAAAGAGTATATTTTTTAAAATATTAAAAAGGAAATGAGATCATTCTTTTTTTTTAACGGAAGATAGTAACATAATAAAGAACTTTCTAATATATATGGTTTCTTTTGCTATCTATTTACAATGTATACATTTGGTATATACCATACATATAACCATAATATGTGATTCGTTGATAGAAGATTTTCACTGTATAAACCATTATAGTATAATGTATTTGAAATATATTAGACGGTATATTTTGCAGAAAACATGAACTTGTTTGTATACATCTTTATATACACAGTATAATAAGGATTTACATGTAATAACGATATAACCAAACTCAAAACAAGGATAATTAATGTTAAACAGATTCTTTAATTAGTTTGGGGGTGGGGGGGGAGGGGGGATTGGAGGGATGGGGGGAGGGGGATGATGAAATGTATTAATCTTGAGATATGCTAAATTGGCAAAAAGGTAGGTCATTTTAGGAATAAATAAAAAGAATCCTTGAAAATGATTTGATCACGTAAAAATCCCATTTTTTGTACGTTCTAATTTACTTGGGACACATATACATTTCGTACGTACACAATGTACTACAACTCTATTACCTATCCAAAGTCAAATATATCGTGTTATAAATAATAAAATTAACTTATAAAAACATAGTAAGTTAATTAATTTAATTTATTTAAAAATAAAATTGATATACATAATTTAAATTTATTCATGAAAAGCTATATAGTCACGTTTTATTAATTTATTTCAATTCAAACAACTTTTGAACGAATAAAAAGCATCGAGACAATATTGACAGCCCAATAAGAGCTAAGGGAGTGTGAAATATTAGGTTAATACGAAGTTTAGTTACACATTTCATTACAGGGCAAATCCCGGAATCGGCAAGCAAGAGGAGGACATATTGCTGTTCCCACAAATAAAATGAATTGTCAAAAGATAGTGTTATGCGGAATGGACTTCGTATTTGATGTGTGAAATTTGAGATTTTGAATTTTGATTTTGATTAATTGGTAGTTAAAAGGTAGACATGTAATATTAAATTTTTAAAATTTAAATTGATATTTTAGTAAGTAAAATGGGAAATTATACTTCAATTAGTATGAATTTGGTACTTCGTATAAAATGTAGCCGTTATATACGAAAGTAAATTATTTCTCTTATTATTTTCTATAATTGGAGGACACAATATAATAGAGATCAAAACAAAGAAAACATGCAACAGAAACGAACTAACACATTATATAATACAAGCATGCTTGAGTTGTTTATGTATTCTTTAACTGTAGTCTTGTTACAATAAAAGTACATCGAAATTTTATATCTAACTTTCATTAAATAAATAATTCAAAATTAAAAGATATCAAATACTAAATGATACTAGTGTCTAATAAGAAATCCAAATCCAAATATCATAATTCTAAGATTTTATTCCGAAAACCATATCGAACATCAAATTATTAAAAATTTCAATTCAGATAATTTAAAAGAAAATATTTTGTCACAATAATTTTGATAGATGACTATTTATGTCAGTTTCTGTTTAATAAAAGAGAAACTTATAAATACCACTAGTTTAGAAGTGAATTACTAGATACATACTCCAATACAATATTATGAAGCATCATATTTTGGTGCGTTCAGACACAATCATAATCATGTACTTGGGATACATGAAGTCAAATTTAGGTGTAAATTTATTCCAAATACATTAAAGTGGATTTGCATGTATCTAGAATGCATAATAAATCTCATTCGCCTTCTTCCCATCTCGCTCGTTACTCTTCTAACCAGAGATACATGCAAATAAAACTAGATATGTGTATCCAATGTGATTCGATGCATGTGATATATGACTATCTCACTCACTTCTCTTCTTATTTTAGTATATCTGATAACATAAATACATATGTCATGTACCATGTACATACGGTAAAAAGAATTGTTAATAGTGATAAAAACCTAATTATTTGAATTCCCCTTAATTCACGTAGGCAAATAAGTTTTGAGTTTCCTCAATTGAATTTGATCCAATACGTTCTGGGCCTGTAGCCCACTACAACTAGATAAATAATAAAGAAAACTTACTACAATAACTTAATAAAAAAATATTTATCATTATAACCCATAATTTTTTTTCAGTTGATCACTTTAATTTATTTATTAATTACAAGTTTAAGATCACAAAACATATTACGAAAAGAAGAAACAATTTAGTTCATTATATAATACAAATTTTAATGATGAATAATACAGTTACTCAACATATTTAATACGCTTTTATATACAATGTTAAATTTTTACCAAAAAAACATGATATTATTCAAAAAACCAATTATAAGTCAGACTATGATACATTTAATTCACCTTTTAATACATATACAGAATTTAACCAGCATTCTAATAACTAGTAATAAAACAAAAAGTATTGCTAAATTAATAATTATTTTTTAAAATGTAATAATTTATGTAATTTTTCCTAAATGGGGACTCAAAGAAGTCATTTGCTTTTCTGCTTCATATTGGGTTTGTTATTAATTTATTTAGTCTTTATAACAAATAATTTTACTTCATAATATGCATTAATTTATATTTTCGTATAATAATATTTCACATTATTCCAGGGAAGGAAATCCCATTAGGCATAGGTTTGATTGCTAAAATAAAAAAATGAAAGACCAAATTATTTGAAGAATAAAATGTGCAATCATGTTAACTTGATTGAAGACACTCATTACAACAAATCGACACTAAATATTGACACTAATAAAGAGTGTTAAAGTCCTTACATGCAATAGTTAAATGTCATTAAAATCAATGGCTCTAAAGGCTTTAGAAACATATACAAAAATTGACAATTGATGCTAAAAATAGATATTTAGCGGCAATTAAAAATTAAATGCCGCTAACGATCATTTTTGTTGTAGTGACTATGCCTTCGTCTCTCAAACAGAATATTGTATTAGAATTGATAATTCTAAAAATAAAATGAGCTGAGTGCTCAAAATCTTAAAGGTCGAAGACATCAAATTTAAATTTTGAATCCGCCTCTAGATAAGAAAGTTGTTCAACCATTACAGATTTACACACAATATAATGGAGAATGAATATAGGATTTAAACAAGAGCTCATTATATGGCTCAAAAAAAAAAGGAAGAAAAGTTCTTTAGTCCAAACTAGCCATAAGAAAACATAAGATTGTAAACATATGAGCATCTATATATAGTACTTTTCCTACATTTTAAGCATGATCTAAGAGAAGCTATTATAAGCTTTGATGTTACTCTATGTTAGTAGCCGGTGGACGGAGATATTGAAAGCCCAGTGAAGCAAATCTGCTATAATTTAAACACTATATTCACCATTGTACAACTTCATTCATCAAGGAGTACCTCTGTATTGCAAATGGGACAGTCGACAAAATCAAAGGATAGTTGGAGGGTTAGGTTAGGAGAAAAAGGGTAAAACGATCAATTTCTTGTGTACATTTCTGATATATAGAGGCTAGATTAAAAACTGACATACCTTGTTGATGCTCAGCCATTTCGAACCACATTCAGTGTGGTATATGTGCTTGCATGGGAAGTTTATTTGTCGATCCCCTCGTTTGTACCTCATTTGACAGATGACACATCTAGCTTGCATGCATAAAAACTCTTTTAATCATTGAGTTGAAAGAAAAAGGATTTTGATCAGCAGAAGATCTGTTTGACTAAGAATACATGAATTGGAGAAACTGAAATCCATGTACGATGTGCACTAATGATCGTAGAACCAGTCCAAAAATATATTTCTATACGGGTAATGAGGAGAAACGGGAACTAGGAAGCATGGTTAATGCTAAAATCATCAAGGAGAGGCCTCATAAAGGATTAACATAGACACTATGCTACTCGGATTAAGTTACCGAGTAACTTAACATTGAACCTTATATGATGTTGCCTTGTTATATGCATTTCTTTGGCTATCTTACCAGAAACCATACTTGTTTCTTCGGTTCACGTAGACCTACTTTTGTGGTACACTCAAACAATTGAAGAACAGAGTCAATGAATTGCAACTCTGTGTGGGGTTCCCTTCAAGGGTTAGCTAAAAAGTACGACTCAGAGAATATTTTGGTCCCTCATTCAGATACAGTTTTGTGTGTTATTGAAGGGGATACTGTAGGAGGAAAACAAAATCTTAGCTCAAGTCCAAAACAATCTTTCTTACATCAATGCTTTACCAGTGATTGAATCATATCTACTACGTGTGCCAGTACACTGCTATCTCTCTTCTGACTACAACGAAGTATGATTTAATAATAGTTAGTAACTCAATGTTGTTTTTTGTTAAGAAAGAATTCATCTGCAGAGAAGAAAACGGAGTACAATTGGAAAGGGGACATGCACCTGTTACAAAACCTAAGGTGCGGGGGGACTCTTCACTTTGTTGCCGCACCCGTGTCAGACTACTTTTGGAGAATCCGACACACACACACTGACATTTTTGAAGAGTCCGAGCAACTTAGGTACAAACAATGGTTTCAAAAGAAGTGTTGGTACAAAAATTACCTTTCCTCTGATTTTTTCCTAGAAAAGATTCCATTAGACTTGTATTTGGTTGTTGGAAGCAAATTAATTAGTTCCTCGGAAAGTCCTCGACTTTCAGTTCCACTTTCACCTTAAATCACGTATACTACGCAAACATTGAAAGTAAAATCAGTAATTAATCCGTGAAATGAAATCGGTTTTCAGCGTAGTCTATAAAGGAAAGATGAATGGTTACCAGTAACAACACAAATCCCAAGAACAAGAAAGTGAAAATATTTAGTGTCGCAATGATTAGGAGTTGGTTTAAATTTGCATGATTCACTGGTTTCACATAACAAGTGGGCAAATAATAAGACAAATATCATCAACCCAACTCAGAGAGTTAACAACACATTCTTGAGCCAACGTGTCAAAAGAACGAGACATGCATTGCATCTCAGACTACCATTCAGCAGCTTTCAACTTCTAGTCATAGATAACACAAAATGCAGAATAGGTGATTCCAAAATTTCAGATACTACATGTTTTTGGATGAAAGCAAATAGCTTTATTATATGAGAATAAGGAAAAACTCTTTTGTTCTGTGCCGTCCCATTTTTCTTTCTGTTCTCCTACGTCCTTTATTCTCTCAGTCTTTTTCGTCTGTTGTTTTTTCATTTTTCATCAAGGAAGAAGGGCTTGAGGATTTGCATTGTGCAAGGCAGTTGTAAAGCTATACATCGATGACTTCTACCTCACTCTGTACACAACTTCAATATACTAGAAATTAGGAAAAGAGAACATAAAGTGAAAAGAATCAACTGAAAAAACAATTCAATGACAACGTAATGACGTATAAGACACAACATTTAGCTATTCTTATTCATTTCATCCTATGACGGACATTAGAGTAATAAAAATATATCTCCAAAACAGTAACTACAGATAATTTAGACAGCACAACCATCTGACAACTGGCCCCCAAAATAACCACATCTGCTGCACTGTAACAATCCCTCTAGGAGCAAAAGAGGGCAATGTGATGGTGTTCATTCTAATCCGTGATCATCATTAGCTACTCAACACCCGCAACAGGCGTAGGTTCACATTTTAGAGTGCTAATCCCAACAACTGATAGCTTATCTTAGCATTTCAACATTCACTCTTTAAACGTAATTAGTATATACTATATAGAAACTCTTGATTTATGGATGAGTTATATATATTTACAAGCTTTAGGCATGACGATGAGAGGCAAATTTTGCCATCTTTTCTAAATTTCCATTACAAGTTAGCCTCACAGTATGGTAATGCAGCTTTTGCTGTTATAAGCCTCCTCACTCCAACTAGGGGTTAGTCTTATCATATAAAATATCAACTTGGAAGGTATTCGAAAGACTATATAAATTGCAAAATCCTATCATGACTGCAAATCAAGCTCATTCACAAACCTAAGATAACATGTAAAAAAATTAGAGAAGCTGGTTGCTGCAAGATTACATACCTCATAGGTCATGTTGTCAAGGTCAATTTCATCTTCCAAAATATCCTTCACATAGTAACAAAAGGTAAGAAAGGTGAAATTAGCATGCTACAAGTCAACAGCATGTTCTTTTTTTTTCTGACAAAGGTAACAAGTAAGTCAACAGCATGTTAATCTTGCAAACTCAACAACTAATTCAAGACAATGGGTGACTATTACACAGAAAACATTTGAAGAACAAGTGAATCATGCTTATTAGGATTTAAACAATTTAAGACGCCAATAGAAGTTAGTGAGACGGTTCTTTAGCAGAGTAGGTCAAAAAGGAGATCCATGTATTTGTTTTCTAGAGAACCTTCCATTATATTCTCAAGGTTCAAGAAGAAGGGTGAGCGAAGTAAAAGGTCAAAGACTGATAATTTATGATTATCAATACTGCCTCAATCTTTCTGGTTGATGTGGTTTACTTGTGATGGTAAATGCAGGGCAATGCACAACAACATGACTTCATGTTTATGATATAAGTGTTAAGAACAACTAGTGTGTGTAAAGGACATCATTAAATTAGCAGAACAACATCCTCTTCTCTAAACAATCAATATTTCCAGCAGTCCAGAGAGCTAAAGACAGATAATGAGGAACTGACAACAAGCTAAGACAATGGCAATAATTCCAACAAAGAAAAACATGGCCAAGTTGTCTAAAGCCAAAAAGTTGCTAACAACATTAAATGATGAAATAAACTCTCTTATTAGAAACAAGTAAAATTTACCTGGTGGTTAGAATCATCTTGATTGGATAGAACACCTGATGAATTGTGAAATATATGTTACATTCTGTAAAATAGCAGTATGTTATAACTATTTAAACAACACATAAACAGAAGTGTTTCTACAAAATACTGGAACTTAACCAAACAGTAAAGGTCTACAATAGATCGATCATACACAATAAAAAGAAGGGGAGACCAGTAAAGCAAATTCATGATCCTATCTCACAAAGTCGAAGGAGAAAAAGTATAATGAAGCAATTGCCTAAATGAAGAGGTAAAAACTATAATATACAAAGTATTAGTTCAAAGACAAAAACTAACTAAAGGCAAATAGGGGATTTGCATCTCCTGCAACAGTGAGGAAAGTAAAAAACTAAATTCATTACAAAGTGCTAAAGCTTCAGACTCACATTCCTCCGTGCCAACATCCTCAACGGGGACAGTATTTTCCTCGTATATTACATCACTCGATACACCTTCATGAACATTCATAGGTACAGCATACTCCCACGGCCTCTCTGAGAAATCCGGCCTTGATACATGGTTGTTGCCAGTCTCATAAGAATGATAAGAAGTACTCTCAAGATTGGAGTGCTCATATTTATAGTAACTCATATTCATAGACCAATATGCATTTTCCTGGACAAAAGATTCAAATAAATGGTTACTCATTCCACCAAACAAGTCGTAGTATTTTCGACACGGAGCGTAGATACTAATATCACCAAGTTAAAGTTTAAATTCTAGATCCGGCTCTGAGACCTAAGAGTCCAGTCCATTGAAGGGAGTGAAATAAACAGGTTATTATTCCCACTAAAAAACAAGCTACAGAGATGTCTAACCCTCAAAGAGCATAAATTTTGTACTGGAGAATACTTCCTTTTTCACAAATTATATAAACTTTCAGTACAAAATCAACTGCTACATAGAAAGTTACAAAAAACTTACCTGATCCTGAATCTGTACAGGGTTATTATGATACTGTATTATAGGGGCTTGTGAAACACCATCCAAGAAGCCTGGGAAACTCTCTGGAACATTATAAGGAAATCCCATGTTCATGTAATGCATCTCCTCCATGTGTTGATCCCCACTCATTTTCTTCACTGAAAAAAACATGAATATTACATTACAAACAGAGTATTAAACATTGAAGAAGAAGAAAATAAGTCCATTTTTCCCCATTTGGCTCATTCTTGAAACAATGTAGGGCATACCTTTCTTGATTTCAAATGGGGTTTTTCTAAAGAACTCAACAAATACAAGAAAACCCAAGTTGAAAAATCACCTGATTTTAAAGGAAACTACCAACAAATCCGAGAAAAAATGAAGAAAAAAACAGAGACAGAGAGAGTAGTAGTGTGTTGATGGGTAAGGGAGCAGCAGAAGAGTGACCAAATTGTAGTGGAAAAATGGAAAGTGGATTTTGTTGGGATATATGTGCTGCTTTTTTGTATATAGATATAGATACATATAGATACAGTCCCCTTCTCTTTCTCTCTTTTGTTTGTCTCTGTCTCTGTCTCTGTCTTTATCAGTCTCTCTCTCTTGCACACACAGGGCCACTGGCGCTAATGCCGGGCTTGAGAGACACGCCATCTATATCTATGTATGTATCGTATCGTTAATCCGTTTCATATTAATTGTTCATATTTTTATTTAATAAACAGTAAATAAAACACGAGACAATTGCTGCAACAGTAAAAACTTTCACTTTCGATCATAAAATTGTTAGTTCGAGTATTAATTAATATCATATCTTTAATAGGTTATAAAATAATATCATATTTAACTTGACTTCAACTTACTTTAGAAACATGTAGACACACATCTTATACGACATAAAATATGTCAAATGTTATATAATACACAATTATTACATCGAACGTGATATAAAATGAATGCGTTTATTTATTCAATATAAAACAATTTTAAATATCAAACTTGTGTATATTTAAAATTGAAGGATACTGTGTGTGAAATAGTGATCTCTTCATAAAATTTAAGTATTTTGTGCTTATATAATTTTAAAAAGGGTTAAATAATGTACTTCGTTGAATCTCGAGTGAAAATTAGAGATTAATTCTTGTTAATTATATATTTTTTTTTTTAATAGTGTGTCATATTCTAAAAATTATAAATTTAGGAGGAGTTGGGTACAGTAAAATGTAGTTTCGTGGTATTTATTTGAAAAGATGTGCAGAATGGATTTCATATTTCTATAAACGTTCGCGTTTTTTTAGATGGGTTCAAACAATCAACATTCTCTCTTTTTTCTTTCTCAATATTTACTTGTATTTGTTTTAAACTTATATATTTATATAAATACAATATCCTTCACCAATTCTATATTTGGAATTAATGATAAAAATAATGTTAAGTACCATTATCCAGTGATATATAAGTTATACTATGCTTTTTACGGATATTTGATTCATGAGATGAAATATAATTTAATTGATATTCTATTAAACAATACAATAAAATCTATGTAAATAATTCTATTAAATATTGAATTAAACGGTTAAGATAAAAAAATACGGCAATAAAATTTAACATTTTTATCCTTGGTAAAGAATTAAAGTGTTTCTTCAAGAATATATTCGCGAAAGAAATATTTTAATAGTATATTTTGAGTGACATGTTAAAAGTAAAAAAAATTAAAAATTAAACCGGATCCATATCGATATCGAAGAGAAATCAATATAATAGAAATAAGTTTAAAAAATGTAATTTTGATTATATATTATAGTATACCTAAGAAAATTGAAATGGTAAAAAAAAAAAGTTCTATTTTATTTGGAAAATAATTTTTTTGTTATCTTAACTGAGAGTAATGATGAATTACTATAATTTTATATACATGAAGATTGAAAATTAATGATGGATTACAATAGTTTTATTAAGAAAAGGATAATGGATTACATTCTATATCCAAAAGTAACTATAGGAGTTTTTTAATTAAAATATTAACGATAATTATATTTTTAAATCAAATTATTAATAAAAAACATTTTTATTCAATTTCTCATAATTATGAAACAATTAAAACCATTTTTCATTTTTTAACAAATAAAATGCACATATCGTAGTGGTCCGGCAAAAAGTACAATCAAGGGATGGTATTTTTTTGAATCCTAACTAATACGACTATATATGATTAAATAAGAGTTGTAATATCAACTTATAACTAATACTATATGCCAAATAGGATTTCTCAAAAAAAAAAAAAAATTGGAAATTTTTTCAAAAAGGTACTCTTTCAATTCACTTTTACTTGTCACAATTTAAATTAATACATCTGTTAAGAAAATAATCAATGTATAAGTATTTTATAAATTATCCCCTATAATAATGTCTTAGAAAAATTATATAAATAAATATCTAATGCTGAAGAAAAATAAAAAAATTATTTTCTTTTCTTAATTGTCAAAAGTGAAAATAAAAACAAATTTAGAAATAAGTGATTAATAAAAGTGAACGGAGCGAATATTGTCCAAGTTAAAATGAAAAGGGAATATGCCATTAAACTTTCATAAAAGGCTCATTTATGCTATCAGTAGAAAGTTTGGCTCATTTATGTCATTACCGTTAAAGAAAATGATCATATATGTCATTTTTTTTAATGGTGGTTTTGCAAAATCATTTTTGACATGTGGCCAATTATAATTCAATCGCGTCATCAATTTTTTAAATTAAAAAATCATAATTCTGAAAAAAAAAATGAATTAATTTTTTTAATAAATAAATTGATGAGGTGACAGAATTATAATTGTCTACATCATCAATTTTTTTTAAAAACTAAAAAAATTAATTCAATTTCTTTTTTAGAATTATGATTTTCTTTTGTTTAAAAAATTGATGAATTGATCGAATTATAATTGGTCCACGTGTCAAAAATAATTTTGCAAAATCACCTTTAAAAATAATGGCATGAATGAGTCTTTTCTTTAACGGTAATGGCATAAATGAGCCAAACTTTTAACTGATGGCATAAATAAGCCTTTTATGAAAGTTCGATGACATATTTGAGTCTTTTTCCAAATGAAAATAATAGGATATCCCAGGCGCTTGCTTCTAATGGTATGAAATCATTGCTACTTTTTGATAGTTATATTTTTCTACGAAAATGATGGTTGGGCCAATTTTCTTACACCTTGATTCATCATATAAGGGGAACTTACATAACTATACTATAATAAAAAAATATTTATTATTTATAGTAATAACATTTCTCTTTACTTTATCACTTTTAATTCATTTATAATACAAGTTTGATACATTATACAAAGATACCAATTTATATTCAATATAATAAAAAATTAAATAATGGAATGATACATTTATCCCATATTTTAATACACTAAAAATAAATTGTGTCAATATTTACCAAACAAAACATTAATACATATAGATATATATATATATATATATATAATATAGATATATAGAATTGCATACATGATTCACTTTAATACATATTACAAGATTAATATAATATTGGTTGTTTGTAAATGATAATAGTGTAGTATTGGGAATGATCTCTCCCAGTCAGCAATAGATATCAATAATTGTTAATCAAGATAGTTTATTTTTTTGAAACAAAATTAAAGAATCACCTAATAATTTTTTTATCTCCGCATAAATTTAAACATAAAATATTATAATTCTCAACCACTTAATTAATCAATATATCACGCCTTTAAATACTCAGTTTATCAATTTGGTGTTATTAGCCTTGTTAGAGAAGGTTTTCAGGAAGAATCTGTTAACTACGAAATTGGAGACATGCGCTAATTAATGAATCAACGGAAAAAAAATTCTCTTTCTTACTCTTCATAATGATTGATGACAATTATGTGTATCGAAAAACCATTTTTTGAAATTGAAAAGTGCTAAATGGTCAGAATATGATCAGAATAGTGAAAAAGATTATTATAACTTTTTTCTCTAAAATAAAATTAGTTTTTTGATATTATATTTCAAAATGTATGAGAATTAATTATTTTGATAGAGAAATTTCTCCGGGATTTCATGCTTTATTACTCTTCACTTCTTTTTCTTTTGTCTTTTACTTCTCCTTCTTGACTTTATTTTTACTTTATTATAAAAAAATTAAAATGTGGGTGAAAATAAATAATTATATTTAAGCACTTAAATGGTTACCTATCCCCCATGACTGAAATAATAAAAGTATTTATTTTATGTAATTTATGGGATTCATTTAAAATTTTGTATGTGTTGATCAATATATAAGTGTTTTGAGTTGTGCCTGACTTTTATTAAAATATTTTAAAATTATACTTACCAAAATATTTAAATACGCATTTTTTTTAAATTATTTGATAGCCAACTTTATAAATTATTAGTTAGAAAATCATATTAATATAATAAAATCAAATAAGTAATAAGTGAATAGTTACATATTACAGTCAAAATAAATAGAAGGGTGATGTTTACATTATCACATATTCAATATATGTGTGTTATTAAATAGGATCGACAGTGGTGAATATATGCATTTGATAATATTGTGTATTTGCATCTCTAAAGTGTTTTGAGTTTTGATTGTTGTTATTAATCTAGTTTTAGATTATATGTTAATTATTCAAAATAAATAGCCTAAATTTATTTAACATAATAAATTTTATAAAATTATTACCATTTGATATTAAAACAAATATGAGTAATGATCTATAAGTTAGTCCAAATGGACATTAATATAGTATAAAAATACAGCTACAATACTATAATAACATTGACACGTTACCTTAGGATCTCAAGCAATATTGCACTATAAGTCAAAATAAATGTGGATTTTAATAATTTACGATTAATGATAATGAATCAATACGATTTGTCAATAATTAATGAACTGTTATATATGTGTGTAGTTTCTTTTAGAAAAATAATGATATAATCTTGGGACATTAGATATTTTAAATAACTATTAATAATAATGCAATTTTCGTAGTGATACCTTGAATTAAGAAAGTTATTTCATATCGAAGAGAAGAGGAAATAAAAGAAATTATTAAGTTATCATTTTGTAGTCTTTTAAAAGAAATTGAAATTAACATGTAATTATGAAATTATGAGAATGTGGGAACAACTAATCCCCTTGGGAAACTTTTTATGTTTTAAAAAATAATTAATAAATTTAAACTTAAATAAGGATAAAAATGTCAAAAAATAAACTTGTTTATAGTATGAATGCACCATTCTGACCATTATGGCCAAAAGGATTTTTCCTTTGAAATTTTATTAGTTAAAATCTAAAGGTGTAGAGGTTTACTATCAACATGAAAAAAATGAAGAAGTATTGAGTAGGCGTTTATCATGCTGTATTATATTACGATATGAAATTTTAAAATAAAATTAGTATTCGAATATGTGATTTTACGTTAATTTCATGTGACTCCATATTTTTCAAAAAAGTAATTTCATATAATGATTTGAGATATCAAATTTCTTATAAAAATTGCTCCACAAGTTTATATTTTATTAAAAGAACCTCACATTTATATCTATTAACCATTTATTTTATATGTAAATAACTTTATAGACACATAATCATTTTTTAAAATTTGTTATTCTCATCAACATAAATTTTATTTTTCACATCGATATATAGTCACTTCAACTCACACCAACCGATTGTTGTGTAATAAATTTATTCTCTTCATTTACTTCAACACCTAATTTATTACTTCTACCGTTTTGTATTTATTACATTTGGTTTGTTTTCTCGATCACATAATCGAAAAATGCAAGTTCAACATGAAGAAATTATTCGTACTATGTGGGAGAATTATATTAAAGACTATTATACTACAATTATATTCAAATTTTTTATTCATTAAAGTTACATGAAACCGTTATTTAAGTGGAGAACAAATAGCTTGTAAAAAAATATTATGCGATTTCGTAATTTTTCGTTTATTTGGTATGATTGAAAAAAAATTGAAGCAATTTTAATAGTTTTACAACTTATGAGATTCGTATGTTTATGAAAAAATAAGCTACACAAAAATTTGATATCGCATGTTCAAACAAAACTTTAATTTCATCTCATAATTCCACATTATGATATCATATTACATGGCCAAACGGGCCCTATATGAATCTATGAAATACTTCTTCTGTTTATTTTTACTCGTCATGTAACTTTTAAGAAAATAATTGTTGATATAGAAATTTCACCAAACTATCCCTATTAAATGATGTTTAATATCAAATTTTGAAAAATGATTTGAAGAAAGAATATTTAATGTTGACGGTAAACATGTAAAAACATATTATTTTCTTTTTTTTTTGATATTTCAACAATAAGAAATAAAAATAAAAATATTTTTTTTTAAAGAAAAGACAAGTAAAAATGACTATGAAATATTAAAATTTGAAGTAACAGTATAAAATTTGAATGGAGGCCAGCAGACATGGTATTAATTTTAAAACCTTCAGAAAGAGGATGGCTAAGATACTCATTAAGTTAAGTATAAATGTAGTTAGTTAATTAGTTAAACTTGATTTACATTAGTTAGTTTGTCAGTTAATACTTAAATTTTTGGTTCTTAATACTAAAATTAACAGCTAGTGGGTCATTTCAATTAGAGCAAGATGTCCACTTGTGTCATTTTAGGATATGGTGAGTTTATCGAGAAAATAATCCTCTCAATTCAAAGTTACAAAAATTTCAAATCTTATAAATTATGATAAAAGTAGCTTAATATTAAATTGTAATACTTCTTTTTCATCTTTTTTTCTAAAATTTATGAGGCAAAGGTTAAAAACGTTAACTTGAGTACAAATAAAAACAAAGAAATACAACTTGAAGTTAAAAACACAAAAAATTCATGTAGTATAAAATGATACTAACATGACTTTTGTGGTGTATAAATCGGGTTGTTTCATTTTTAATTATAGGTCTTAGATTTTGAACTCTGTTTATGGAGAAAAATTATGTTAAGAGCGTCATTTTTTAAGTAAGTCTTGCAATACGGAATTCAAATTTAATGAAAGCTTCAATATATGCTTTGATCCTCCGAAAAAATTATATATTATTCTCTCCTTTAAAAAAAGAATAAACTCTTTTTCTTTTTAGTCTGTTTCAAAATAAATGATCTTTTTCTTATTTTGGTTAAATATTTTATTTCAACTTTCTACGTGACATGTTTAAAACCAAAATATTAAAGAACAGTTTTATACATTTTACGTAATCTTTTAATTTAGAACCACGAAATTCAAATTCAAAACACGTCATTCTTTCTTAAACCAGAGAAAAGTATAATATAATATGATGCAAGTTGATTTGTTAATTTTAAAACCTTCCTAAAAGGTAGGTGTACCTCCTCTAAACCAATCCAAATGAAGATGCTAAAAGTTTGGTCTGCTTTTATAGGTTGGTCCATTTTTGATCCAATGTAAAGGGCTACCTCTTATCTTGATTTGTGTAGCAAACCATTAATAAACTTCTAGATACACTCTTATAGTAAGAAGAAAAAAAATATACAAAAATGATCCTTTATTATTATGATATTCATCTAATTATCATTGTTATTATTATTATTATTATTTTTACATGGAGTGTGGATGCTATTGATAGAGTTTTTACATTTTAGCCTCAAACCATGAAGACTTGGGAAACTAGCCCTTCAAACCCCTAAAAGCTTCTCTTATAAATATTTTTGAGTATTTATAATTTTTAAAAATTAAATTGCTAAAAAAAAGGATACTTTCTTTCTCTGTAAATATTTAATAAAATTTGTTAGATATTTTATGGGAACTTTATGCCAGAAAATTTATTTGTATGATCCATTTCGATATATTTTTCTCTTGCTCATTTCAATTTATTCGTATAACGATAATTTGATAAAATATTTTTAAATTTTTACTATCTCTAAAATGTTTAAATATCACATGTAAAAAGTTTGGATCAAAATTCCATTTTTTAAAAAAAATGAGATTTTCTTAAATTTTGAAAATAAACTAAGACAAAATCAAGTAAAACAACAAAAAAAAAGAAGTAAAATTTAGATGAATAGGATAACGGGGAAGGACCAATAAGAGTTGTAATAAAGTGATAAGTACTTTTTTATTTTTAATCAAGAGTTCTCTAATCCGAGTCACCTTGAACTCATAGTCACCTCTGTTAGAGTGTATTTAATCGTACTTTAATGTAAATATCAGATATTAATTGAATTTTAATATAAATATCAAATATTAAATAATATTAAATATTAATCAAACACTAATATAATTAATTAATTTCTAATATGAATATCGAAACGGTAAAAAAAAAAAGGGGGATGCGGGAGGCATGTGTTTGGGAAGGAAAAAAGGCGTTTAAAGAGGCGGTAAGAAAGGTATGAAGCCGAATTCCGAGAAGCGTGTCTGCCGTACAGCTGTACCTAACTCTGTATTATCACTACAAAAATCCTATTTGCTTCCTCTATGCTCCCCTATTCCCAAACCACTACAATCTATAAATATTATTATTATTATTATTTTTATGTAAAATGACAAATATTTAAAGTATATTATGTAATGTAATTATAATTTTAATTTTTATATTATGAGAAATATTTTTTAAATAATTGTATAAATTTAGAATTTATATAATTTAATCTTTGATGGTATAAATCTTGAATTTATATAATTCAGTTTCTGATCGTATAAATACAGAGTATATATATATGTTTATCATAACTGTTGTATACGATTTATAAAAAAAATCATAATAAATTAACATGTTTGTATATTGTCAAGCAGAATATACAAAAACGTATAAATACTAAATTTGTATATACTTACCATGGTTGATACATTTGTAAGCAAAATGTACAAACAAATAAAAGAAATATATAAACCGCAGCCTATATTTGTATATGCCTATCCTGTTTAAATATTTGAAAGATAAATATGCAAAGTGCGATCTTAATAGCAAATAAAACTACTGTTATGGAACACAATTATCGAAAGCATAGATATAGAGCCTTATTATATTTATTATCTATGAAATTTTCTCATAAAAATTTACTAATAAAGTGAAACTTTTATTGTTCATTTATCTATATTATATCAATTGATTTATCTATTTTTATTTGTTTGTCTAATTTTAATGATATTTTATAATCTTTAAGTTAAAGATATTTAAGATGCATAAAATATTTTTTTTAACTTAATAATCTTAATTATATCACGTGAAAGATTAAAAATAATTTTTTTAAAAAACTTTCCTTTAAAATGGACCGAAAAAATAAAGTAAAACTAAAACTGAAATGGAAGGAGTAGATTTTCTACTGTATTCTTTCGAATTTCAACTACTCTACTAGGTGGTAAATCGTACTTTTACCTATGGTTTTAATTTATTTATCATATTAAAAAAAATCTTTGAAAGGAATGTCTTTTTTTTTTAATAATTTGTTAATTCTAACTTTTTGTATAATATATTAAAATTAAAATATTAAAATTTATTTTGTTATATTGTACATATCTTTAGTTTAAAATTATAAAACTCAATATCTTATTTTTTTTTTCTTAAATTATGTGTAAAATAAAAAAAAATTAGACAGGCAAATTGAAATAGTTATTCTCAATAATAAAGTAATAATATAATATTAGTTATAGAAATGAGTAATTAAATAGTAAAATTGTAAATAATTCAGGAAATGTGTCATTATTCACAAGCGCGTGGATAAAAGGTGTACATTTCAAGTCACGAAAATATTAATCAGAAGTTCAAAATTTAAGTCATAAAAATAACATGACTAATAAAAGATGTAAATTCAATTAATTAAATTTTCAAACATATATATATATCAAAATCAAATGAGAAATTAAAAAACGTATTGTATCGTTTTTATTTTCCTTTTAAGTATTTCTTAAATTTCTTTAAACTTTAATTTTACAAGTTAGAATTATTTTACAATTTTGAAATGGATAAGGGACCCACCATTTTTTTTTGAAAAATAAATAAATGAAGAGGTTGTGGTCCTTCTAAGTGGTTCAATGTCCCGTTCGATACAATTATATTTTTAATTGAATTGATAATTTAGATATTTAACTGTTAATTTCACATTTCAGAGTGAAACAATATAATTCTATTCTATTTTATTTTATTTTTTTAACAAATCATATCTTATAAAATTTTATTTAAATATTTAACACTAGCTTCAAATCTACAAAAAGCAAAGTATTATACTCATATTAATTTTTTTTAACAATTATGCATATATTTAGAAATAAAATTATATTTGTCGTTTCAATTTCAACTTGAAATATTATCTAGTATAAATCATTTGTTTCTTTCATAATTTGGAAAATTATTTCAACTTCAAATTGAAACAAAAATTTTGAAGCTGAAAAATTGATCTGCAGAGTATTTAAAGTGAAATAATATATATTTCTTCTTACTAAATTTTATAATACTTTTCAAATGATGGCCGAACAAAAGTTAACAATGAATTGGATTTAGGCAAAAGGTTGAAATCTTTTGAATGTAAATTATTATTTCACTTGAAAATTCTCATCGAACCGTTTCTATTTTTTTATTTTTTATTTTAAGTTCCAAGTTCTTTAAGTAATTTTTAAAAAAAAAAAAAAAAATCAAGAATTGATAATATCTGTCTTTTGAATGAACACTCTAGGGTAAGCATTATTCACTGTGCAATATTCTAATTAAGTGTTAATCGCTCCCACATTGATTGTTTTTGAACAATTCTTACCTCATGAGTTATGATGAAATTATGTTTAATATTTTATTTTATTTTTAATCATTATATCAAGATAGATTTGTCTTAATTATCATTTATCTGATATTATTTTTATCTTCCACACTTAAAATGCCCTATATGGACGGGTCCATAGATAAACTAGAATAGGTCTTGAGTCCAATCTTAGTTCAGTGGTGTCTTTTGTAATGACTTTTGATAATTCTTTAACTTATAAACATAACTTTGAAGTTAAATAAGGTCAAATATCTTTTTCTTTGTCATGTTATTATAACTCTAACCATCTCAATTTATTATTTATTTGACTTTAAACCTTTATTTTATATTATTCACGCTTCAAATATCTAATCTTAGCGCATAAAAAGATGTTAAGTCCCACATTCTTTTCCCAATACTAAAATTGTTGGAACATATTAGGGTGTTACAAAGATTATTAAGTGTACTTATTGCCCAATTATGGTCATTGTAACTTTTGTGTGAGAAATGAAGCAAAATCCAAAAGTGAATGAAAACCAAGGAAGATTTTATAATTTTGGGGAACAAATATAGAGAAACATGGACCACACAATCCTTTGTCTTCAAGCAACGAATTTGATCAATCTTTTGACCAATTAGGTGTCTCTTAGTGAACATGTTCTTCCTCATTGTCTCGTACTCGTTCCGTCTCAAAATAAGTATTTTAAAAAAATTATTTTAAAATATTTGTCATTTTATAAAATAAGTATTTGTCCCATTTTCTTAATAATGTTCAATTTTCAAAATACATCGTAATTTAGTGAATTACAAATTATTTTATTAATTGACACTTTTTATGAAATAAAAGAGAAATAAAAACTACTTCCTCTATACACTAAAGGTGAAAATAAATAAATTTATTTTTCGTTTCGTTTATCAAAATAAATAATAAAATATATTTTTAATATAATATGTTCCCAAAAAAAAAGTTGGTCAACAAATCAACTAAAGACTTCATATGAGTGCTTATTTTTATAGGAAAAAGAAGTTGAATTATCTAGGGAAAAGAAATGATTAGATTGTATGATTTATCTAAATTTAATAAATTTGAAAAAGGGAAGGATAAGATAAGAGTATTGATTATATTCATATTCCGGTTGTGGACAATAATCATCTTTATACTTTTTGTAACTTTACATGATTAAGCTAATCATACCTATGTTCACATTTGTGTGCTAATAAATGGACAATTAGTAAACAAAATATTGTCAAATTTTATTTAATAAGAAAAGAGATATTCTCATTATGATATGAGAATTATGTTATCTATAGTTAGGATTTTATTGTTATTTCATTCCCCTTTTTTTCGATTTTTATTTTATTTTATATAAATACAAACTATAAGTGTCAATTATATAAATTCTATTCATTGTTACAAACATAACTACTCACGTATTCACACATACAATATTGATACAAATGATGAAAATTAATTATATAAATACAAATGTTGAACGTAATATAATATTGATATAATTGTATTAGCAATAATATCAATTATATTCGTTAATACAATTGATACAAATTATTATAACAATTAATTATACAAATACAGATCTAGTTCTGTACTAGATATTATTCATACAATTGTATCTTTTGATACAATTTATATTAATAATACCAATTATATATAAATATTTATTGACACATGTCTATATTGATTATACCTATACAATTATCTAGCATAATACAATTAAAATTGTTGATATATATATATACTAGTTTTCATATATACTATTATTATCCAACAAATATAAATCTCCTCTCTCTGCCCTCTTTTTCTCTCGCTCGCCTCTCTCGTTACAATAACATGTAGTTAAGAATCATAATTAAATAAATATAGCTATTTTACCTCGTATATGTTTAAAAGTTTTTGCTATTTTTAAGGTTCCTTTAAATTAGGGATAATTTTATAGAATGACAACTAATAATATAAATAGATATATAGCTACCGTTTGATTTATTTGTGTTCCATGGCAACTGTTTTGTCTCTCTCTATTCTCCAGCTCACGCTCTCTCGGCTTTATACAATAGAATGTATAAATATTTTTTCTAATTTTATAAGCTAGAGAAATTGTATATACCCTTGCAAATACAATAAGTTTTGTACTATACAGTTTGTAATTATGCAATAAAGAACTCCCCTACCCATCTCTTTGTCTTTCTCTCTTCCTCTTTTATACAATCTTCTAAAATTGTATATATATTCTCTCTTTCTCGTTTTATACAATTCCTGATGCAAATTTTGCTATATTTCCGTGCCCAAGACTCTTTTGTCTTTCTCCTTCTTTCTTCTCATTTTATAATTTATACATCTTCATTGGTCATTCCATAATCGTCCTATAACTTCTTACACTTTTCTACTGTCCTGTATCGCGTTCCTCGTTTTTCCATACCCCATCGCGCTCCGGGCTGGGGCGGGCGTCCAAGTTTAGTTTCTCGTTTTATACAATTTGTTCAATTGTATATGTATAACAAATTATACATATATAATGTTGGCTAGCGTCAATTATGTAAACTTTGGCTATACATACCAATAGGTAATTTTATGTTTTCTAGTGTGTGACAGTTGCTTTTAAAAATTAACGTCAAAAACAATTTCTGAATCACTTTTAAACTTCACTTCAAAACAACTCTTGTATAAAAAAATAAAACAGCCTACACACACCATTTGTAAGTGTTAATATCAGTTAATAAACAACTTTTTAATAATAACCTACTATAGGGGCATATTATTAATCAGTATAGCATATCACGAGAAATAATTATAATTATTCTCATAATTTTTTATAAAATAATAATTAACTTATTTAAATAATTCAATACCATATTTAAGCACTGTAGTTAATTACACTTATTATTTTAGGTACACCTTTTTTAAACAAAACTCTTAATTAAAAGTAATTTAAATTAATATTATTTAGTTACCTTTTTAAGATAACTACAAATTAAGGGTTTTTAATCAAATCTAAACAATTTACCGTTTTATGTTTTAAAAAATGTAACACGTTATCTTAAAATAAAAAATTAAACCAAAAAAAACTTCCCCCCCCCCAAATTTTTTGTTCTGGTTCTTCCCATCACTTTTCAAAATCATTACATCTGGCACACCTATCAAACGTTCACCATTTTTCGCACGCCTAACTTTTCACGACATTTTCGCACGCCTATAACTTTTCTTTCTCCATTTTCCGCACGACTAACTTTTCACCATTTTTCATCTCTCTTAACACTTCTTTCTTCACGATTTCTTCAATAGTTTGTCATTCAAATCTTCATTGTTAGCACTCAAACAAATCTTCAAATCTTGCAATAAACAAACCGCACCATTGTTCTTATTAAAGCCGTCAACACTCGAACCCCAGAAAATAGATACTCGCGATTTGAATGAAGAAAGCAAGTTCAGTACGATTTCCTGCTCATCTTTCAAATTTTATCAACAAACACAATCTCAACCTTCTATCTGTTAAAGTTAAATCTAGATCTTGAAAATCAACAACAGAAAAAAAAAAACATCAAAGGAAATGAGAAGAAGAAAAAGGGAAAGAAAAGCAAAAGAAGATGATCTTAGAAACTACGAAGAAGAGGAATGAAAAAGGAAAGAAGAGGAAGAATAGATGGAATCATCAGAGTCTAAATCTGATTTTGGTGGAAGAAATGAATAAAATCAAAATCCCAAAAAACCACCCAGATGCATAAAAACTGGAATCGAATACTTCTTCTAACAGAAGAAGAAGAAACAGTAAACCCAAAAAAAGTTCAAGGTTAGTAAAAGTTAATTTTTTAATTTTTTTTTGTTCTGTTATTTTTTTATTTTCTGTTTATTTGGTATAAAATAGTTAAAATATAATTTTTGTGTAAAATACTAATGTATGAATTGTGGTATGATTTCATGTCTGACGTTTTGGTTTAAATAAATAATGTATTTTTTATGTCTGAATTCACTGTATGAAATTGTGTATGATAACTGTATGCTAATTGTGTATATTCACTGTATGAATTTGTATGATTCACTGTATAAAATATACATAGTGTATAAATTTTTTTTTATCAAATTTTTGGTACTGTTTACTAGTATTTCATAATTAGTTATAGTTTATATTTTGAGTTTTCATTGTTTTGGTGTTTAATTATTGTGTATGCACCGAATGTTTGTCCGTTTTTTGAAATGTGTCAATTATTATCACTTGTATTATGTTTGGATACTATGTGTTACTGCAATTATGTATTATGTTTTGTAATACTATGTGTATGAGTATTAATTATGTTTTGTATACTATGTTTACTGAAATAAAATTGAAATTGCTAATATTCATTACTACTTTTTTTTTTCAATTGATTATACATGATTGTGGTTTTATACACATCTCTATTTGCCGATTACATGAGCCCTGGGTGTTTTTGAATATGGCCATATTGATCTTGATTCAACATATCATCGCAAGTATGCTACTTATTTGGCATATTGAAAATCAAAGAATGATGCAAGGCGCAAATCAGTGAAAGTGGTTACAGGAACAGTTGCTAGCAAAAGGGTGGACCTCTCGAACTCAATAAAGACAAGTTATGACACCACCAATTATCCTACTATCCAAAATCTCGTATCAGAAGTATAATCTTCATGGCACATAGTAACTTTTTTTTTAACTATGAACATTTATGTATTTTTTCTCCAGTTTTTTTTATTCTTAAGACCTGATGTTTTTTTTATATAAATATTACTGAGTATTACTAAAGTGTTCGCAAATTGTAATCATATATGAACACTGTATGAATCATATATGAAAATCCTATTAATTGTAATGCATATGAAAAATTTTTGATAATAGTACAATAGTAATGTTTAAATTGTTTTGGCTTGATACTATAACACTTTCAAATACAAACAGAAACATATATGAAGTATATTACGGTATAACACTTATGAAAAAATGTGGAATCTATCATACAATGGTACATTATACATGTGTATCACCATCTTGCAATACTTATTCTACAGTAATATCATAAATTTTGTTTCTGTTTGTATTTTTATTAGGACTACTTGATGGTTTTATATAATTATTTACTGATTATTACTAATGTGTATCATTTAACATATAGGAAACTGTATGATCCATGGTATGAAAATCAATGAATTATGATGGTCATATTAAAAAATTTGATATATATTACCTAGTAATGTTAAAATTAATTCTAAATTTGGGTTTTGCATGAATAGATACACTTTCAAATACAACAGAAACCGATATTATTTATATTACAGGTATGAATACTGTAATGAAAAAATATATGAATTATGACCACCAGCGTTGGGAACCGGAACTAAAAAATAAAACCCTTTTTTCAAAATACAAACAAAACAATTGTATGTATCGTTACGGTATGAATAATGTCTGAAAACTGTAATGAATACTATATACATTTGTATGAATAGTAGTTAAATAATTATTCATAAAAAAACATTTATAAACAATGTAAAGCCCTTAAAAAAAAACAGACTTAAACATTTCGACAGGAATTCATTGTTTTGTACAGGATACTTTGAACAAGTCTTCCCGATTGTGTCCACCTATGGGCATCTACTGGAAAAAAAAAATCATGTGCTGTTTTTGTCGTCCTATTGTGTCCACCTGTGGCATCACATCGACGTATTTCCCTGTTTCATTCACACATTAAAATTACATTCATCAGTGCATCCCATAATAAAAACAAAAATATATTCGTACATAATTAACACACAATTTATATACAAGTCACTGTTTAACCACACAATCATACACTTCGCACAAAATAATACACACTATTCCATACAAATTTATACACAATCATAATTTTACCACAAAACAAATTTTTCATACGTTTGTACACAAGTAATACACCTTTATACATATTTTAATACACAATTACCACACCGGTTTATACCTAGTTTCATTAATACACAATTAATCCTTGTTTACTACCAAAAATCAATAACACAAATCACAAAAATTTATATACACGTCACTTATATATACAATACCAATGTTTAAATTAATACAATTAAAACATTTTGATACATACTGCAATATTCCAACAAATACTACATGCGCAATCTAAAATACAATTTCATACTCAATTATCCAATTTTACTATAGAAAATAATATACGTTCTTCCCTTTTTTATAACAGAATTTATATATATATATATATACAAATCAATAAATAGCTACGTACAACTATAACATTGATTTTCGTATCTTTGTTCATACACTTATTATATACATTATAATACAAAATGTATACCATTTTAATACAAAATTTCACTATTTTGTTCTTGTTTTCAAAAACAAAAATTTGCTAAATTATCAAACAATTTAAATTTTAAATTTTAACCAGTAATCACTTTACCATCATTCTACGTTTTAAATTACACACATGAAAATACATTTAATAGACAAAATTTTTATTAGTAGAAACCTGATTAATGTTTCTTCCCAAAAAAAATATATCAATTTAACATATGCAATATAACAAGGGAAAAAAAAAATAAAACATTACGAAAATATTAAAAAAAACTCACCTGATGATTTCATTTGCCATCAAGAAAAAAAAGAAAAAAAAAAACACCATGTTTTAATTAAAATTGACACAATTTCTCCCTCCATCAATCAAATATAAACCTTTCAACCTTCATTTTAATTGTTTTTTTCACAAAAAAAGACGATACAATAGGACAGAATTCGAATATATGAATAGAGTCAACTTTTCTGGAAAAAAAAAAGAAACCGTTTATTGAAGATAGATAACCGAATATTTTTTTAGATAAAAAATCAATAAAATTACAGTTAAATTGATTGAGATAGATTAAGGAGCATATCTATATTAATATATTTTAATTCCCTTACAATGTTGTCACAATTTTGGGTTATTCAGTTAAAACGTAACTACCTTCAACTGATTTCCAATTTTAACTTACTCATTTTAAATTCTTTTTTCTTCCCTAATTAACTATAATACTATTTACCAATATTTTTTAAATTAAAAGATGCTATAAAGTTGATATAGTATATGTTATATAAGGAAAATCCAAAATCTTGTGCCATAACTTGAGAATATGACTACATAATATGCTATATACCTAATTTACACATCTTTTTTCCCCAGCTTCAGCCTAGTATGGTCCAAATGGCCTTCTTTTTGGCCCAACTACAACCATAGGGACAAAGCCCATTAACTGATATAATCAGCAACCATCTTTTACTTTGGTGTTTTTAGGAAAATTACACAAATTCACAATAAAGATATCATAATATTTCTAAAGTTCTCTATCATTTTAAAAGACTTACAAAAATCCTCTCTTGGATATATTTCTATCCCTCTCAGATGCATCACTATCTCCTCTTGGATACATCACAATCTAGAAATATATCCGAAAGCAATGTAAAATCCAAGAATTTTATAATCGAGAAAATTTCAAGATAAGATATAATTAACTTCCAAATGTATGAGACTTATGTATCTTATATTCAATTTTATTTAGACAAACTTTGATGTAAGCTTTTCAATAACTAATTTATCAGGTCTACCTGTTTACCCTGGAAAACATTTTGCCAAAACATTCTATGCATTTTGGTTTTAGTAACACTTTGATTCACATGACAACTGGAAGCACCAAGAAAAATACACAAAATAATCAAATGATTTAACATAGAATGCACTAAACTACATTATTGAGTTGGCTGGATAATCTATTTAAAAAATTGCCCCATAAAGTGGGGAAAAGAAAGTTGAACTTTTATGCAAAGATATGACTAACAAAATTGGGCATTATACAATGCCTTAATTTTTGGGAACCTGAAACTAAACTAGCAACTGAACTGAACTGAAGCAGCAGCAGCTGCAATATGAATCACATCTCCGGTTTTTGTATTCGAAATTCAAGTGAGAATATTCGGATTAATGTTAGGTAGAGAGATGGCAAACATGATTGCTGATCAAGCTTAAGCGCCACCAGAACCATACTTCTTTCCGAGTACAAGTAATTGGAGTTTGTCGTAGCCAGAGAGGACACCAGCACCAGCGATAGCACGAAGAATGTTTGCACCAGCACCCTTGAAAAGGGACTTTGGACCCTCATTCTTCAAGATTTGAGTAAATGCATCCATTGAACTTTTGTATTTCACTGCTTCACCAGATGTCATCATCATTCTTCTACGAACAGTGTCAATTGGATAGGATGCTAGTCCAGCACCGTTTGTGATTAACCAACCTAGTGCAAAGCTAGCAAAGAAGCTATCCTGAAACCAATAAACAACAAGACAAATAATTTATCACAGCAAACATGTGTATGCAGATGCTTCTTTCATGTTTTTAATACTGATGGGCTCTGGAGTGAAGCCTTGTTCGTGAATATACACATAATAGGGCTTCGATAAGCCCTGGATGTTAGGGTAGATGGATTGCTTAACCAAGACTAACTCAACCTGAGAATTAGTGAGCTTTATAAGTTCGGCCACTACACAAGCCGCTAGTGGAGAAAGCTCTCGAGCTTCCCTTCATTCATTATTAAGCTCGGCTTTACTTTCTCGAAGAATCCTGTATCCATGGACATAAGGCTTGGGAGACCTTCCCTTTCTGCCGGAGCTTCATGGGGACTGTCTTATTTCCCAATCAGATGTTTGAATGTGAGTTGTACTCCACGAGGACCCAAACAAGTAAGGACTTGCCATGACATTTGAATACTTTTCACGTAGACTAGAAATGCTCAATGACAATTTCCAAATGAATCGACACTCAACAATATTGAAGGCTTATGTTTTAGACATCCAGTACCAAATTTAAACAATAAGATCATCATGGACGGGATCACTAGAGTTTGCACGAAACAGAATTTGACAATGTGTAGTTAGTACTGATGCAGCATTACCTGTAGTGACCCAGTGAGGACAACCGGCTTCAAAGAATCATATAAACCAAAGTAGAGACCGCGGTACACAATGATTCCAACACATGAGATATTGAATCCACGGTAAAGTCCAGCAACTCCATCAGATGCTAATGTCTTCTTGTAAACATCAACCATACCATTGAACTGTCGATCTCCTCCTCCTTTTGCAGCCTTAGCATCATTAGCTAGCCTCGTTCGGGCATAGTCAAGAGAATAGACAAAAAAAAGGGAAGATGCACCAGCTGCACCTCCTGATGCAAGATTACCAGCAAACCATTTCCAGTAACCGTCTCTGTCCTTTTTGAAGTTAAAAAGCCTCTTGAAGTAATCCTTAAACGCAAAATTCAAGGCCTGCACAAAAAGTGAAAGAGATAAAATATATAGCACGAGATCAACGAAATGAACAAGGGATCTAAATTGTCTTGAGAAAATAACGAACCTGAGTTGGGAAATAACGAATAACGTTTGCTGTGTTGCCTCTCCACAAAGACATAACTCCTTCCTCCTTCATTGTTCGGCTAAAACATTCAGCTATGCCACCGTATGGTTTAGATAACCTCCCAGCCTTGATCATCTCATCCTGATTTTGGATCAGGAGTTTGACACGCTCAATTGGAGCAGCTGCTGTCTTTGAAACAGCTGCTGAGACACCACCCATAAGAAAATCAATTGCAAAGCTGGTAAAGCCTTTCTCTGAAGGAGCTTGGACGAAAACTGGCGATGAGTAAGATGAAACCACTGGCATCCCTTCACATCTATGCAACCAGGGCTTAGTCTGATTTCCATATTTATATTGCCTTTGGTATGCCATAAGATCTCGATTTTGCGTAGATCTAACAAGGAAGTTTCCAGCTGCCTTGTGAGTAACAGAGGGGTATTGTGGCTGATCCATCGTCATCTCTGTCTCTATACATCAAGAAATGCAAACATGTAAATGAAATAGCTTTTCCGTACAATTACTAGACATGTATAAATGACTATATCTCCATAACTTTTTTTTTGGTTTCTCGTCCCAGATCGCGCACTATTAGACCCATTCAGGTGTGGTACTCCCAACAGAATTTTCTCCATACCCAGGACTCGAACCCGAGAACTCTGGTAACCAGACCCATCGGTGCATCACAAACCATGTTGGTCTATATGTCCATAATTATACATGAATCCTCAGTAACCATATTTCTCCATTTGAATTAAAAAGAAATTAATATTATAGAACCAAAAAAAGAAAAAGATGATATGAATCATGACGAATGCACCATAATTTATTCAGGCTTATGCTCAAAACTGATTATAGTAACAACATCAGTGTGAGAGTGCCTAGAAAAAGAATCTAGGTTCTATTTTAGTTTCACAAGCCAAATTCAACAAATTATTAAACTGAAAGTCTATCAAAAACAATCTGTATAACAATTAAGATAAGAGTAACTTGTACGTACATCATATCCTCCCCAGAGTCCACTAGTGGGGTTACACTAGTACATAAGTCTAGTAAATATACAATTGTTCAAATGCTAAATATCATGTCAAAGTGATCTTATATACATTTCAATTTTTCCAAATAAATATCATATATCACATAAAAAGAAACAATCATCTAAAAAACTAAAACAAATCCTACCTTTTTCACTCTTTGAAGTTTAATTTGTTTTTGTTTTTTTGAAGAGAAAATAAAGAGAAGGTTAGTACTAACCTGATAAATGAGATAAAGTATTTGGGAATTATGGGTTGCTTTTTAAGTAAGATGTAGAGAAGAGAGAGTCTTTCTCTTGCCTCTAAGTGTGGAGTCAAAAGTGGAGATGATAGGTACAGAGACAATTAAGGCTTTTAACTATGACATTTCTAACTAAACTAAAAACTATTTTAATTTTTCTACATTTTTTCAATGCCACTTAATATTTTTCTAAATAAAAAACTATTTTAATTTCTACATTTGTTCATCGCCAATTAATATTGGGAAAAGTAAAAATTTTTTTGTAAAAGAAATAAAACAAGAGTTTTAAGTTTTGCTTTTGGAACTTCTTTTTTGAGTGGCTTTAACATCTATTTTTAAAATTGAAAAAGACTATATAGTAAATTACATAAATCATCTACATTTATACATAAAAATTACAAGTTATAATTTTAACATGTATGCAATTTTAAAAATTGTAACACACACACACCTATATATATTAGCATATTCCATGGTATTAATTCTATGTATTTATTAATAATATCTCCATGTGGAGGTATTAGTAATAAATCCTATAATAGCATGTAGGGTTCATAGCTAATCCATGAATTAGTTATACATAATTTCATATTTATACTAAATAATATCATATGTAATACATAAATAATTTCTCCTTATACTCCGTATAAACGTTCCTTAAGATATAATGTTACTTTTTTTTTCATGATTGAATTTTATTTGAAGATTTTGACTTTTCAATGTTTTTAAGATAAAAAATATTTGTTAAAACACAATACTCATAATTTATTCTAGTGTATGTTCAATGGTCAATAAAGCGACAAATCAACTAGTAATAATGATGGAATTCACAATAGATATGAATTTTAAATTGGTGAATAAAGTAGGCTTACAAAGAGTGAAATGATTGAGAAATATACATGTTAGTTGAAGGTGATTGTGTTTAAAAACTCCAACTCATTGGTATAAATTGTTATAGGATAGCCGGTAATATAGTATTAATTTGCAATATACAAAGAAAAACGATTTCTGAAAAAATATTTACTTTGAAAAATAGTTAGATTTTTTAGTGTTTGTTAAATAAAAAAAATATGTATTTCAAAAGTATTAATATGCAAGCTAGTTAAATATTATGAGGATTTTATTAATTTTAATAATAGTTTTATTTGAAACGTTAATCAATTATATGCTTTAATACAATAATCGAGAGTAAGCGCTATAGCTTGTTTCCATATTCAACGGCATGATCGAACTAAACTTTTGCAATTTCAAAATCTCTCCGTTAAATGGCTTGTTCTCCCCGACTAGAATAGATCGTTCAATTCCTTCTCTTAGAGCTGTACTTAAAAAATTCTTACCTTATACAGCTCAGCAGTCAATTCGGATGGGAAGGAGGGCAAAACGGTCAAAAAAAAGGAGATTTGAAGACGATGGGTGCACGAGGATAAAACCACATACTTAAAAATTATTTACAAGTTATAAACTTGTTTTCGGCATTAAAAAAGTCATTTTGCTTATTTTGAAGGAGTTATTTGTGCTATGTAAAAATAGTTAGCCGTACCCACACCCCAGATCCACAAGTAAATACGTTTTAGACCATTGTAGTTAGATCTGGAGTTAATTCTCATTGATTAAAAACTCAGCAAAATAAATAATAAATAAATAAGAGAGAAAAAAAATTCTCTAACGGTCAAAAAAAGAAATAAATAAAACAACAAAAAAAAAAGGCTTAAATCCCAACGGTCTTGTTAAAATCTCTTTGTTGTCAGCTCCTTCAACAACAAAGAAACGTTGCATTTTCACCTGTGAATTCATTTTTGTTCCTCCAAATTTTATCTGGGTTTTGTACATACTCTGTTCATTCTTCAAGAACCATGGAGATAGCTGTCATCGATTGGAAAACCATTGATTCAAGATTTGTTAAAGACGATCTTTATGAGCATTTTAAAGCTCCTCAATGGGTCGATTTCTTCGCCCCCGATGCTCCTGTTGATGATGATGCTTGGTTCTGCAGACCTGGTAAAAAAAATTTATTCTTAAATTTCACTTCATTTTGGGATTTTCTGTTTTAACTTCTTGTTGTTTGGAGAACAGAGTGTAATCATCCAAAGACAGTGGAAGATTTCTATAAAGTAGCTACCCCTTCCTCCTCTTCGAAGGTTTGTGCTTTCTTCCTATTTCTGAAATTCCCACAAGTGGGGTATTGTAATTTGAGTTTTGCTATTTTTTAAATTCTTGTGGGTAATGGTTAGTTTCTTGAGAATCAAAGATTTGCTCTGTTATTTGACAAATTTGTGATTTTACAGCTTCAAAGATCAGCTAGTGTATCTGATATTCCTCTTGGGGAACGGAACAGGAGGTATGACAAATGGAAAAAAATAAAATTTATGCAATCGATTCTACATGAGTTTTTATTTGGACAAGATTATGAATTCATAAATGGTGTTTTCAATTTCAGAGATGCAACATTGAAGAAGAGGGGGCTAATTCAACCGTTGGTATCATTGAATAAGGATTATAAATGTGACAAGATTGTTGAAGATGGTGAAAATCAGAATCCCAATTTGCAAATCCCCTCCAGGTTAAGCTAAAATTGATGAAAACAAAAAGTTCAAGCTCAGGCGCGGGAGAAGAAGCAATTGATGAAAAAGAGGAACATATACCAAAGCTGAAAAGTACTCTTTCAGCTAGGAATCTTTTTGCTGGTGGGGATTTGTTGAACAAAGTGTCTGAGTTTTGCAATGAGCTGAAGAGATTAGTAGTTACCAGGACTAAAGAGAGAGAGAAGTGTGCAGATGAGAACTTGGAAACAAGTCCATTAATCGTTGATGATAAAGAAAGGGAAAGGAAGCCATTGCTGGAGATGACTAAAGAGACTAATGAACTAGTGGCAAAGAGCAACACTAAGGACAAACAGAGAAGGAAACTGTAAGTCTCACATCAAATACTTTATTTAGTCAACCAATTTTTTGCATCGAAAATACTAGTTTCAGTTGAACGCGTAGCTTATAGTTGAGTAGTTACCCAAATGAAACAATTGGCTGAGCAAATACATTATTAGAGGTACTGAGTATAACTGTTGGTGAACTCTATCTATGCAGGAGAAATGATAATGCAGAAAACACACCAATACTTGTGGATGTGAAGAACATTAAGCGCAGAGATGAAGAAATTTTGTCTCAGATCCGTACAAATCCTCCCACTCCTCAGTGTTTCTCAGCCAGCCGGGGAGTTACAAAGGCTGCTCCATCTAAGCCTTTGAAATCTAGGCCTCTGGTATGTGTAAACCTTATTGTCCCTAGATTGAATTTTGCAGTTCCAAGACTCGCAGACAGTAGTAACCTGTGATCTCCTCACTTTCTGCGTAATAATACTGTTATTTTCGACTTCTTGTGATGTGTTTTTGACCCATTATCTCCTTGCAATCCTCACCTTATGAGCTAGCTAACTTATCATGTCGATTTAAAGACTAGTCCAAGGATCTAATTCTATATAGTTTCAGTGCAGTACAGTCTGCAATTTTAGGTACAACCAACTAATCTTCAAGATTCGATTTCATATGATATTCGAGACGAGCTTTGGCCTAGAATCAGCACTATTTTAGATCATTAAGACATTGCTTGTTCTGGTGGTACCACCACTAGCTTGTTCTTGATTGATTGTTCTGATAATAAAAAAAACAAAAGAGTATTTATAATGCTTTGAACTGTTGGTCAAAATAATCCTGGGACTGATTAACTCTGAATTTGTATGAAATAAAATTAGGAAACAAGAGGGATCCTTCAAGAGCTGGAACAAAGCAGCAATGAAGGGAAGAGAAAGGAAGATCCAGGGAAGATGATGACTAGTAACAATAATCAACAAGGGCAGAGAGGTGGTGGTGTTATTGTTGCTGAAAAAGAAGCTGCAAGAGCTTTGGATGTTTTCTGGTTCTTGAAGCCTTGCACACTTGCCAGCTGAACAAACATTTCATGAAGTGCTTACTCCTCCATACTTAAAAAAGTTGTCATTTTGTTTTTTCCATATTCTTTCATTCTTTATAGTTTCTGATACACTCAATCAATCTATATGAGTTTTTACCCCCTTCTGTGAGGACAATAAGTTGTAAGAAAACAGTTCAAAGGTCCAGAATATTAAATAACATTATCCTTTTATTGATGGAAAAAGTTGATTTTTAGAATATATATATCTATTAGAAAGATAAGATTGTGATTGATTCTTGCCATGAGAACCTAAAAAGCTCTCAGCTTTATCTCCATCTCCATTTAATTTATCATGAAAAAGAACCCCACAGCAGAAAAAGGAGTCCCCCTCATCTTTTTCACTTGGCAATAATTCTCTTGGAACAGTGATAAACCAAAACAGCAATATTCAGATCTTGTCTTAACAAAACATTATAAACTAATTGAATTATGCATAGAAACAAAAACAGTTGCAACCAATAATTACCCTTTTTTTATTAATGCACTTGATTTAACATGAACCATCAAATCTCTGAAACAAAAAAACAAAGCCTTGCAGAGAGAACCACCAAACAAATCCACAAAACCAGAGTAATATTGTAGGCTGAAACTTGAAAATTGAAAAAAAAAAAAAGCATATTATTTACAGAGGGGGTTCAAGTTTAGTGAATCTTGAATAAATCTACCTTGTAGTGACACAAAACATACAATTCAAGAACCTAGCCCAAACATGTCGTAGCCTTGGATACATCCTTCCAGTATAAACACTTGATTCCCTACAAAGATCCTCCATAGTTTCCACAAAAAGATTCAAGCTTCTCACCGGAGGTATATACAGAGTCAAAGGCACTGCAGAAAACGCCACTGCAAAGAACAAGTGCAGCATCTCCACTTAAAACCAAAAAGATTGATTTTTTTTTTCTTCAAAAAGCTAACAACTTTGGATTTTCTTGAGAAAATCAAGAAAAGGGAGTTTTGTAATGAGTTTTTTGGAGGATTGTTGTGGTTGTGGTTTTGGTGAATGATTTTTGAGGAATTGAGATTTGGATGAACTTGGACCAATTTTGTTCATATATTAAATCAGATTGTGAGGCGCGTGCAATAAAAGCTATTGCGTCCTCCGTCTCATATTACTCGATCACTTTTCCTTTTATATTCCTATTAAAATATAAATGTTGAATATTTAAAAAAAAAGATTTTAATTATAAAGATTAAAAAGAACCTTAAATAGTAATAACTTTTTTGAAATTTAATAAAATTAATAATTAAATAAAATAATTATTTTTAATATAATGATCGCGAGAATAATAAAAAAAGACCAGCCGTCTGTTTCTTTCCATTTTTTTACAGCACCTGGTTGTCATCCATGGTTTTGAGGTTTTTTTTTTTTTTAGAGGAGTTAATGGGAACATTCGGATATTTTAATTGGTACGCCATCATCATTCCTTTCGTTTCTCTTCCGCCCTTCTCGCAGATATGCTCCCCTTTTTGCCTAATTAAAAGGGGGGGATTCCTTCAATTCAGGATCTCTACAAGACAAAATCAATCTTTTTGACCCTCATCCCACTATTTTGAAGTGACGTCTACCAGACATATCCATACTTTCCTTCTGTGCTGAATCAAAACGTGTGTATTATAATATGCTGCTGTCTAACATTAATATTTTAGTTATTAGTTTAGATAATTAAAAATAGTGATTGATTGATTTTAAAATTTATTTTTGTTATTAAATTATAAGCATTTTTTTGTAATGTATTTTATTTTCTGGAAAATTTAGATATGTGACGAGTTTGGTGATTTGTTTGGACAATCTTGTGTTTAATGAGTTTAAATGTGTTGAATGGCTGAAATTTGTACAACTAAATCTTAATTATTGAACAAATTAGATTGATGCCTAACAAATACGAGTCCAGAGTCTAAAGGGTAGTATATAAAATTTTATATTAATCGAAATAGTAAAATCGCTGCATCAACAACGACTTACCCCACTGGAAAAAGCAAAATCACTGAGGCAGTGATTTTGCAAACTTATGATTTTTTTTAAAAAAAATCGTTGTCAAGGCAGCGATTTTAATTTTTTTTTAAAAAAAAATAAGGTAAATTGCTGCCAATGCAACGATTTATAAAAAAAATATGAAAATCGCTGCTGGGAGCATCAATTTTAAATTATGTTTTTAAAAAATATGAAAATCGCTGTTGGGGCAGCGATTTCAAAAAAAGAAAAAAAATTTAAATGTTAAATCGCTGCAGCGATTTTCATAGTTTAAAAAAATAATAATTAAAATCGTTGCCTTGGCAGCGATTTTTTTTAAAAAAAATCATAGTTTGCAAAATCGCTGCAGAGGCAGCGATTTTGCTTTTCCCGGTGGGGTGGGTTAAGTCGCTGTTTAGGGCAGATTTACCATTTTGGTTAATACAATATTTTATATATCGTTTTGAAATTTTTATTAATGTTTTATACATTTTAGGCTCCGAACTCTAAAAAATAGGCAGGGGTTTTGATAGGTGTATTAATGAAAATATGTGTTCTTAATGTAGGTATTGTAATCGATATAGCTAATTGTCATTATTATTTTGCCGCGTTAATTATTTATATCATTAGATTATTAATTATTAGTTTCTATCAACTATCACAGTTAATCACTTACAGTTAATCCAATATTATCATTATATATTTGGGAAAAAGGGATCTTGATCTACTCCTTAAGTTTGTCATTTCGAGCTTTAATATATCCTTGTTAGAAAAGTGACTCATATGATACCCCTACTTGTAAAAAAGACTCACAGAGATTTTGCCCTTTTTCCTATAAGCAGAAATAGAATGAAAAACAAAAATTAATCTAAATTTTTATTTATTTTTTTTCTAAAACATATAAGTATTATATGTAAATTTAATCCTGCGTTCAAACCTATTTTTTTTTTTATTTCTTGTTTCAATGTCGAATTTATAATTATTATTTGATAATCCAATTGTATTCTATTTCATTAATATTTTTCTGTTAAAACTTATGTAGATGACCAATGTTTGTTCTTTGAAACGAAATTAAATTACAATTACACACAAAAAAAATAGTTTAATTTTTTCTCTCTTTTAAAACTAAGCAATGAAAGAAAAACAAAGTAAGAATAAGAAACTCAAGAATTATAATAAAAGAAGTCAAAAAATAATTCTGTATGAAAAAATATAAAAAATATACCTGAACTTTGTTAGAAGAATTCCATAGATACCCCTAACGATTTTTTTTTAAAAAAAAATTAGAAGTAATAAATATAAAATAAAAAACTAATTTTTTAACTTTCGTTAAATGAAGAGTATATGTGAGTCATTTTGTAATGACATGGGTATATATGAGTCGTTTATATAACGATAAGGGTATATATGAGTCACTTTTATAACGAGGAGAGAATAACAAAGTTAAGGGGTATATCAGACCATTTTCCCTTTATTTCGTCTACGTCTATTATTATATCAAATCCACATATTCCCTAGTTGTAATGTGACCTAAAAACCTTAAAATTTCTATCTTATTTTAGTGTTTATTATTTATCTTTTTTTTTTCTCTCTATGGCCCTCTACTAAATTTTTTATTGAATAGAGATATAAGCGAATTACTTAATACAAATCAAACGTTGTATATTTTTCTTAAAAAAAATTAAAGAGAGTTATAGTTAGCATTTGATCATAAATTTGTTGATCTTTTTATTTAATAATTTAGGCGAATTTTAATTTGTTACTTTTTTTTTATTTTTAATGAAAGTTATGTAGTGTATAAAAATTAGATATTTTTCATTATATATATATATAAATATTTTGGAAGCTGATTTGGAGGTGTTTCTCTTGCTACAAATTTTGGTAGTATATGTTGATTTTGACAAGTTGATAACTTGATATTATCAAGATGTTGATTGACTTGTATTCTTATCTCATAATTAAATAAAAAGAAAGTTTGGTATTTAAATTGACTATCTCTTTTAAGAAATGGTTAAGTCATTAAATCACTATTTTAGCAAGTTACAAAATTATTTTAAAATTGTGATCTATATAATCATATACAGTATTTCTTTTTAATTGCCGAATTATTTGGTGAATAATTTTTTTTACAGAAGAATGGACACTTGTGGGTATTCGGAAGTTTGGATTGCAACATCTTTTATTTGATTTAATTTTGGTAAATTAAATTGTAATTTTAAGGAAAATGTGATGAGTGATTTAAAAGAATTACTTTTATAATTTTTGTTATGCTCGAATAAAATTGAGTGACTTTTTGTTATAAAAAGTTGCACATTAATTAAAGTTAAAGTTGATTGACAATCTAATAAAATTATTTTGAATATTGTCAATTCACATGTTGATGTTGATAGTTTGTAAACATTATTCTACTACACTTTCTTTAGAATGAATTTTTATTTTTATTTGAAAACTAATGGTTGGTCATAAAAAAATTCAAATTCTATTTTAAATTAAAAAAATAAATTATAACTTATTTTTAGTTAATTTTTTAAAAAATTTATATTTAAATATATTCAAATATCAATATTATTCTAAATTATCGTTATAGAAAATGATTAAAAAAAAAATTCTATCTTGAACTATAAAAAAGGAGGAATCAATTTGACTATTTAAAAAGTGGGTAGTGGTTATGGTACTCGAAGCCACATGGGCTGACCTAGTGGGTTCTAGATTCATGTAATTTTGATTTTTATTAATTCCCTGATATTTTGATATATTATGTTTTTATTTTGAATATATTATTTTTTATATTAATATATTACGTATATTGTTTTGATATATCATGTAATTGATGTATTTATTTGATATAGTGTTAAAGTAATATATTTATATAAAAATATAGTTATGAATGATATTTATCAATAAATGACTCGAGAAAAGAAAGCAATGTTACGTAAGGAGATGTTTGTACTTAATAGGAGGGAATTATATTACCACAAACGTAGCACACCACGATTTATTGTTTATTTTTATTTTATTGAATTAAAATTTGATTAATTAAAGTCAAATAAAACAATCACTTAAGTGGAGAATAACTAGTTTTTTTAATAATTTATGATTCATTTTAATAATCTTTTTGTTTATTTCGTGATATTGAATAAATAAGTTGGACTAATTTAATAATTTTATTTAAAAAATTAAACAATATAAATTTCGGGTATCACAGATCTGAAGAAAAACTTTAAGATTTGATCTTAGAATTTTCTATTATAATATCATATCAAATTTATTATTCGCCTGATACAAACGATCCATAAAAAAAAAAAAAAAAAACAAATGAGGTACACAAAAACCGTTTGTAGGTAAGTGTTTGGTTGGCTGAGATAATTTCAACTTGAGTAACCAAATTGGCTTTTTAATTCACAATAAATATACTATCTTTTTTTAAAAAAAAAAAAAAACTCGAAAGTTCTTTAAATCTACCAAAATTTGGTTTTAGTTGGAATATCATAAATGTCGTGAATAAATCACTACTATTAAAGTTCTTTTCGTATTTGGATCATACTAGAAAGTCTAGGAGAAACACATTTACTGATCAACGAAGTTTTCCATTTTGCTCCATACATTTAATTCATTTTTTTAAAAAATCATATATTTGTAGAAAAGAAAATCTTAGATTCGGCTACGTGGCATTATCATAAATAAAATTTTTCTTTTAAATTTATTTCTTTTTACAATTATCCTTTACCTTTCATGAAAAGTTGCGATTTTTATGAAGATTTGCGATTTTTATGAAAATTTGTGAATTTCATGAAAGGTTGTGACCTATCTACAGAGTTGTAACTTTTTTTAAGAGTCGTGACATTTCCGATAAGGAGAATACACATTTGTTCACACTGCTCTCTTTGTCTATAAATAGAGGAATTTCCTCTTATTTTAAAACGATGAAAATTCTGAAATAATACTTCTTCATTTACACAATTAAATTAAATATATGTATACTTTGCTCCTTTTGAATGACTCACTGAAACCATTATTACTGTATCATTCCATACTTAGAGGATATACTCCTTTAAACCTTAGGTACTAGACAATAATAATTTCCTTTTAATGAGACATTGCGCATTAAATGAATTCAATTTTTTTCTTTATGTTTCATTCTATTGTTATGGATCTTCGTATATTTTTTACAATCATTAATTTATTTTTATGATATTACTTATTGTTTATGTTTTTTTAAAATTATTGTATAAGTATTTGTTAGTAAAAAAAAGATTATTTGTCTATTAGAAATTTAGCATCTCATGTTGATTTTCATCTAATTTCTAAAAAATATCAAATAATAATATTTTCTGAAGGCAAAGGATAAATTATAAAATCAAATTAAAGATAATTGATTGAAGGATAAATGATAAAATGATATAATTATCATTCATAATAATCATTGCTATATAATCTTGTATATAAGACATTTTAGTTGCGGCAAATAATTTATGTATTATTAAGGTAAGGACTCCAAATCTCACCAATGGAATAAAATATTTTATTTATTTCTTAATTTTGTATCAATCAAATGCCAATTATAAAAAATGGGGTAAAGGGAGTACCATGTTTGATAATAGCATTAGTTATTACAGTATTGAAATTCGCCACACCAAATATGATTTTGTTGATTATTTTGTAGGTTAGTCTACTAGATGAGAACATTGACTATAAGCTAATGAAATAAATATTTTTTCCATTGCAATTTATATAAGCTAGTTGGATATGACATTAAATTTAAGAAAAAAAAAGTCTTTTTAAAATTTATAACTTAAATAAATCAAGATATTTATTTGGCTAGAAATCACGTCATCAGGTGTAAAATGCACATTTAAAGTTAATTTATTACTAAATATAAAAATATGTTACTTTTTTTTTGGAGCATACTAAAGTTGAAAGTACGTTATACAAAGCGAGATTAAAAAATAGTATTAAACATGTAATAACAAATATTTAGTGAATATGAATGTGATGATATAATAGTAGATGAGAATGATGAACAATTAGCTCGGGGTAACAAAGTCACGTGCTTTGTTTGTTTCATGTTGTATGAAATGATGCTTGTTGCATTTACTCCAAACTACCACATTGTTTCAGTGTCATGAACACTACTTGTTATATGTGCAATGGAGATCCATTTGTCTTGTAATACAAACTATGACTGTGTTTGGTATGGAGGAAAACCTTTTTTGAAAAATATTTTTCAATTTTCTCATATTTGATTGAGTCAAATATTTTCGAAAATGTTTTCTCAATCAACCCATTTCCTCAAATTTTAAAAAAATAATTTCTCTTCAAAACTTAAGGAAAACATTTTTTAAAACACTTTTTCAATCTCCCCCTACCCATCTCACCACCGGCCCCCAACGCATCCCCTACCAGCCCTCCTTCCCTCCAAAACCAGCCCATCCACCCTACCAACCCCCAATCCATCCCCTATCACTAAGTTTTTTTTAAGTCGACCCCCCACCCCACTAGCCCCCGACCAGCCCCCTACCACTACTACACCTTTCACCCCCTCCCAAAAAAAAAAATATTGTTTTTTTTAAAGATTCAACTTTAAATTTGTTTTTTCACCCATTACTCTCGGCCTCAACCACCAAAAAAAAAATTGTAAGTTTTTTTTTTTAAATTCAACTTCAAAAATTATTTTCTATTGTATTTAGAGTAAAAAATAAAAAATATTTATCAAAAAATATTTTTCACTCAAAAACCAAACATATTAAAAATCTTTTTAGAAAATATTTTTTACTCGCCAATCAAACATTTGAAAATAAATTACATATCTATTTGTTTTTCAAGAAAACATTTTCCTTTATACCAAACACACCCTATGTTTCTCAATTATTATGACCGAACACATGATAAAATTTCACCAAAATAATATTTTAAAATCTATGGCCAAACACAAGGATAATTCGAGTATAACCAATAAACCAAATGTGAATTCAAAAATTAAAAGTTTTAACTTTGGAAACGAAGTTATTGGGAGGGAACTAAAGAAAGAAGCAGATATTCTTTAATGTAATGACTTTTACCCCAATCACCATTGGGTAAAAGAGACTGAAAACGATTTTCCAAAAAGTTAAAAAGTCATTACAGACTTTTCAGTTTTCACTCACAACACACTTTTTCTCCGTACGATCCCTCGCCGGTCGTCGATGAAGAAACGGAGAGTTCCAGAGATTCTATGGAGGCTGTTTCACGACCGTGCACGTACTCTGGGAGCGACAATCTTATCTCTAATTCCTCTAATATCATCGACGAATTGCCCATGCAAGGGTCGCCGGTGCCTTGGATGTGGTGGAGAATATGGCGCCATTTCGTTTCTTTTTAGGGAAAATGATCCAGATGATTATCGGAAGCTTCTCAATCACTGCTTCGTTGTCGTCTCCGATCAAGCACCTCCTCTTCATGGCTATGATCCTCATTGCCGCTGGACACATCTTGAGGTATTCGCTTTTTTTGCCTAGTAGTATTCGTTTTAATGCAATGTTATGGGAAAAATAGCAAGCATTTTCGAAATAACTTTTTTTTGAATAGAAACAATCAGAGGATTTTGGCGGGAAATTGTTGAAATTCTCACCTGTTATTGAATTTTGGCGGGAAACTGTTCATCTTTACGTACCTTCTTTTTTTCTTCTTATTTTTTCCTTGATATTATTGTCTTGCTTTTTCTAAAATGTAATTTTGTGTGGTTTGTCGTTGAGGTCTTGACTGTTGTGCTGAAATGTTGATGCTGGCTACTGCAGTTGAGGAAAAATCTGTCAACGTGTGTGGCATGAACTTATGAATTTTGTAAATTGTTTTGAAAATGGAATTTTACAAACCACATAGAAGATACAATGAGGTGAAAATCTTTAACTTGAATACATTTCAGCAAAATATTTTCAGAATAAAAATTAATTGAAGAGCAATACTGTTGACACTTGAAAAGCAAAATATGATCATCTTTTTTGGCTGAAATGCTTAAGCTAAACTCGGCTGGTTATTTAGCTAATTGAATAAAGCTGTATATCACTGTTAAGAGTTTTGTTGTGTACAACTTTTGGATTCGACAAACTCGGCAGAAACCGAAGAGTGTAGCAGGGCGAGCCGGGCGTTTCATGTGTTTGGTTTGGAAAGAGCTGATAGTTCAGTTTTTTAGCCTCAACAGTGACAATAATCCAATTAAACGTTCAACAGTTTTACGAGACAAGAATTGTGTATTCCGTTTCATGCCTAAGATCAACTCATTCCTATCACTTCATACTTGTTGTTTGGGCTGACTATACTCATGTTGTTCCTGTATTCTTTTTATTTCCCAAGGTTTTTGCTGTATATGATGCTCAAAATATTAGTAACATGATTGAGATATGCTTGAAATTTAAGATGCTCTCAACCTTGTTACAGTTTAATACTGCTGCTCTGATAGGAATTCTTGATAACTGTTACTGCAACAGATGCCCCTCTATAGTACACTTTTAACTTGAATTATTATAAAGATATTAGTCCTTTGTTTGAACTCAGACTGAAAATCTCTTACACCCTGCTATTTCAGCTTGTTAGAAAGACAATTGAAATGACAATAAGTGAGCAATGCAGCAGTTCTAACGTTATAAGTTTTGGTTATGACAAGGTAACAACAATGCCTTTGTCTAGCTGATTTCGTTTATCTGCATCTTAATATATGCCTTTTCCCCTTTCAAGGTAGCTACACTTTTGGTTTCAGCAGTTATCTTTTTCCTATCTTTTATTTTGCTTGATGATTGTTATATAACTTGTTTTTTTTTGTATCTGATAGATGAGACGGTGTAGTGACATTGTAGAGGTTCTAACATTACCATCATGGAACCTTCTCCTAACAAGGGTGTGTGAGATAATATTAGCTTTTCTGGTGTACTCTTTTGTTTTCTTATGTGATAGTAGGCAATTAAACTTTACTGAAATGAGCTTTGTCACCTGCAGATTGGGGATGTTCTCATGGTTTATTTACTAAAGAACACCTCAATATTTTTGCGGCTCCCTCGAAACAAATATCATCAGGTGGCAGGGTTTCCGATCAGTGACATATGCCTAAAATCTCAACTGCACATATCTGCCACTACCTATAAACCTACACTACTTCATCCTGGTAACTACCAGTTTCGAAAATGTCTTTTTTTGAGGCTTTGAGTTCCATTAAGTTCAAGTTTCTCTTCGCGGTTAAAATAATTTTGATCCTCTGTTGCAGTATAATTACTCTAGAAAATTTCATATGAGTACACTAATGATTTGTCTTCTTGTTTTCTCTTATTTTTCCTGAATCCTATTTTTTTTTGTGAATTTATTCCACTAGTCAGGGTTGTCTAGCACCTTTTATTATTATTAATAATAATAAAATTCTAACAGGGATAAATACAAGTACAAGCAAGGGGGCTAGACTTTACCTAACCAATCCAAGTGAGATAATGAACCTCTACTAATTAACAAGCATATCATCATAGAATTTATACTATACTCTATGATGATATGAAAAATGAGGATGCTCAAGTAATGCAAAAATTTTAAGTCTAGAAGATAGTTGAGTTAATAAACTCATACTTCGTTTTACAAATGAATGAACTAAAAACATAGATTGTCTGTTTAAAGCAATTTGAAGTATTTTCCCTTTGAATTTATTGGATTTTATTTAAGTTGTTGACACTGTCATATGATTCTTCTTTCCCAGTTATATAGATAGGTACCTTGGAACAAACTCCACAGTCACCTTAACATCTTAACTATGACATAGTTGTAGTAAATGGCCATGTATCCTCTTTAATGAATCTAAGCAATCTTGAATGAAATGTCCCTCCATCCAGCATTAAATGTGATTTCTGGAATAATAATGACAGATCTTGTAACTCCTTGTACAGTTATAAATCAGCCAAAATTAATGTTTCTCCTTGCACAAAGAAAGAGACTATTGCTCCTTTAGTTTCTGTTACAAAATGTTTAGATTTTAATATTAGTATTGTACATAGCTACAGTTAGTAGGAATCTTATTTATAGGAACCCCTCTGAATTTCTCTCCTAAGTTAGCCCCAAATGTATTGTATTTATGCTTTGATCATATATTGGAATATAATAAGATCTTCCATTGTATTACATAGTAATAGATGTAGGTCCATGCCCATTTGGGCTCCCGGTGCATGCTCCAGTTGGGCCCGGGTGTGAACGGGGTGTTAGAGTGAGTTAGACTCCCATATTGTTTGGGGAGTGAACTGATGGACTGCTATTATGGACTCAGGCGATCCTACCTTCATGTGCTAGCTTTTGAAGTTGAGTAAAACCAGGTTTCAAATCTTTAAATGGAAGCCACTGTCTCTGTGTTGCTTGAAGCTTCATGTAGACCAAGAAAGCCCCTCTGTTTTTCTGTCCCTTGCCTGACGCCAAATCTGAAACAGTACTATCCTTCTCCTTTTGTCGCAAGCCCTGTCCTCCAGCCTTTGCCAAAATTTCAAACCCATTTTGATAAGGACTAGTGATAGGCATAGCAAGAGTTTTAGGTCTAGAAACCTTACCCTTGCCCTTACCTGAATTGTGAACCATCATGAATTCCTCATTACCAGCTCTGTCAGTACATTAAGAGCTCTCACCCATAGTAATAAGAATCAGGTTACCAGAATAAACTAATGTGGAAGCAAAATTATAAACGTTAACAGCATAAGATGAAAGATATGTGAAATTTGAGATTAAAATCCTTCAAGAAAAGTGCTAAGAATCCTAATTGTTCTTAGTATTCAAAATTAGTGGATTAATACAAATTATGATAGTTATAGAGTCAGTTCAAGAACTTAGATCAACAGTGACCTTGACCCCTATTTTGAAGAAATTAGAGACAACTATCAGTATAAGACTAATAACCTTTTTTAATTTACTTTTGAAGAAACCAAAGATATCAAGTTAAGAATTACTCCATATATATAGGGAAAACCTATCCCAAATAGAATGAGATTCAAATACTACTTTTATGGAGATAATTACTAGGAAACTTAAAATTAGGAAACTTTTACACTAGGAAATTTTTAAACTAAGAAGCTTTTAAAAGAGGAAATTTTTATGCTCCTACATGTGGAAGTTATTACTTCATACATGTTGAAGTTGGGGCTTGCAACTGTCCCTCTTTAATCTGACCAGTGGTAGCAATTGCTACAATCTCATGTTCTTGCCTGTTCTTACTAGCTCCACCAGATTCAGGAACTGTAGCTAGTGCTTGATCAGTATTGGATGAAACTCCTGGATCAAAGCTAATGTACCCATCCAGGGGTTGTTGACGATACCATTAATTTTTACTATTACTAGATATTACTTGACAATATCTTCTTGCCCCTCTTGCCATTTAAAATATCCGTTAAATCCACTTGGTGTGCACTTCTCCATAAGCATCTACCTCATCCTTACTTTTAATATTAATTCTGACAATCTGCAAACATTATCAGTGTGTCCTTGATGTTTACAACTCTTGTAATATGAAGGAAATCAATTTTATACAACTTTTTGCCACACTTCTTAAGTTCACATGCAGCTTCCTCTCTGATGTTGATCCGGCAAAGTTTATAATAAATCGACCTCAACCTGACCCTAGCTACACTAGGCCTCGTTTGACCATTGATTGCTTTATCTACAGTTAACTGTTTTCCAACTGCTGGAGCTATGGGAAACAAAGCTTCTTAGTAAAGAGTTGTACGGGGAGATCAGGAAAAGATATCCAAGCAAGAGAAATGGAGGTTTCCTCTTTTGGATTAAACAAAAGTGTCCATTTTGAATTCTAAATTGATAATTAACATCCGACTCTCGTCCTTTACCCCAAATATATGTGATAGTCTCGGAATAAACAGAGATAGTCTCCATGAAGAAAAAGCCTTACCAGCATATACCTTGAATCTGTGAGACCAAATGAGCAGCCTCCTTTATTTCCCAGAAGTCTAGCTTCACGGAGTGGTCATAATTTCTTTCTTTCTCATATATCTCTAAATATATTGGGAAGTTGTGGATTTCTGCTAAACATAAGTAGATCTGATTTATTGTTTGAATTGTTTTAAAACTTTTAACCGTTGCTAATCCCAGAATCTAGGAAAAAGAGAAGTGTAGACGAAGTTTACTCATCAGCAAGGAAAGAAATGGGGATTAGGTTTGTGTTCTGATGTTGTTACTGTAAATTGTACTAGCTGGCTTTGCTGTCATTGTAGGATTATAGTTTCCATGCCCTGGTGCTGCAGGAAAAAATGTGAGACGGAGAAGTTATCTGCAGAAACTACAGTATCTGTTGAAGTTAATTCTGCTTGTTGTGAAATTCTTCCATCGAGGGAAGGACAATGTTACTCTAATAGACATACTCCATTGCATGGAAAGTGTAAAAGACTGTTTAAATGGCTGCGTCAAAGGAAGCTTAGGCAGTTGAAGGCTCAAGGAACACATTCCTTAAGCCCTTATATGAGTTTTAACACTAAGGACGAGTCGTTGGGAGACGTGAATAGTGATGTAATCTTAAATTCAAGACCTCCTCTTGAAAAGGTGATTTATGAAACTTATACTGCTGTTACCGAATTTGATTTTATATCTAGCTTGTGGTCTTTCACACACCATAATATGGCCCTTTTTGCGTGTGATGCATATGCTGATAAGAGATCACTAACTTGTAAGATGTTTCAGAATATTGCGGTTGCAGGTTTTCAATCTTATAACCATTAAATGCATGTGCATTTTATTCTTGTGAAATGAGCAGTTTGATGATTATAGTACATGTTTAGTAGCTTGATAACTTCTAGGCATTTGAATGATTGAATCCTACTTATCTTTCTTAGGATTGCTAAAGGGTGTGTATTGGGATGAGTCATCCTTAGCCCCATTTTAACAATCAGAAATTTTCTTTTTTGATGAAAAAGGTATAAGTTTTTACAATCAGCACTCAGGAAGTTCTTCATGTAGTTCACAAATATTTCAGCATCTATTTATATCTTCACCCTCATTTTTTTTTGGGTTTAATAAAAGGTTTTCCCTTTTTCTTATTAACAGACAAATGCTTGGTGCTCTTGTTGTTCGGTCTTTGACCATCTTTCTGAGGTCAAAAAGGGAATTCTAATCGACAGGCGAACCATGTTGTACAAGTTGGATAGTTGTTCATCAGTACTCCCGTCCGAGCGTATCCTTCTACTTTGCCCCCCATGCTAATCTGGCTTGATAATATGGTTCACTTCAATTGCTACTAGTCAAAATTAAGAAAGGGATGGCGTTCCACCACTTGTTGTTCACACTTTTTCTGAAACTTTCTGCTTCTTAAGAGCTAAATGGTTTCATTCCCTTTAATTAGAGAGGATTTTTGCTTCTGTCTTTATTTTTCCATGTCACTCGAGGAAATGGAAGAACTAAAATAGAAACTGATAGTTGATGCCCTCTGTGCCACCGTTAGGGAAAACTTTGTTGACAAACTTAAGAATACTCAGACATCTTGTATTCCTTGAAGCCAAACTTCTACTGGAGCAAGTGAACTCTTCAAGGAAATTTTTGGATCCCCTGGTGTTAATGTCTCTACTGAGGTAGCTCCTTGCGTGCACAGAAGCAACTGTAATATCATCGCATCCTCGTGTCTGTGAGCAATAGCTTTCCCTTGTTCTTTATTGATAATAATCTATGTTTATTCCTTCTCTTTTAAGTTGTCTTTTTCTTCAAGGATTTTTATCTCATTTAGTCTCTTTGGTTGTTCTTCGTACTGAAGGCATATCTCTCTCAGATGCAGATAATAGATAATCTTTGTCAAAAGTACCTGGAATAAATGATTTAGCACTGTACTTTTATTTTTCTCTTTCTAACAGTCCAAAGATTGGGAATTGAGATGTTATCCCTTCTGAAAAGACATGGTGCTCCTCTTATCTCATTTTTAGTTTCTTTTTGTCTGCTCAAGCTCAAAGTATCTGCACTTAGAGGCAATGAATATTTTGTATGAGCTTGGATTACTAATGATGATCAACATACATAATGCTGGTCAGACAAATTAGAAACTGTGGTGGAGTTTTATGCCATAGTCAAGCATTGGGTTGTTTATCGAGAAAATGCTAGTCAAGTTGTATAAGCTGCTTTTTGTTTCTTGGAAACGGAAAAGCCAAAAATATATGGTCCAACCTGATTGTGGTAAGTTAGATCATCATTCTGTTTGATTTGTACACTAGTAGAAGGCATTGCTGTAGGAGCCCAGCTCAAGCAAACTTACTATTTGTTTGGGGTATGTGTGTGCGTGTGTGTGCTGGGTTAGTTTATCAGAAAACCTTCATCAATCATTTTTACTGTCAATATGTTTCAATCAGTAGCTTACGTCTGAATTCGAGAGCTACCTGCTGCTTTATATTTCTCATTAAATTTAACAACATTTTAGCCCCCTTAACTCTTTGATTGGCTTAAATTTGTTAATGTAGTTTAGCTAACCAGAAATGTTGAATGTTTTTTGTGGGTCAACTCTCTTTGATTCTGTTCCGAACCACTTTCTTTGGCAGTGAAAGTGTGGACCAGTATTTTGTTATCCTAAAATAACATGGTGCATGTTCTCAGCATAAGTTATTTTGTTCATTTGACATGGTCGTTTAATTCTGTTTTGGGGACAAGAGTGTACTTCTATACCTGTTTTACTGTCTTTTTTTAACACTTAATGTTTTGCCTAGATACCATTCAATTATTAAGTTGCTGAAATCTCTCATCCGCAAAGCTCACCACTGCCAACACTTACGGCTGTTGGAGAAACACTGTTCTGCTCCATCAGTGGACCAAGACGCCAAAAATATTGCTGCAACTATCTTGAAGGTTTGTCTTTGTTGAACTTCTTAAAATTTTAGTTCATCCCCTTCTTGTTTCCGGTCTCTTGAGGTTCAGAGTTATATTAAAAGAAAGAAAATTAGTTATTTAGTAGTACTCCTTGACTCCCAAAAATTTGTCAACCGAGCCACAATGTTTGAGATTTTGGATATTACTTCAATTTGTGGGCCAGTCTGTTGCCTATTACAATCTCTTATTGTTAATTATCAGAAGAAATCTGGCTCATGTGAGGTGCCATTTATTTATCTGACATAATCAGGTGCACTTAGTGAAAGCTGAAAAGTCAATGAATGATCCAACTCAGTTCTCCATATCTAGCATCCAGATATACAATCATTAATTGTGATGTTTTAAACTGGTTGATATCAGGGAAACAAATCTGAGTCAAGTATACCTGCAAATGATTGTCCAGAAAATGGATTGGCACACTCTGACTTCAAGTCTGACAGCTGCAATACAACTTCAGAATCACAATCCTCTTTTGTGGAGCCAACCAAGTGTTATTGTCTGAAGAAGCAAGTTGTATCATTTGTTTGGGCTGCTTGTCGTAATATAGTGCCCATAGATTTGCTGGGGACTCCTTCTAATTGGAGAGTTCTAACGAATAATATTTACAAGCTTGTTAAGCTACGAAAGTTTGAGAAATTCATGTCCAAGCAGTGTATGAGGAAAGTTAAACTATCTAGTTATCCTCTACTATCAGATGAAAACTCCATTTTATTGAAACATAAATTACTAGAACACTGGATATTTTGGTTGTTTTCTTCTTTTATTGTGCCACTGGTTCAAGCAAACTTTTATGCAACTGAAGCTGAGCATGAGAAACAAGATATATTATATTACCGCAAGCCGACCTGGGAGAATGTTATTTCCAAAGCCGTGACTTACTTAAGGGATCAGGGCATAAAGAATTAACTGCTGAATCTGTCAGGAAAATAATAAGGACTAGGTCATTTGGCTTCTCAAAAATTCGACTACTTCCAAAAAGAAGAGGGGTAAGAATGCTGGCAAATCTCAAAGCATCCCAAAACTTGCGAGTGAATCATCCTTCGCGACCCAGAGGTTGGAGAAAAGTAGGCGCTGGTAAAAAAGGTAAACGCCACAATTACAAGTCTGTTAATGAAGTCCTCAAAGATTTGCATTTAGTTCTCAAACATATAGTAGCAAAAGAACCAGAGAGATTGGGTTCATCTGTATTTGGCTACAATCATGTGTATAAAAAGCTTATCCCTTTCTTATCAAATCTGAAGAGTACGTTTTCTGTCCAACCTGGAGTATTCATCGTTGTATCAGATGTTGAAAGAGCTTTTGACTCTGTATACCAAGATAAGCTACTAAGTGTGCTGGATGATCTCAATTTGGAGGATGAATATTTTTTCAGCCAAGTTGTTCAAGTTGTGTGCACTAAGAGGTCACTGAAGGTACCAGAAAACTGGGTATTAGGGAGTAAAGAGAATATCTCTGGTCCTGCCAATGTCATATCTTTTCTTCCCACTCACTTGTCGCATGGCATTCTTGTAAAGCAACAGGTAGGATGTTTTGAACTGCTTTAGGGTAAACACATCTACATGCAAATTACATTGTTGTTTGGCTTCTTTCACTTCTGTGTGAATTTGTTTCATAATTTCTTGGCCCTGATTGTGTTTGTGTGAAAGAGGTCATACTTATTACCATTATTTGAACTGCCTTAGGGTAAAAACATCTACATGTACATTCCATGGTCTTCTCGTCTTCTTTCACTTCATGTGAGTTTGTTTTATAATTTTTTTGTATTTTTTTAAGGCATGCATTCTTTTACATTCTATCCTTGATAGTCTTTGTACATATTATAATTTGCATATCTGAATACTGTTCTGCAAAAGAAGAAACACTTGAGACTGACTAAATAACCAACTAACTTAAAGCAGTGTAAAATAACATTAATGTTTTGAAGTTCAAAGAGAAAATTGCGCATTGAGCTCTAGGTAGGTCTCTCAAGGTTAACGATCTATGAGGAATGGGTTGTGGGGTGGGAACGGCAGATCAATTAAACATCCTACTCCTAGAAGAAGGGCTGAATCATTTTTCTGATTTTTGATTTTGTATTAAGGCTCCTTCAACCAAAGAACAAAAAAATATAACTATGATGAACAGTTGTATCTTTCTGTTGAAACGTGACCTGACATTGATATGCTTTAAGAACCTTACTTCCAAAAGTGGCTATAATAAAATCTAAGTTATTGATTGTTCCAGGGGAAAGACAGAAAAGTAAGAAAAGAACAGCTTCAAAATGATTTGAAGGAGCACATAAAGCGCAATGTGCTGCAGTTAGGTATCAAGTTTTTCTTGCAATCTGTAGGTATACCTCAAGGAAGTGTTTTGTCCACTCAACTCTGCTCATTGTATTATGGTCATCTTGAGAATTCAGTGTTATTTCCATTTCTTGAGAAAGCTTGTATACCTGCCCCTAGATTTCCTTCAGATGAACCTTTACTGGATGATACAGCTGCAAAACATGATCATCTTGTGGCATGTAAACCTATCAGTCTGTTGCTTAGGCTTATTGATGACTTGCTTTTCATCTCAACCTCAAAGGAACAGGCTTCTAAGTTATTCTCCCGGCTGCAGAGAGGGTTTCGTGCCTACAACTGCAACATGAATGAACAAAAATTTGGAACGAACTTTCAGATGAATATTATACCAGGTTTGGGATCGGATAGATTATATGTGGTTGAGGATGGAACTTCGTTTCTTCGATGGTGTGGACTATTGATCAACTGCTCTACCTTGGAAATTCAGGCAGATTACACTAGGTCAGCTATTTTCCTAGTAGCAACATGGCATCACTTGCAGATTTTCGTGCAAGTTATTTTATTTATTCTAGTGTTTCTTAGATGTTTATATTATGGTCAAGCGGAGTAGGCCACTCTAGGAATCACTCACTCACTCACTCACTTGCTGAAGAAATTGATACTTCCCTATTAAGCACACAGCGTAGAAAAATGACTCTTCTAACATGATCCGTATCAAGAGTTGGTTGATAAAGCGTCACTTATTTTGTAGAGGTCTGCCTTGCTGTAAATCTGGGAAAGATCCGTGTACATTTACAGAGTGTCCATTTTCCACGGGAAAGTTTACCTTGGCTTGTTGTGCAAGGCATTTCTAGCTTTCAAGATGATCTAATTGGTGTAGCAGATCTGCACTTCAGCTCATTTTTTTGTTTCTTCATTAATGACTAGGAAGTGTCTTGTTGACTGAAATGGTGTTTTGTTGCAACCACCATCTTATTTAGCATTCCGGCATCAACCATAGCCTTATTTGGCTAGCAATTGACCTATTAAAACAATTTTTGATAACTGAACCTATTTGGTTAGGATATGTGGCTACTAGCAACATTTTCTTCAGCATGATGTTTATACTCTTCTTTCTCATCGACTTTCTCAATGCTCAAGGAATTTGATTTATTGATGTTATCTTTTGCTGACAGGTACTTGAATTCCCCGCTAAGTTCAACCCTCACTGTTAGCTGGCTAAATAAACCAGGACGTAACTTTAAGGCTAGGTTGTGCAGTTATCTTAGACCGAAATGCCATCCTATATTCTATGATTCTAACATAAACTCAGCAGTTGTGGTGAGACTCAACATTTATCAATCTTTTCTTCTCTGTGCCATGAAGTTCCACTGCTACCTCTATGATTTATCATGCTTGCATAGATTCAGCACCAAATTTTATGTAGATGCTTTGCAAAAATCATTGAGGTATGAAACATTAGTACATTATCATTGTGCTGTTTGCTCTTTTTATACACTGGTGTTGGACCTACATTTTTGTCTAAATTCTTGTACATGAAAGTAGACTTTTGCATCATATCTCAAATGTATCACATATTCACTCACTCCTTAATTATTTTTGACTTCACTAGGTATATGAAAAGGCTCATCAAGAGGAGGATGTATTCCTTCAAAACTGGTTCCGATTTTCGTCCAGTTCTTGAAGTGGAGAAAGAGGAAATTGAATGGCTTGGATTAACTGCTTATAAACAAGTGTTGAAGAGAAAACCAGCATGGTATAAGGAGTTGTTACATGTAATAGAGGCTAAGCTCAAGGCACTTGATTACCTTAACCTAGTTCCAACTAGAGCATCAGTATTGAAACATGCCACAGATATTAAGCGTTCCTCCGTACTATGGAAGATTAAATATTGACAACACAAGGCTGTAAATTTTCCATTTTGTCTACAGAGCTCTGTGATTGGAAAAGAAGGTTCTGAATTTTCCATATATGTTTTGTTCCTCAATACTCAGTAACCTTATATTTTATTCCGACTGTTTTCTCATCTTTATGTTAAGTACGTAGTTTAATTTGATGAGAATATATATAACTTTATCATATTAAAAATTTACGTACAAAGTTATATTATTTATTAATTTAGTATAAGCACCATACGGGAATAAATTTACTATTATTAGAAATTTGGTATTTGGATAGCTCAAGGCGTAAAGTATTCCCTGCAAAGGTTCCATTTGATTTCATAGACGGGTCAATGCATGATCTAATTAGATGATTTAGTATTGTTATGAATGTTTACGATGAATTCATCGGTAAACGTAATATGATGAAGTTTAATATGAAATTCAAATAAATTTAAATTTAAGATATTTTTTAAATTAGTAAACAAAAAAAGAAATTAATTGCAATTGTTATTTTTTTTTTTTATGATCGTTAAGATACATGTCGTACATTAATAATTAATAATTATAGTGAAAAAGTATGATTAGTAATTGAGTGAATCTTCTACAAATAACTTAATTGTGTTACAAATATTATAAATGATAGAATGATTTTATCATCACGACTCAATAAAATTTGACTTTTTATTTTATAATTTTTATTTAGTTGCTTAACTCGGAAAAAGAAAATAAAAAAAAATTAACAACCCCCACTCTTAGAAATTGTATGCCCTCTTAGGTTACAAGCTTTGAAATGTTAAGGTAGTAAAATAAACAGCCTCCTTTACCCGCAGCCCTCAGCTATATTCAACACTAGAAAAAGCCGTACACCTCTGTGAAAAGCTAAATCGGTTTCTCTGCGATGGCAATGGCAGGGCGTATTAGATCTACACTTCCTCACCTACGCAAAGCCCTTTCATCTGATTCGAGATCCGCTCTTTATCCGGCCATTATCTCCAATCCCGAGGTATTCATTCTTATCAAAGATTAGACCTACTTTTGGTTTTTGATGTTTTTTGTATTTTCCGGGTTGTGCTTTGATCTGCATCTTCAGTTTAGATTCTTCGATTTTATTCATTTTTTGACTTTGAAGTTGGATGAGAATGATTCTCGATTTATGTATATGTGAAATGGGTCAATGCTACACAGTCTGAACAAACCCTCTGTGGAGTCAATTTTTTAAATTGAAAGTGAAATTGATGGAAATGATTATACGTTTGCACCTTAGGGTAGAGTATTTTGGTGTGGTTTTCTGATTGAATTTACATGTGAAAATAGCGTTATCATTGTCCCTTCCGTTTTTTGCTAAACAAAATATTACGACCTCGGTATGTGTGGTGGTGGTTGGTTTTCTAAGATTATCCTTGCATCATGGCCAAGCATTAGCCTTTTAAAACTTTTATTAAGGAAGGGGGTTGGTAGCATGTTGTTATGTGAATATTAAGTTTGTTCCTGGATTTCTTTTTAATTGAAATTGAATATCAAGTGTTAATCGGTGGTAATTTTTGTTTTATTTACACCGAAGTGCTTGAAAAGAGAAACCTTCGAATGTGCATAAGCATTCATATACCGTTTGAAGTTTGATTGAATGGCTATTCTTTACAGAACTGTTAAAAGTGTACATGCTGTTGCGATATGGTAAAGTTGTTTGTTTTATTGATTCTTTTTTATGAATGTTGGTCAATTCTTTTTTGCAGTTGTCAAGAAATTATGCTACTGCCCCAGCTGCCAAAGAGAAAAAAGTAAAGGTTAGTAGTCCTATGAGATTGTAGCCGTATTTTTGTGTTTGATATTTGTTTCTGATCCATTTTTTTTTAAATTTTTTATTAGTGAAGTTGAATCTTTCGTTATGTCAGTTATTTCTGCTGAAACCATTGCATTCTTAGCCTAGAGTAAATACATTATGAATCCCATTGGCTACATCAAATCCTCTAAATGGTATCTGCATAACTAGCTAAAGATACAACAATATTTATTCAACTGTATGCTCCAACATAAAAAAAACTTAAGCTGCTTTACGCAGCAATACTGATGCATATTTTATTTCAAGTATAATTTGGAGCCCAAGGGTTTCCTTGAATTTATTAGAGATATCAATGCTTTCAAGAAGAATCTAACTCCTTTCTTTCAAAGGTTAGATATAAACCCACTGTATTGGCATTTGAAACCTACTTATTGCTGCGTAAAGCATTGCATTTCTAGCCTAGTGTAAATACAACATTATTGCTGCCTAAAGCAGTGCATTAGCCCGTAGTGAATGCATATGAACCCCATAGGGTACATCAACTGCTTAAAATGATTTCTGTGTTCACACTGTATTTTCTAGTAAAGATACAACAGTGTTGATTCAATCGTAAGCTCCAATGAAAAAAAAAAATTTAATCTGAAGTTTGAAAAGTGAAGTCTAACTTACTGATGCATCTTTGATTTCAAATTTTAGTTGGCATCCATCGCCTTTCTTGAATTAATTGGGAAAATCGTCAATACTTTCAAGCAAAATTCAACTCCTTTCTTTTCGAAGGTTGGATGTAAATCCACACAATATATTGACATTTGACACCTACATGTTGTCTATCAGTTCGAAATTCTTCTGAATATCAAAATTTTGAGCTCCGTTGTATTAATAGGATAAAGTATCTTGCATGTGAAAGTACCGATGTTTTTGGAAATGAAGAATGAACATACCTTACTTTTTTATGCTGCACACTACATATGATCTGATTGTTATCTCACATGTGCTCTTAGCGATTCCTTTTTCCCTGTTGCTGCCAAGTCCATTAAGTCTGTCATGTAGAACTGAGATACTGCCTGAAAACTGTCTACAGAAGTTCGTAGCAGCTTAATTGATGGGGATTATTCAAGAGAACAAGTCAATTTTTAACCATGTAATAGTCCCACATTATTGGTTGATACAGAGTCAACATCGATTTTATCAATGAATCGCTATTAGACTTGCAGGGTTCGACATTAACTATATCTGTTTCAAGCTATATGTGGATAAAAAAAACTCATCTCCTCATGATTGTTGTAGGATACTGTGGTAATATGGGTTGATTATTAGCCATACAGTACAAAAACATTTCCTATTTCATCAAAAAACTTTCCCTATTCTCCTGTCAGTATCTGGGACCAGTTCATTCTTACCAACTCTACAGTATGTGGGAAGTTCTTTTTTATATTTTGACTCGTGATATCTCAACTGTTTCGCCTTTTGCTCTCTTATAAGTTTAAATTCAAAATGATAGTAATCTCCGTCACTTGAAGCAATTATACCACATATTTTCCTTCATATCCAAAGAGATAGAAGAAATGAATACTGTTACCAAATTTCAAATATGAGCCTTAAATGTGTTAACATCATTTGCTCCTCTATGATGTATCAGGTTCCAGTGACTATGTATGGGGTTTCTGGAAATTATGCCTCAGCTTTGTACATCTCAGCTGTAAAAGCCAATACATTGGAGAAGGTCGAGTCCGAGCTTTTGGACCTTATTGAGGCTTCAAAGAAAAGTCCTAAATTTTCTCAGTTTATGAAGGATCTCTCTGTACCTACAGAGACAAGAGTGAAGGCCATGACTGACATCTCTTCAGAGGCTAAATTTGGAGATCTCACAAAGAACTTCTTGGGTATGACATAATTATATTGTTATTTCTGAAAGTTCTATATTTCATTTTTTAAAATTTTGAGAATTTGTGGTATTAGAAACAATGAGAGATGCATAATTAAACAGAATTCATCTTTCACCTCATTTTGGAATCACTTTTTGTTGATTCCAAGATATATGGCTTGAGATACATCCATTTCTTGATATTGGACTGTTCAACCGTTGTTTCAGTTTCAAGATTGATCCTGGTTGATTGGTTCTTGGTTAACTCAATCACATCGATTTGGTCTCTAGATTCTGGTTTAGATGAGCAAGCTCCTTTGATCAATGTGAATCTTACCAGCATATAGTAAATTCTTCTTCAATGTCACTATTTGTTGGTTTTTATTATCTTAGCTGCATTATGATCTCTTCATACTGTAAACTGAAGACTTGTGTTGTACTTCTTGGAACCGAATAAGACAATCCAAAAGATACATCCTTATAATTAATTAGTAATTACTCTTGTTATTTATTAGAGAAAAAAAAAAGCAATAAGGATAGTTATGTTCTTTTCTCGACAATCAAAATGATCTAGGTGATGAAATCAAAAAAGGTCTGGATGAACAATGATGTGATTGGCGGTTAATTTAGGATTATCTGATCATTGTGTGCATGTCTATTTTAAGTGGACGGGTGGTTCTGGATTTTGATGGCTCTGTTTGGTTAATGTATTGGACATGTATTTTTGTTGGATTTGGGGATGAAAAATATAAACCATCACTTGTTTGGCTTCAAAGATCACGAGATTAGCAGGGGACTATGCTCAGTTTGCTTCCTCACACTGTACTAATCTGGAGATTTTGTTCTAACCTGCCCCAACACTTTTGCATTTCTTTTAATCTCCCCCTACTCCCCAAGTCTGTCCTAGTGTCACTATTTTTCCACCACCTGTTCAGAAACATGTTTTTGAGCATTAAAAGTATATATTCTGAAAATATTTTCGTTGAGTGACCTGTTAAAATATTTTTAATAGAGTTATTTTACTTGAAAGATTTATCTTATATGTGGTCAAGTCATTTTTTAAGAGAACGTTTTTAAGATTTTAGTTGTCTAATGTATGCGTTCATTACCTTGGGAATGAACAATTTATTTTGAACTTCTCTTTGATTCCGGTATCCGTTTCTGTCATTTATGGGTTCCTAGTGACATGGGAATTTCCACCTTTTTATTTCTTTTTCATTGCCTTGTGAATACTTCTTCATGATCACATCGGCAGCAACATTTGCAAAGTTATATTTCTTTTTGGCAGAAATTTTGTCTACTGTTGTCTTTTCTCCATTGGTTGCTATGCTTGATTTAATTTTACCTCATAAAAAAAAAAAAAGAAAGAGATCAGCTTCACACTTTTATCATTTATAAAAAAAACAATCAGAGCTTCACACCGCTAAGATTATAAGTTCATCTCTCAGTATTATTTGTCATGTGGTAGCTGCGCATGTGTATGTTTTGTTAGCCTGCTCGACTAATATCTTCTTTCCATTTATGATCACTTTATGTTAGTCTGACATTTTCTTTCACCCTTGTATTTCTAGTTGTTTTGGCTGAAAATGGGAGGCTGAAACATATTGATGCGATAGCAAAAAGGTTTGCTGAGTTAACCATGGCACACAAGGGGGAACTTAAAGCCATTGTAACAACTGTTATTGTAAGTCGAATATAGATCCTTATCTTTTGGTTTTTTTATTTAATGTGGCGAGGGCTATTTCAAGATAAGAAAACGATATTTTCAATCTGGTGTTTACTTAATGGTGCTTTGAAAGAGTAAGTGATACTCAAATTATGAGGATGAAAGCAGTACGAGTTGCTTATGAAATTAACTGTCTTTTGACTCTTTTCTAATTCTGTATTGATAGTCATTATTGGTGAGGTCCCTTCATTATTATGTGTAACGTAATGAATGATGCTTTGAGTTGACTACTTTAAGGACTCGGGTTGGTTAACTGCTGTATTGATACAAGATTTTAATTGCTGGCAGTAATATGTATCTTGTTGTCCTAGTTTGTTATTTCCTTGTAGTTAGATTCTGATTTTTATATCTTCTTGTTTACTTTACCCAGCCTATTCCTCCAGAGGAGGAGAAAGAATTGAAGGAGACATTGCAAGAGGTGATGGGAAAAGGGAAGAAGGTGAACATTGAACAGAAGGTACATTATGATACTGGAACCTTTTTTTTTAGAGAAAATTCTCAACGACAGAGATTCGCATCTGTTTATGATATTCATTCGTTGTTGTTACAGATTGATCCTAGCATTCTCGGTGGGCTTGTGATAGAATTTGGCCAGAAGGTCTTTGACATGTCAATAAGGACTAGGGCACGCCAGATGGAGAGACTCTTGAGGGAACCTATCAACTTCTGATCGCGTGAAATCCCATTTTAGTTATTTTACCCTTTTGTGGTTTTAGCATCCTCTTGAGGTGTTTGTTTCTCATACAATGTTCTTCTGCATCTTGCACAAATAAAAAGCATACTTTACATTTGAATTTTCCAAAGGAAAACCTTGATGAGGAGGATTCTTCATTTTTATTTTGAAGTTGTACTCACTTTTGTTGATCAAAACCTTCTTTTAGAGTTTGAATAACATCTTCCTTTGTTTATTTGATTGAGTGAGAAGTTACTTATATTAAGCCTTGGTTATCAGATCAATGAATACATGACATATCCATTGTTATTGCTATACATGAATTTAGTGGGGCTCAATATCACTATTATGAGAGGTACATTTTCCTAATTTTATTGAGTTTTTTTATAGATCACCAAGATAAAAAGAAGAAAGAGTGCTATATGTAAAAGTTCCCCAATATATAATGGGCGCATCAGCCACAGTTAAACTTGGGCTTGAGTAGTAAGGTGTAGGCATCTGGTTCCAAAGGCAGGCCCAAAGCATCTTCACTTCACTTATTAGTTAAGGTAATTGTCATTTGTACGTACTGATACTTTGTGTTTAAAAAACCGAACCGACCAATAGTCGAACGATAAAAATGTTATTGGGTGATTGTTACTGGGTTATTGGTTTATTGGGTTTTTAAATGGCGTTTAGAAAAAATTAATTGTGGGGTATGGTCGGTTGCGATTTTTCCTATTGGGTTAGGGGTAAAATCGATTAACCCATAAGGATATAGTTATTTATACTTTACCCTTCCTCAATTGAAATATTAATTAATTAATACATAAATAGATCAATATTAGATTTCAGGGCTATGTGGATTTTATTGGTTAGGAACTTGGTGATAACGTTGTTAGTATCTGGTGTTATCAAGCAACTGTTCAAGATTGTATAATTGAAATATTTATTTTTTTTTCATTCTAGTTCGTAATTGTAGGCGATGATAACTTTGCAAGTTGTGAATGTTAGGAATTTTGATCAACATTCAAAAGTTTCTATTATGTTTGGCGGTAGTTGAACAACTAACAGTAATTAACATACGTACTATTATATATATTTGATTGACCATTTTATTATTAGGTTAACCGAAACCGAACCGATAACATCAAAACCTAACCGATAAATTTTTTATTGGTTTTGTTATTGGGGTAGCATATTTAAAACCGAAAAAAACCGAAATAAACCAAACCGGATTGATATGTAAAACGAACTGAACCGACGATGCACACCCCTAACTGTACAATATATAAGTGCTGATTACATTAATTTGCTGTGAGAGATTATTGACATCGGCAAGGTTAATTCCAAGTTGGGCTTCTCACTTCTTCCGTAAAGGGTCCTCCTCCAGAGAAGCTAGGGCTACCTATACAATTATACCCAAAATCAGTACTAAAATTTACATCAAATACATAATTTAGTAATAAAGCTATGAAACTATATGATGATATTAATATTTTCGTATACAAGTAAAAGAACATTTCACCTACCCTTTCTATATATATATCCAATGGTTATGACTTGGTAGATTCACTTAAAACAATACTACAACAAATAAAGGATTAAAAGGTAAATAAATATTTAGCCGTAGTAGTAAATAGGGATATTTTATAAGCAATGTTCTAGATAAATGTAGTTAAGCAGCTCTAAATGCATATAACATTGACCCAAATGAGCTATGTTTGCGGAAGAAATATTGAATAGAAAAATCTATTGTCACTAACTGTCACTTTTGTTGTAGTAAAAGAGAGAAAATATCCCGAAAAAGGGTCAATTGAGTCCTTTTCTAATTAGAATAGAAGAAAATAACCATGTAAGGATCCTTATATATTGTTTTCGTAAGTACAGATATGAACATCTCTGTAAAAAGGAACCAAAAAATAAATAAATTTGTAAAGAGATAATAGGAGGATATCACGAAAATTATATGGCTAAATGCTAATGATATAAATTTTTCTTTAAAAATAAAGAAAGAAAGAATTTGAAATTTTATTTCAATTAAATGATTATGTAAAAGAGTACTATTTCACACATATTGATTCTGGTAAATGTCTTCTCAAGAAATTATTTTCTATTTTAATAATAAAAAAGTAAAAAACAATATATTGCACAACTAACTTTCTCTTTATGTTTTTTCTACTCCAATTTTTTTTCAACATTATAAACACTTTTAGGACTCACAATTATCACCTAACTCCACAATCATCATAATTCAGTTGAAACATAGCGTAGATATTAATTATCCTTATTATACAGTAATGTTGTTTCATTAAATATAGCATATATTATACGAAAACACACATTCTACGTCGTACGTGGTCCATTGCAGATATTGTTAACATGTCAATTTTAGAAAACAATGATAACTACCAATAAAATTCCTTAAATTAGTCACTAACATCATTAATTATTTTTTTTAGATTCAAATCATCATCAATTCATACCACAATAAAGTTTTAAAATTAAATTGACATAGTTCAAAGGGTATTTTCGATAAATTTGTACCTGAAATATCGATAGTAATGAAAAATTTAAATTATACGGACCAAAAAAATTTCTCCATTTTTCTTTTATAAAATTTTGTTTGTCTCTTTACCCATGGTACCAAATAATTCCTTGAATTATTCCACCATCTTGCAAAGCAAGTCTAGCTCTTTTAATCATGTCATTGTAGAGCCTAGCAAAAATATAGTAATATGAGGTTTACAATATAATTATTTATATTTATAGAGTTGGTAAATTCAGAATGTACTTGTTTAAGTTAGAGATAGAATTGTTTGAATTTTGAAATTCAAAAAGTGTCACATAAATTGAGACGCAAAAAGTAATAATTTCAAAAAAAGGCAGTGATAGATTATAAAAGAAAAAGAAATATGAAATAAAAGAGTTAGATAGGACCAACATTTTAACCTTTGTCCAAGTAACTTTTCAACACATCATGAACATATTTAACTATCTTAATATATTTTGATTCTTTCGAATTCAATCAAACCGATTTATTTACCTCCTATAATTGAACGACCCCATTTGCTATCTGTGATTAAATAATCCACTCATTTATTAACTCAATATATTTTAATCCGCTCTAATTTAACTTAATCCGTTCACCTGCCACCTATGAGTTCATTCGTTGAGAGCTCCGCAAATAATCATTATGTCAACTTGTCTAGGGAGTGATCTTGTACCTTGGAACCAATTTTATTAATAATTAATATATTTGTTAAATTACGACAGATTCTTTTATTTTTATATTTTTATGGTTCTCAAATTGGATAATTTTGTACCTCTATTTAATATTCTTATTCTATTAAAACAATTTGCGCGACAATGGGTGTTATGTCAGAGGAATATATTTCTTCATTAATGCTCACTTGGATTGGGAGGGGTGGTTATCCACACGAATGATTCGAAATTGATCCCCCCTCATCGTCTTCTGAGTCGAGCATGCCGCAGAGGGTTTGCCTAGTTCCGTTTATATTCCATGTCTGATTTGCAGGCTATTACACAATAAACGGTTTACCCAGTGCACAGAAAGTGCTCATCCAAAGGGCAAAAACTGTGACAAAAATTATAACGACTACGAATTATTCTGAAGCTAAAAAAAAAAATCAAATCAATCTCATATAAAGAATTTGATTTTATAATAGATTTTTCAAACACCATATATTAAAAGGGACCCCCTATTCCTAAAAACACAAATCAAAATGGAACTTGGCCTAAAAATGGGCAAACTGACCACTCTAACCATTTACTTCATCTACTTCTATTGCAATGCCTTATTTTGACATAAATGAGCGAGCTACAAACTTTTTTATTAACTTTTCACTTGAAGAAATATCTTTTCTAACTTTAAGTGTATTATTATATTTATTTGTCTATTGTGAGCTTCTTCAACATTAAAAGTATATAAAATAAACAATTATGAAAATATTTGAATATGCACTAATTTTTGTAATGGGGACAAAAGTTAAAATAATAACATATAAACGTATTTCTAACTCGATACATTTAAACATTTCTACAAAGTTGAACAACTAGATATGCACACACTTTACATGAAAATTCAAATGAGATGACCACTCAAATAGGGAATTGGATGAGAGTAATAAAGGGAAGAGGGATTTACTTCCACCTTCTCCCGCCTCTTCACCCTTTCCATTATGCCCCCAACCGCCCCTTTTCCCTTTCTATCTTTCGGCGGCGAGGGACGAGATGGGGAAAAAGTGAGGAGAGGGACAGGCACTTTCGTTTTGTCCAGTTGCTTATCTTTTTCCCCGTATCTCACCCCCTTTCCTCCTCCGTCTGTATGGTTCCCCATTTATGTCAACACTATTATGCCCTGCTGTCTTTTTTTTCTTCTTTCATCTCTTCACTCCCTCCCGCCCCTTCTCTTCGGCCCTCCCTTCCCCCCTTTATTCTTACTTCTCTACTCCTGCCCACCATCGCCGCCAGCCCTATCTAAGGATGACTGCTCGACCCCCTATCTTCGCTTTCAACATACTTATTTCCTTCCATGTTCCCTTCTTCTTGCCCTACTAGCTTATCTTTGCTACTTAATTCTTTCCCTCCTCACCCTACCTTATTCCCCACCCTTGTCTAATCAGCTACTTCGGCCCTATACATCCCTGACCGCACGCTTTGATCCTACACCCTCCGGGAGGACCGCTTCCCATCTTACCCCCCATCCCTTCCACCTTCTAGAAAACTCCAAAAAAAAGATTAGTTATTGTAGTCAGGCCCCTATAAGAAAGAGAAACGCGAAAACCCTAGCCTCCTTCCTGCTTCTCTTCTTCCCCACTCCCACTCGAGGTGCTGTATGCTCCTCTCTGAATTCCTTCACCCCTACTTCGCCTCACCGCCTCCCTTCTCATCCGTTTCTCCCGCTCCATTTTCCCTTCTCTGTACTCCACTTTCCCACGTCAAAATTCCATTCTCATCTCTTCTGATTCCGTTACGACTGCGCTCTGATGCATTTCCTCCTCTTCACCCCCCAGCCCCCCCCCCCCCCCCCCACACCCCCCCCCCCACCCCCCCCCTCCCCCCCCCACCCCCCCCCCCCCCCCCCCCCCCCCCCCCCCCCACCACCCCCACACCCCGACAGACCCACACCCCCCCCTTTCCCTCCTCCCCCCCCCCCCCCCCCCACCACCCCCACCCCACCCTCCCCCCCCCCCGCTCCACTCCCCTCCCTCCCCTCCTCTCATCCCCACCCCCCCCCCCCAACTCTCCCCCCACCCCCCCACACCCCCCTTCCCCCCCCCCCCGCCTCACCCCTCCCCGCTTGTCTCTTCTTTACGTAACCCACCACCTTCCGTTTTTTCGTCGGGTCTTTTTTTTCAGCCTTGCTTTTTTGTTTTCTTTGTTGTGTTTTGGTTCTTTCTTCCTCCCGCCTCCCAGCGACTTTAATTAATTCTTATTGAAGAAGAAGAATGTTGCTTGGCTTGGGTAAATTGAAGAAGTAAAGATTAAAAATATTATCCATACAGCTGTTACTACGTGCGTACATATGAGGATACTGAGTAGCAGAGTTGTATGTATGGGGTAACTGTTATTTTGTAAATGGAAAAATCAACCTCTCAGCATGCAAATTAAAGTTTTCAAATACTCAAAACAGCCCCCCACATTTTTCCTAAATTGACAGAGACAGTCTATATTTTTTTTTTAAAAAAAAAAAAAACATTGATTTAATTGCCTCTTCTTTTTTTTCTGTTGATAGAGATAACTCTGATGTGTTTTTTTTTCATGCTTATCAGATGGTAACTACTCCCATATGAATAAGGCCTAAATTAGGTACGTAGTGAGGTAGTGACAAAATCAGAATTTTTATGAAGTTTAAAATAGGCGAAATATATAAAATTAATTTTGCACGCAAAATTCACTTTGGTACTTTAACTTTATGGATAATTATTTGCCCCCTTAATCTTTTTGCAAGTGAATTAAATAGCACCTTACATATATAATATCAGTTTCATATACATGGGTGAAGTGCGCGTGTTCCACCTAAGTGACACCTCAGTGCCACATCAATGACATGTCAGATAATTAATTATTTTTTTTTACTTTTCCACATCTTTTAAAAAAATTATTTTTCACTCTTCACCCACCCTCTTCATTATTTCATTTGGGTCAACTTCTTAAGATCCAAGATTTCATATTGATTGATTCATTCTATTTTTCATTGATTTGTTATTATTTACTATTACTTCCATCAATACTTAAATCAGTCGCCATACCTTTTTTTTCCACAACTAGATGAACTATCAATTTATATCAATAATGACGATTTTAAATTTATGAAAAATTGATATGCTAATTTTTTAGATTAATTGTTGCTTAACTTATTCACTTATTCAATGCATATCGGATAGATAATAAAAAATTATAGTTAGATGAATAATTATTTTGTAAGAAAAAACTAAATCTCAAAAGAACAAGGATTAAAAGAAATTATGTGAAAATTCCTTGAAGGTGATTTTCTATTTGTATAACCAAAAATGTATAGACTAGAATGTAGACTTTGAATGAAGGAGAAAGAGGATGGGTCGATGGGTGTGGGTGGATGTGGTGGGACTTGGAGTGTCAGGAAGAAGAGACAAGCAGGAAGGTGGGGGTTTTGAGAAAGGGGTGGAGGGGTCTGAAATAAAAGAAGAATGGGGTGAGTGGATTTTTTTCTTTCCATTATATATATAGTGGGACCTTTTTTTTTTTCAAAAAGAAAAAATGTACGCGCCTTTTTGCTGTTTTTTCTTTTTTTGTTGTACGTATCTTGAGGTGATGTTAAATTCACTTGAAATGAGTTAAGGAGGATAAATAATTACTCGTAAAGTTAAAGCGTTAAAGTGAGTTATGCAGGACAAAGGGCAGAAGAATTGTATGTATTCCTTTCATCTCAAGAGTGAAATATTTGACTACAGCAATTCTATGAGAAGTCGAAGGGGACTCAAAATCTGCTATGTATAGATAAAACTATCAATTTAATCATGTAAAAACAGTATCAAAGGATTTTCAAATGAACTCCTTCATCCTATCTAACTCCATCTTGGGTGAGGGACGTCAATAAATCAAAAGACATTTATTTTGGAAAATGTTACTAATATTTAAAGTAATATTATAATTGAGTGTAGTGGTTTTAAAGTTTTTATTTTTTTTTATCTTGAAGTGATATTTGCTTTTTATTATTTTCAAGCAGGGTGTCGATCGACACTTCTTCGTTGAAAAATTAGTTAGAATGAGAATATTGTTTTCACGTATATATATTACATATTGATACTCATTGACTTCTATATGATTTTATTTTTTTATATTTTGACACTCCTTAAGCGAAATTCTAACTTCGTCGCTGAACTTTCGCTTTCATTGTATTATAATGTCATTTCACTGAAAAATTTATCAATTTTCGATGGTTAATGCAAGTCTGGGACCACTTTTGATTTTTTGGTATGCTCTACCCGTAATTCAGTTATTTATTTTAATATAGTCGAAGTTCAAAGGTTCTTTGTGGTTTTCCCTGCTCTTTTTTGTACCCCCCCCCCCCATATTTATTATAACGTTTGTGTTCCTTGGGGTGTTTCTCTAGTGGATAATTATTTGCCCGGATGAAACGTTCTGTTTTGTTTATGATTGACAAATATTTTCACTTTAGATGGTGCGAGAAGAACGTGGATTTTTCCATGAAGGGATTAGAACACGTGAGCTAAGTCAGAGTTTGAGCTTGTTCTTAAGTATAGTGCATTCATGATTGAACTAACTATAGAGGGTAATTGGCTAAATTTAATTTATAAGTTACATCAAATTAATTTAAGCACTGAAGTCAAAATCAATTAACAGCTAAAAGCCACTTCTAGTTGGATTGTTTTTTTTTACCATTTTATTTGATTTTTCTAAATAGATTATTATAACTTTTAAAAAAACAAATAACGCCACTCTCCGCTTACTTCTGTCCGTCTGAAAGACAGCATTCTATAGTGTTCGTTTGCGTTGTTCCTTTTTTCATTACTTTGTGTGTGTAATTGTATGGAGTGTAAACTTTGTTTTTTCTTTTTTAAAAGGAAAAATACTCCTAATTATTATAAATGGTATGCAGATATTTTCTGTCATATTTTTGAAATATTTGTGCCCCTGTCATTTGAAAAACTAGAGTGTATATACCCTTTATACACGTGGCATACATGCTCTAGTGTTTGGACACCAGGGACACAATATCCCAAAAGTATGAAAAAGGATATTTTCATTATCGTACGATAGTTTGGGTTATATTATGTTTTTCCCTATTTAACAGTAAATTTGAACGATATTTAGTCATATTAGTAAAAAGAATAAACTATTATTAATTCTTTTTATCAAACACATCAAAAATTTTAAATAATTATTAAACCCCCCCCCCCCCTTTCCTGTCCTTTAGATATTATTTATTTTTTAAACATTAAATACTAATTAGGATATATTTATTTGTTATTTTAAACTCTTTAAATACTAATTAGATTATATTTATTTTAAAAAAAAAAAAAAACTAACTTCATTCGCTCCAAATTTTCCTTAATGCGTTAGATATATACATGTCAAAAATATGTTTTACTTGTCGTTGCAAGACTTTTTAAAAATAAATTTTTTATTTATATTATATTCGGTACCCTCTAAAAATATATATACATAACCTAACATAAAATGAGGGGGGAGGGGGGGTGGGGAATTAAATAAATGAGTAAATTAGGAGCAAAGAGTTAAATAGGATTTACTAGAATTTTTATTTCTTTAAAAATAAAATAATATATCAACTTTTTCGAGAATGAGTGGGTGATTTTTTTTCTATTTTTTTTGGCTGGGTCGGGGGGAGGGTTTTGTAAAAAGGGCACTGGTACATTATAAACAACATAAAATTTATAATTTATATGCTATAGCAAAGTTTGTCTAAGTACACTCATAGGCAAACATATAAATGTATAATTAGAATTTGTATATACAATTGAAAAGCGAAGGTAAAAAACGAAAAGAGAAAGAGACTTGGCAGGATTTGGTAATTGTATAAAATGAAGTGTATAAATAAATGTATAATTATAAGTGTATAGAAAGATTATATTACAATTTGGACATGTTGGATCTTTAAATGAGAAAGACAGAAAGGCAAAAAAGAGACTTGGGCAGGGAAATATACAATCGAATCGAATTGTATAAAACGAGGAAGACTGGAAATTATAGACAATTTGAAGTTGTTATAAAACGAGAAAGAGAGAAAGGCAAAAGAAACTAGGCAGGAGAGTATTTTTATTGTATAAATGTATAGGATGAAAATATATGTATTTGCATTTTTATATACAATTTTTTCTCGATTTATACAAACAAAAACACAACTTATACATTTCGTTTCTGTTTGTATAAGCGAGAGAGGCGAGGGTGGCGAGCGAGATTTGGGAGAGGAGAACAAAAATATATATATTTATACAATTTTCTCTCGCTTTATACAAATTGAAATAGATTTTTTTTATACACTTTTGTTTTGTCTAAAAAGGTGAGAGGAACGAGCCAAAAATATGGAGCGAGGAGAGATATGCGAGACGAGAGGGTTTGAGGAAGAGGTGAATTGGGCAAAAAGTTTGCGACATGACACAATTAAATTAAAGGTTGGTTATAAGCAATAATTTATTTATTAGTTGTCATTATTATACAATTTTTTTTCCCGTTTTTAAAAATATATTATAAAGGAATAAAAAAAAAAAATAGGACGGGGATTGTCGGGTGGGGGCGGGGTGGGGTTTGGGGTGGAGGAGGGGTACGGGAGGAGGCGGTGGGAGCGGGAGAGAGCAGTAAGAAAAATAATTTAAAATTAAAAAAATATTTTTTAAAGGGATAATAATACTTTAATCTTTAATTTTTAATAGTGTATAATTTTTTTCAAGGTGAAATATTTTATCTACGTAGAATGCCATGTGTTAAGTTTTTTTCAAATAAAAGAAAAAGTGCATCACACACCAATTATGTATATTTTCAAACTAATAACAATTTAGGTATGAAGTTCACGTTTTCAATAATTTAGATATGAAACTAAAAAAAAAGAGATAGTTTAAGAGCATTTTAAATATTTTTCTCTTATATTAGTTTCAACAATTTCAATAGTTACTTAATCACTATTTTTTTTTATAAAATCAATTTTAATAATTTTTTCTTTTTAGCTCTTAAAACTTATCAGGTGTTTACAAAGTCAGCTGACCCAAATAGGGTGTAAGATTTTATTTTACATTTTTTTTTAAAAAAAAAAGTAGTTCTTGAATTTTCAAAGTTGATCAATGAAGTAACAATTCGAGTTTTAAATGTTGAACACATGATGCATAATTGGTTGACAATAATTTTTTCCAAAATTTGCACTATGGTCAAAGATTGCTTTCATTTCTAAAGATTATTATTGTCTTCAGTGGGAAACAGATTATTATAATTTAGAGCACAAAATAGGGAATGTTGTCGTCTAACATCATAGAGAAAATTAAAACACAGTGCAAAACACATGGCTATGTAGCAATTTACACATGGAAAAACAACAAGAACATGATTTTTGACCAAGAGTTTAGAAAGTAAAATCTTTTGTTATTATAATTAGAATTGAATAATTACTATTATCTCACTTTATTGCCCTTTTCTTTAAATAATTGTTTCCAATTTTATTCACATTAAAAGAAGTATAATTTTGAATTGTAATCATCAATAATATGAATAAGTATATGGATTTTTGAATCGCTTTAACTCAACCCCAAAAGGTGACTCATGAAAAGATGATTTATCAAAACAATATAAAAGAGAGAAAGAATCAATACTTTGCACCGCTATAAACTAGCTATCTTAAACATGGATAATATAAATAAGGGGTTTAACATCAAGTAAACAATATTGAAGTGGGATGTGTCTGACTCTAATATTATGTAAAATAAAATGAATCTTAAACCTAAAACAATCTCAGAAGTTAGCTTATAAAAGTTAACATCGCCCAAAATCGTATAAGGAGATCAAACATCCATCCACGACGAGCTGGGATAATCAACTTACAACTATAAACATTTAGTTGAATGGATTCCACTTCTTTTTGAAAAAAGTTCACCCTTCATAGCAAAATTATTAGTAAAGGAGTTTAGCTTTTGGAATATAGTGTTCTTTTTTCTTTCTTAGGGCAAATGATAATACTTCCCAATTAAATTTTATTTTTTTATTCAGTAAGACATGGTGAACATTAAACCATGAGCTTTGACGATTGTACCATATACTTTAAGGAAAAATAATTAATTTTATATTAGAACTCCCTTCTTGATCAAGACAACCCCATGATTGCATAAAAGAACAAAAATATTAAACTTGTCTTCACACGTAGTGGCCAAAAAAAAAACATTTTTTTAGTAACTATAACTTACTTTACAAGAATGGAAGTTTGGTATAGTGTTGAGGAATACTATACAAACATTCTTGATATAAATTATATTTAATAGTAACATATATGAATAATATAATGCAAAATGAAGAACTAATCATTTCAATAGTATCTGTCGACAGATAATTTGCTTCAAAAATCCGTTAGATGAAACTGAAAGGCTTATTATTTTGAACGTTATTTTCATTCTTCATGCAACAAACAATTCCAATTAAAGACTTGTAGAAAATTAAATAAAATTTGAGTTAAAATAAAGGTTCAACGTAGATATAGACACGCGTACCTTAATATAACATATTAAGTTACCATCACACAATTTAGAAAATGTGTATAACAATTGTAGTACTTTATGTTATTGTACATGTACTCTTCCTTTTCTTTGAAAATTTAGACTTAAGGTGCAAGTGAGAAGTTGAAAGAAAAGAGAAATGAAAACTTCTTTGGGTGGTAATGGTGATGATGAAAGTGATGTTTTGTGGGGTTGTGTTTTTCTTTTTATAGAATCATTTATAAAACATTATTAATTGTGAGAATTAAATAAAAAATAAAAAAGGCAAATTAGTTGGTTAAAAAAAAACAATTATAGGTGGAGTGGAAAACGGATTGAGAGGGATGTTCCTTTGGGCCAAGGGGCGGAGCTAATAGTCTACAAACGAGTTCGAGTTCGATTGAATTCAGTATATTTTATTCTATTAATGTTGATAAATATATGTAAATATTTAAATTTAGAATTTAATTATTATATCAGTCAAAAAAATTGTTATTGTAAAATTTAAAATTCATAAAATTAAAATTTTGATTTCGCGATACGAAAGAAAGAGAGAGAGAGAGTGATGGTTGGTCTTCTTGTCTTTGACTCTATGTAGTCTCTTTCGTTGCATTTTTCTTCACTCACAAGGTAATCATCATATGTGTATGAGAAATGGAACACATTTTGCTTCCACTTCACATAATCTTTTTTTTTTTCCTTCTCTTTCTTATTATTCCATTCTATATATCTTTTCACCATCAAAACCTAGCAAAACATATCATATTATTTTTTTCTTCTCCTCATCATCCATCATCTTGTTAGGGTTTGTCTATCGATGAGGAAGCCGGAACATAATAATACAACGATGAAGGAGAAGGAGAAGGAGAAAGTGAACAAGTTAGGGAAATTAAGAAAAGGTTTATGGTCACCAGAAGAAGATGAAAAGTTGATGAGTTACATGTTAAGAAATGGTCAAGGATGTTGGAGTGACATTGCTAGAAATGCTGGATTACAAAGATGTGGTAAGAGTTGTCGTCTTAGATGGATTAATTACTTGAGGCCTGACCTTAAACGCGGCGCCTTTTCTCTTCAAGAAGAAGAACTCATTGTTCATTTGCATTCTATTCTGGGAAATAGGTACATACATTCACCTTTTTAACATTCATGTGTATATGTAGTGTGTTTTGGAGCCATGTTGGTTTTCATGGAATGAAATGAGTGAAAATCATAGGGTTCAAATTTCAGTATTGACAAAAATGTTAGTACTACTTATCTTTTTCTATTTGCATTGATCATGCTATAGCTAGACACTAATGATATTGAGAAGAAGAGATCAAGAGAGTATGAGGGTGTTAATGGAACTAACATGTGAATTAGGTTTCTTTTTATCAACTAGCTAGCTTGAAATTAAATATTGATTTTAATACAACTAAACCACTTGGGGTCATATTTTTTCACTGTTATATATTACGAGAGATGTTATTATAAAGAACATATAATTAGACAATATCATATAGAAGTTGATTTTTTTTTAAAAAAAATTTGATTCTTATAGTGAAATGATATTATAGTGAGGATGGTGTACATATATAGGACACTTACTTATCATCTTCTTTGAATTAAATACACAAAAACAATTTTTTTCAAAAAAATTGGTTGACTTATTGTTAACCTACTTTATGCATACACAAAAAATAAAAATCCTCTTTCAACGAACAATCTCAAGCTCTGAGAAGGATAAATTTTACTATAGAGGCAGCGATTTTGCTTTTTCCGGTAGAAATAAGTCGTTGGTCGGTGCAGCAATTTTACCCTTTGGTCCTAATATTAAAAAATTTTTATATACCGTTTTGAATTTTTATTAATAATTCTGTTACCTTTAAGCTCCGGACTTTATATATACATACCTTAGTGTAAATCTTAAACCAAGTCTCTTAATAGCTTTGACTTCAACCTCGTATATGTATTAAAATTTTTACTAATAAGTAATGTAATTGACTCCGACCTCAGAGTCCAACCACTTAAAAAAATTCAGTATTTCCGATTTCAAGTAGGAAATTTATGAATTAAAAAAAAAATGAAGGGAAAATTAGATGATTAATTAGAGAGAAAAGTTCCAAAGATATCATTAAGTAAAAGAAAAACTAAAAATGAATATATCTACTGGCATATATAATTAATTTATTTCAGGAACTATATAATTAATCCATTTTTTAGTAAGTCAATTTGATTTTCGCTTATAATAGCAGTGAAACAATTTCAATTTTCAAACAAATATTATTTGTTTAATTTGTTAATAAAACTAACATATAATGCATGCAAATCTATGCTGTACTTTCTTTCCATTATTTTAATCCTTATATATTTTGCATGTATTATAGGTGGTCACAAATTGCGGCTCGTCTACCCGGGAGGACAGATAATGAAATCAAGAATTTCTGGAATTCCACGATAAAAAAGAGATTAAAAAACATCAATAACAATAACAACAACAGCACGCCATCGCCTAACACGAGTGATTCTTCCATTGGAGGAATATTTCCATTGCAAGGGCACGATGTAAATAATGTTATGGCAAAGTTATGCATGGATAATTCATCGTCTACTACTTCAGGATCATCCATGCAAGCCATGGTACCTTTCAACCCTTTCCCTCAGCTTGATAATACAAGCTACGATATATCTGGATTAGTCGGGCCAGTGAATTTAGGTCAATTTGGTTGTAGTGGAGGTGATGGTGGATTTTTGGACTATGGAGTTGTGGAAACTTATAGTATGATGGGTTTAGGAAGTGATGAATTTTCAATACCTTCTTTAGAGGGTGTTCATAATAAGAGTACTACTACTATGGGAGAGAGTAATAATAATAGTAATGTTGATTTTAGTAGTAATAATATTGTTAGTGGTGCTAATGACTATGATTCCATGATTGAGAAGAAAAATAATACAAATGTTAACAACAACCAACACTTGATGAATATGAGTGGAATTAGTGATCAAAGCCTCAAGGTTGAAGACTATATGGTTGGTTTTGGGAATCATCATCATTGGCATGGAGAAAGCTTAAGAATTGGAGAATTTGATTGGGAAGGTTTGTTGGCAAATGTTTCCTCTTTACCTTACCTTGATTTTCAAGTTGAATAAATACTCTATCCAACCTTTTCAACCCCACATATACCCCCACAAAAAATGACAAAAATACCCCTCTTCCCAACATTTCTTTTTTTTTTTGATAATCGTACGTTTAAATTCAGACGATCAATAATGAAATTCAGTAAATAATTGGTCTGTCGAGACTTTTTATCTTCCTTCCTATATATCTATATCTTTCTGTCCCCTTCGGCAATTACACAATATACATAGATTGGTTTCCCAACCCTCTCCTAAATTCTCCACAACTTCATCTTAGAGAAAATTTTGAGATATACTTCTTTTCTTTATTTGCAATTATCTAATACTTCCACTAGATTTTCTTTTTATTTCTTTATTTTGGTATTTCAATCGTACGTTGTGGAGTATTATGGAGATAGTAGGGGAGAAATAATAATCTTTCTCATCAAGAATTGAGCAAAGTGTGAATAAAAAAATGAAAGATAGATCGATGATATAGAAGATTACGAAGAGAAAGTAAATAAAAAGGTCAAAAATTGTTGATTTGTAAGCAGTATTTTATATGTCAGACGTGTGGATCGAACTTATACATAATACAATCAAATCTTTTGAATTTTAGAACAATTCCTAGTTAGTCACAATGTTTCCATACAGAAATATCAAATATAGATAGAAACATTTGTTGTACGTGACTATGTGTATTTACAAAAGAATAAGAAGCAGTATTATTGTTTTTTTCTCATGTACTTAAAGTTAGTGACTTCATTTTACGTGCACTTCTAGAATACATGTATTTTGTATTACAATCCTGTTAAAATTGACATGTGAACACTATCTAACCTAAAACTATAGATAAACTAAAGCTCCTCGTTAATAAGGCCTATTATATTGACAAAATCAATTAAAATTTGTGTAGTAGTTTTTTTTTTACGTTATCATATATGTGATTGAGACTTTTGCGAACACTGGATTTGGAAATGATAAATTAAATTAATTGGATCAAGTCTTGGTTGTGGAAACGATTTTAATAAAATTTCAATTTAACAACAGTTAAATTAAACATTTTTTGTTCGTCAACGTAATCTTAGATCTTCATATAAAAATAGTAGTGTTTTGGGGACTTACGCAATAGTTGCATAATTAAAAGCATTTCATCTTAATTCAAAACTACTAAACCCTGAAGTTTATTTTCATGGGCAATTTTTCTATGACTAACGACTTGCATTATTATAGTCGTCATTAGCTGGAGAATAGTGCAGAGTAATTAGCTCGACACTACCAAATAAATCAATTATTTTCGATACGAAAAAATGTTTAATGGTTAGTTTCTAGGAGATATATTTTATTGAATCGGAAAGGATTCGAGAAAAGACTAGGATGATATTATGTTTTCCATAGGAAAATTAGATGCATTTTCCTATTATATCTAAGAGAATGATTAAATTTCCACCAATTTTGGTGACCCAAGAACAAATGAGTAAAGAACATATTCTAATACACATAATTTTCCCACCGATTGAAAACGTCGATTGACATTTAATTCCTAGTAGTCGGTGACCTAAGTCAATTAATAATACTTCTTTGTTTCTAACTTGAATCTCTTTTTTTTTTATTCGTTTAAAAATTAAAAAAAAAATCTCTTGGTTTAGAAACTCTATAATTTTAAACTTTTTATATAATATTCGGTAGATTATAAAATCACAGTAAGATTGTGATATTCATTCATAAAATATTTTGTCTAAGATACTAAATGCAATTCTTTTTCTTCTTTTTAAATATCGTATAAAGTCAAAACCAAATAGAAAATTAAAACGAAATGGAGGGAATAGTAAAATCACGGTTATCTATCTATAATCTATGTAGGACGAGCAATAACTCTAGAAACTATAAGTATGTCTAATGAAATGCGCTTAAAATCATTGTTATTTTACTTTGAAGTACATTTACTTTGGACAGTTAAGACCAATAGAACGAGTAAAAATATTTCTTCATTTTTAATAAGTCTCGAGTTTGAATCTTTTTAAGTTATGAGTTAAATTTTATTAGGGAGTACTTTACTTCTCCCTCTTAATATAGAACTTTCAGATGCGAACAAAGGAAGTCAAATTTTTTGTTACAACTTGAATGCATGAATAAATCAAACATTGTGACGGTGAATTAAAAAATAATTATTATTGGTAATCCCAATTGCACTATAGACAACAATACTTTTAGCAACAATAAATATATACAATAACAAAAAGGGCTAAATCTTTAGTGTCATTAGATCTAATATCTCTAAAGGCTGTACAAATAATGTTAATTACCACTAATATCCATTTTTAATGGCTATTATTATAAATTTATTACGAAAATAATTGTTTGATAGCAAGGGTAAAGTTATCATAAGAGAAATTATGAACAAATGTCCATGATTTTGGATGACGAATAAATTCGCTTCATTAATTAAAACTAAGTCCCCGGGGTCCTCTAATATTTATAAATAGAATACTTTAATTTAGTCATCTAAAAATCACAAAAGAAAAAGCGAAAAAGTGGGGCAGAAGTGGTTAACACACGTCAGCCTGAGAGATTCAACTCACGCGGTAACCAACGGCATGTACTAATAGCCAGGCCACCCTTCGCCCACATCGGGCCAAGCGACGTTGTTTTGGTGTCACTGCAGAATTCACTTTACATAGTATTAAAAAATATGGTTTTAAAAATCACACTTCAAATAACCTGTCGGGGAAGTTCCATGGATATAAAAACTGTAGCAGTATTTAAGAAGAAGTATAGCTGCAATTTGAATTATGATAATAGTTTTCTCAATTTTTGCTATTTGTATAATTGTTCTGATTAAATAAAGAATAATAATTTTGAGAATGTTGATAACTGCACTACCCTAGTTAAACTTTTAAACTAAATTTACGGAACTATCATAATAATTACCTTTTTTGTTTACTGATAAACGAAGGTATCTTGGGAAACTCCTAAATGTATACAAATAACAAACAAAAAAGATAAAAAAAAAAATAAATTATCTAAGATATCCTGTTAGATAGATTGCAATTATATATTATACATTACAACCGATGACTAATTATCTAACTCGAAGTCAGTCCCGACGTCAATTAATTGTAATAACTTTATCGCGTAAAAGAATGGTAATTATAAAACAAACTATAGCTGTAGCATTAGGTATAGTAAGGTATTCTAATTTCTCGATGAGAAAAGCGCGGGGAAGGGATATAACATACAACGGTAGAGTTAAACTAAGTAGTAAAAGTTTAGCATTCATTGTGTATTTTTTCCTAGGATACTTTCACATATAGCAAACAAAAAATTCATAAATAGTTTATGCTATACAAACTTTGCATAATTGCGCTCCATAGAAGAACTAAAACTTTATAATTTGCTATAACATTACAATTGTAATAAATTCCCGCTGGCCTCTTATTCGCGCTGCAATTGTATATTTGTATTTTGCATAAGTTGAATCAAGAATTAAAATGTATTTATATTGCTAATTAGGAGTGTATAGCAAGAAGAAAGAATATAGTTTGTTCATCGCTTTAACTAGCAAAAACAAACACACAATATATACCTTCTGTTTTATAAAGCTAACAGAGAAGATTGTATTTCACACACTGCGCAATTGTTAATTCCATGTTAATTTCGTTGGTCCTTTTTCTCTGAAAATATGAAGTAAGATAGGTGGTAAATTATATAAATTAATTGTATAACACAACGAAATAATACATTTTTGCATGTTATATAACAATTTGCTCTACGCTTTATCACAAGAACAAAAACATAAAATTATACAGCTTCTGTGATATAAAGCGAGAGAGGCAGTGAGGCGAGAATAAAGCGGAGTGGCGAGCCGAAGACTTATTTTGTGGAGAGAGACGCTGGCAAATTTTAACTTATTTTGCGATGGAGCACAATTAAATCAAACCTAGGCTATTCATTTAATTTAGTTTCTTATTTGCTATTATATACATTTTTCCCTTTTTTCTATCTCGGATAAGTATTTAAGGCCCGGCCCGACGCCTACCTGTATCGGCCCCTTTCTTGCAACAACCCGAGAGACGAAAATCAGCCCATTTGATTGGGTTTACTAGGCCAAGCAATCCATTGGCCATCTCCCTTTACTATAGGATTATGTTTTTGATAAGAGAGAAATTTCATAAATAGTCAGTATTAGTGCAAAGTGTTGTAAAACTGAAACCACATGGGCCCAACAGTGAGAAATGAGTTGGCAACATCAGGCTTTGCAACTCATCAGTGGTCACAAATGGTTACAAAAGGCGGACACCTCACTTGGCCAATATGCCTAGGTGGATACATGAAAAAGCCATGGCTTAAATAAGCCATTATACATTTGATACAGATATACCTGTTATGAAATAATTACTTTCCATTATTTCACTTCTTTTAGTATATTAATTTTTTAGTAAATTCTTTCATAACACGTTATCAGCACTCCCGAGTCTCTTCGTCAAGTAAAGACTATTAAAATCCTCGAAGGTTATAAATTTTCCTGTTCTTAATACTGTCTAAATCTCTCCTAAAACTTGAATTGCTTGCTCTGACATATCGGGAAAAAGCTATCTATCAGGGATACTCGATGCAGAAATTCATCTTGATGCGAGGGTCTAGCAACACCATTCCAAGAAAAAATAATCAATCATCGACCAAACCGTGCTAAGGTGTGAATATTTCTCCGTCATCACCCTTGATGAAGGTCTTGAAATGGAATATCTCACTGTCAAGGATACCCTGGTTATTGTGGAACAATTTAAAAGATAATTCATACCACCTGAAGTGGTCTTCCTTACCACAGGCACGTTATGACTGGATCCATTTGAGACTGCCAGATTTTACATCTTCAGTGATAATACCTTCCAGGTTTAAAATTATCTCACAATTAAAATTTATGTGGAGAAAATGTCACTGACCATGAATTGCTGGAGAAAACTTTTTCCCTTTTCCTTCCTCGAGTATGCTCTGCGCAGCAAATTCGAGAATGGGATTTAAAGAATATTCCGCATTATTTAAAACACATCTCCAATTGTTGCTGAAACAAAACATACTGATTTAAACTGCTGAAAAATCATGAAGTCGACCAGCGGAGTAATCTATGCCATTTCCGTGGGATTAAAAATACGAACAATTTTCAACACATCAACTAGGCGTTACAAAAGGTGTCGTGATCCACCGGTCGTGGAGCCATGGGTCGTGGGTCGAGGAAAGAGATTTCAATCATGGTGATCGTCTTTAACAACTAAATAATAAACCCTCAACACAGCATGTAAAAATAAGAAATGAAAACCAGATGTAAGTGCAAAAACATTCAGACAAAAAATTTTATCGAGGTGAGAGAAAAGGTGACTTGGTCACCGTACACTGTCGGGTATACGCCAAGGCACCTAATGGTTGAGCTATATCAAAGCTTTCACCTGAAGAAGGGACAATCGCTGAAGCCAACGCATTAATCTCGCAAAGATACGATGAACCCCAAACATCTAGATGTAGCGGATTTCCTTTGAGAAACCCGAAGGAAAGATAGGGGACCCCTGATAAAAAGGGTAATGTAATCTTTGATAATATAATAAGTTTTCAATTGTCTTAGGTTTTGTGATGAACACAGAGGGTAATGAATATAGTTTTCCTTACGTGTAATAACTACAAGTTGTTGTAATAAATGTTTTTTGTTTATAATATTATAATAAAGATAAATTAAATATTTCGTTTATAATCTTTTTATCTTGAGAGTAAATAGGATCAGCCACCTCAATGATACAATCATTAATAAGATATTTTGTTGACCAGTTGATAGTGAAGACCAAAACGCACGCCCTATTCAAAGTGATATACTTCCTCTAACTTGCCTTAAAGAACAGGTCAAATGTTACTACAATATCTGGTAATTCAAACTTAATAGAAGGCTCCGGAAGAGGCTACTATATTTCCCTGCCTAAGGGGACAAAACTAGTCATAGAAGATGCTTTGTCTCTTCTAAATCCCCAAAAACCTGTTAAGTGTTTAAAAAGATATATCCGCCGAAATGGATATCATGTTGAGACCATAAAATGAAAATGAATGTTGAATACCTTGGTAATTACCAAATGTCTCAGACCAGAAATATGTGTTGAGCAATTATCACCTTTATCTTCCTGGCTTAATATTATGCAAAAATAAAGGGTACATTTGAAAGCACACTCTAATCGAACCAGAAGGTTACTGACATTAAGACTTTTGTGCTTTGGCATGACGCGAATAGTCTCCTGGATCAATAATGATGAGACGAATCAGTGAACTCAAATGGACATCCATTACAGAACTGAATATCCTCTACAAATATGATTTTTGCATGTGCTGCTTGTTTCAAAGTCAATTGATTACTAGGCATCACCAATGGTTAACATTGAATCCCCTCAATTTTTTAGAACGAATCATGGGGATATTTTGTGGACTTTCCCCATATAGTGGGTCGTTTAGATATTTTATTGGTCCTAATAGACGCAAATCTTCAAGATGGTCTCAATGTGTGGCCTCTTATCATCTCGCAACATGGCGTTGCAAAATTATTGGCACACATAATACGATTAAGAGCGCAATTATCCGATTATCCCATTAAGACAATTCGCCTCGATAATGCTGGCGAATTCCACATCCCAAGCTTTTGATGTGCTTATTGCGTATCTGTAGGGATAAAAGTTGAACATCCCTGTAACCCCATGTTCATAATCAAAATGGCATTGCTGAGTCATTTATTAAGCGCGTTACAATTGATAGAGCAGACCTCTACCTATGAAAAAGTGAGTTGCCTACTCTGTTTTGGGTTCATGCTATCTTTATGCAGCATCACTTGTTCGCTCAGACCGACTCATTTAATGACTACTTCGCCCATCACAATTAGTGTTTGGCTTTAACCAAATATTGCTCATCTTCTATTTTTGATGGTGTATATGATGGCTTGTAGCACCACCAGGCTTTCAGCCGCACCAAGATGGGCCCTCAAAGAAGGTTATGCATATATGTTGGGTTGATTCATCACCACCCTCAACAATTCGCTAAACCTTTGGACCATGACGGATATTTATTCAACTGCAAATATTTGCAGATTGTCGATTTGATAAAAATTTTTCCGCAATTAGGGGGAGAGAAAAAGAAACTTAAAGTGAAATTGCATGGAAATTTTCATCATTATCTCATTTTGATCCACGCTCGCCCCGTGTGTAACCAAGAGGTCCCGAGATCATCCCATGTGCAAAACAAAGCCATAGCACATCAAATGCCCAGACGCATTTACTTGATTCAAAAAGATTAACAAAATCATATTCCTGCAGTAAATGTGCCTATCCGATCGACGTCCCCGAAAGGACCTCTTAAACAAGGTCTAGCGTCTGAATCACAAATACCTGAGCGATGGTAAGACCATTGGGTTCAAAGATAAAATCCTAGGAAAGACGTATATAAAAATGACATTAACAAAAGAATCTCACGAAGAAAATTCAATGATTTGATTAATCCTTATCCCTGATCTTCCTGAACAGATCAGTAAAACCGAGACTCCCAAGTAAATAAGAACTCTCAATGAGTTCTACAGGTGAATGAAATTAAGCTTAGATCGATCAAAACTCATAGTGGAGTAATGTTTCCGCATATGATGGTTGCAACCTTACATTAATTAAAAGGAAAATAGGATCTGAACCTCTATCTGTCGAAGAATGTCGACAAGAGAATTGATTGGCCCAAAATGGCCGAACAATTCAATCAGAATTAAAATTCACCTTGCTAAGCGTGATGTTTTTGGCCAGTAGTCCCAAACGCTCGTGAGGTTAAAATCAATTGGCTATAAATGGGTCTTTGTACAAAAAGAAATGAAGTAAATGAGATTGTAAGATACAAGGCAAAAACGCCTTGTTGCACAATGATTCTCCTCAACGACCGGTGTCGACTATGAAGTACACGATTTCACCCATGTTATGGACGCTATAACTTTCCGATATCTCCATCGCTTAGCTGTACATGAACATCTTGAAGTCATCTAATGGATGTGGTTACAAACAACAGCTCCTTTACGTACGTTTCCATTGGAATGAAATTTATATGAAAGTTCCGGAAGGACTAAATGGCCTGAAGCAATAGCTAATCTCGGAACTGTATTCAATCATATTACAAAAGTCTTATATGGCTTCAAAACAATCAGGCGCAAAATGTTGGTATGAATCGCCTTAGTGAGTACTTGATTAAAAACAAGGGTTGGGTTTAAACGTGTCATTTGTCCTTGGTATATTTTTATTTACGAAAACAACATTAGGGTTTTGGTTGGTCTTGCTGTTTTATTTGAATGACATTAATCTCATTGTGAACTCCCAGAAGAGGTTCAAAAGGCACATTGAAATATCTAAGAAATAATTTGAGATGAAAGACCTTGGAAAACCAAAATTTTTCTCCATCGACTAACAAATATAAATATTTATAGAACGGGTCGTTCATCCATCAATCTCCCTATACTGCGAATCTTGAAAACGATTTTTACATGGACAAAACAGGCGAGTCCGTCTTAAGTAACTCCAATTGTTATGTTCCGCATCACTGAAGTGATAAGGTCCTTCCGACCTCAGAAGAGACAGTAGACACCTCTTTGGTCCAGAAGTACTATATCTCAGTGCAATTGGGGCATTATGTTATCTTGCTAATGCTACGCAGACCGACATATCATTTCTGTTAATTTATTAGCAAGATATAAGTTCTTTTCCCCCCTACACAAGACTTGAATGGAGTTAAACATATATTGCGAATATCTAGGTGAACTAGTGATATGAGGTCTGTTTATTCTAACAAAGATGTTGCATATCTTGTTGTCTGCAGATGCAGAGTTATTATCTGCCCCACAAATCTGTTCACGATACTGAGGTATGCTATACGGTCATGGTATCTACAACAATCTATTGTCGCTACTGTCTCTCAAGATCATGGCTGAGATAAATAGCCAATTCATGAGTCATGGCAGTAGAATGAATGTTATCGTTAAGACTCAATTATACATTTTACAAAGAAGATGCGTTTGGAAGTGTTGCAGTCGAGATTACCCACACATCCTCTCGTAATGACAATGCTGCCATGCATAGCTCCAATTATGAGAGGATGCTTTATAACAGGAGACATAGAACGAAACACATGTCACCAAATTAATCTTCACACATGATCTCCAGAGATTGGATATTGATGTGCGCCAAATTCGTTCAGTGATAATCCGCAGAGTTTATTTACCCAAAAATCTTCTACCGAGCCTCAACTCTTGGAGAGATGTTCATAAAATTGGAATGCGAAAACTTAACATCTGAATCGTGGTTTTATCAGGGGAAAAGCAATACTCACTGTACCTTTTTTCTTATCTAGGTTTTATCCCACTGGGATTTCCTAGAAAGGTTTTTAATGAGCACAAGTAATGCGTTTTTATGTATGTCTTATATACTTACCATAGACATACAAGGGGAAGTGTGTAAAACATGCCACATGTGGGCCCAAACAAGTGAATGAGTTGCATCACTTGTGCAACTCATCACTTGGCCAACAAGGCCCAGAGGACACATCACTTGGCCGACTAATGAGCCAAAGTGATACTAAGCACATGGTAATAAATAGGCCACTTATCATGCGTTGATACAAATATACACCGTTATGAATAATTAACTTTACTATTCCATATATTTCCTTCGTTAGTATATTATTTTTAGTAAGTTCTTTTCTAACCCAAAGCAATTTTTTTTAAAAAAATACAATTTTAAAAAGTATGAAAGTAATGAAAAAATAATTCACATAAAAAAAATAAATTTTAAAAATAAATGAAATTAAAATGAATAATATCACACTTCAAATATTTTGTATGTGAAACTTCAACACAGTATATTTGAATTTAATTTTGTATAAGTAGATCTACAACAAAATGAGCACCCAATACACATGCTCCCTAAAGGCCATTTTACTCCTCATTCATACTAACAGTAAAAGTAATAGAATAGTGGGTTTGATAATTTTTTTAAAAATAAATAAAGAATTATTTGTTATTCTAATCATGATTAGACTTTAATTTAAGTAATTAAATTTCTAACCTTTGGTTCTTAATTATGACATGTGGCTACAATTTAAGTAGGTACTTGGGATAGAGATGATGAATAATGGAGAGACATCCTATCCTGCTGAGCTTCAGAAAATAGTAAAATTAAAGACTTAAAGTTAATTAAAATTTTATGTTATTTATAAATAATATACAAATAGTTATAAATTTAAATATATAATTTCTTGATTCAATTTGATCATTTATTTTGTTTTATTTTATAAAATCAAAATCAAATCTAATAGTATTGATTTTTAAAATTAAAACTAAACAAGAACAAATATCAATAGCAGTTCAATTTAATTAATTTATTATGAATGGCCCTAGCTCTCATCATTACATTCTTCAATTTGTAATGTATCTTTTCTTTATTTCTTATAAAATAAAAAATTGAGTGTAAAAATGTAACAAGATAAATATGTGACAATTATTATTTATACAATATAGTGGGTTGAATGATTTCTTTGTAATAAAGCAAGGGGAAAAGCTATTGTTTGCGTTATTTAGGATGCTCTCACAATAAACTCTAATCATAACTATACATACAAATCTTGCATATTAATTCATTTATTTACTGTCTTCAAAAGCAAGAAATATAATTATTTCTTATTAAATATACACCTCCCTCTCTCTTTTCATGAGATCTACAAGTATATCAATTTTCTTCATTGATAATTAAAGTAACTTGTATGTTTTCTTGGTTTATTCTTAGTATAAAAATATTCTAAAATGAATAATCATTCGATCTGACTCATTAGATAAAAGGTTGGATAATCGACTTATTGAAAATAAATAAGTATCATCCACCAAAATAGTAGAAAGATGGATAATGTCAATATATTTCATATTATCAATGTTCAATATAGTGCCTAACTTGAATTTTTTGAAATTTTTATATGGGCTTTAAATATCGAGTGAAAAATGAAAAAAAATATTATCATATGTTTGCTTACTATTTTTCATTGATTATGAGATTCTAGTTTCTAACTTTATTACCATGTGATGTGGTGCATGGTGAGTATATTATGCCCTGATCAAGGTGTGAGTTTTTGTTTTTCGAGCCATCTATAATGAGAAATTTTGTTGAGACTGTTACTTTCGTAATAAACCTTGTATATCTTGTTTGTCCGAATCGTAACCAGAACTCTATATAGCAAACATAAAACACCAAATAGTTGTGGAAAATACTCAAAAAAAATGGACAAGAAGATGATTCCCACCTCTTTTTTGTTTTGGTAAAATTCATTTTTTGTTATTCATTTTAAATTTGTCGCTTCACCTTACTATTTTTAAAGAGATGTTAGTATGAAAATCCATATTATTCGTCGGTTGACTCATTTTCTACGTTTTAAATATTGAATATTTTATTCTATTTTTATTTATCCCATTTTTTTATCCATTCTTGTTTTGACCATCGATTTGGCACGTCTAATTAAAAAAAAATATAATTTAAAAAAAAAAACAGTTGTCTTGCATCTTGAAAGTTGGACTGACTGATTTTGAAAAGATTTTACAAAAGACGTGAAAATTGGGGCTCAATGAGGGAACAATGAGACTTTGGAGAATAAAATTACTCATCTATTTTGTATTAACTCAACTTTTGAGATTTTTTAATTTAAAACAATTATCCTATTGTTTTAATTTTTAGATGGATAGTTAGATTTTTTCTTCTAATTATTGTCCTTTAATGAAATTTAATATTTTTAGAAGATGAATTGTATAGTTTACAAAGTCACATTTATGACGCCAAAAACGATTATAGTGAAAATTATAGTTCAAATTAGTTCTTGAATTTTCCTTATCAAGTGTACATATGAAAATTATAGTTCAAAATCAAGTGTACATTATTTGATGTATTCGATTAATATAAAATAGATTGAGTAATAAATTGAGATCAAATGATGATGAAACAAAGACAATCTTATTAGTATTTACTAGATCTATCTTATTTAAGAAAGGAAGAAAATTTTTAAAATTTATTGTCTAAAATAACTAATAAATATTTGTGTGATTAAAAATTATTTTATAAAGAATAAAATAAATATTTTAAAGTTACAGGATTACTTGATATAAAAATATATTATTTTAAAAGAACGAACTAAAAGAAAAATAAATCATAAAAATTGAGACAAAAGATTATTTTCCCTTAGGAATGCACACTTTTTTTGGTCTTGACAAGCGTGTATATCATTCTAACAACTCCCCTTGAAAAAGACATCTCGAATAATCTGTAAACTCTTGAGATATTTATAAAGAGATCAAGATATATTTTACTCTTATTGATACTAAAATACTTCAAGAACATCCACAAGTTTTTTCATTAAAATTGAAATCATCATAGTTTGAAATACGCCATTAATGACTAAGGGTGTGCAAAAACTGAATCACTTGATAAATCGACGCGAAAATAATGTTATTGGTTTATAAAAAAAATTATCAAGTCATCGATTTGGTATTGATTTTTAATAAAATGAGTTATTAGGTAAATCGATAGCCATTAAGACTTGTAATTAAACTATTTTTTGAATGTGTCCAGCACAACCCAAACACATTATATTATTATATTATTTCAATACTTTACTAGTTAGTGTCTTTGTCCTTTAGCCTTCAATTTATACTTTGCAGTTATCCTGAGTTCACAATTTCGCATTATATAAAAACATATTTCTCTTAATTTTTCTTTGTATTGCACTTGTATAGTTCTTTTCATGTTTGTTAATATTGTTTACATTTTATGGAGCATATTATTGTGTTGCTGCTTCAAATTTATTAGAGAAGTCATATATTTGATTCATAAATTTTTTCTTATTGGTAAAATCGAAAATTGAGCCATTATGAATTAAAATCATAAAAAAACCCAATAAAAATATCTTATTAATTTAATATATTTAAAAATAAAAAATAGAATCGAATCGATCGCTACAAATCCGATAATATAAAAAAAAATTATAGAAAAAAAAGAAATAAAGAGTAAACAAATTGTATCCGTAATTTATATCACTAAAATTATATTTGTTTTTGCTAAAAATAATTAGAGAGGAAATTGAGCTATTAATTTTGGGGAAATGCGCAAGTACCCCCTCAACCTATGTCCGAAATCGCAGAGACACATTTATATTATACTAAGGTCCTATTATTAATAAAATAAGTTCAGGAGGGTAATAAAACCTTAATATAATATAAGTATGTCTCTGAGATTTTGAACATAAATTTAGAGAGTACTTGTACATTATCCCATTAATTTTGTTTTAAACTACCGTTAGATCTATGCTTAAAAAAGCGTGCTTAATTTGTCATGATTTTATCGGACATAAAAAGAGGAAACAATTCGGTGTAAAGCATAATAAAATAGTATAGTCTATAAAATAGGCACTAGAGATTAATTAAATCAGTTTAATAATGACTCGGGCCCTTCCATAATTTTCGGAAAAAAACATTGTAAATCGTAACAATGAGATTATTACCAGCTTTAAAAAAACACTTAAGCAGAGGAGCTAAATATTAATTAGCCACTTATTTTATATATGAAGATAAAAACCAAAATTTTATGAATAACTTATAAAAATCTAATTCTACCTGTAGGATAATCTTAATTACAAAAAAGGATTTGTTTATTTTTCACAAAAAAGTTAATTTACTTTTGATGAAAAAAAACATATTGATATCTCGTTGTAATAAATGAATAGAAAAAATTCGGACGGGAGATATCAATTATATTATACAACGGATCATAGATAGCACAATCAAAGCTAGCTTCTATCAGATGGTTCGAATAACAAGTTGAAAATTGATTATTTTAATTTTATCATTGTTATCATTAGCTTTATTTTTCAAAATATTTATCGTATTTCATTTCAAGAATTAATTATAAAAAGTGGGATCAATATATTGGATTTTTCTATTCATATTAAAAGTATTGCAATTTATAATAGGGAAATGTCATTAAACTCTCATAAAATGTTTATTTATTCTATCAGTTAAAAGTTTGACTCATTTATGTTATTATCGTTAAAAAAAAGAGTCATTCATGTCATTATTTTTTATCGATAGTTTTGCAAAAAATCATTTTTGACACGTGACCAATTATAATTTGATTATGTTTTCAAATTATAATAGCTTTACAAGTATTGCTCTATTCGATTAACATAATTTAGATACATCTCAATTTTGCAATAAGTTATAATATGTGGTTCAAACTTTCGTAGAAATATGAGATTTTTAATAAAAATTTAAATGAAGTTTTAAAATTATTTTTAAATTTGACGAAAATTTAAAAGTATATTTCATCTTGTTAGAGGATTAGAGATATTTAAATTCAATTAATTAAATAAAGAAATATTTTAAAGCTATGAAAGCAAAACTATTAATTCACATAGAGATTTATGTATATTTTCAATGAATCTCTCAAATAAATAAATATAATTTATTTCTCTCTCTCTTTTTTTTTTTTTAAAAATGACAATTTGATGCATAAACAATATATATTATCTAAAAATTCGACAACAAACTCTTTGTTAATTTTAGAACTTTAATAAACTTTACGACGTTTCTCGGTTAAACTTAAATTTCTTATTTCATTAAAATGTAAGTATTAAACACAAGTAATAATCTTTATATGCATTACTGAGTCAAATTTGTAACGTTGAAACCAAAAGATAATTGAGAAAGTGAAAGAATTTATCGGTTAAAAAATAATAGTATTTATTTTGTTGCATTTCATATTATTCCCTTTTTTTTTTTTTAAATTTAGTGTTGTCGAACTAATTTATATAAAAACAGAGAGTACCGCTTTAGCTCTGATAAGTCACAGAGTGCAGCCTCACAGAGTCAGAGTAATGATGGAACAACTCACTAAAAAGCTGAGCCAACATCTTTTTTCTGTGGTTTTAAAATACCCTCCAAACACATTTTCTGGAGAAAAAAAAATCACATTTCCCTCTCTTCTTCTTCTTCTTTTTTCCCCCCCAAATTTCATCTCAGAAAAAAAAGCAAACAATGGCTAATTATAGAATGGATTCAGAAGAAGAAGCATTGTTTAGAAATTCTCCATATCCACTTTACTTCGTTCAAAGTCCTTCAACTCTATCCCATGCGAATAGCGGAGAATTATCTCGTCATAACAACAACATCAATAGTAATACTAATGCTAACGAGTACTCCTCTGGATGTCATTCGCCAATGCCTAGACCGGAAACCGGTCCGTTAGCGCTCTCTCGATACTCATCGTCCCGTGGATCTAACCACTCCTTCTCGCATCACGAGAAGAAGATTTCATGTGATTCTCTTCAGAGCCACGGGACGGGGATCGATGAGAACATCGAGATTTGTCCAGAGAAACGTTGCGGTACAATTTTGTTGGTTCATCAAGGAGGGAAAAATGGGAGTATTCGTGTTAACGAGGAAGAGGATGAGGATGACGATGGTGAAGATTATTATTACGGAAAAGGAAATTGGATGAGGTTTTTTTCCTTGGGATATTCGGATTCTACAGCGTGGATTGTTGTACAAGTAACATGGAGGCTTATTGTGAGTATGATAGTAGCTTTGGTTGTTTTCTACATTGCTACAAAGCCCCCTTCACCTAAGGTTTCTCTTGAGGTAACACTCTTATTACCTTCTTCCTTTTAAAATTTTTTATTATGGTGTTTATCTCAATCTTCAAATCAAATTTTCAATTTCAAATGGCATTTTACTGAAAATTCTCAATGCGCAGCTACCAAATTTGTTTTTATTATTACGACCATTATCTTTTGGTATTTTTTTTTAAAAAAAAGTGAAAAAAAATAATTAGATTTCTTCATTTATTGTAAAGGCATTGAAAATAGTAACCTAAGGTCAAAATGAAGGCCCATTTTATAAAGATTTAAGTTCGAAAAGATATGTAGGCCCAAACTCATGTTAGGCTCTCTTTTATGGAAGCCCAATATGAGGTGCACTAGGCCGGATCTTTACACAAATCTCTAGCATTTAAAAGCTACTAATTATTAAATTCGGGGGAATCCGAATATATTCCGAAACGTGCTTTTCTAATACATCTCTCAACCTTTCGATATATTATATCTTGATTTTCGATACATCACTGTATATTTGATGATATATTGAGCTAAATAATATATTCGAATATAGACAATTTTTGTTTTCTTCTCAAATGGCAGAAAATTTTAAAAAATATTTAAAAGAACATAATAAAATAAAACATTTCCAGATTCTTACCAAGTTACTTTATACATACGTCCAAAATAACTCAATAACAATAATATAACTTAAATCACTGCCCTTTCATAAATTATATATGATTCATGTATTCATGATATAACGGATATGTATATAGTATATACCGAGTATATATCAACTATACAAACAATTATAGGTAGAGAGCTAAATCTCTTTTACCCGCTTGACTAAAAAGATTACCCAGACAGCTAACATTCTATCGACGATGATTTGAAGTTAAAATTTAGTTTGAAGTCATATTTATTTTTATATATTTGAGAAATTTATAATTTTCGAAGACTATACTTGTAATCAAATGTCACATATTTTTATAAAAGATCTCGTAGTCCAATAGATCAGTAATATTCGTGATTTTTTTTTTTTGAAGATATAATTCCCTCAGATAATATTATAATCTTTCTTGGTCACAGTTTTTTTTATAAATAACTTCAAATAATAAATCTTTTTTCAACCTGCAATATATTAACTTTATTTTATGTGTCAATCCTTATATCGCAGATAACTTGTGGAGTGAGAGCTAATTCTTTTAGTTGATTAAGAAATTACAATCTGAATTTAACTTGAAGTTAAAGTTCAATTTTATTAAGGGCCTGTTTGGTCATGCATTATGGTATCGTGATATGATATCATAATATGAAATTATGAGATATATTTGAAGTTTTATTTGGATATGCGATATGAAATTCTGATGTCGTATATTTTCTCATAAATATAAGATTTCATAAGTTGTAAAACTATTATAATAATTTCAATGGTTTATCTAATCTTTTACCAAAATAACCAAAAATTTACAAAATCACATAATATATTATTATATTGCTATTTGTTCTCCAGTCAAGTAATTGTTTCATCTAACTTTAATTCATGAAACTTTAAATTTAATAAAAAAAAATTGAACATAAATTGTAGTGTATTAGTCTTTCATATTACTCGACTATTGGTTGGTGTGAGTTAAAATGAATTTTATATCAGTGAAAATAATAAATTTTAAAAAGTAATGGTATCACTATAAATTTTATTTTCATGGAATAAATGGTTAGTAAATATAAATGTTTATGTGAGGTTGTTTTAACAAAATATAAACTTATGGATTAATTTTTATATTAAAAATACATCAAATCATGATACGATATTCTCGTATGAAATCACATCTCATGATATGAAATCGCCTAAACGCCTACTAGATATCATAGAGACAATAATTTCTAATTTCAAATTTGGATTTCAGGCTCATTTGCCACTCATCATTATTTCAATTATCCTTTTTTAACTTTTTGGCAATGGCATCAAACATTATAATGCTAGAATACTTATCATGTTGCTACATAATGATTGATGAAGGGAAGCATTACACTTTTAGTACATATTTAAATCTGAAATTGATCATGATCATTGAAACTAGTGTAATCTAAGTCTACATCCTAATTAATTTTTGGCATTGGGAGCAAAAATAATTTTTTTGTATTGTTATTGCATACGATAATTATTTAAATGTGCCAAATTATGTATTGTAGATTTCAGGTGTTCGTGAATTTGGATTAAGAGAAGGAATTGATGGAACTGGTGTAAACACAAAAATGTTAACATGCAATAGTTCAATGATCTTACAAATTGATAACAAGTCTAAGCTCTTTGGGCTTTACATTAATCCCCCTACCATGGAAATGTACTTTGGAAGGGTCCCATTTATAAAAGCACAAGTAAGTTCTTTTTTCCCATATATCACTCGTTGGATTACATTGAATACGTTGTTTTTGTTATTATTTTGTTGTGCTTTCTCAATACTTGAACTTATTATTATGTGGTCTTAGGCACTCTTTCGCAACTTCGATAGTATTCAGAAAAAATTGAACCTAGTGAAATGAGTTGGATTAATATAATGAATTGAGAGAGATTCACAGTGTAATCTCAAAATACAATATATGCTTGTTTGATCTCTGTGTTTTTAATTCTCTAGACAGTTGAGTTGTTCCAAAGAAAAAAAAAATGAATTATGTCATATTAAATTCGAACTAATATAGTACATTTGAAATCATGAGTTAGTACAATATATCTTCGACGGTTGATTTAGTCTAACACTCATCTTACAGTAGCAACCAGTGGTTGATCTATATTCTGTAATCTGATTATAAAAATTCACGTGATTTTAATAACTTTTGCTCCTATCATGTTTATATGTATTTAAAAACTCAACAAACTTGCAAAAATATTTGGTTTTGATTTGTGAACCTAGATAATCATAGAATATAAACTCAAAGTTGTTGTATGAATATATAAATTTCAAATCGTAGATCTACCTTTATATACAACGCCAAGCAATTAAAATTTACAAGTTTACCCAACTTAGAATATTGTTGAAGTTCATCTATTTTTGATGATGTTGTCATTATTTTTATTTGAATTTCAACCATATGTAACTTCTGACATTGCATATATCGTTATGAAGTAAATAAACATGCAAAAACTTTAGGTAAATACATATTAAATAGCGATATCCAAATAGAATACCCCCGCGAACTTAACAATTGTCATCTTTGTTAGGGAGAAGAGCTTTATGCAGGGAGCTATGGGCCAACATACTTCAAGTTAAATATAGGGACAAAGGACAAGGCATTGTATGGGGCAGGTAGACTTATGCAAGATATGCTTCAATCTTCCAAAGGATTGCCTTTGCTTATACGTGTGCATCTATCTTCAACTTTTCATGTTGTTTGGGGTCTTATCAAACCCAAATTTCATCACCAAATTGAGTGCCTTGTTCTTCTTCATAATACTTATAATAAAAAACATAGGACCCAAAAGTATAATAGCACTTGTTTGTTGATCCCTTCTTAAAAACATTATCACTTTTTTAATTGCAAAATATGTTGTTGACAAAAAAAAGAAGAAATGAGATCTATATTGGTTGTTATTAAGAAGGATCCATTAAGTCATAGAAATTAATGATATTTTTTATCATTTGATGCAGTTGAAATGGATCTAATGACTTCTATGCTGCTCGTTCTCTTTTTCATAAAATGAATGCGAATGTCAGCCCTCTAAATGGTTGAAGAATTATTTGGTAATTGACATTCATTTTTTTTGTTTGTAGCATCATCAAATCTATTTCGGAGTTCAAGTTTTTGAGCCGTACTTATCATGGGGGATGAAATTGACAAAAAGTACAATACATAAATTTAAATTAATCTTTCGTTGTGCAAGATGATCTAATTACCTATTCGGTTTATGTTCATAAAAAAAATGATTAAACTGACACAAAGAAAAACTAGATATTTAAAACAAAAAAAAGATAATTAAATATTTTTAACTGATAATTAATGCCAATTTTAAAAGGTCGAAGATGAATTCATTTGAAAAAAATACTACAAAAGATAAGATAGTTTTGCTGGTGACGATTATTAGTGGGAAAAGACATCATACCATGAAATAATGACTGATTTATAAATAAATTAAATATACATGTCATGGAGCTGAGTGGTTTCTATATATAAAATAATAATTATAAAGATAATAATCTATCATTAGGAACCAAATGATATATATCTAAGGCACCTCAACACGTGTGGGTGGATCACTGGTCAAGTACATAAATTGCTTACAAGTGATTGGTTGAAATTTTATCAGAATGCAAGAAGTTATTGGTAATTAGTTAATAATTTAAAAATACTCACATCATTAATACTCAACTTTTTCTTTTCTTTAGAATGAAAGCTTAGTTAGATAAATTTTTTTCTTATATTTGTATTTTTCTTTCTCATAAAAAGAATAAATTTTTTTGTACGTGAAAGTCTATCTTTACACGTTACTCTTGATTCTCAAGATAATATTGAAATATGGATCCTTTTAGTGTTAAGACCAACCATTGTGAAGCTTCTCTATAAAACTAGGGAGCCTGCCTTCTCTTATTGAAGACATTCTATTAATTAGATCTAAGAAGTATATTCGATCTAACAAGTGTCTTGTGTTAGAATTTTCCTATGACTCGAACCTTTAATATTTTCTTATTTATTATGTATGTTTATTATTTAATCAAAATACGCTCATTCATTCTTATTATGAAATTGAAAGAAGCCTTAAAATCTTTTCGGCTATAATTAGAATTTTTCTTCCCTTTGAAAAAAAAATAGAATGGTTGATCGATGTGAGGTCATACTAATTAAGCTCAAATTGATCCAACTTACTGGATTAATCATGGACCTAACATCCATAATTCATTTAGCTTGAAATAAATTCTTTGCCCTATGGATTAATCCGCTCAATATGTTGGACGAGTTACATATTTACGGGTAGAAATTAACATATATAATATATAAAATCAAATTTAAAATTTGTCATTTTGAGTTCTCATAACTATTTAAAGTCATAGAAAGTATTGAAAACACCATTAAATTGATGTGAATTAGTAGTTTCATTCATGAACTATCGACAATCTTTAAAACACATTTAATTGACTAACTGAACTTAAATATACGTCTAATCTTATAATGAGTAAAATACACCCCTAATTCTTGCCAATTTTAAAGGTACTTTCAACATTTTCTCGATTTTTTCTTATTAAGAGTCCATGCTTCTATAAGAGTTTGAAAGCACTTGTTTGTGATATAACTAATAATTGCTGTAGACATTAAAATTTCGTAGGACTCTACAAGATTGGTTTAATTTGAGTTGGGACTCTACAACTTGTGTTCGAACCAGATAAGGATTTTTGGAAGGCTAACTCAACCCTAACCCTAGTTTATGCCTATATAAAAGGGTACTAAATTCCCCTTAAAAGGCATCTCGAATTCAATAAAGAGATCAGATCTCGACATACTCTACAATGATGGTTATTCATATAAGAGGTCAAATCTAAATCATCCTAGTCCGAGACAATACGCCACTAACGGCCCTCGAATCAATTGATAACTCTTAGAGAGTCGCAATCAAAGATCAACAATTGTACCGTTATCTTAATCAATAAAAATTATGTTTCATTTCATTGTATTTGTATTGTTTTATTTATTTTTTCATAGGTTTAAAATTTGTTGCAAACAAATTGGCACCCCCGTGAACCAAATCTGTCTTCATCTCTTCTCTCTTAAATCAACTAAGCCAAATGTGGAAGAATGATACTTCAGCCTCGCCCCCGGTCTTGATTTCACAAGCTACACTACTCCTCAAGCCTTGAGTCAGGGGCATTTGTAGAACATTGAATTTTGCATGACTCTAACAAGATTGCTTTAATTTCGAGTGGGACTCTAACAATTGTGTTCAATCCCTCTATAAGGAGTCTTGAGGCTATCAACCCTAAACCCACTTATGCCTATATAAAGGGTACTAAGTTCACTTAAAGGATCTGCGAAATTCAATAAAGGAGATCAAATCTCGAATAATCTGTAAATTGATGGATTTTCTTATAGGGTCAAATCTAAATATCCTAGTTTCAGAAATACGCCACTCGGCCCTCGATCATAATATATCTAAGAGTAAAGTCAAGAGATCAACATTAGTGTAATCGATTCTTAATCAATAAAATTATCATTCTTTATTTTTATTTGTATGGTTTTTTTATTTTCACATGTTTTAAAATTTATATTGCAACTAATTAACTTAAGTTTATTGTAGTTTGTACTAATTATATCGTAAAGCTAATATATTCTAATAGCTTGGTTCACAATCAAATATTTATATATATTTTAATAAATATATAAAATTAAGCAAAAAATGGATTCTATAAACCTGATCCGATCCCCACTTATAATTAGGCAGTATGTCTTTTGCACTCAATAATTTAATTATTTTAATTAATTGTCATATTATAATTTATATGTACTTCCGTGACACGACTAATTAGCTTTACACTATATATTATTTAATAATTCTTGCTTGTGTATGGCACACGCACAAAGCCTAATTTATTCCACATATGTTATAATCTTACATGGACAACTTTTTGAGTTTTTTTTTAAAAAAATCTAAGATGGAGAAAGATAGTGTCAACCAACTGTATTGCTTTTCAAATTAATTTTTTTGGAAGATTAAACAAATAACACAAATATGGATTTCAAACTTTTTGTGAGTAAATTCTCACATTGATCGGAAATGAACGGATGATCTGCTCATATGAATTTGGACAGTTCTTTTATCGTGATTTAATTTTTTGGGTTGAGTTAGGTCCAGATGTTATACTTTTACATAGTATTAAAGCCAAGTCCATCTCCGTTTGGGTTCCTAGTCCACAAACTCCATTTCTCATAAATATAAACTTGTGCAATCCCCCTTTATGATGAGATCGATTAATGTTCTAAAAATAAAAATTGGAAATGAAAAAAGAATACGTTAAGTACGTATTCCATTAACTCCACTAGTATACCATTAATATAAACTAGACTAAGAACAAGTGATTAATTAAGAATTTAATAACAAGGATTAAGTCGTTTATAATTGGTGGATATATATAAAAGTTAAATGTGACATGATATTGATCATATAAGGTGCTAAAACATACAATAATATATAGACAAGATTATAATGTTTTGGCGGAGACCGATAGTGGGAATTAAAAGGCATGCAATATAAATTATACATATTTAATATATGGTGGTGCCATACGCATATTAATTAATTGATGATATTAAGAAGATTTTATCTTTAATTATAGAATTGATTTCTCCATAAAAGCATCTATAATATACATATTTGTTGTGCATGACTATTTGTCAAGTTAAAAAGAATTTTTTTTTTTGAACTCAAGATAATTTGCGATTGTTACAGTTTCTTTCACGATTTTTTTCTGTCAATCTGAATAAACACTCTATAATGAGCATTTTGTACACACTATTTAAACACCTATTAAATGTAATAGCCAGCAATTAAAACATAAACTAATAGTGAAACTTATAAAGCATACTCTTTTGAGAGAACCCTTCTCTAATTTAAATATTAAAATGGCCACATTATATGTACTTTTATAAAGCAATTTAGTAGCTTTACTTTACACACAATTTTTGTGTTGTATTCTTATTCAAGCTCGTGTATGGCACACGCACAAAGACTTCTTTTTACCAGAAAATATGATCTGTTTTATTTTTTTTAACATATGCTATTTTAATTTTTAAATCTTATATGGACAAAAATTAAGATAGTGTCAGCCAACTCTACTATTTTGTTACATATTTACTTTTGGAAATATGTATATTATTATACTTAACACCATTATGCAGTCTGATTCCAAACTTTTTGTTAGTAGTTGAAATTGTCACGTTATATGCCACGACAAAGATAAAGTGGATCGGTTGTGTTTTCTGAGAATTGAGTTTTAAATAAATTTAAATATTACTTTTAAATTTTCGAAAAAGAGTTAAATGATATATAGAGTTGTCACATTATTATTAAATAGAAGTATAAAAATTACTATTCACATGTTGTTGGTAGTTTACAGTGAAGAATAATGAGAATGTACGAGGAGTTAAGTTTATCGTGTGGGCCATCAATTTAAATATTTTTGGTAAATATTATTTGGGGTGAAATTTTAATCCATGTATTTATCATCCGTATTTGGAGAAATATATTTTCAGTTTTCTTAGACCCATATGATTTACCACCCTAATTTTAAAATATCACAAATACCCATAATTTATTTATAAGTCATCGGATCTTTGTTACAATAATAAACACAATATATCATTGACACATAGCAGTGTGGTAATCTGGGTTGAGTCCGACGAGCATTGTTTCAATACTCGTGGAGTAGACAAAACACATACTTGTTATCTTGAGCCGTATGTTCATCATTTTTTTTCGATACCCATATTAATCATTTAACACCCGAATATTTCATCATATCACTACTTTAGTAATTAACGTAAAAAATTAATGTAATTACATGTAAGAAACACCTATAAAGTTTTTTTTTTTTTTGTAAAGATAAAAGGTGCGGCAGTTGAATTTTTAAAAAAGCCCAATAAGGAGATTGGCCCAAAGACACAAGACTAGTATTTTGAAAATGGGAGATATGACTAAAGAATATTTGCCAAATAATGAACAAAATGATAGACAAGCACTATTGTCAAATTTTCCCTCCCCCAATATTATTTGGAAAATCTATGGCCAAATAGAACGAAGGTCATTGGTGGTGGTAATTGCTAGTGCAACGCAATAACTAATGACTAAATAATCCTTCGAGTTATTACTCATAAATCAATGGTGGTGGTATTGCTAGTGGCAAAAGCTATAACTAAGACTACGAAAATCTTAGACGTATTACCATGAAATCATCAATTCGGAGCTGGTTGGTGGTGATAATTGATATGACTTTTACCTAAGCCATAAAGGAGAATCAAGAATGTGCCAAATTAATTTGTTCATAAAATATCCCATATATTTTGTTTTCTCAAAAAGGATGAAAGTGCCATGTGAAAACTACTAAAATGATGATGGTATTGTTTTTTAACCTAATGGTTGGGCATTATAATGTTAGATAATGCAAAGATAAGTTAGTGTTATTATATGAATGGCAACGAATGGACGTGAATGGCTAAGTGCATCTTTTGTTAATTATCAACTTATGGAAAGATGACATTTATAGATTGACATGTTTCATATATTATATTAGTAGTAATAATCTATGCCATTTCATGCAATAATCACACTATGTTATCAAATGTTGACATTTCATATTCTCCGTTCGATATAATTATCAATTAAATACTTAACATATTATTTGAATTCACTATTTCATGAAGTGTATAATCGAAGATATACGATTCCTTTTGAATTTGAAAACTTTTTGATAAGATGATCAGGCCAAAAAAACAATGTGATTGTAGTGTTTTTACATTAAACTTTCAATAAACGAAAATAAAATCAAAATAAAGACTTAATCAAAATAATTCCCGTCAAATGTCTCTAACTATCAAGTATGATTTTTGGTTTTTTTTGGCTTATTAATATACATTTGATTGTGAACGAATATACTAGTAATCAGATTCCCCGTTAGTATACTCATCGAGTTACTATATATATTGATATTAATAAGTATAAAAGCGGGATTTGATTTTACCTCATCATAAAAAAAATAATTCACAAATATGACTTGATGTAAATATGGTTTGAAAGTATTTTTAATATGATGTCATGCTAGTATATTTATTCGTTCACTTTATCAAACGTAACATAATAAATTTAACTATTTATTTGTTAATCCCTTCTTTTAATGTGCACGACTTATAGCTAGAGTGACATAGACACGTCACACTATCATCAACCGTAGTGGCAAAGAGCTAGAAGTTCGAATATGAATATGATTCATCAAAATTTGTGATATCACAAAATTATTTATTTCATCATAGTAAATTAAACTAAATTACGAATATCTAAGTACGGACGTTTATTGATAGGACCACGGAAGAATCAAAATTTATTTAAAATACTTCTAATAGTTATAAAAGACTTTCTAGAAGAGTAGTTTTAGAAAGAATCGTGTTTAGTTAATTAGGACTAATTAATTAAAAGTACCGGCTATCATTCTGCTGAAATATATGTCCATCGACGAGTAAGTTAAATTTTCTTTAAATAGTCGCTCAAGTTTAATATAATTATTTAATTTATTATTTTATCGATAAATTAATATATAATTTTTTTTTTGTAAAGTCACTTTAATTGAAGTGTAACTTTCAATCATTACAAACATCTGACTTTACACAATGAATCGATTTCCTATGTCACATAGACATGAATCCCACACTATAAAATATGAATAAATAGATTTAATTGTTAATTTTAATTATAAAAAAATTAAAAAATATTGAATTTAGTTGAATCCGTAATTTTTTATCGGAGTCGATAAAGAAGTTAGGTATACCAAAAGAGGAACCAACCGGGGACAGGCTTTGTATGCCTACTGTGCACCACTTATCAGGAAAATTAAAAACTAGTGAGTACCACGTATAAGGAGCCTATATCTATATATATATGATCTCAAATCTTATATTTTAAAAGCTATTAAAATCATTACACATGGTATATAAAACCTTATGTTGACAGGGCGGTTTTACAAGTCCCACTTTTTGGGCATCCACTATATAATAATTTCACTTGCATGTTATGCCATGAAAGTTTATCCTAGTTGTATTAATCTAATTGTGTCCAATAAATGTGGAAACAGTTTGCACAGAATGTTTTTTTGCAAAAATTTTAAAAAAAATATATGGTAGAAAGTAGAAACCATTACTTTGTTAGAAATAATCAACAGGTTAATACTTTATCAATATTTTAAATCCAAAGATTAAGTTTCAAAATATTGTCATTATATGTGATGAATGCACTAATTTTCACCCAAAAATACTTTCACATTCTTAATTTGTAATTTTCCTAGAATTACTTTCCGGACGTATATGAATCAAGTTTGGATTTAGATTTTTCAAATATCAAATTAAATTATTTATGTAGTATTTAAATTTAGTTTTTCAATTTTGAATATTTTTTGGGATAAATTCTACATCTAAAAATATAATTACTTTGTGATTCAAATATTTATTTTTTGGTCATAGCAAAATATAACAAGTTAAGGTGCTTTTTAAAAAAAAAAAAAAAAGAACTGACAAAAGCAATTTAATGAGCTTATCGGAATGACAAGACATCTCAACCAAAAATAAAATTCATACAGGAACCCCTTCAGTTTGGCCTAGTTGTTTACGCTTAGATGCTTCATTTTGGGAGTTCTCATGTTCGGACAATTCCTTGCCCGCGAATAAATGGACTTACCTTTTGGTCGATCATCGTCGCAATAGGCCTTGGCCTAGTGCGGGTACCTCTCCTCTGTTTTTGCAAGCTATTGCATAATAGCTACAGTTTTTACCCTTGCGCACTCAAAAGAATAGCTGCGCTGCGAATTTCCCCTTGGTCCCCGTCAAAAAAAAAACTGGAGCCTAAAATAAATATTGCAATATTTATCAGTCAATAATAAAAATAAAACTCATAATATTTAAAAGATCATTTATGCGATAATAAGTAGTATTCCATGACTAAAATATTATCGTGAAAAATTTAGTTAAAAAATTTAAGTTTTAACACGCAAAACAATATATATCCTAAACATTAATTTTCTCCGAATGTGATTATTTTTTTTTAGCAGTTTTTGTTATGATTGACATTTTTTGAAATTTTTTTGTGTTATTTGATTTACTAATATTTAGGGGTTTTCAACTTTATTGAACCATTTAAATATAATATTTTCTATGTATACTTTTAAAAAATATACCTATAATATGAATTAGTTTGATTTGATTTGACCTTTTTTAATTAAAATTAAATTAAACCAATAATAATGACGTCTTTTTGAAAATACCAAATCAATTCAAATTAAATTACTAATCAAATTATTTCCTCAAATTAACTCATACCACCGATATGGTGCGATTTAGCAGTTCTCCTCTTACCACCCCCTAATTCTCCATTCAAAATATCTCTTTATCAATAATATATAATATTTTATCTACTTAAATAAATTTGCAAACTAATACCTAAATAAATAGAGTAGTACGGTGTGATTTAATTGTGCTCGCATATCAAACGTGTGTCAACGTTTGTCAGTCTCCTCTCGTCAGAAAAATCTCGCCGCCACTCTCCCTTCTCCTCGCTCGCCACTCTCCCTCTGCTCGCCTCTCTCGCTTTAATACACAGAAGTTTATAAATTTTCTTTTTTGTATTTGTAGAAGCGAGAAAAATTGTATAGTACACCTGCCAAAAACTTATACTTACGTGCTATACCACTTATTAGACAATTTACAAATTTACAAATATTTTTACTTTACTTCGATTCATTGTAACAAATCAAAATTTTACACAAATATTGTCAAGCGAAAAACGACCAACGAATATACATATATGATTATACAATTGCTCGTGATTACAATTTTCACTTTTCTTTCTCTCGCTTTATACAACAGAGTGTAAGTTGTGATTCCTGTTCTTTGTATACAGGCGATAGATAAACTCTATCTTCTTCCTATACACTTATAATTTTACGATATCCAACCATTCTTACTTCGATTCAATTGTATGCCCACATTTTTTATACAAAAATTGCAGTCGAAATACGCAAAATTATCCCTGCTCGTAATAAGCCATTATTATACAATTTCACAGCGACACAGGCCAGGCGACTTAATACTTTTAGCCCACGAATTATACAATTTAAGCCAGCGAATTATAACAATTTAGGTCATCGAATTAATAAAATTTAGGCCAGCGAATACAATTTTAATATGTATACGAATTTCCAGTTATATGTTTGTTATAGGAGCGCAAATTAATAAAACTTTGCTATCGTGCATCCACTATGAATTTTTTTTGTTTGCTATATGCTGAAAAGTTGCCCTTTATGTTATGCATAAGTATTTCAAAAGGAAATGATCAGAAATTCCTTAGTCGCTTATAAATTATCGCATCATAAATAACAGCAAATGATTTTTTTCCTTACTTGTTATATATTGAATAGAAGGCAAAAAGAGAAAATGATTTTTTCATAAGCCGCTTATAAATTGAATAAAAAAAAGGAGAAACTACATAATTAAATATATTTCACTATCATGTATATTACTATTATCTATACGTTCAAAATAGTATTTATCTTATCAGTAATTAAGGGTTCTTTAGCATATATTGAGAAAGATACATTTAGATATATATATTTTTTAACCAGATACATTAATAGGGGGAGAGGTGAGCGAGATGGGGAGGGAGGCGATAGAAATTTCGATTTGTTAATTATCCCAAATATATGTGAATAATGCTAGATACACACACGTGTGTATGTGAGAGAGATTCACATGTATATGTGACACAATAAAAATTGGAGAGTGACGAGCAAGATGGAAGAGAGGTGAGGGAGAGCGAGATTTGTTATGTATTCGAGATACATGTGAATTCATTTAAATACAATGTATCTAGAATAAATTTGACCACATGTATCCTGAGTACATGTATATGAACAAATCTGAACGTGTTGGATGCATCAAAATCTAGTAAAATATGTAATATTGCAAATTCAAGTGTCTCTAATAAGTAATTAGCTCCTACACTAGTGCAATTTATGTAAGTTTTCTAAAAAAAAGAGAGTAAATTTTAGGTTTAGCAAACATAAAAACCATATTTGTATGTTATTAAAATAGTTTGCATAACTACGTTTTATTGCGAATTTTATGTTTGTTATAAGCATCAGATTTGTATAAATTGCAAGCTAACATTCGTTTGTATAAAAGTGCAGCAATTGTATATGTATATCAGTTAAATAATTATATATATGCAACTTGTATCTATATGTATCTGCATAATAAATTGACATTCTGCGTAACAATTGAATCGAATAAAAATCCTTTGTATATTACATCTACTACTTTTCTGCTTATACAATAATTGTAATTTGTAAACTTTGTGTTTGTATAAAGTGAGAAAGAGAGAAATACAAAAGAGAGTTGGTGTGGAAAGATTTATATTTGTATAATAATGAGTGTATATGGCGAAAATATATGTATTTATATATATAATTTTCTCTTGCTATATACAAATACAAACGAAATTTATACATTTTTTTTTGTATAAAGTGAGAGAGGCATGGAAGAATGACGAGCTAGATCAGGGAGACTGAAAACCTCTGTAATTGATGGGAACCTTGAAGCTGCAAGCGATATTCCATTTATAGAGTTATTTTACATGTTTGCTACGACTTAGCCATAAATGAAATATAGTCATAATATTTAATCTAAAAATTAATTTTGTCTATTTTATATGCGAATTTTCTGCCCTTCAAAACAACCTTTTCAGATTTCTTACATATAAAAATGAAATTATCTCATTAAAAAAATTGAACTTATAAAAAAATTTGTAAATGTTCCAACAAAATAAATTCTCTCGCTTAGTGTTTATCCAAATTATATATAAATAATTTTGAGATAGTACTTCTCACTTACATAACAAACACAACACTTATAATTAATATTCTTTATCCATTTTAACTTGTTCAATTTTGACTTTTTCCTATGTATTTTGACAAATTAAGACCGATAATATTTTTACTAGTATAACGTCCTCAATTTATTAAAAAAATGAACTATAGACATTAAAATTTTGTGAGACTCTACAAGACATCAATTTGAGTTGAGACTCTACATGGTTTGTTCAATTTCAATTATAATTCTTGGAGGTTACGTACTCAACCCTAAACTCTAGTTCATGCCTATATACAGGGTACTATATTTCCTTGAAGATTCATCTCAAATATTTCGCAAATTCAAGGAATATTCAAAAATAAATCAATTCCAAATCTTCTTCGTTTGAGAAATACGCCACTAACAACCCTCAAATCATGGATAAATTTTAAGAAATAGAAAATCAAAGGAGGAATAGATTTATACCCGCAATGTTTATAAATAAAATTATATTTCTTCATATTTTATTTGTAATTATAATTTGTTTTCTGTTACTTTAAAATTTGTTGCAAATATTAACGTTTTTGTAAAAGATAGAACATCTTTAATGAGTAAATTGATTTAAAATTTATCAATTAACAGGGATAAAATGATAAACTCACTATATTAATTAAGTATTGTTTTCTTAACAGGTGCGCCATAAAAAAAAACAAGTAAATAAGAGTACAACAAAACACCATGAAAATGAAATAGCGTGGAAAAGTGAGATAGGCGACGGAAATGAGAAAAAGACAATAAACTTAATATTCACTCATGAAATTTATTTTTCCTATTTTCAAGAAAAGTTATTTTCCTTGTTTTGAAAAATTTATATATTTTGAGCAAAATTTTACGCTATCACATTCCATCTTATATTTAAAAGCGTGTAAAATTTAAAGCAACTCATATGTGCACGTTCTAACCTTCATTGGCCACACACTCACCCCACACCCAAAGAAATGAAAAAAAAAAAAGACAAAAAGGAACCACAAAACTTATGATAATTCCACTTATTTATCAATTAAAGTATTTTATTAATTGTAATATAATGTGTTTAATCATATATAAGATGTATTAAAATGAAATTATATGAAAACTTGAAGGACTAAAAGTGCTACTAAACAAACTTTCCTTCTCCTCTATAAATAGGCCATCAAAAATGAAAATTAAATGTCTACAAATTATTAAAACAAAGAAATCAGTGGACTAGAAGAGAACTTGCTCACTTGTTTGGCAACTTTCAATCATTTGCACTTTTAACTTCCACATAAAGGTATGTCCATAACTTCTTAGTTACAACATCAAACTTCAAAATTAATCGATGTTATTTCAAGCTCAATCTATTCTCACGTCTTAATAATATTATATTTCCATCCCTTCTTTTGGAACATATATATATGTTGATATTGAACTAACTTTGGTTCCTTTTTATTCATTTATTTGAATGAGATCATGCACATGCCTAATTCTTATATATCAACCAAACATTCTTTTACATTTTACTTTCAAAAGAAAAATAATCTTAAATATTTTCAAATGAGACTATTAAGCAAATTAATTTCAAGCTTTAAGTGAAGAGCACAAGAAGATTCAAAATTCATTTATAACCAACCATTAAAATTAGAAAAAAAATCATTCCGCAATCAAGTTAATAAGTTTGACTTTCCTGACTTGGTTTTCCTGAAAAAAAGTCCGACTCGATAAACGAAATTATAGCACGCTAATTGTCGATTCAGGTAACACATTTTTCTTTTTAGTCTGTGAAAATTATGGTATCAATTCATTGTATTTGAATTTAAACTTCTTATCTACCCTTTGTGAGATTACGTATAGTCTAAATATATATAAGTTATTTTAACTATCTATAAGTTATTTCTTAAATTTCGTGTCAGTTAAAGCGTTATTACGTTTGATTGAATAAAAGATACGTATAAGGAAGTAGTGCATGATGATGAGGAAAAGTTAGCAAAATTTATATAAACCAAATTTCAAACAACATGCATTATATATGTGTTGTTAGCCGCACGTTGAAAAGTTTGGTCTTTTCTCTACTTTCTGTTAGTTGTTTTGATTACATATTTTTAACAATTTTAGAATGCCACTACTTCCTTTAACATTTTTTTTTTAAAAAAAAATAATCTTTTTCTTTTGGGTTAACAATTGCGTGAGTACAAGTGGAATTCTTTTTGTGATATATAACAAAATAATAATTATAGTGTACAACACTCTATCGTTTTTTAACAAATGATAAGGACACCAAGTCTAAAAGAAAATAAGATAACCAAACAAACTATATATTACACTTATTATTATTGGTGGAAAAGGAAACATTGGTGGATACTTCATCCGTCTTTAATTCATACGTGGTAGTTTGAATCAAGACGATATTTAAAAAAGAAAAAAAGACATAGAATCAACACGATATTTAAGAAAGAAAGAAAGACATACTTTTAAAATTTGTGTTTTGAAATAAGTCATAAATATTAATTTGACTATAGATCATTTGTATTATGGCTGAAATAATAAATATTATTTTAATATCTTTTTTTTAAAACTAACTAATTAAAAAATAAAATGAATCATATAAATTAGGTCAGAGAAAGTAATTAAACTACTTATTTCTAAATATTTAAAATTGATTCACTCACTAGGGGGCATTGGGACATTAAAATGTAAAATATGAAAATATATGTTGACCAATAGACATTATTTGATAATATTATATAACCCCTTGAAGTTTATTATTGTTGTTAGTTTATATTTCCTATCACAAATTATGATATCTTATAATTAATAAAGGAAAAACACAATGAGAAATACAAGTAACGAATCAACTTTACATTATCTGATTTCAAATAAGTGATTTTATCTTTTTACAACTTAAACACTTTTATTTTTAATAATGAGGTCAGTCGAAGTGAGTACAATTTAATCTTAATCTTTTAACTTGTAGAACCAACAAAAAAGTCCTAACAACCCTCGTCTGTGTTAAGACATATAACCAAATATGAAGACAACCGCAAGCAGGACACCAATATTTACATATATACTAAATACAATACGGTAAGATTCCGAAATTAGCGCCAACACGCATTCAATATATATTACTTTCTTTGTTCAATAATAGTCGTTCAACAATATTTATTCAGTTTAAAAAATTAAGAGATAATTTATTTTTGTGTCTATTTTACCCTTACTATTAAATATTAACCTTATTATTTTTTATTTCTTTAACGATCATATCAAATCAATAGTATACAACTATTATTGAATAGAGGGAGTATTTTTTCTAATTTAATAGGTGATACTAATAAAATGTTAAAAGTTAACAATTTTTTTTTTATATATATATCTTAAATATCGTAAATTATTATAATATTAGAATTAAGCGGCATACCAACAAACAACTAGTACTTGCTTCTGGCCTATTTTAGTTAGTAGTTAATTGATAATGAGCTCTCCCTAATTATGACAAATCAGAAATCTGTCACTGCCCAGAAATTGGAACCTTGTACTTCATTTTTGGCCTTAATAATAATAAGCACCATTTGTCACAAAATAATCACCATTTAGTTTATGATTTTTTTTTCTTAGGAAAATCACACAACCATCTATTTAGTATCTATTAGGCAAAATGATTCAGAATTCATAAATTTAAATTTTTTGAGTCTGTTTATAATACGGATATCACTAAATTGCACAAATGTATATAAATTTTAGTGCATTAGGGAGTGGTCGAGCGAAAAATAAAGTATAGAAAGAAGAATCACAAGGTCTTAGGTTCATATTTTTCAATAGACATAAAAAAAAATTAAAAAGTTTCTTTTCATGTATATTAGCTTTGCTGGACAAACTTAGTCGATAATTCCGTTTGTGAAGAGACAACATGAAGAAATAATCAAAGTACATGAACACAAATTAATTTGGACACCCATTAAAATAAATCATAGAACAAATAACGAAGATTATCTAAGTGAGCCTTTAACTAGACATGAAGTTAGCATTCCGTGTCGGTGCTTATAAATGAGCCTAAAATTAGAAATGGTATCGGGATCGAAATATCGAAAATTTTAATAACTCAATTTTATTGATTATCTCAACTTACATCTCACTATCGAGAACTCAATTTTTAATTTATAATCTCCTTTCCTATTTCCCTAAATATTGACAACATTAGTCTTCATAGACAAATTTTCCTATTATTCTTTTTTCGTTAAAAACAAGACTTTCTTTTCTTAAGCTTTAATTTTTTTTTTATTGATTATTTCCACGATCTTTCCTCTTTTTTTCTTTTTTTTTTCTTCTAAAAAATGATAGTGCACTTATCTAGTGAAGTACCTATTCTGTATATGGGGTAGTCGATCTCGTACATAGTATTTTAATGCCAACGAGGATCGAGACTCCTACGTACTATAACAATATTTTATATCATCAAATATAATTTAATATATTATAGAAGACTACATATTATTTGTCCTATGTTGTTAATAAAATGATTTGTAATTATCTTTTAAATTACTTAATTATAATATTTTAATTTACATCGTCAATATATATAACTTAAACTCTATTCGGTTGAATCGAGAAGGCTTATTTGGAGACGGCACACATGAACAGATATACCTTTCTATGTTGGATTAGTTGATACATCTTTTAATTCTCTTCATTAATATAAAAATTCTGAAAAGAACAGAAAAAATGTATAGTTTTTAATTTACTGATATGGAAAGGTCTATTTTTTTTTGTGCAAATTTTGCTATGTTATCAACTTGGGGAAATAGAACTGAGGCAGGTTCATTCCTGCCTACTTTGGCTGTCCATTCCTATTTGTTCCTTTTAATTCTTTTAAACAAAATGAATAAATAAAATTATAGTCAAGAAAATATTTATAACATGTTTTAGTATAACACGATCATATAAATTAAGACAGAGATAATTTGTGGTGTTTAATTTTAATAATGCTTAATGATTATAAGTATTATCCGTCTATTCCAATTAATACATATGTCAGGGTGTGAGACATGTATAGATAGTCATTATTGTGAGGTTGGTAAAAGAATTGAAACTCCTTTAAAAGAAAGTATGATATATGAAATATATCTCTAGATATTTTTTCAAAATTAATAATTTAATTTACGTTTGCTTTTTTAAATACCTCTGTTCAAATGAATATTCCTTTTCTATTCTAACATTTTTACTACTTTCATTTTTCCGCTATAGTTTAAATTATACAAACTTAAAAAAGCATGTTTACTATATTTAATGATATAACTTTTAATTAAATATTTTCTTATTTTCTTGATGTTGTGCCAATTAAATTAGATCATTCTTTTTTAACAGATACAACATTATTGTGGTCATTACTATTTTGGAATTTTTATAAAAGAAAAGATGCTTATATTTCCTACCTAGTCCTTTTTTTTTTTGGTTATAAATAAATGAATTAGAAGAGCACATGTGTCTTCATGATACTACGGAAAAGTACAATAAGTGCATGCCTAAATGCGTTAAGCTCACTTATTATCTTCATTAAAGTTAACCTATTTCTATACAACCATTTTACTACCAGTTTCATTTAATTCTTTAGTCATCAACTTTTATTCAAAACTTACTAGAGAATTTAGTCCTATTATAAATTCATTCACTTGTTAATCTTTACTTTCTTCAATCAGGTTCTTTTCAACTTACTCAATTCTTTCAATTATTTTCACATCATTTGTGACTAAATTTTGAATTTTTTTTTTATGATTTTTAGGTGCTGACGCATTTTTGCGCGATAAATTATCAAAATCAAGTACTCATGGCTGAAGTTGGCAATGTAGCTTGCACTCAAAGATGGAAGATACCAATCTTTGTTTTCTTTCAAGACATTTGGTACATTTTCTTCAAATATTTGTTTTTTCTTTTTTAATTTCGTTCGGTTTAATCACTTGTGAATTTGTTTTTTTCCTGTGGTGTACAGGAATGTGTTTAAATTCGATAATCTTGGCATGGAAATACTACGTATCGCGTTCCCTGCAGCTCTTGCATTAGCTGCTGATCCTATTGCTTCTCTCATCGATACAGCATTCATCGGTCATTTAGGTATGTGCGTTTAAAATTGAAGTTCAGATAGTCTATCAAATTCAAACTCCATGTGAACATAAGACTTTTGTATTCAAAAAGCTTTACTTGTTAAAAGATGTGTCAGTTTAGTCATGAAAATTGGACAGATACATTCTTCATTGTTAGCAAGGACAGGAAAATTACATTTTTTTTGTTTGTTAGAAGTTTAAATCATTAAATGTTAAAAAGTATTAATAATTTGACTATTTTGCCCTTACAATATTTTTAATCATTACAGGGGCAGTTGAAATTGCAGCAGTAGGAGTTTCAATTGCCATTTTTAATCAAGCATCTAAAGTCACAATCTTCCCTTTAGTGAACATAACAACTTCATTTGTTGCTGAGGAAGATACTGTGAGAAGAATTAATGAAAAAGAAGCAATTGCTGATTTGGAGAAGAATGATTCAACAAAACAGCTAGTACTAACTGATGGTAATAACAATGACAAGACAGAAACCAAAGAGACCGTGTTAGCACAAGGTATATGTTTACGAGTTTTAACTTTTATATACTGACAGTCGATTTTTCATCATAACTAAACAAAATAATGCTATGTTTACAGAATGTAAGACGACGAAATGTGAGTCTTTGGAACTCAAACGTGTGAAGCGGCATATTCCATCAGCTTCAACTGCAATTCTCATGGGATGCATTCTTGGCATTCTCCAGACGATTTTCCTCATATTTCTTGCGAAACCAATTTTAAGCTTAATGGGTGTGAAATCTGTAAGTAGGAATGTCCAAATGTCAACAAGAAATCTTACGTGTGACCATCTCATCTGAAAGAGTAATATGATTTTATTTCACAACGAATTATACAGGGTTCTCCTATGCTTTCTCCAGCGAAGAAGTATTTGACCTTGAGGGCAATTGGTGCCCCTGCAGTCCTCCTTTCTTTGGCTATGCAAGGCGTTTTTTCGCGTTTCAAAATACAAACTCCGTTAGTCGCTACTGGTAAGTTTCTATGAACCACGACTACTTAACAAAAAAAATTAAAATTAAAGATACTTGATCTAAATCTTGTGGCTTTATTTTTTCTTCGTCATTGTATCAGTTGTTGTAGATTTAACACCATAATTTTGGAACCAATCCTTTAATTTTTGTTTCCATGGGTGGTAGTGGTGGCTGGCCATTGCTCATGTTTCTGCTCCGTACGTCTTTTTTTTTTTTTTTTTGCGATTTAGTCACACAATTTCTAATATGTTTCGATTTAGGTACTTGATATCGATTATTCTCCTATGCAAATTGATGACAGAAGTTCATCTGTTACCTCCTAGCACAAAAGATCTGCAGTTCAGCAAATTTCTCAAGAATGGTAAGTAAATGATAGAGGGCATTTGATATACATACATGATTACATGTATACTTTAAGATACCGATTAAGTAGATAAACTTTGATTGCTTCAGGACTTTGGTTACTAGCAAGGGTGATAGCAGTCACATTTTGTGTGACATTGTCTGCATCGTTGGCTGCACGATTAGGCACAACGCAGATGGCTGCGTTTCAAGTATGCTTACAAATCTGGCTAACATCATCTCTGCTTGCTGATGGATTAGCTGTAGCAGGGCAGGTAAACAACACACCAACTACACATTAAGAATTGAAACTTGCTGTCTAATTCTTCTTTTTCTAGGCAATACTTGCTACTTCATTTGCTGAGAAAGACTTCCAAAAGGCAAAAGCTGCAGGAGTGCGAGTCCTACAGGTACAATATATTTGGCTTTAGGCTATTAATTTTTACGCTACTCATAAAAAAAATTCACTTATACAGATGGGATTAGTGTTGGGATTCGGACTTGCTGCAGTCGTTGCAATAGGGTTATACTTCGGATCAGGAGTTTTTTCAAAGGACAAAAATGTTATCCGTCTCATAATCATTGCCATCCCGGTAAAATTAAATAAATGTTATACTTCTAATTTTCGTTCAGTAATATGAACTTATTTTTTTCGATATCTATGGATCAGTTTGTTGCTGGTACACAACCAATCAACTCAGTAGCATTTGTGTTAGATGGTGTCAACTTTGGAGCAAGTGATTTTGCATACTCTGCATATTCCATGGTTAGTTTACAAAACTAATTTACCTTTTGAATTTAATTAGCGCAAAATTGTTAATGTAAGTAATTTTTATGCAGGTTTTAGTTGGTGCACTAACCATAACCTCTGAGTTTGTCCTTTCAAAAACCAATGGCTACATTGGTATATGGATTGCTTTAACCATATTCATGGTCCTGCGTACATTTGCCGGTTTATGGAGGTAATTTCTCATCATCTCTTACGTATAAAAATAAAATTATATTAAGATACGAACTTAATTGACTCGATATCATTACAGGATGGGGACAGGAACAGGACCATGGCGTTTTCTGCGGATTCCAGCGATGTCAGTTGAAGCCAAGTCATAGTACACTTGTTTGATTAAATATATTCCATCTATTATTTTCCTTGGGAGTTATAATTATTTTCTTGCGTATTATAGTGGAAACAAAAAACGACACACGAAAGGGGGCAAGAAAACTACACCAACGACCACATCCATCGTCCACCATCCACCACCCACCCCCCCCTCCACACCCCTCCACACCAAACCCACCCCCACCATAAAAACCAAACCACTAACCCCAAACACCACAAACCAATCATCTCACCCCGCCTAACCACTCCCGCCTTCCAAAAAAACCATACCTAGACCACACCCCTCCCTACATTCCCATACATACACCCACCCATACTATTCCTCTAACGTTTCCTCACTTCCCCCATATAGTTACTATATAATATAATAATAACAATAATATATAGTGATGTCATTTTCATATGATTTTGACATTTTGTAATGAAATATGGCTAGCAGCTATATATATATGTAGAATATATCTTGGCATATGAAAATTTTAAATATTTTTGGGTTATTTATTCATGGGATCACATAATGCCCTCAAATTTATTTATTTTGTTCTTGCTGAAAACATAATTTCCTCCTTAATTAGTTCACCCGTGAATATGAACCTCCAAATTAAATTGGAAATTAAGGCGTTGGCACAAAAATATTTCACCTTTTTCATATAGTTGAACTCAAAAGATACGTTTTTGTTCTAAATTTTTAAAAGATTTATCGAGAACAAGTTTAATTTATATCAATGATCAAATACAACACTAACTTTCAAATATAATTTTTCACTTTGATTTTTTTTTCCAGATTTCATGTTATCAAAATAGTCCTTAAACTCCGTGTCTTTTTCCTTGTTAGTCAAGCATTTCTTTATGGGATTTTTACAAAAATATATAGTTTAATACATAAGTATAAGTATTATGTATATATTAATCTACACCACGTATAAATCATGTATAAAAATATATAATAACGTATAAGATATGTGTTTACAGACTTTCACACCATTATGTACACATAGAAAAATTGTGTTTCGTCTCTTGTGTACTTTAACTACGAACCTCCAATCGAATGATATCTAAGTCTGTTTCAAATATCTTCAAATTTAACCATAATATGACGTGAATACGAACTATATAACTATTTTTTTTTTAAAATCTTAATAAATCACAAAGTCCATCAAGAACATTCACAAAGCCTACATTATTTTCTCCAAAGGTTTACACAGGTAATTTTTCCTTTATTTATTAGAATTGATCATTACAATAAATATAGTTTAAAGCTGGCTAATCAATAATTTCTGACTAGAGTCGTTACTAATGTCGTTGATAATACAGAATGCCAGCTATATCAGGTCCACATGACCACATTCATATGAAAAGACACAGTAATATTTTTCTTTTTTGTTATTTTTATTCGGTTTGGAGTTTATATTAAAGACTCAATTGAAGTCAGATCGTGTTACAGGGCTTTGTTAAATTAGAACTTAAACTCCCACAATTCACTTATTCAAACAGCATACCTCAAAGGCCCAGGACCCAGGACCTTGCATAAAGTCAAGTCATATAAGGAGTCAACTCGTCTTATTAATTATCAATGCTGCCAAATTCCTCGTAGTAGCAACCCGGGTCCCCCCCCCCCCCCCCCCCCCCCAATAAAAGATGGTTTGCTACGTACGCAGGGCTCGAACTCAAGAGCTTTATCTAAGGATGAAGCAATAAAAAAATTCTATGATTATTGACGTTGATTCATCATTTTGAAGCCAAAAAAAATTTATAAAAATTAAAAATACTCTTAGTATATAGATATATATATATATATTATATATAATATATATATAGAGATGTTGTGTTGTCACATGTATATAGTTAAATATATACAAAGGTTATTTTGGGAACTGAGGCAGGCTCATTGTCGTAACATATATGCATGCAAATTTGGACCATGCCAATTTATTTATATAGATTATTATTTGAGAATGTACGATAACAAAATAATTAGTGAAAGTTACGGTCATATAAATTGTTTGACGTATATAAGGACATTTTAAGCCTAAATAATATATAGAGTTTTAAATACATATGTGGTTCACAGGACAAACAAATTATTAGGTACATTTTTTATGACGTTCATCGTCAATTTAATTTGAATTCGGAGCCTAAAGTGTATAAAATATTAACAAAATTTTTAAAACGGTATATAAATTTTATATTAACTAAAACGGTAAAATCGCTGTTACTGCAGCGATTTTGCAAAAAGTAATTTTTTTTAAAAAAAAATTGAAATCGCTACCTAGGCAGTGATTTTCAATTTAAAATTTTTTTTCTTTAGAAAATCGCTGCCTAGGAAGCGATTTTCTTCAAAAAGAAATTATTTTTTTAAAAAAATGGAAATCGCCGCCTACGCAGCGATTTTCTAAAAAAAATAATCGATGCCTAGGTAGCGATTTGAATTTTTTTTAAAAAAAAATTACATTTTGCAAACTCGTTGTAGTAGCAGCGATTTTGCTTTTTCCGGTGGAGGAAATCGCTGTTGTTCTAGCGATTTTATCGTTTTGATTAATTTTATATATCGTTTTAAAATTTTTATTAATGTTTATATCATTTAGACTCCGAACTCAATTTAATTTGCTTAGACTTATCGGCTATACAAGTATGATCATTCATCATACATTCCTCTTATCAGTGATCACTTGTATAAAAAAAATTTGGTTATGGACCGGCCAGGCATTTCTACTTCTTGTAGTTTAGTTAAAATTTATTATACCCTTTAATTTGTTTCTTTTTTTAGTTGTTATGTTATATTTTTTAAGAGTTAATTTTGTTTAAAAAATAGCAAAATGGTCTGGTGAACCCCTGTACATATATTAATTTGTATTCTGAATTTTTCTAAACTCTTAAACTCAATAAAACACAATTTAACGAAATCCACTGACCATTGACTGCGCTTATGTAGCTTTTTTTTTTTTTTTTGATATCCCAGGGATACGGTGTTCCACCTTTATAGCCCCGCTGGAGAGTGGGCAGGGACCCGACTTAATAATCGGAGCCCGGACAAGCCCTTTTTGAGCACTATGTGCGCCCTGTGGGCCTGAGGAGCTCTAACCGGCGCTCACACAAGGACTTTGTCCTGAGCTTCCAGTGAGCATGCCGCAGGGTTCGCTCTATTAAAATAATAAAATACCTTTAAGATGACTAAATTGGCTAAAAAGGTTATGATTTTTCATACTCCTTTAAAACAAGTGAGTACTATATTTCAATTTCAAAAATATTAATAAAAGAATTAAATAATACAAAAATTAAAAATAATTAAGAAGACTACATCATCTTCACCCACTCCACCTTCCATAGCAACCATCTCCATGCCCGACTCTTTTCTCTTTCTTTCCATACTCTTGTTATCAAATCTCGGTATTGAAAGCTTCTTTAACTCCATTGATTCGCCTCTAAAGCGAGAGGTTGATAATGGTGGTAATCGTCGGAGAAATCATGTTCACAGTATAGTGAGAGAGATAGCGAGAATTGGAGGATTTAGTTACGATAACTAAGAGATTTTGGTCAGCTTTGGGGTTGCGGCGGCCGCGATGGCTTAGGTTGGAGGATCTAGTTATAACAATGAAGAGATTTCGGCTAGATCTGGTGATGCGGCGGCGACGGCGGCTATTAGTAGTTTTGTAATGGTTGAAGGAGGAGGAAAGGAAAATAACGAGGGTGTACGATGGAGATGAAAAACGGTGAGGAAAAGAGTATAGGCAGTCTCGCCGGCAAAAGTTTCGCCGGCAGATTTTGTCTTTATTAAGGTGGGAAATGGGGAGAAGATACAGTAATTTCAAAATTTTATTTAAAGGAATAAATTAAAATTCTATTATTTTACTTTTTATTAAAAAAAATTTGGTTAATCAATTTTAAAAATAATTATAAAGATAATTATGACATGTCATTGATATAGATAATATGGATTTGACATATCATTAATTTAAGGGAGAGTAAACTACACACATGATAAGAAGGGTTTAAAAATCTTATTTAGATTGAGTCTAAAGATTCCGTTAATAAAGATTTAAGTAGAAGAATCTATAGTACAAACGTGTACAAATACGAGAGTCTATTAGACCATTTCGCCTAAAAAAACTTTAAGGACTTCACCCAAGATCGCACGTAAATTTTGATCTAGAAGAATGATAGAAACACTAACCTTGTTCCGTTGCACTAAATTAATACAACAACTTGATTGAAGAAGTGTCACGACCCCAACCCATCGTGATTGGCACCCACACTTACAGCCGATGGGAGAACCACTACTACTAGTCAACTAAAGCAATTATTCTAAAACTAAGACATTTAAGTTACAGAAGCAAGTTTATGTCTAAAAATGAAGTTTCATTTTTTAACAAAATAAGATCTAGCGACTAACGTTTGCGTAAGATAAACCTAAAACCTGAAAGTTAATGTACCAAAACTACCAACGAACAACCAAATCTAAATAAGAAATTACTAACGAACTACTCAACTAACTAAATATAACTGTCCAAGTCCAAAAATGATGAACATGGATGAGATAGAACTCAATGGCAGCCCGGAAGAAGCAGCTCACCCTTAGAGTCGATGCGATAATCTCTAATATCCTAAGCGAGGTCTGTCAATAGCCGCTTGAAGATGTCCTGTACTCAATAAAAATAAAAGTAAGTGCAGAATCAATACATAATCACTGTATACTGGTGGATCACGCGGCTATCGCACTAGTACAATATAAACAAGTCGAACAAACATTATAATCGCATGCATAAATTTCACATAAACAACATTATCAACACGACAATTCCACAACACGTTTCACATACTTAACACATCATTGGTCCTCTTACGAAATCCAAATTTAAACTATTAGTGCATCGACGTGATACTCGATTCAGTAGCTTATAGGACGAACAATCCATCCCAAATTCTACTTCATACTCAAAAACGTCCCCAAAAAAAATTTTCACTTTTTCATCCGTTATGCAAAACAATAATAGAAAGCTAAGTTCTTTATTTTTCAGAATTATCAATAAATACATGAAATTCATAAATTTCATAAAACTTCAATCTGTATAGAAAATAACTAATTTGACATGTCATAATCATAAATAACATGATAAACTCCTACTATAATGACTCATCATTAAATCTTACAACACCCATATGAACCACATGCCCATGAAACAGTTTAGGTGACAAATCCCTTGGTGAGCGGATTTTAATTATTGAGTTTGTACTAATATGAACAATTAGCATAAGACGACTCACAGCTAGAAATTTAATGTGGATTTAGAGAAATACTACAACTACCAGTTGTGATTAACAAGCTTTAGCTGGGGCAGAACAATTTTGGAAAAAAAATCTAGTAAAGAAGTGAATTATTGTGTTTGATAATATGCAGATAGTCACTTTTGCCATGGCAACGATTTTAAAGAAAAAGAAATTTTTAAAAAAATTTAACACGTCAATTTTGTCAGAAGAAAATCACTCCATTGGAAGCGATTTTGCCCTTTTAACTAAAAAAAAGATTGATGTAACTTTTTGAAATTTTTAACAATTTTTTTTGCCCTTTTAACTTCGGACTCTATAATATATCCATCCAATAGAGGAATGAGAGAATAAGAAAAATCAAAAAGAGTTGAAAAATATTCCATATTCTATACTTTACGATTAATAAACTATCCACTATTTATATATAAAGATACAAAAATCTAGAGGAATGAGAGAATAAGAAAAATCAAAAAGAGTTTGAAAAATATTTCATATTCTATACTTTACAATTAATAAACTATCCACTATAAGATACAAAAATATAAGCATGATTCTAGCACAGTATCATATTATATCTTACACAATATTTATGGTGTGATTTTTCTCCGTTAAAATAGAATATTGTCCTAAATCTTTTAGAATCGTATCACATATTTGGAATCATATTTGATATATATGATCAACATTAAGCTAGGTCTCATTTGTTTTTATTAAGAATTGAGACGATTAAATTGTCCCAATAAAAACCTAAGTTGTTATGACGATTAGTGAGGCCCGACCCGACTATCAGGTTACTATTCATTTCAAGAATTAGATGGACAGTTCAGTTCGTAATACACAAAAGGTATATTATAAATTTGGAATTTGCACCTGCCACCTTATTTATTTGCTCATGTTACTCAAAATATATTAAATAAAATAAAATTGGACGTTGAATTTTAGTTCCAAGGCCTGACGTGCACACCATTTAGTTTAATTTAAAAAATTAACAAGTTAGGCTTATCAATTTTTAAGAATTCACTATGAAAAAAATAAACTGAATATCTTAAATTAAAGGAGAAACTTATATTACGAAATCAAATTGGAAGGCTCTTAATGGAGAGTCCGAAACCAAAGGGTTAGAAAATATTAATTAAAAATTCCAAAAAGGTATATAAAAAAGTTATATGAATCAAAAACGGTAAATCGCTGCGAGGCACCGCGATTTACTTCAACCGACCAAAAGTAAAATCGCGCTGAGTGGGCAGCGTTTTGCCAAAAAAAAAATTTTTAATAAAAAAAAATGAACGCTGCTGAGCCAGCTGATTTCAAAATTTTTCTTCTTACAAATCGCTGCCAGGGCAGCGATTTTGATATTATTTTTTAATTTTCTTTTTTTTAAAAAAAATAAGGTAGTCGCTGCACTGGCAGCGATTTATAAGACAACAAATTTTTTTGTAAATCGCCTGCTAGCACGCGATTTATTTAAAAAAAACATTTTGTTAGAAAGGGGGGGAGAAAAGGATTGAGGGGGGAAAAAGAAAGAAAGAGGGGGATCCGGAGAAGGGGGAGGGAAAAAAAGGAAGGAGGGGGAAGGCAAAGAGGAGGGAAAGGGAATGGAAGAGAAGAGCGGGGGGGAGAAAGAAAAAGAGGGAGGACGGGACGGGACGTAGGGGAATGGGGGTGAAAAGGAAGGGAGAGGGCGGAGACGGGAGAGACGAAAGGGGGAAAAAAGAGAGGGATGGGAAAAAGAAAGAGAGGGGCGGGCGAAAAAAAGAAGGAGATGAAAGGGCAAGGAAAGACGAGGGGAAGGCAAATATTAATTTTTAAAAAAAAAATTATAAAGGAGAAAAATTATTTAATTAATTTTAACAATATTTAATTTAAAAAAAAAATTAATAACAAAATTATTTTTTTAAATAAATCGCGCCTCGCAGCGATTTACACAAAAAAGTAAAAAAAAAAAAATTTTGTAATCGCTGCTACGCAGCGATTTATATAACAAAAAAAATTTCGTTATTTGTAAATCGCTGCCAGTGCAGCGATATACTTTTTAAAATTTTACTTTGAAAAATTAAACAAACCCAACCCACATAGCCAAAACATAACTATCCTTAAATCGCTGCCCTGGCAGCGATTTGTAAGAAGCACAATATTTTTGAAATGCTGCTCAAGCACCCCTTCTCCTACGTCCCCTAGATACGATTGGTCACTTTTTCTGATGCCCCTGTGATTTTCTTTAGTAATGATAATTTTTTAAGGGTTTTTGTTTCCCTTTGCGACACACAATCGATGCCAATCCAGCACACGATATTTTAACTTTTTTTGTTTCTTTGTTAGGTTTGTTTTCCCGAGCTTGGTGATAGTTTGTGGGTATTTCATCATGTCTGATATTTGACTAGAACCCTTTCTCTTTCGGCACCCCTGATCTTAGCGCTTGTACGGTTCTGTATGTTTGTGGTATTTATTAACTTCTTTTGTATTTTTACTTCGAACCGTTTTGAAAATCTTTCGTGGTTCAGCCCTTTTTACATATTTTTTTAACTTTCGTTACCTATATCTTTGGTTGATGTTTTTTTCGGACTCTTCTTTTATATTGATGCCTCTTGTTAAACTGCGATAGTATTAAAACTTAAGTTGTGTTTAACCTGTTATTTAGGAGATTATTACATAAAAGAATATTATGCATTTAAGTGAGATACATTTTAATATTATTACACAAGTTTAGGTTTATTGGAGAATTAACATTCATTTAATCAAATTAACCTAGTTAGAGTATATATAAAATTAAACAGTTGCTTAAGTATATCAGAGAATTACATAAAACAATATTAACATCGATAAAATATAAATTAACACAAATTCTTTAAGTTTATAGGTACTTTTTGTTTTTTGTTTAAAACAATAAAAAAATTGCATTTAGATATGGACTTCCTTCAGTGTTGATCCGTTGTTATTTAACTCATAGCTAATAAAAATATATCGCTAATTTGTTGCTAACTAGGATAAGCAATTCAGTTAAAAAATTTATTCGATGATAAATTCAGTATTTAGTAGTGAAATAATTCATAAAAATCAAGGTGTCATGGCTGAAGTTGGAAATATAACTTGAATAAGTCATAAAAATCAAAGGAGTCATGGCTGAAGTTGGAAATGTAACTTGCACTAAAAGAAAATGGAACGTACCAATCTTTGTTTTCTTCGAAGACATTAGGTACATTTTTTTAAATGTATGTTAGTTATTTTTTGAAAATTCAATTTTGCTCGGGTTAATTATTTATGTAATTTTATTTTATTTTTTGTGGTGTTTAGAAATGTCTTCAATTTGATGATATTGGCATGAAAATTCTACATATAGCGTTTTTTGCCTCTCTTGCATTAGCTGCTCTTATTGCTTCTCTCATTGATATAATATTTCGGTCATTTATGTCACGGACTTAGAGTATTTGTTAAGACTCCGTACAACACTTGATAACTTACTCGCGAATATTTCACGATCTTGTAAGCTCAAGTAAACCCTTTTATACTAAGATCGCTAAGAGAATGAAAGGATCGCTAAGAGAATAAAAGGAAGACTTAGAGAAATTTGGAAGAAGGCTTTTTACTACTTGAAAGACTTCTTTACAACTTTCTTGGTTTGCTTGTTTCAAGCTTGGATTACAAATGAGAACCCCCCCATTTATACTACTATCTAGGGGCTAAGTGTAAATAAAAATTACTTACAAATCTCTAAGTTATATTTGGTCCCTATTCTAAAAAAATCTACATTTTCTAGTATTTTTCAAGGTCTTTCAATAAATATCTAAATTATTCTAGAGAACTCTCTAGTCTTCTTGATTAATCTAGAAGTTTCTAGAGTTTTTCGCAAATCTCTCCATAACTCTAGACCCTTCCACCTTTATCTGGATGCAAAATTTAACTATAATGTGACAGAACATGACATTTAAATATATATGTTTGGAATAAAATTCAAATAGTTAACCAAGTAAATTTCACTTATGCATAACGTCATCTTAATCAAAATTCACCTCAATGTGAAAATGAGACTTTTGTATTCAAAAGTTTTACTCGACAAAAGACGTGATAATTTAGGCATGAATATAGGACAGATATCATTTTCATATATCTATCTACTTAATCTTCTTGATTAATCTAGAAGTTTCTAGAGTTTTTCGCAAATCTCTCCATAACTCTAGACCCTTCCACCTTTATCTGGATGCAAAATTTAACTATAATGTGACAGAACATTTACAGTTAAATATAAAATATGTTGTATAACATTCAAATCGTTAACCAAGTCAATTCACAGTATCATAAACGTCATCTAATCAAAATTCACCCTCACTGTGAAAATGAGATTTGTATTCAAACTTTTTACTCGACCAAAACTGATAATTTTAGCAATGAATATAGGACAGATATCAGTTTCATATATCTATCTACTTAATCTTCTTGATTAATCTATAATCTAGAGTTTTCGTCAATCTCTCCATAACTCTAGCCCCTTCCACCTTTACTTGATGCCAAATTTACTATAATGTGACTAACATGACTTTAAATATTATGTTTTTTTTGAAAATAAATTTAAAATATTTAAACAATAATTTCACTTATGCGTAACGTCATCTTAATCAAAATTCACCTCAATGTGAAAATGAGACTTTTGTATTCAAAAGTTTTACTCGACAAAAGACGTGATAATTTAGGCATGAATATAGGACAGATATCATTTTCATATATCTATCTACTTATATCTTCTATATCTACCTATCTAGATATCTATGTCTATAGTATCTTAAAAACGTGAATTTTCTAATTTTAATATTACAGTACTATAATATCTTCAACTTAAAATACCAATTTTTAATACAAAAGGCTGTCATTTTTACTTTTTAAAAGAGTTATGATTTTTCCGTTTAGTCATGACTTATTCAAAGGTTTATGACTTTTTTAAACATTGTGATTTTTGTGATGACATTTTTTCGTACTAGCCTTTGTTGGCTATAAAAAGAGGGATCTCCTAACACTTTTAAACTGCAATTTTTTTAAATTTTCTATTGTTTTTCTTCCGGTTAAAACACATAATTTATTATATCTTCTATATTTTATATTATATTATATTTATTTATAATATTTTATTTTAAAACAGCGCACACATGTTTCGCATCGAAAAAAAGGGGTATCCGACTCCTACTAACTAAAGATTGACATTTTCAAAACATACATTTTAAATATTAAACCCAAAACAAGCAATGTTCATACTACCATTTGTTAACTATAAATGGAGGTTTTCCTCACAGTTCTAAACTTCTAGTTTTTTAAGTTTTATGTTCTTCTCTTGTAAAAAACCCAAGTGTGATTTACAGATGTTGAGAATCTCAAAGTTCAATGAAATTTTAATACTCTATAACTTAAATATTAATTTAATATAATACACCAGCTAAAAACATCCAATGTAGTATATTTTTTATATTTTATATTAATATTTTATCTATTTATATTATAATAAATAAGTAATACTTTAAATATAATAATAACCAAGTAATGCACTATAGGGAAGTAAGGAGAAACTATATTGAAGAAGTGTAACAAAGAAATATTAAGAGTGAAACTTTTATTTTCAATATCTCAATTAATTGTAAAATGGAAAAAAACTTGGAAAAAAAAAAGACAAATCTTATTGGAGGTCCTAAAGAATTGTCACATTACCTTATTTATAACTTTTATAACATTATAAATAGTTATAAGTATTTTCAAATATTGATTTGACTATTTCAATAGTAATCATAATAGAGTTCACATTCCGCTATCATAGAAACTTATATATTTCATTATTCTATTATAGTTGTTTGCTGAAATTTTGATATTAATGACATTAACATTAATTTTAGAACAATAATACAGTACATAATTTTATATTCTCATGCAAGGCACGTATATCAAAACTAGTTACTTAAAAGGCATGACATTTTATTTTTTATTTTTTTTGGTTAGAAGTTCAAATTTAAGTGTAATAATTAATAATTTCTCTATTTTGCCCTTAGTAATATTGTCATTTGTTTAGCGAATGGACTTGACTATTTTGCCCTTACAAAAAAAAAAATTCCCAAATGTTGGCTCTTCATGACTGCAGGGAAAGATGAAATTGCAGCAGTAGGAGTTTCAATTGCCATATTCAATCAAGCCTCTAAAGTCACAATTTTCCCTTTAGTCAACATTACTACTTCATTTATTGCTGAGGAAGAGACTGTTAGAAGAAATTAGGTTCGTTTTGGTATGTATATAGTCTTATGATTATGGTATTATGATATGAAATTAAAAGTTTATTTTGGACATGCAATATAAATTTTTCGTGGTGTACTATTTTCTCATAAATACAGAAAAATCAACATAAGAAGTTCTAATCTAGTAAAATACCCAATTACTTCTTCATATTATCAAATAAACAAAAAACAAAATCGTAGCATAAATTATCCAAAATTATTTGTATCCACTTAATTAATTGTGCCTCGATGATTTGAGTAAAATGGAATAACCTTTCACCGACTCTTTTCAAGATTTTATTACTCAACATCGTGGTGTGAATTAAGTGACTATTGTTATTGAAATAATAAATTTTATTTACGTGTAAAATAATAAATTTAAAAAGTATGATGATCATAAATTTATTTACATATGAAAAAATGGTCCTATATATAAATGTGGTGATTGCTTTAAACAAAATATAAACTGTGAATCAATTTTTGTATTAAATAACTCAAATCATGATATAATATTCTTGATTCTATACCCCTCTCATGTTTTTTTGGAGAATCATGCTCATAACTAATGAATGGATTTGACACGTATCACATGGCTAAGATCCTAACATTGAAGAAAAAAAAGCTATAATCATTTTAAAAGGGTAAAGAAAGAAGCATAATAAATACAACTAGTACTACCGATGATTACTGACATGACAAGAGGGAAACCAAAGAGATCGCATTAGCAACCAGGTATATATTTTAATGAGTTTACTTTTATATGTTGAAGAAGCTGATGATCCGTACACCGCAGTATTACAGTTCACTGATATTTTGAATTTTTTCAGCAGTAGTGAGGAATAGGTTGCCTCTTACAGATCCATCCATGATCGTCTCAACAACCACTTAGTTGATGTACCATTTGACCATCAACTTACATGCTATACTCCAGTCCCACTACCTTATGTGGTGGGGGGTGGGTGGATGTACCAGTTGAGGTACTTCCTGCACCACACGGGCATCATATGATCCCAGGAACACACTTGTCCTTGTTTGCTGCTCGCAAGCAACAGAGAATTGTCAGAGAACCCCATATCTAGGAATCACTAAAATCCCCTCATGGCTTGCAGCATGCAGGACTAGTGATGCTTAACTACTAACAGACAAATGGAATTTAAGACTGGATTTTGGTGCCCAAATCTCCTAGTATGAACTTGGTTGGATAAATGGGTGTTCAGACAAATTAAAAGCTGAATGGAACAATAGAAAGATACATACATACTTGTGGCAAGGGATTCTCGCACTGAAGATAGATTTTGAGCAACATTCAGTCTTTGGTTAAAGCAAACACTATTACGGTGGTTCTATACAGTGCTGTCAGTTCGAAGTGGGAAGTTAGACAACCGATGTCAAGAATGTCTTTCTCCATGGCTTCTTACAAGAGGAGGTGTATATGAGTCAACCTCCTGTTTGATTTTTGATCCCAGTATCCTCAAGCATATATGTCTACTTAAAATGCATTGTATGGGCTTAAATAAACAGCCCAAGAGTCGGTTTGATAGTTTAAAATGCATCTCTTAACACCTCGTTTTCACTTTGTATAAGACGGATCCTTCTTATTTACTTTGGAAACTCCCAAGCAAAATATTTCTCTGTTTATGTGGAATGATCATTATTGTCACATTATTAATCCATCTCATGTCTCATAGTTGGTCACAACATGGGAAGGAGTTTTGCCATGAAATCTTTGGTCTTTTACCCTTCTTCTTAGAGTTGAGTTTTTTTTTTAAGTAACTTTGATGGGACATCCCTAAGCCAAGTAAGTATGTTGTGAGCGGCAGACAAGACTGAAATGACTTTTGCAAAAGGCTATAGCCACCCTTTGGCTCCAAGCAATGGTCTACATGAAGTTTTGTTAAGTCTAGTTGAAGCATCTTTTACATATGATAGAGGATCTTCATACTTGACTCTCACAAGTCCATCTATTACTCATGCTTAATGTAAAAGTCATTTAATGCAAAATCTAAACAATGCTCATCTTCAAGGGGTGAAAAGAATTCTCAGGTATATCAAAGTCACTTTGCACATTGGACTTAGACTTATTTCACAATCACCATGTAGGTTGTATGGGTACTCCGATGCTGGTTGGGGAAGTTGTACCACCACTATGAGATCCACTATGGGCTATAGCATATACCTAGGTGCAAACTGTATTTCTTGGACCTCCAAGAAATAGTCCACAGTTGCTCGTTCAAGTGCTGAAGCTGAGTATAGAGCACTTGCCTCCATGCATCAGAGATGACATGGTTCACGTATCTACTTCATGATCTTGAGGTGTTTCTTCGATCTATACCTACATTGTATTGTGACACATGAGTGTTTTGTACATGACAGTTATCTATTATGCTGCTATCACTAAAACTAAATTTGAAATGGACTATCAATTTTGTTCTTGGAAGGTAGCTAGAGGACAACTTGTTACTCAATTTGTGAGGTCTAAGGATCACCTAGCAGATATTCATACAAAAGCATTAACCAAACAGATTTTTGCTGAGTTTCGTCGCAAGCTAGGAGTTACAGTTCGTCCACTCACTAGCTTGAGGGGAAGTGTTGAAGGAAGTTGATGGAACAGGTCGAAGGAACAGTTCGGTAAAGCTGTCTGACGAGTTAGAGTTTGAGTTATACTAGGACTAGACTACTCAATCCTAATTTATGTATAAGTCTATACTTTGTGCGACTAGGATAAGCTATATATATTATATTTGTGTTATATTAGAATTCCTAGTGTAGCTAGTATAGGACTTTTAACTCAATCATTCAATCATCAATACAATCCTTAATTCTTTCACATATATGTGAGAATTCTACATTATATAGTGATAGTCAATTTTTCATCATAACTAAACAAAATAATGCTACATTTACAGAATCTAAGACGACAAAATGTGAGTTTTTAGATAATCTAAGGGAAACCCAAACGTGTGAAGCGACATATTTCATCAGCTTCAACTGCAATTCTAATGGGATGTACCTTCTCCAAACGATATTTCTTGCGAAACCAATTTTAAGCTTAATGGGTGTGAAATCTGTAAGTAGGAATGTCCAAATGTCAACAAGAAATCTTACGTGTGACCATCTCATCTGAAAGAGCAATATGATTTTATTTCACGAAATTATACAGGTTCTCCTATGCTTTCTCCAGCGAAGAAGTATTTGACCTTGAGGGCAGTTGGTGCCCCTGCAGTCCTCCTTTCTTTGGCTATGCAAGGCGTTTTTCGCGGTTTCAAAGATACAAAAACCCCGTTATTCGCTACTGGTAAGTAGTGCTATTGAACCAACGACTACTTACAAAAAAAATTAAATTAAAGATACATTGATCTAACTCTTGGCATTATTTTTCTTCCATTGTATCAGTTGTTGGAGATTTAACAAACATAATTTTGGACCCAATCTTTATTTTTGTTTTCCATTGGGGTGTTAGTGGTGCTGCCATTGCTCATGTTCTTTCTCAGTAAGTCTTTTTTTTTTTTAATTTCGAATTTAGTCACACAATTTCTAATATGTTTCGATTTAGGTACTTGATATGGATTATTCTCCTGATGACAGAAGTTCATCTATTACCTCCTTTCATAAATTATAGAATGGCGAAAAAAGCATATTTTATACATACATGTATCATTAAGATACTGAAACGATTCATAGTACGTGATTGCTGCAAGATTTTGGTCACATTTTGTGTGAGATTGGCTGCATCATTAGCTGCACGATCATGCAGATGGGATTAGTGTTGGGATTCGGACTTGCTATAGTCGTTGCAAAAAGAGTATTTTCAAAGGAACAAAAATGTTATCCGTCTCATAATCATTGCCATCCCGGTACCAATCACATATTCAATAAAAGTAATCACATAACATTTTTTATAATTTTCTATCAGTGTTGTTAACTTAATTTTTCGATTATGTTCCAAATCGATGGATCAGTTTGTTGCTGGTACACAACCAATCAATTCAGTGGCATTTGTATTAAATGTTGTAAGTTATTAAATATTGTAACTTTCAGTAATTTTTTTTTTTTGGTTACATATTCTTAAATAATATTATTTTATCTCGCTGCTCCATTTACATGACACATAAAATTTTGGCGAAATAATCAAACTACTTCTTATTTTTTAAATATTTTTTAAGCTGTTAATAGTTGTATTTAATACTTCCATTATTTTGTGTAATTTTATATTATTTTTTTTGTCTCAATTATATGGCACAAATATAATCTTAATTGCTTTTACAAATTTTTTCACGTCATTTTCAACTATACATTATTTTTTGTGACATCGATAAAAATTTCAAACGTCAATCAAATTATTATATTTTAAAACATTTAAATAACATTATTCTTTAAGAGAGTTGCTTATTTCTACAGAACAAGATAAAAATGCTTGCAAATTCATATCAGACATGATAATGAAAAATACTAAACTAGGAGAAATTCGTGCCATGTGGCATCAAAGAAGATTCTAAGACGTGGCGAACCCATTTCACCTGTTTTTGTCCTCTTTATTTAGGACTATTACACTATATAATAATGTCATTGCTTCTTTTAAATTATATTATATTATTTTTGTCCCCACATTTCACTATCAAAAATAGGGGACCGACAAACACAATTAAACAAATCTGCCCTAAACTTCCCCCCACTATTTAATATTTTATCTGCAATGTCATTTATGACAATATCATTGGCCTCTCCTCCCCATCATTTACTATTTTTAACCTTATATTCAATCTTTGCGCAATTTTTTCTAACTTTTTCGACCATCCCTCCTATCTCAACTCAACATAAAACCTATTTTATCCTCAAATACCAATCACAGTCCAAACCTGCTGGACCCTACCCACTTCATTTACTCCACAATCTAAGAAACCATTCTTTATTCAGTGGGTGGATACTTTATTAAAAATGAAATAACTGATAGTAAACATCAGGAATATTACAAAATATAGTTTCATTTGGGAGTAACAAAAAGAAGTCCATAGGATTATGGAAAAATACAAAGATGATCTCAATAAACCTGGACTGGGTTTACTTTAATATAGCCCAGGCAACTTAGAAACGGTTGCTTGTAAACAAATCACATTAGAAGAATTTATAAAACATTATGGAAAGTTCACCTACAGTTGTCTCCCTTTGCTGTTTTTCTCAAATTTCCTTCCCTCCATCACAAAAGTTTGTACCATACAAACATATATAACTAACCCTCCTATCAATTTGATTTGTTTGGCTAAACCACAAAATGCGTTAATAGAGTCTTATCTCGCTAGGCGACAAGCTGATCAAGTTGCCATCTGCTCAAGCCAAGCCCCTAAAACGAATTATAACGAATCAATTTGGGAACTGGTTTTCAAACTCTCACCGCGATGGTTGCAGCAACTGATTAGGAGCGGCCTGCTCTCTTTTTATCTCGGTAGGAGATTCCTTCCCAGCAAGAGATTGCACCCCTGATAGGTTCAGGCTCTTCTCCAGTGTTTAGGCTCAATAGAAGATGATCTGGGGCCGCGTCGAAGTCGCACTTCCATTCACAACCATCAACCTTCTCATTGGAGACCCCAATTCGACCACGAGTTGCCTACAGGGGATCCAACCATGGGAGCTTATTGATCCACTATCGCGGAGCTGAGGCTTCGCATCTGTTGCTGCTGCTTCTCCACGCTTGAGCAAATGCTGAAAGGCGAGCACTCATGGAGAAATGGCTCATGTGCTTCTCGGGACATCCTTCAGGTGGGAAACACCAAAGAGAAGCCTGCAAAAAGAGGGTTGCTCAAGGTTTTTCCGGTGAAAACGTTAGTATTAATTGGTGAAAGCATGTCTGTTTGGTGTTGGAACGATTAAGTAAAGTAACCGACTTATGTGATGCGAAAAAACACACAAGCCGCTGCCTGTCAGAATTCGTGGAGAGAGATTCATCTCATCATAAAAAAGCTCTTCAAGATTTGAAGGGGTTAGTGTCTTGGACCGACCAGATCGTTTTCAAAGTTAGCAGAATTGGACGGGACTGGAACTATCCAGCCATGTCTTGAGAACTGTTGCTGGCACAAAAATCCTGCACTTTTAAATCCTCAGGGCGGAATGTCTCGTGCCCTAAGGGAAACCTCAGACGGCTAGACGCAGATTGCTTCCAGGTAGATGAAGATTGGACATTTGTTGAGGCATGGTGCAGATGGATAGACTTCCATTGGCAGTGGGGGACATGGGTGATTAAATGTCAGAAGGAGACATCACAGATGGCTATTGTGACCAGTGAAAAGGTTCAGCGCTGCACCATTTCCATCACAACTACTGCAGAGCAGTGACCGAGGATAGGAACCGCAGATCCAGTAGACATACAAGGGCCTAAGCTCCTCCGTAATGGCAAAACATCAATTCGTCTGCATCAGCTTGTCCCATCCTTTCACAGGCGGGTACATAACTGAGCAGGGTTAGCCAGCACTCAACACCCCCATGGCATATTCGCACATATCACCGCTCGGCATGCCCCTTGCGAAATCAACTCCGGACAGGCACACGCTTAGTGGTACTTCCTTGAGCTCTTCTACGAGCGTTCTCTCCAGGTGGGACAAATGGGCATCGTCCAGTCATTTGAAAGCCCCCAGAAAATGGCCGCAGCCCCCCTAAAAGAGAACATGATGCGGAATTTCTACCGTACATAAATACTATTCTGGATGTCAGGTATAGAGCGATCTATCGGATACTCTTTTTCTCTCGTGCAGAACTAAGCAGGAGGTCACTGACTCTCGATGCCATAGGGGAAGACGAGGCCTCCATGAATGAACAAGGAGATCCAGTTCTGGCGATGAGAGAGAATGGGAGAGGATGCCTCTGAAGTACCACATTACAGTCATTTGCGTCACCACTTATCCATCAATGAATATGTTCAAAGCATTTTTCAATAGAAGCTCTAGTACCAGGAACTTTGGTGGAACAACAATCACATCAGCGGCCTCTGCCATTGCATCCTCACATAGGATCACCACCACTGTACAGTAGCAACTTAACTGCAATCCATAACATTGCCATAACCCTAGAGGCTGCACAGTGAAGCGTCCCACTTGTTTTGGACCACAGCACGTTTCCCACGTCAACCCAGGATAGAGAAATCAACTTCAGAAACATCTAAAAACTTCCATAAGTGGCAGCTAAACCCTTAAAGGATCCTCTCCTCATAACATCTGCTTTGTCACCTTTCTGCGAACCAACCATAGCCCCACCTCATCAATAGCAGAAGCATCGAGCTCACAGATCTTTTAAAACCTTCGAGATCGTTGTTTGCAGCCGTTCAAGCAACTAGAAAAGAATCTTCATCCAACAGTGAGTTTAGTAAGTACCTTCATACTAGATGTAAGAATCAGAAACAGATTGGTTGGTCTATCTGGGCCCGTTGCACTGCTTCAGTCAACTGCAGTCAAATCATGAATTAAAAGAAGAATACGTGCACCCTATCTAGAGTAAAATTTCCGAGGCACTCATCTTTCTAATAAATGTTTGTCAAATACATCAATAAAATGAATGAAATAGAATAAACAAATCTAATTCAACAATACACCAGACTGACAATATCGAAAAACTCAGAAGATCTTCCAAAACCGATAGAAATTTATTAAACTGCCCATAATAAGGGTCAGGAATCAGTAGCGAGAGCTAGTGGGGAGAAAATACATTCTAAAATCAAGAAAACATTCCATATTAGTAACAACTTAATCCCTAACCTTCCCAATAACTAATGAAAATACACAAACCTCGTAAACGATAGACACTCATGATAGAAGTAGAATTGAAGAAATTATTTTGTACAGACATATATAGAGGTAATTTTCTTGTAAGATCCATGTCACATAAATTTCGTACTTTACTAATAAATTTAATACTCCAACCACTAAGAGTCTATTAATTTTGAGCACATAGTTTTATTTTTTATCAAATTATCAACAACAGGTAACTTTCATTCTAATCTTTTCTGGTACTATCTCCAGCTTTTCACTGAATGGCACATAAGTTTTGTAAAACATTAAAAACTGAGATTCAAAACCCATGACACAATTTAAAAAAAAATCGAAGCTGTTTTCTCTTGTCATGAAGAGGCAAAGTTTATTCTGCAAATATCTCATTGCCTTATCATATGATAATGAATTATGTAAGCTAAGAAGAATGATCATGTCAACTCTGTTTCAACTGAAATTAAATTATTTATATACACCATATATCATCTGATCTATTGTTTTTTCATTTGACTCAGTTCATCAGCAGCACCCAATTAACCTTCACAGACACCAATATGTTGAGAACAAAAAGAAAATGAAGCTATATCAAAGAGAATCGCATCTCATACCCCATAATATCATAAGCAGAGTCAATCCCTTAAAAAATCGCATCTTTACATGAACAAATCGCCACAATCATATATGGAACATATAGATCACATATCAGCAATTTCAACAAGAAATTAAGCTATAAAAATCAATCTACTAATATAAATTCACTTGTATAGATAGTCAACCACAGTCGGCAAACATAACATGAGTTAAATAAAATTAAACTACTATTCACAATTCGATCTCGATCATGCTTACAGAAATCAAGCAAAATCCACAGCCTATAGTTGCTTAACCCGATCCACAACAACAAAGGCTCGAAACAGATTTTCTTCTTCAACACTCCTTCGAAGTTGAGAACACACCAGCAGCAGCAATCAACGATAAGAAAATCGCCGAATCTACTGACACGACACTAATCGTCTTCAATAACCCTAATCATCTTCATTGAACTTCAAAATCATTCAGTATTTTTTTTTCAATCTATCCATATATGTATAATGATCGCTATATATTCAAGCACACCATTGAAAATTGGAGAGAAAGAAAGATAGTGAAAAGATGAGATGTGTTGAGAAGAAGGGGGAGAGAGGGGGAAATAGAAATTAAAAATGCAAATGCAAATGTCATGGAATTGAAATTAAATGAAATGATTTTGCAATCAACGCTAAATTGAAGTTATATTTTGAAGTGAAGTTTTGGGGACGGGTTTTGGCCGGTTTAATGTTACCGGTTGGGTGGTTGTGAGGTGTCGCGATTTCAAACGTCCATTAATGTGCATTAAAATAAGCAATTTGGAGTCCGCCTATGAATAAGAGATAGAAGGCGCGGACGTAGAGCCCTGGTTAATTTTTCCGGTCAAATCACAAGAAAAGATAAAAGAAGAATTTTTAATATTATAGCAGATAAAATTTATTTTAAACTCTTTAAAGACTTTATTATTTTGTACGTTAAAAAGTTTAAAATATTACCTATAATATGAATATAGACGCTACTTTGTACTGTCTCATTTTATTGTCATTCGTTTTTTTATAAAAGTTTAATTCATAATATTTGTTATTTTTTAAAATTAATGCATTATTTAGTTTATTTCTTAATACAAATATAAGTATAAATAACAATAAAATAGAAATAAAAGATCAGGGGGCCCGCGGCAGAAAGAGAAACTTGTGTTTCTTTTAAGTAGCTAAAATGCCCTTATATTCTCCTAATTTAAATTGATCCACCCTGCACATGACGAAATAACAACTTTAAGTTAGCTTTTTGCAATAGATTTTCTACGATTTTTGGTAAATATTTATTTAGTGAAATTTCATCATGTTTGCTACCACATTGAGAAATTATATTTTATCTTTTTAAAAAAATATGATTAACCATAAATTTTAAACTATCAAACTACCTAGGAGTTTGTATTGACAAGAAATTGTGTTTGTTGCAACAATATAAATAGTGTCCAGAACAGTATGAGCAATGTGGTAGTTTGGATTGATGACAACAAGTATCATTCCATAAATCGTGAAGCCAATTCCTATAAAAAAAAATTATGTAATACCACATCAACTTTAAATGTTTGGGTAAATTTTAATTTTCAAAAGAATCCCAAATATGAATTTGGCTCAAATACTAAGGACCCCTTTGGCCATAGTTTCCCAAATAATATTTGGGGGGAAATTTGGCAAACAATGTTTTTGTCCATACATTTGTCCATTGTTGCAAATAGTTTAAATTTGCAAGTACTAGTTTTTTTTCTAGGATTTTGGTCAAATCTCTGGGATCTTTTTTGGTGAAAATTAAATTTTATCCCAACTTTTATCTTTTAATAAAAACACTCTCTATGGTAGTTGTTTGTTTGTATTATATATTTTTTTTTACGTGAACACCAAAATAGTGATGAATATTTAGTGAATACTAAATAACGGTGATATGATTGTTGATGAAAATGATAAACTTAACCAGATATTAAAATCAGTGCTTCATCTACTCAAACGATGTATGAAATGATATGTGTTGTCACTCGCTCCAAATTACCCACTTTTCCCAGGTGTGATGACAACTATGTTGTTATTGTTGTGATGAACACTCAATTGACTTGTAATACAAATTATAGTTAGTTTTAATAGTTTGTTAAAATTTATGGGTATAATCATATTTTTTTTTTCTAAAAGTGAAATATATTTTCGCAAATTCTATGGCCGAAACACATTGTGAATTTTACTCAAATTTTCACCCATCAATAATATTTGCCAAGAATATTTGAAAATTTAAATGGTCAAACTCTAGCTAAAAGAAATTAGTATTTGAGAATATAGGAATATTATCAAAAATATTTACCAAATAATCGACCATTTGTATGGACAAACATTATTGGCAACTAATTTTTCCCAGATTTATTTAAAAAAATCTATGGCCAAACAGATTGTTTGGTTTACATTATTCTAAAGTTTTAACGTTTTGAATTCTAATTTTGAATTCTAATTTGATGTTATATTTAGTGAGAATCACTTTAGATTGTTACTCAGTATAATGTACATTACTTCTTGGACTTTACTTAAGATATTTCATATATCTCGTGTACTAACCTTAGTACTAGATCCATACATAAATTGACATTTGTAATTTTGCCGTACAATGATTTTTTTACACACAATATTAATACTAACAAAGAAATTATAACATTCCTTAATCGGTTGATTCATTATTTATTTGAAATAGCGACTCCCCATTATTAACTTTCAAAACAAATTAATATTTCTTAACTCTTTTGGAAATAAAAAAGAATACTTTTCATTTATCTTTTTCTTGTAAATATACATCCACACTAATACATAGTTCGACACAACGACATTAATAAATCATTACTAACATTTTTTAGATATACTTCACCCAAATAAACTCTCATGTTTCTTCTAATTGCAAATTGACATGTTCATATTAGATTTTTACTTTTTAATAATTAATCTGTTTTAACTCTAATTTTTAACAAACTCCATCAAGTAAAAGTCCCTATTATTTTTTGTATATTTACAGTTATTATTATTACTATTATATTACTACTACTACTAATTATTATTAAGAAATAACAGAATTTTCGGAGAATGAAGTCATTCCAAATTTGTAAAAGCAAAAAAATCAAAAGGGGAAATTTACATAATATACTATTAATAAAAAATATTTATATTTAATACATAATTATTTTTTTCATTATTAATCACTTTTAATTCATTTATAATACAAAATTTAATACATATTACAGAATATTTATCATTTACATATAATACAAGTTTAATGATAAGTTAATACTTTATCAACACATGTTATACACTTTATAAATACAATGTGTCAAATTTTTTAGGTCAAACAAACATATACATTTTAAAAAAATTTATAATTCATATAAATTGCATATATAATTCAATTTTATTATACATATACCATTTAACATAATACTACTGGCTATAAATAGTAATAAATAAAAGTAGAGCTACATCTTGTAATTATTTATTAAATGTATCTAATTTTCCAAAATGAAACTATAATCAATACACTAATGACCCATTATTCGTTCTTCTTTTTTTTTTTTTTGGAAATACAAAAAAAAAATAAAAAATCCCTGCTTCTCCTATTTGGTTTTTTATCATAGAGTCCTACTCAACCCTAAATCCATTCTTCATGTCTAAACTTTACTTAAATCATTTTCAATAGTCTAAGTTATTAAATATCACTGAACTCTTAGACCTTTTCGTAGCAAATTAAAGACCAAGTTCTTTATGTAGCTATGTCCAAAATTTGGAATGGTCTCTTTCAAAATATACATAATAAGGTGTCCGTTTAAAATCAAATAACCAACCTAACTCATTAATTATTATCTAGGTATGCTAATCCAAATATACACACAATTGAAAATAAAGATATTTGGATTATCTACTCATGAAAAGATAATTCTAAGATTTCTAATGTGTGGATTAGAATTTTAAGCGTTTCGATATCAGTAACGATTATTATGTGTAATTAGGAACCGCAAGACAAATAAGGTTCTAAACATGTCAGTGTCCCCAATAATTTTTTTATTGGATTCGTATAAATTATCGTATAACTTAAGATCCACTGATTTGGAGGGGTGTACATCGGTCGGTTCGGTTCCGGTTTTACATATAAGCGGGTTTTATTCGTTATAATCGTTTTTTGATTTTAAAATATGCTAACCAATCACAAACCAATAAGAATTTTTATCGGTTTTGATGTTATCGTGTTTGCGGTTTCGGTTAACCCAATAAGAAATGTCGATTCAAATACTATATAATAAGTGCGTATGTTATAATTCATGTTACCCACCTTGCCCCCGCCAAAACATAATAAAAACGTTGAATGTTGATCTACAATACTAATATTCACAAACTTCAAGCTATCGCCTACATTACGAACAGAATTTAAAACTAAATAAAATATTTCCATGATACAATCTTAGACATGCTTGATCCACCAGATAATTACAAAGTCTCACCAATTTCCCTAACAGAAAAAAATCACATGAGCCTGAAAAGCTAATATTGAATCTATTTTAATGTATAAATTATGTATATTTAATATTGAGGAAGGGGTAAGTAGTAAATAACTATAGTCGTATTGGGTTATCGGTTTACCAATAACCGCCATAGGAAAAACCCGAAACCCGACTCAATAAACCCAATAATTATTTTTTTTTTAAACCACCATTAAAACCTCAATACCCAAGAACAATAACCCAATACCATTTTAAGATCGGTTCGATTTTTTCACACCCCTACTGATTTTATCATGTCAGGAGGCCTATAGATCGTAGAATCTTTTTTTTTTTAGGAGGAATAGATGATCATACGAAGATTTTTTTCATTTATTTCAAGATTAATAGTGAAGGTAATTCACCTATCCGACCTAATAAATTATGGTCATGGCCATTGGATATAATATTCATGTTTTTTTCTACAATATCTTCAGCAACTGTAAAACCTACGTTCTGTGGTTTTGATGAATTATTTATGTGCTATTATCTTTAAATATATATGCATCGTTTTTTTTTGAGTGATAACAGATATCATCCATGTTAATTGTAGCTTTGATCATTTTGGGGGGGGGCGCGGTCAGATATTCTTTCCTCTAGATATTAATGATTTGACGGAAAGAATAAAAGTGTAATAAGCTGTCAACAAGTATAGTTCACAATTAATGATCTTCCACTTACTTTGATTGCGCTAATTAAAGTATTTATGGTAAACTCTCGACTTCAATAAATTTAATCTACACACTATCGTTATTCAAACTCTATTAATAGTAAATGTAATTTTTGTTTGATTTAAGCTTGTCGTGATCTTTTTTTGAGATTATGATATAAAATTTTTACTATAAATTTAACTTATATTCAACGCTTTTTAAGTACTTTTTATAAGTTAGGATAGAAACTAAGTTTTTGAGGATTAGTTTACCAAATAATTGAAAAATGAATGTTGAAATTTCCAATGATTTAATTTTGAAAGGACTTCCTTCATACATCTTTGACATTTGTTTTTAATTAAGAATTATTATATTGTATGATAGAAATTATTCAAGGACCTTGTCCTAATGTCTACCATTTTATATACTTTTATAAATGTCCTTGTTGTTTGGTTTTTTTTTTTTTTCAATTCAAGGAATGAGTACCTTTAGTTGTTATTACACTATAACAAAATGTCAATGATGTTTAGGTCATTGATTGGTTTTCAAACGCTAATGTTTAGTATCCCTTAATCATGACATCCAATCAATCAATTGCGCTTAGGGAACACTTGTATTAAATATATAACTAATATAAAAATTAAAAAGGCATTTTAAGTCTCTTCGATATTACAATTAGGAACATAACTTTATTTTATTATTGTTAATTTTATCTACGTTTAATAGTCTTTAAAATAAATTATGTTTTTTTGCTTTTGAAATTTATTAGAGTGTTTAATTAAAAACACGGAATTGTTTCTTATGCTCTGAAAATACGCATTAAATGACCTTATTAATATTTAAAATTTATTTGTTACCAATTTAAGAATTGTTTATGTATTAGGAGAAAAGAATATATAATGAATTTTTTTAGGTACTGATTATATTGCAATTTGGTCTTGTGACGTTTTACTCGTGTTTGGGTAAGCTAAAAAACACCATTTCTTTACTATCTGATAGTGATTGTTGTCTGGTCCAACAAGTATAGAAACGGAAAAGGGGCTTAAATCTATTTCAGTATTGGAAATAATATAAACATTATTTTTTATTTATCTTTATTGGCTCTAAAAATCTCTTTTTATCTATCTATTGGCTCAAATATATTTTTGTCATCCCTTTTGAATTTAAAATTGATCACTTATTTAACGGTTTCTATTTAATGTCCTTTTTAAATATTTTTTTTAAAAATACTTAATATTCCACTCTTGGATCTAATTTATTATTAACATATTTATAAACCAACATACTACGCTCCATTACTATTAAACCCACCCAATTAATAAACAATGATAATATAAATCACCTTGAACACTATTAACATACGATGAAATACATATTTTTGAAAATGACATTCAAATTTTCGTTTAAGTTTATCGATAATTTTTAATTAGACACTGCCTTGAATTATAATAATGTTTTGATTGCGGACTTGAACTGTAATGAGAATCTATTTCTATAGACATTTTTCACCTCAAATTTTTAGAAACACCCATGGCATTAGCTTTTTGTGTTGTTGCAATAGAATCCGCCGAGTGTATTGATTGGGTGTGGGTTTAATAGTAATGGGGTATTAGTAGATTGATTTATAAAAGTATATTAATAGTTAAATTATACAAATATTGAGAGTCCATGTAACAAAAATATTATAAGTTTAAAATTTAAAATCGTTAAATAAAGTGGTCATTTTAAATCAAAGGGTGAATGACAAGAGTATTTTGGAGGCCATTATTGATGACAAATGCATTTTGAAGCCAATAAAAATAGATGGAGGATGTTTTTTTTTATCTTTTTTATCTTTAAGGCTATTTCATGTCCTTTTTCGATATAGAATGACTAAGTTTATTTTGTGTTGATTCGAAAGTAATTAGGGCATTATGCAAGAATCTAACTGCAAATTTATATTGATAAATTAATGATAACTAAAACATTCTCATATGATAAAACTATTTTGAGAAAACATAAACATGTTTTAGGAAATATCTCCCCCTAAATCTCTCTAAATAACTATATTTTGTGATTTTTTTTTTGTTACGAGGATCTTCTATTTATAGATTCCAACTTGTTCTTGAATAACCAAATAAAGAAAAAATTATTTTTTTCATGAACGTAAAATATTTATGGTATATTTTTTATCTTTTTTTCTAGAAAAAATAAAACCCTACATATTGGTTCTTCTTTCCCGTTTATAAATTAAATCATTTTTTCTGTTGCATTTTTAAAAAGAAAGTTTTTTTTTTGCGTTTAGTACGTTTTAAAATTGATAGTGGAATTTAAATCACAGATTTAATAGATTACCTATAGTTTTTCTTTTAAACTTACAAAATTTTAATATCTTATTTTATTTTTAAACTCGTACTGAATCAAATTAAAACATTTAAATATCCGATCAGCGGGAGTATTTAGCTTATTTTATGAAACAACTATAAGTTAAAGTCATTGAAGAGAATTTAAAATTTAATGTTTTATCCTTTTTAACCTTCTATCGTTTGATACATTTACAAATTATCAATTCAATTTATCATAATTATTTATTAATATTTTAAATATATTTTTTCAACTAAATCCATGCTCGCTGCACTGCCAAACAAAGGCAAATTGGCAAAGAAAAAAAAGTGGATTTTGAATATATATATATATATATATATATTATATTATAAATAGAATTCACAGAATCATTCAAGAATAACAAAAATGGCTCCTTGTCCAAAATAATTAGAGATCGTTTGGTCGGGAATAGACGGTGAGTCTTCCATGGAAATATTACGTCTCTTTTGTATACGAAATAACATTATTTGAGTAGGAATATTTTATAGTAATTATTAGTCTTAATTCATTTATTTTTTTTAAAGAATAATAAAATCTATAGACATTCGTTCTCTTCGGATTATTGTATTATTCTTTTAAAAAACCCACTAACGACACATTATCTATCAATATTAGAAAAAAAAGTAGTTAACATAGGACGGACAAATATTATTTATGGACGTGATGAATTAGGAAAAGATCAGAGGCATTATTCTGCTGCTTTTAATCCGCATATTGACGTGATGCTGTGGAACTTTATATTATATCGAAGGAATTACTATTTATTAATAAAAAAAGTGACGTGGACTGGTTATATTCATGGCATAATAAAAATGAAATTATCACAATTAATATAATTGTTGATATTATTGAAGTTTTGCGTTTTGAAATCAAATTCTGGAAAGAACTAGTATAAAATATGTTGGTTAAATAAAAAAAATCATAGCAAATTTTAACCACGTTTTTATCATATTATAATGGAGAAACTTTTTTGGTTATTAAATAAACATAACAAATGATGTACATGTTGGATATATATTATCTCATATTATAAGCGACAAATTATATTTTAAGTATCTTTATTCTTTACGTGTCATATCTTATTGAATATCATAACACTGAAATTAGAGCTATCAAAAAGGTCGGTGTAATTCTACCCGACTCAAACTTCCGGTGGGCCAAAGATTATAATGCAGTACAGGTCGATCCTTCATTTGGTAGGGCCTTAAATGCCAACCCTGCCCCACCCTATAAGGGACGAGGGTTAGGGTGGCTACTTTTCTTTTCATTTTTTCTTTTTAAACTTATCATTCTATAACATCAAAAATGAGGAGATTTGCAATAAAATATGGCAAACAATGATGTTGTTTTCAATAACACTAATAAAAAAGCTAGTGTAATTAGTTTCTTTTTCGCATACCAGATACCGAGCGAGATAAGAGAGTGACAAACAGACGGGAGAGAGATGAATCGCGCGAAATTTGAACATATATTCCTAGATAATGAGACATCTACTTTGATATGTGTATCTATAATAACTTAACTTAATTCTAAGTCCATATTTTTTGAGATAACATGTATCTAGACTACCAAAATTGATAAGATTCAAATATACACTAGGCGTGTATTTAAATCAATTAGATACATACTAGTGAGATTATTATATGTTACCACTTGATACAAATTTTACCAATGACCCGCCCGACCCGACCTAGATCAACCGCAGACTTATTTTGTGACAACCTCTAACTGGCATTATATAGTTTTCATTTTAAATTAAAAATGAGACACCTCTCATACTATGATACAATCAACTTTTGCGGCTTAAATTTGATATTAATAAAGATGTTTAAAGTCTTTATCGACATTATTAAGTTTCATTAGAATACTATCGTTAAAATCTTTAAGGACTATCAAAAAGTATTAATTACCACTAAAAATATATAGTTATTAGTGACAATTATGACTTAATTATCGTTAATATATTTTTATTTCTTTATTTTCTTTAAATTGAACCAAAATAGAAACAAGAATGATCGGCCCTTGCATTCCAAAATGCTTCAAAAGAATATGCTACCAAATGGTTTGTTGCAGCAAAAGGATTTTTAAAAATAAGGGATAATGCCCAAGTACCAGCCTCACTCGATGCCCGAAATTTTAGAGGCACACTAGACTATACTAAGGCCTATTACCCTCAGAACTTATTTTATTAAGAATTTATTATACCTCTTTTGACTCTACGTGCCTACTTTGTGCCCAATGATCGATTGCTTTTTTTTTCAACTATGCTCACGTGGCTAAAAAAGGTTGAAAATTTTATAACATATTCAGGGGGATAATAGGACCTTAGTATGTCTAAAGTGTGTCTCTGGGATTTCGGGCATGAGGGTTGAGGGGTACTTGTGGCGTTTATCCCAAAAATAAATAAATAACAATTAATGATTGAATAGTAATTCCTGTTTCATATTTAATTAGATATTTTAAATTTACATATTTTTATTTTTTTATAGAATTGTCCTTACTTGATAACTAATTTTTTACCTCCCTATGGTAACTTTTTTTTTATAAAAAATAAAAATATAAAAAGTCATTTAGTCAACTCCTATACAAATATTGAATACGGAATGAAACTAAAATAATAAATTATTTAATAGAGATTCTTAATGGTCAACTACACTCCACACTTCTTCTTTTCTTACAATTTAAATGCTCTACCCATCCACCATGCAAAACTCTTTTTAAAAATTGTCATGATCCATACCTTGTTGGAGAAAATACTACTTTTTTTTTTTTTTGCTTTCTTAATTTTTTTCTAAAACTTTAAAAACATCATAAACTATACTGCCCATTTTAAGAAAACTGATTGGTAATTTTGTAAGGACTCTCAAGAATAATTTTCTCATGCTTAATTGTAAACATAGTCTCTTTTTAATCATGCAAGACGTATATTATAATATTCAATTAATACAAAAGTCTAATTAAAAGATTTGGTGATTTTGAACTAAATTGCCTTCAAGACAATTAACTCAACGCGCCCCACACAATAAATTCACACATGAATATAATGTTGTTCTTTGAAAGTTGCACAAAGTGATGCGAAAAAAAGAAGATAAAGGAATTAAAGTAATCAAACCAGTTTGTCATTTTAATCTTTTTTTTTTGGGAAAGAATTTTATAATGAGAATATTCAAAGAAAATTAAATTACATGCCAATATCTAATTCTTGGGGACCAAATTCAAAGTTTAGTTTTTGGGTGGAGTATAAATTTCCAAGAATTCTCATCGAATCAATAATAGTTCTACTTTATTTATTTCTTTTTGTTGCGTTTTTTTGCCGATCTAACTAAAGTGAAGATGGAGTAGACATGCATTGACATATTTTTAGTGGAGGTTGGAAAATAAGTAATTTAATTTTGAAGTTTAAAAAATGTTTAAACAATATTTGAGCTAACGAAATTTTTTTTTGTTTCTCTTATGAATATGAACGAAAAAAAATAAGTTATACCAGCAATATTTCTCATCGTATTGTTCTCAATATCATCCACCCATGACCTTAACGTCACCTCTTATCTTCTGACATCACCTTTCCTAGTATTTGTTCTAGATATATCAACACCCGCTTTAAAAACTAACATTTTTGCTTGCTTGTCAAATCCATATATCATTTTTAAAAGATTCTACCTTATTAATTATCTTAAGAGATATTTTTAAAAAAAAAGATAAATTAAAAACGAAAAACATTTCACATCATAATCAACCGCACACCCATAGAAACCACCATTCGGAAGTGTTTGTTTAACTTATTTTAAAATAACAAAGTTCGTAATAATTGTAATTCAAGACTTGGAAATGTTCATTCCCCGAATATTTGCAATATTAAAATAATATACTTGTTATGTGGTAATTGCCGCCTTTAATGTTTCAATTCATTAACACACGCTTATACAACACCATCTATTAAGTATTTACTTTTACTGACTGTCGGTCTCACTATTAATTTTGGAAATTTCAGTCTAACTAGTCAAAAAATTATTTATTTGTATAATATCCTACTTTAATAATATTAGTAACATGCAAAAATGTCATAATTTCAAAATAAATAATTGGGTCTGAATTATTCTATTTTCTTCTCTCTCATTATTACACCTTTTTTTTCTCTCTCATATTTATACATTTTCCTAGTTTAAGGTAATTGGACAATATTAAGTCATTTTAATTTCCTCTCTCTCTTTTCTCTTAAGTTCTTAATTTCCTCTCTAATTTTCTTCTAATCAAATCCCCGGATTTTCTCTCTTTTCCTATTCGTCTTTCAATTTCTCTATCTAATATTCTATCACTTCCAACAATTTCACATATTTTGATTCAATATATTAATATTTTCTAGTTTCTCATTTAATTTCGTTGCAAATTTGATTTGAAGATTAACATTGTTTGGGTAATTATTTTTTTTCAGATTCCTTATTTATTTACACTTACTGTTTTAGTATTTTTTTAATTTTTTTATTGTTGTTGTTCTTAAAACATTTTTAGGATTTGAGACTACAGAATTCTCTATTCAATGGAACGTTTTCAAGAGAGTTACTAGAGGTTTGACAAAATTCTCAAAGTTCTTACCGATTTTTTCATCTTTAATTTTTTTTTCACTCAGAATTAAACAACAATATGGTTCCGCTTCTAAATCTAAGGAGGTATATACGCTGGTAAAAATGTCTGAATCTGTCCGATGTGCAAAATCCCACACAATATAACCATTAGTTTCAGAGACCACTTTGTTGAGAAGAGTTTTTTTTTTTTTTTTTTTGCATGTTCTGTGTCTTGCCTGTTTAATTTCATTTGTTTAGTAATTTTTTAAGATTCAAAAAATTCATGTTTACAATTCGTTTGAAGTATATATGAATTTTATATGTTATAGTTGTATTTATTTGTATTTTATCTATTTATTGTATTTTTGTCTATTTTGTTTTTTGTGTGATAGTTATGTCAATGTTACCCATTATATGATTGATTGTGTTATTTTATAGTTTTTGATGTTTTTCTGTACTCTCATTTGGAAGTGGTATATGAATTTGTTGTTGTTTTAGTCAGTATATTTTTGTATTTCATTGTTTTTGTATTTTGTATCTTATAGTTTTTGAAATCGTATTTCATTTATTTAATTATTTGGATTCTATTTTTTTTGTGATCCAAAATTATGTCCATTTCCCACAGTTAGTATTTATTTTTGGTATTTCAACGTTTTAGTGTTTTTTGTAATCATCAATTTGGAAGTATATATTGACTTTTATAAGTTTTATCATTATATTTTTTTACAAGTACACAGTTGTGATTCATTCAAAAAATTATTTGCAGTGTTCCGAATTTGACATTTTTTTTAATTTGTATTTATTCTAACGGTATGTCAACTAGTTATGTATTTTATTTAAGATGAGTACCCCAAATATTCCATTATTTCTTTGCATTTATATTTCATTCACTTTTCCTCCATACTAATTTTTGTATTTTTTTATATATTATTATAAGAAATTCAAAATAAAAACTAGAATAGATAGAATACAAAAAAAATACATCTTGAAATGATACATACAATAATTTCGAAGAATAAAATAACTATATAGGTAAAAAAATATATAAAATCAAATACTTTCTTAAATGCCTATTAAATAAATTGGCCATATTTATTGGATGAATATAAAATTATAAACTATAATAAAATAAAATGAATATATGGTGGAATGAATATATTTTAAAAAGGTAAAAACTTTGGAAAGAAAAAATTAAACTTTTATTTGAAATCTGTACCTGATGAGAAATTAAGGATGCTTACCTTTTTTTTTGAAATATTCTCTCACTTAATTTCTCCCTTTTGTTTATTAAATAATTATTTCTTAAAAAAAACAATAATAAAAACATTAATAAGCTACATAACAACTAAAAAATATGACATTTTTACTAAATATTGAAAGTGTTGCTAATGATCCATTTAAAATGCTAAAATATTGACATTTTGAAAATTTTCCGCATTTAGATTCACACCAAAAGTGTGAATAAGGCTTAGGTCCTGTATGGGCCATTCTGGGCAGGCCCAATAAGTCGCTAGTCAAAGGTTAGACCATCGCAATTCATCACCATCTGCCTTCCTCCAATTGATGCTGACTCTTAATATAAGTGTTGACCTAAGCCCCTGTGCAGAGGCTCGGCTCCGCTAACCGTAACATTTAACACATATCGCTTATTACAACATTTATTAAGTTTTACTTGCTACTTTCGCGTCTCAACTATTAATCTAGATTCACACTAAAAAATCACATATTAAATAATTGTTCATTGATACGTCATCTTAGACAAGATTATATATAGATAATAATATATATATATATATAATATATATATATAATTAAATTAATCTAAATATATTATATATATATATAATATATATATATTATATATAGATATATATATATAGACATTGTAAGATGTTTCGACAACCTTGAGACATCATAATATATAACTTTAGCATGTTTCCCAAAGGGTAACTAAAGGATTGAAATTGGATGTTACCTCTATATATAGATTGATTTCTACCAACTATTCAATTAATGGAGCATCAATTTGTCTCAACACATGCTTGGTTTTCTGTACTTTTTAACCAAAGAAACAAAATCAGGCAAAAGTACACTGCGGTTAATAGGAAAATGTTTATTTATTGTGGACTTCTCCTTAGCTCGTTATTTCATATTATAAATTAACAAAAAATACGAAGTGTATATTAATAATTATATATATGTAATCAATTGATATGCCATGAGCAACAACCCAAGTACACGCCCAGTGCCCTGCAGATCGGATGCGAGCTTGCGGTCTTGGCATAGAAAAGAAAAAAAGAAGGAAAAATTGTATATAATAGGCAAACTAATAACCTAACATAACTGGAGTATCTATGGTTGAATTTAATTGTGATCCCCCATCAAACGTTAGCCCAAATTTTTCAGGCGTCTCTCTCAAATCTCGCTCGCCCTCTCTCTCGCCTCTCTCGCTTTATACATAGAATGGTATAATTCTGTTTTCTCCTTTTGTACACATCACGAGAACAATTGTATACACACATGCAAAAACATATATCTTCGGGTTATACACTTAATTATACAATTTACAAACAAACATTTTTACTTCAATTCAATTGTAGACCAATGCAATTTTAATACAATATTGTCAGAGAAAAGGCAACGAATTATAGCCTTGCAATTAAATACACTTTTCCTCTAGCTTTATACAACAAGTGTATTATTTGTTTCTGTTTTGTATAAAGCAATAAAAAAACAAAAAAACAAAAAAAAAAGAGAAAACCATATCTTATTGCTATAACACTTATAATTATGTAATATACATACAATTGTGGCATATACAATTGCAGTGAAATAGGATAGCGAATATACAATTCAGCGAACTAGGCAGCGAACTTATACAATTGTATATGTATAAACGAATTATACCGTTTTATGTTGCTATGAGCGAAATTAATTCAAACTTTGTTATAGATATACAAATCTGAATTTTTTGTTTGCTATATGTGAAAGTTGTCTCAAAGGGAAAATTACGCGAATGTCAAACATAATTGTTATTATTCAGGTCGCGATATAGTTAATTTAATGTCCACCTTCTAGTCGTTTGAGCAACGGATTTTATTCTGGAAAAACTGGCAGGGCGAAGTAGGCCACGACGGACCGTCACACGGGCGACGACGGACCGTCGTGGAGTGTCTTTTCAAACAAAACACTTAGAAATCTAAATTGGGTACTCTGAAAATCTACCTCTCTGAACGTCGTGACTGAGTGGGGCAGGACGTACCGTCGCAGGCGCGACGGCCCCGTCACAAGGCCATCCACTCAAAATGAGTTTCTGTGGCATACGACGGACAGCAGGACGGAACCTTGCGCCAGCGCGACGGCCTCACGGGATACGCACTCCCAGTTCGGGTCGATGTCTTTACAACGTTTTTAAGGGGGACTTTTGACTATTCCTGCTTTAATTTAAGTAGAGGGTTAATAGTTTAATACTCTAATTACTTGGGGTTAAAGGGTAAACCTTATTAAGTAGTGGGTTATAATTGCCATCTTTTATTCTACTTATATATTAATTTAGGGTACACTAAAAGAGTTTGAAAAAGAAAAAATAGAAAGACACAAGAGAGAGAGAGATCGATCAAGAGAGCGAGACGAACGAGGATACACGGATTTTGAGAAGATAGCTTTTGATTCAATTCTCGTGGAGGTAGGTTATGGTTATGGTACTCGAATTCGTAGTGAAACGCTTAATAGTGATATTATGTGTTGATAATATTGTAAACCCTGGATGTTCTTAAGTTGATGCTTGCATGCTTAAATGATTATAAAATTGGTGATGAATTAACAAATGCATGATGAAGTTATTGAATCCCAATCTTTGAAAGAACCCCTTGCAAATTCCTTGATATAATATTATATAATGAGATGATGATGCCGTTAGAAATGAAAAGAAGGCTTGAATAAACTTATATATGAGAATGATGATGGCCTTAGTGTAAAAGAGGCTTGATTAATTAGTGGATCGTGGTGCCACGTTCGATACCCAAGGGGGGGGGGGGTGGGGGGGGGGGGAGCCGCTGATAAGAATGAGATCGGAGTGTCACGTTCCTACACTATGATAGAATATGGATCTGGGGTTGGGCCACTCCGTACAGGATAGAATGAATATGAGGATCGAGTGTCACGTTCCGACCCAGGAATAGAATATGGATCGGTGCCACGTTCCGTACCGGAAGAATGAGGATCGGAGTGCCACGTTTCCTCACCAGATCGAAATAGAGGATCGGAGTGTCACGTACTGACACAAGAGGAAGAAAGATAATTAATCTGAAAGATAATGAATATACTCAATCCTGAACTTAATTCCCAAATAAGTATGGATTGAGGCTTGAGTCCTCATGTGGTGAACTCGTTGTAGTTATTGATAATGCTTTGTTATTGCTCATTTTGAGTATTGTAGTTGATTTACATTATTATTGATAATACATTCCTATTTGAGTTGGCCGATATATCTACTCAGTAGTGTGGTTGTACGACCACTCCCCCCTACTTTCATGTTTCCTCTTTGTTATTTTGTGTAATCACAAAACGTTCAGTCAACGTCAACTAACAGCATATCTAGCCTTCTTCCACTTCATCGGAAATTTCAGGGTGAGCTAATGCGTCGAGCTTGGCTCGGGTCTCTTCTTCAAGTCTTGATGCTTGAACTTCCGCATGGACTAGCTTTAGCTTGTGAGTTAGTTTTGGTTCTGAGCATTCCTAGTTTAAGTAATTTGGATAGATGTTCTTGTGAGATGACTTCCAGATTTTGGGGAATACTAAATAATAGTTATTGAATTGTTTTTGTTAATGAGTTTAAGTCTTTTAGTCCGCATTAATTTTCTGTGGATCTAATCTTTGAAATGTACGGTTTAGATGGGTGGGTTCGCTCACATAAAGGGTAATGTGGTGCCAGTGCTCGTCCCTGATTTGGGTCGTGACAAACTTGGTATCGAGCAGAGGTTCATTGTATCAATCACACAAGAAAAGGTCGAGTAGAGTCTTAGGAACGGTAGGGGGCGCCTTACGTTTCCTTGAGGGCTATAAGACTTTTTAGGAAATTTCACTCTTTCATTCTCTTTCGTGCTACTACTTGAGTCCAATTGGTATCTGTGCGATAACGACTTGGTATCTGACCATCTTCCTCTATTTCGCATATGGTTAGAACTAGAGCAACGACCGCACACCAGCACAACAACGAAAGACAAGAAACTACTGATCCAATCTCACTGGGGCTGTAGCTCGAGGAAGAGCAACGGCAAGAGGCGTGGAGAGGTCGAGGAGAACGTCTCTAGAGACGAGGACAAGCACCTAGCCCATCTGATACTAGGGCGTTGACTCCTCCACCGACCGGAGTGATGAAGAGAGGGGGAGGAAGGGGGATAACAAGGGCAGAATGAGTAAATGCCACCCCAATCCTACCGCCCGAGATGATCAACCAGGTACTTGCTTATCTTATTGGGTTTCCGATCGGGTCGGCACCTCCAGTGGTTTCTGCAACAACACCCCGGTTCAGAGGTACGACATGCGGCTACTATGGCTCCCCCGCATGGATGCAACATTGGGATAGGGCAGATTTCCCACGTCTGACTACTGGGCCTATTATGACAATGATCAGCATGACCGTTTCAGTAAGTTCTATGAATTGAAACCTCCCGTCTTTTAGGGGCGCAAAATCAGAGGATGCCGACGATTTTTCTGGTTGATTGTCATGAGTAACTACAACTCAAGATGGGTATAGTAGAAGGTTGTGGCGTTGATTCTGACTTCAGTTTCAAGGGAACGCCAAACGGTGGCGTCACATTTGAAGTGTCACCAACAGAGGCACCACCTATGACGTGGGAATCATTCTCTACCCGGTTTATGGAGAAGTATATCCCAAGGACTTTGAGAGATAAAAAGGGACGGTTCTTGAGTCTAGAGGCATGGGGATACAGTTAACGCGTATGAGGCGAGATTTCGCGCAAAACTATCCCAGATACGCCCCCCCACTTTGTTTCTTCCACAAGAACGGATTCGCCGTTATGTTGAATGTGTTGAGGTCAGAGTTGCGGATTTCAGCCTTACAGGTACGGCTACGCAACATCCTTCCAAGAGGTGTAGACTTTTCTGATAGAGGTTGAAGATTGAGCCAACGACTTCACCCGACATCGCATCGAAAAGGTTTCGAGTGGAGGCGGTTTATGGTTCTCACCTAAGGACAGAGCTCCGTAGGTTACTCAAAGTCGACCAATTCACCTCTTCACTACCGACTGTAGTTGGGGTCCACCACGAACGTCAACACTACTACTCCGATAGACCTATGCATGAACCCCGAGTAGTGTATGGATGTGGGGAGGTTGGACACATCAAGAGGTATGTCCAAACCAGAGTTACAGAACCCCCTAGCTAAGGTATAGGGGCATGGTAGGGCCGCTTTTCTGGAGGACGTGGTGGTCGATGTGTTAATGGTGGTCATTCACAACGGCAAGGTGCTGGGCCAAATGGAGCCCTACTACCAACATGGTAGGGGCAATGGACAGACAAACGATGGGCCCATTGTTTACGCTTTTCCTGGAGATCTGAAGCGGAGCGTCGGATGCTGTACTCACAGGTCTCTTTTTGGTTTGTGATTGCATGGCGGTGTCCTCTGTATTATTGACCCTGCTCCACGTTTGTCCATATGTATCTTCATCATTTGTCTAGATGGTCTAAAATTGCATTGTGAATAATCTTGAAATCCTATTCGTGTTTTTCTACAACGTGGGTGATTCTGTGGTAGTTGAAAAGGTCATAGGTCTTGTTTGTGTACCTTGTGTGGACAACACTTAATGTAGATTTGGTTATTTTAGAAATGGGTGACTTTGATGTATTCCTTGGGTATGACTGGCTTTCTCCAATTTTGCGATCTTGATGTAATGCAAAATGTGACATTGGCCAAGCCTGGGACAGATCCGTTAGTGTGGGAGGGTACTACACTTCCAATCCGTGCGTATCATCTCATTTCTTCGTGCTAATAAATGGTTAGTAATGTGTTTTAGCTTTCTTTTCTTGGCCCATCAAAAACAATATGACACTACCCAAGTACTTCGATTGAGTCGGTTTCGGTGGTCCTTGAGTTTCTTGATGTATTTCCCTTGCCCTGCAGATCTTCCTGTATGGCCATCCGATAGGGATATTACTCTGTATCGATCTGAACGCGGGCACACGCCCCAATTTTCTATACCCCGTATAAATGGCTCCCGCGGAGTTAAGAGAGTTAAAGGCTCAACTTCAAGAGTTTGTTGAGCAAGGGCTCCTTTAGACAAGTGCATCGCCTTGGGTGGCGCCGGTTTTGTTTTGTGAAGAGAAAGATGGGAGTTTTCGGATGTGGCTAACTACCGGCATTGAACAGTAACTATTAAGAACAAGTATCCTCTTCCTCGCATTGAATGATTAATATTCATCCATTACAAGGTGCTTTTGTCTTCTCTAAGATTGATCTTTAATCCGGTTATCATCATTGAAAGACGGGCAACGGATTCCCAAGACTGCTTTTCGAACGAGGTCATGGACATTACGAATTTGTGTGATGTTATTTGGTCTACGAACGCCCCCTCTGCGTTCATGAGCTTGATGACGGATATTTAAGCCGTTTTGGACCTCTTGTGATCGTATTTATAAGATGATTACTGTATAATTCTAAAAGTAAGAAGAACATGAGGAGCATTTGAGAATGGTATGGAAACTGTTGAGGGAGAAAGCTTTATGCCAAGTTCTCTAAGTGCGAGTTTTGGCTAGATGTGGCCGTGTCCTTCTTGGGCACTGGTTCTAAGGAGGGTAATGGTGATCCTTCTAATATCGAGTAGTGAATAATTGTAAGACTAACTAAGGTGTCATAAAGAGATAAGAGCTTTGTTGGTTAGCTACTACTACCGCCGTTTGTCAAAGGATTTCTCTTCTATTGCTTCCCAATGAGAACTTGACTTACTAGCAAAATGTTCCATTTGTATGGGTCGGATGAGTGGTCGTAAAGCTTTCAGAAGCTCAAGACTCTGTGACAACTTCACCAATTCTCACCTTGCCATGGCAGTAAAGACTCATTTTTATTGTGATGCTGCCTCCATTCCGGGTTTGGGTGCAAGTGCTAATGCAAGAGAAGAAGTGATTGCTTAGGCCTCATAGACAATTAAAATGCATGAACGTAACTATCCAACCCATGACGTGGACTTGGCCGCGGTAGTGTTTTGCATTGAGCAATGGAGACACTATTTAGTGGGGTTTAAGTGTGAGGTCTATACGGATCATCGTAGTCTAAGTATGTCTTCACTTCAGAGAGATTTGAATTTGAGACAGAGGAATGGATGTAACTACTGAAGGACTACGGCCTCACTATGTTTTGTATCATCCGTGGAATGCGAATGGTTGTGGCAGATGTCCGTGCTTAAAATGGGAGCATGGAAGTCTATCTCATTTGTCAAGCCTCTAGACGCCCCATTGTGGCTAGAGAGTTCAAGATTCTGGCTAACGACTTGATGAGGTTGGAAATAAATTATAAATGGGGATTGTTGGCTAGTGTGGAGTCAAGTCTTCTTTCTTGACAGATTAAGGGAAAACCAGTTTGATATGAGAAACTAAGGCGAATCCGAGATAACGTGTTGGAGGAGAAGGCTAAATAAGCAACAATGGCGACGAGGAAGGTGTGTTTGAGGATTAGGGAAGGGTTATGTTGTACCCCGCATGAGATTTGATCAACACTATTCGGCCAAGCTCATTAGTTCAATTTATTCTACATCCGTGTGAAACCAAGCTTATCGCACCTAAAACACACTTATTGGTGGTGGTGGGGGTTAGAATGAAGCCTCCATTATGGGGTGGGGTTGTGACTTTTATTGTCCAAGTGTCCCAAACGGTCAACAAGTGAATATGAACACCAAAGGCCCGATGAACACTGTTCAAAGAAATGCCCATTCCGGATGGAAAGTGGTAGAGAATTGCAATGGACTTTTGTGGTTGGTCTTCCAAAGAGCATGGGCAGTTCGACTCCATTTGGGGTATTGTGGACAATAAAACTTAAGGGTGGGCGGTCTCATTTTATCCGGGTGGGGGGGGTTGGTTAAGGTTGACTTGGGGTAGGGAATGCAGAGAAGTGATGGCAAAAAGTCTACATCTCAGAAATCGTTCGGATTTCATGGGTTTTCCACTATCCATTATATCAGATAGAGGGTACTCATTGTTCTAAGTTGTGGAACATTTGTCATGCAGAATTTTGTCTAGTGTGGACCTAGTACCGGGGCGTTCCATCCTCAGACCGATTGGTCCAGCTGAGCGAAGATTCAAGTGTTGGAGGAATATGCTTTCGTGCATGTGTGATAGAGGTTTGGTGCCTTGGGATAGCTGCTTACCTTTGGCAGAGTTTTTCGTACAATAATAGCTTCACTACCATGTTATGGAATGGCCTCCATTTGGAAGCCTTGTAATTGGAGGAGGTGTAGATCCCCCTTTGGTTGGTTTTGATGCATTTCGAGGTTAGACCTTGGAAACATTACCTCTCTCCTTGAGGTCTTTCTCGAAAATTTGCATGCTTCGAATAGACAGCTTCCGCTGCGCAAAGTAGACAAAAGGATAGGCATACCGAAAGGTTAGAGACTTGGAGTTCATGAGGTGAACAGTCTTTTTGCAAGGTTTCACCCATGAAAGGGTGATGCGGTTTGGCAGAAAGAGTAAGTTAGGGTCAAGGTTATATTGGACCATTTGATGTACTAAAGGATATGGTGAGGTGGCTTTATGAATTAGCCTTGCCCCCAGGGCTTCTGCTAGTGCATCCGGTATTTCATGTGTCCAATGTTGAAATACTCAATAGGTGTGGGGAGGGTGGAACCACAATTATCCAGTTGGGACTCATTTTGTTTGATGAGAATTGTCTTATGAGGAGGAACCTGTGTGCTACATTTTAGATAAGATTTTCGCAAGTTGAGGCCAAGAGAGATTGCATCCATAAGGTGCAATGTGAAAATCACCGGTTTAGAAGCCACTTGGGGAAGGAGGCAGATATGGGCAAGATACCCACATCTTTACTGATTCAGGTATCCTTTCGCACTTGTTTCCTTTTGGATCGTTCGGGGACTAACGATGGTAAATTGGGTAATCTATTGTAACGACCTTGTCTAAGTCGTTTTGAGGCAACGGATTTTTATTCTGGAAAAACTGCAGAGGCGAAGAGTCCCACGACGGGACCGGTCACGGCACGACGACCGGCGTGGAGGTGTCGTTTTCAAAACACTTATAAAATCCTGAAATTGGGTACGAAATCGACTCTCTGAACGTCGTGACGGAGGTTTGGCAAGGACGGACCGTCGCAGGCGCCGACGCCCGTCACACATCCACTCAAAATGAGTTTCTTTGTCATACGACGACACAGGACGAGNAAGATGATCTCAATAAACCTGGACTGGGTTTACTTTAATATAGCCCAGGCAACTTAGAAACGGTTGCTTGTAAACAAATAAACAATTAGAAGAATTGAATAGAAACATTATGGAAAGTTCCACCTACATTTGTCCTCCCTTTGCTTTTTTTCTCAAATTTCCTTCCCTCCATCAACAAAAAGTTGTACCATAAAAACAATATATACTACCCCTCTATCAATTTGATTTGTTTGGCTAAACACGAAAATGAGTTAATAGAGTCTTATCTCGCTAGGCGACAAGCTGATCAAGTTGCATCTGCTCAAGCCAAGCACCTAAAACGGAATTATCAACGGAATCAATTTGGGAACTGGTTTTCAAACTCTCACCGGATGGTGCAGCAACTGAATTAGGAGCGGCCTGCTTCTCTTTTATCTCGGTAGGAGATTCCTTCACAAGAGATTGCACCCATGATAGGTCAGGCTCTTCTCCAGTGTTGAGCTGCTCAATAGAAGATGATCTGGGCAGCTGTCGAAGTCCACTTCCATTCACAGACCAGTCAACCTTCTCATTGGGAGACCCCCAATTCGACCAAGAGTTGCCTACAGGGGATCCAACAATGGGAGCATTATTGGATCCAAGATCGCGGGAGCTGAGGCTTCGCAGCTGTTGCTGCTGCTTCTCACGCTGAGCAAATGCTGAAAGGCGAGCACTCATAGGAGAAATGGGCTCCATGCTTCTCGGGGACATCCTTCCAGGTGAGGAAACACCAAAAGAAGCCTGCAAAAGAGGGTGCTCAATGTTTTTCGGGGAAAAAACGTTAGTATTAATTGGTGAAAGCATGTTCTGTTGGTGTTGGAACTGATTAAAGTAAGCCGACTTATGTGATGGCGAAAAAACACCACAAGCCGCTGCCTGATCAGAATATCGTGGAGAAGAGTTCATCTCAGCAGAAAAAAGCTCTTCAAGATTTGAAGGGGTTAGTGTCTTGGACCGACCAGATCGGTTCAAAGTAGCAGAATTAGGACGTGACTGTGAATAGCAAGCCATGTCATTGAGAACTAGTTGCTGGGCATCAAAATCCTGCAACATGTTAAAATCCTCAGGCGGAATGTCTCGTGCACTAAGGGAAGACCTCAGACGGCTAGACTGCAGATTGCTTCCAGGTAGATGAAGAGTTGGGACATTTGGTTGAGGCCATGGTGCAGATGGATGAGACATTCCATTGGCAGTGGGGGACATGGGTTGATTAAATGCAGAAGGAGACATCACAGAGTGTGCTGATGGTGAACCAGGAAAAAGGTTCAGCGCTGCAGCCATGTCCATCACACTAGCTGCAGAAGCAGCTGACCGAGGAGATGGGACTGCAGATCCAGTAGAGACATACAAGGGCCTAAGCTCCTCCGTAGTATGGGCAAAAAAGCAGATTCGTCTAGCACAGCTTGTACCATCCTTGCACAGGCGGGTACGATACTGAGCAGGGTGTAGCCAGCACTCAAACACCCCATGAGCATATTCGCACATATCACCGCGTCGGCATGCCCCCTTGCGAAATTCAGGACAAGGCACACAGCTATAGTGGTACTTCCTTGGATCTCTTCTACGAGCGTTCTCTCCAGGGTGGACAAATGGGCACTCTGTCCAGTCATGTGAATAGGCCCTAGAACATGGCCGAACCTTAAAAGAGAACATGCGGAATTCATCCGTTGAATAAATACTATTCTGGATGTCAGGGAGAGACGGATCTATCGGATACTCTTTTTTCTCTCGTGCAGAACTAGCAGGGAGGTCACTGAACTTCGATGCCATAGGGGAAGACGAGGACTCCAATGATGAACAAGGAGATCCATTTTCTGGCGATGAGGAGAGAACGGGAGAGGATGCATCTGAAGTAGCCACAGATACAGTCAATTTGCAGTCACCAACTGAGCCATCAGATGAATTGTTCAGAAGCAGTTTTTCAATAGAAGCTCTAGTACCAGGAAGCTTTGGTGGAACAACAATCACATCAGCTGGCCGCTGGCCATTAGCATCCTCAACATTAGGATCACCACCAGCTGACAGTAGCAACTTAACTGCATCAATAACATTGCCAGAACCACTAGAGGCTGCACAGTGAAGAGCAGTCCACTTGTTTGGACCACAAGCACGGTTAACGTCAACCACAGGATTAGAGATAATCAACTTCAAAACATCTAAACTTCCATAAGTGGCAGCTACCATTAAAGGAGTCCTCTCCTCATTAACAATCTGCTTTGCACCTTTCTTGCGAACCAACCATAGCCCCACCTCATCAATAGCAGAAGCATCGAGCTCAACAGATCTTTTAAAACCTTCGAGATCGTTGTTTGCAGCAAGTTCAAGCAAACTAGAAAAAGAATCTTCAGTCTCAACAGTGAGTTTAGTAATACCCTTCATACTAGATGTAGAATCAGAAACAGATTGGTTGGGTCTATCTGGGCCAGTGCACATGCTTCAGTCAACTGCAAGTCAAAATCAAGAAATTAAAAGAAGAATACAGCACCATATCTAGTAAAAATTTCCAAGCACCATCTTTCTAATTAAATGTTTGTCAAATACAGATCAATAAAATTGAATGAAATAGAATAGAACAAATCTAATTCAACAATACACCAGACTGACAATATCAAAAACTCAGAATCTTCCCAAAACCGAATAGAAAATTTATTAAACTGCCCATAAATAAAAGGGTCAGGAATCAGTAGGAGAGCTGAGGGGGGAGAAAATACATCTCTAAAATCAAGAAAATATTCATATTAGGTACAACTTAACTCACCTAACCTTCCCAATAACTAATGAAAATACACAAACCTCGTAAACAGATAGACACTACATGATAGAAAGGTAGATTGAAGAAATTTATTTTGTACAGACATATATAGAGGTAATTTTCTTGTAAGAATTCCATGTCACATTAAATTTCGTACTTTTACTAATAAATTTAATAACTCCATACAATAAAAAGTCTATTAATTTTGAACACATTAGTTATTATTTTTTATAAAATATCAACTAACAGGGATTAACTTTCATTCTAATCTTTTCTGGTAATATCTCCATCTTTTTCACTTGAATAGGCACATAAGTTGTAAAACATTAAAAACTGAGAATTCAACCATGAAAATTAAAAAAAAAATCGAACTGTGTTCTCTTTTGTCATGAAGTAGCAAAGTTTATTCTGCAAATATCTCATTGCCTTATCAGATTGATAATGATTAATGTAAGCTAAGGAAGAATGATCATGTCAACTCTGTTCAACCTGAAATTAAAATTATTTATATACAAAATATATCATCTGATCTATTGTTTTTCATTGACTCAGTTCATCAGCAGCACAAAAATTAACCTTCACACACCAAATATTAGTTATAGAGACAAAAAGAAAATGATAGCTATATCAAAGAGAATCGCATCTCATACCCAAATATATTCATAAGCAGAGTCATCCCTTAAAAAAATCGCATCTTTACAGAACAAATCGCCACAAATCATATATGGAAACATATAGATCAACATATCAGCCAATTTCAACAAGAAAACTTAAGCTATAAAACTCAATCTACTAATATAAATTCACTTGTATAGATAGTCAACCACAGTCGGCAAAACATAACAATGAGTTAAAATAAAATTAAACTACTATTCACAAATTCGATCTCGATCATTCTTACCAGAAATCAAGCAAAAATCCAACAGCTATAGTTGCTTAACCAGATCCACAACAACAAAGCCTCGAAACAGATTTCTTCTTCAACACTCCTTCGAAGTTGAGAACACACCAGCAGCAGCAGCAGACGCATAAGAGAAATCGCAGAATCTACTTACACTAATCGCTTCAATAACCATAATCATCTTCATTGAAACTTCAAAATCAGTATTTTTTTTCAATCTATACATATATGTAGAAGTGAATCTCTATATATATAAAGACACCATTGGAAAATTGTAGAGAGAGAAAGGAGAGTGAGAAAGATGAAGATGTGTTGAGAAGAAGGGGGAGAGAGGGGGAAATAGAAATTAAAAATGCAAATGCAAATGTAAATGAAATTGAAATTAAAATGAAATGATTTTGAAATCAACGCTAAATTGAAGTTATATTTGAAAGTGAAGGTGTGGGGACGGGTTTGGCCGGTTGAATGTTACCGGTTGGGTGGGTAATAGTTGAGGTGTCGCGGATTTCAAAACGTACATTATGTCGCATTAAAATAAGCAATTTGGAGTCCGCCTATGATAAAAGGAGAGAGAAGGAGCGGACGTGAGAGCCAATGGTTAATTTTTCGGGTCAAATCACAAGAAAAGATAAAAAGAAGAATTTGTAATATTATAGCATATAAAATTTATTTTAAACTCTAAAGAATTTAATTATTTTGTACGTTAAAAAGTTTAAAATATTAACTATAATATCGAATAGACGCTACTTGGTATGTCTCATTTTATATGTCATTCGTTTTTTATAAATAGTTAATTCATAATATTTGTTATTTTTTTAAAATTAATGCATTATTTAGTTATTTCTTAATACAAATATAAAGTAATAAAATAACATATAAAATAGAATATAATATCAGGGGGCACGCGGCAGAAAGAGAAAACTTGTGTTTCTTTTAAGCTAAATGCCCTTATATTTCTCCTAATTTAAATTTATCACCCTGGCACATGACGAAATAGACAACTTTAAGTTAGCGTTTTGCAATAGATTTCTACATATTTTTGGTAAATATTATTTGAGTGAAATTTCATCATGTATTTGGCTACAACATTTGAGAAATATATTTTATCTTTTTAAAAAAATATGATTTATATCCATAAATTTTAAAAACTATCAAACTAACTATGAGTTTGTATTACAAGTAAATTTGTGTTTGTTGCAACAATAATAAATAGTGTCCATAACAGTAGAGCAATGTGGTAGTTTGGATTGAGTGGCAACAAGTATCATTCCATAAATCGTGAACCAATTACTATAAAAAAAAATTATGTAATACAACATCAACTTTAATGTTTGGGTAAATTTTAATTTTCAAAAGAATCCCAAATAATGAGATTTGGCTCAAATACTAAGGACCCGTTTGGCCATAGATTTCCCAAATAATATTTGGGGGGAAATTTGGCAAACAATGTTTGTCCATACAATTTGTCATTATTTGGCAAATATTTCAAATTTGCAAGTACTAGTTTTTTCTAGTATTTGGGTCAAATCTCTTGGGATCTTTGAAAATTAAATTTTATCCCAAACTTTTATCTTTTATAAAAACACTCTCTATGGTAGTTGTTTGTTTTGTATTATATAATTTTTTTTACGTGAACACCAAAATAGTGATGAAATATTTAGTGAATACTAAATAATGATATGATTGTTGATGAAAATGATGAAAAATTAACTCAAGATAATAAAATCATGTGCTTCATCTACTTCACGATGTATGAAATGATATTTGTTGCACTCGCTCCAAATTACCACATTGCTCTAGTGTGATGAAAACTATTTGTTATTGTTGTAATGAACACTCAATTGACTTGTAATACAAATTTATAGTTAGTTTTAATAGTTTTTAAAATTTATGGGTATAAATCATATTTTTTCTAAAAAAGTGAAATATATTTTCCAAATTCTATGGCCGAACACATTGTGAAATTTTACTCAAATTTTCACTCAAATAATATTTGCCAAGAATATTTGAAAATTTATGGTCAAACTCTAGCTAAAAGAAATTAGTATTTGAGAATATAGGATATTTATCAAAAATATTTACCAAATAATGACAATTTGTATGGACAAACATTATTTGCAAATAATTTTTCCCAGATATTATTTAAAAAAATCTATGGCCAAACAGATTGTTTGGTTTACATTATTCTAAAGTTTTAAGTTTTGAAATTATAATTTTGAATTATATTTGATGTTATATTTATGTGAGAATCAATTTATATTGTTAATTAAGTATAATGTAAATTACTTCTTGGAATTTAACTTTAAGATATTTCATATTATCTCGTGTACCTAACATTAGTACTAGATCCAGTACATAATTGACATTTGTAATTTTGCAGTACATGATTTTTTACACACATATATATATACTAACAAAGAAATTTATAACATTCCTTTAATCGGATTGATTAATTATTTATTTGAAATAGCGACATTCCCAATTATTACTTTCAAAGAAAATAATTAATATATTCTTAAACTATTTGAAATAAAAAAGAAATACTTTTCATTTATATTTTTATTTTAAAATATACATCCACACTAATACTCATAGTATCGACACGATTAATAAATCAATTAACTAACATTTTTTAAGATATACTTAACACCATAAACTCTCATGTTCTTCTAATTGAAAATTGACATGTCATATTAATTTTTACTTTTTAATAATTAATCTGTTTAACTCTATTTTTAAAAACTCCATCAAGTAAAAGTCCCTATTATTTTTTTTATATGTTAAATTATTATTATTACTATTATTATTACTACTACTACTAATTATTATTAATAAATAACAATTTTTAGGAGGAATGATAGTCATTCCCAAATTTGTAAAAGCAAAAAAATCAAAAGGAAATTTACATAAATATACTATTAATAAAAAATATTTATCATTTATAACAATAATATTTTTTTTCATTTAATCACTTTTAATTCATTTATAATACAAATTTAATACATATTACAAAGAATAATTTATCATTTACATATAATACAAGTTTTAATGATAGTTAATACATTTATCAACACATTTTAATACACTTATAATACAATGTGTCAAATTTTTTACCAAACAAACATAATACATTTTAAAAAAATAATTATAATTCATATAAATTGCATATATAATTCAATTTTAATACATATTACAAATTTAACATAATACTGCTATAAATAGTAATAAATAAAAAGTATAGCTAAAATCTGTAATTATTTATTAAAATGTATCTAATTTTCCAAAATTGAAACTATAATCAATACACTAATTGACCCATTATTCGTTCTTCTTTTTTTTTTTTTTGGAAATACAAAAAAAAAATAAAAAATCAACATGCTTCTCCTATTTGTTTTATCATGAGAGTCTACTCACCCTAATCCATTCTTCATGTCTAAACTTTACTTTAAAATATATTTTAATAGTCTAAGTTATTAAAATATCACTTGAAATCTTAGACCTTTTCGTAGCCAAATTAAAGACCAAGTTCTTTATGTAGCTATGTCAAAATTTGGAATGGTCTCTTTCAAAATATACATAATAAGGTGTCGTTTAAAATCAAATACCACCTGAAATAATGTTAATTATTATTCTAGGTATGCTAATCCAAATATACAAACAATTGAAAATAAAGGATATTTTGGATTATCTACTCATGAAAAATATAATTCTAAGATTTATAATGTTTGGATTAGAATTTAAGAGTTAGATATAAGTACGTTATTATGTGTAATTAGTAAACGCAGAGAACAAAATAAGGTTCTAAAAATGTCATTCCAATAATTTTTTTATTTTTATTCGTATAATTATCTAGAACTTAATATCCACTGATTTGTAGGGGTGTACATCGGTCGGTTCGGTTCGGTTTTACATATAATCGGTTCGGTTTATCGGTTTTTGATTTTAAAATATGCTAACCCAATAACAAACCAATAAGAAATTTTTTATCGGTTTTTGATGTTATCGGTTCGGTTTCGGTTAACCCAATAAGAAAATGTCGATCAAATAATATATAATAGTGCGTATGTTATAATTACATGTTACCAACTTGCCGCCAAAACATAATAGAAAACTTTGAATGTTGATCAAATTACTAATATTCACAAACTTGCAAAAGCTATCGCCTACAATTACGAACTAGAATTAAAACTAAAATAAAATATTTCAATGAGACAATCTTGAACAATTGCTTGATCCACCAGATAATTAACAAAGTTCTCACCAATTTCCTAACAAAAAAATCACATAGCCTGAAAAGCTAATATTGAATCTATTTATGTATTAAATTATGTATATTTAATATTGAGGAAGGGTAAAGTAGTAAATAACTATAGTCTTATTGGGTTATCGGTTTACCCAATAACCCAATAGGAAAAACCGAAACCGACTCAATAACCCAATAATTATTTTTTTTAAACCCATTAAAAACTCAATAACCCAATAACAATAACCCAATAACATTTTATCGGTTCGATTTTTGCACACCCCTACTGATTTGTATCATGTAGGAGCCTATAGAGTAGTAGATGATCTTTTTTTTTTTTAGGAGGAATAGATGATCTATACGAAAGATTTTTTTCATTTATTTTCAAGATTAATAGTGAAGGTAATTCACCTATCCGACCATAATAATTAATGGTCATGACCAGTGATATATATTCATGTTTATTTTCTACAATATCTTCAGTCAACTGTAAAAACTAGTTAGGTGGGTTTGATGAATTATTTATTGTGCTATTATATTTAAATATATATGCATCGTTATTTTTTTGAGTGATAAAAAGATATCATACCATGTTAATTGTAGCTTTGATCATTTCAGATATTCTTTCCTCTAGATATTAATGAATTTGACGGAAAGAATAAAGTGTAATAAGCATGTCACAAGTAATATTTCACAATTTAATGAATCTTCCACTTATTTGATTGGCTAATTAAAGTATTATTATGGTTAAACTCTTCGAACTTCAATAAATTTAATCTACACACTATCATTTATCAAACTCTATTAATTAGGAAATGTAATTTTTGTTTGATGATAAAGCTTGATCGTATCTTTTTTTTGAGATTATAGATATAAAATATTTTACTATAAATTTAACTTATATTCAACGATTTTATAAGTACTTTTTATAAGTTAGGAATAGAAACTAAGTTTTGAGGAATTAGTTTACCAAATAATTGATAAAAATGAATGTTGAATTTCAATGATTGAATTTTGAAAGGACTTCATACATCTATATGATCATTTGTTATTTAATTAAGAATTATTATATTGTATTGATAGAAATTATTCAAGGACCTTGTCTAATGTCTACCATTTTATATACTTTTATAAATGTCCTTGTCTGTTTGTTTTTTTTTTTTTTCAATTCAAGGAATGAGTACTTTAGTTGTTATTACAATATTAAGCCAAAATGTCAAATGATGATTTAGTCATTGGTTATTCAACAGCTAATGTTTAAATTATCCTTAATCATAGACATCCAATCAATCAATTAGCGCTTATAGGGAACACTTGTATTAATATATATAACTAATATAAAATTAAAAAGGCATTTTAAGTCTCTTCGATATTACAATTAGGAACATATCTTATATTTTATATGGTTAATTTATCTACGTTAATAGTGCTTATAAATAAATATGTTTTTTTCTTTTTGAAATTTAAATTGAGAGTGTTTAATAAAAACACGTAATTGGTTATTATGCTTGAAATACTCAATTAAAATGATCATTATTAAATATTTAAAATTTATTTTGTTAACAAATTTTAAGAATTGTTTATGTATTAGGAGAAAAGAATATAATATGAATTTTTTAGGTACTGATTACTATTGCAATTTGTCTTGTTGAACGTTTTACTCGTGTTTGGGTAGCTAAAAAACACCATTTTCTTTACTATCTGATAGTGATTGTGTCTGGTCCAACAAGTATAGAAACGGAAAAGGGCTTAAAATATATTTAAAGTATTGGAAATAATATAAAATTATTTTTTATTTATCTTTATTGGCTCTAAAATCTCTTTTTATCTATCTATTGGCTTCAAATATATTTTTGTCATCCACTTTTGAATTTAAAATTGATCACTTATGTAACGGTTTCATATTTAAATTATTTAAATATTTTTTTTAAATACTTAATATTCAACTATTGGATATAATTTAATTTATTAACATAATTTATAAACCAACATACTACGCATCCATTACTGATTAAACCCCACCCAATTAATAAACCAATTATAATATCAAAATCACCTTGAACACTATTAAAATACGATGAAATTACATATTTTTGAAAATGACATTCAAAATTATTCGTTTAAGTTTATCGATAATTTTTAATTAGACACTTGAATTATAATATGTTTTGATTGAGGACTTGAATGTATGATAATCTATTTCTATAGACATTTTCACCTCAAATTTTTAGAAACACCCATTGGCAGTAGCTTTTTGTGTTGTTGCATTAGAATCCGCCGAGTTTATTGATTGGGTGTGGTTTAATTAGTAATGGGTAGTAGTAGATTGATTTATAAAGTATATTAATAAGTTAAATTATGACAAATAGTTGAGAGTCATGTATTAAAAAAATATTTATATAGTTTAAATTTAAAATCGTTAAATAAGTGGTCAATTTTAAACTCAAAGGTGAATGACAAGAGTATTTTGGAGCCAATATATTGATGAAAAATGCATTTTGAAGCCAATAAAATAGATGGAGGATAGTTTTTTTTTATCATTTTTTATACTTTAAGGATATTTCATGTCCTTTTTCGATATAGAAATGATATAATTTTATTTTGTTGATTCGAAAGTAATTAGGGCATTATGCAAAAATACGTAACTGCAAATTATATATTGATAAATTAAATGATAAATAAAACTATTCTCATATGATAAAACTAATTTTGAGAAAACATAAACATGTTTAGGAGAATATCTCCCCATAAATCTCTCTAAATAACTATATTTTGTGATTTTTTTTTGTTACGAGGATCTTCTATTTATAGATTCCAAACTTGTTCTTGAATAACCAAATATAAAAGAAAAAATTATTTTTTTCATGAAAAGTAAAAATATTTATGGTAATATTTTATCTTTTTTTCTAGAAAAAAATAAAACCCTAACATATTGTTCTTCCCGTTTTAATTAAATTAAATCATTTTTTCTGTTCATTTTTAAAAAGAATGTTTTTTTTTGCGTTTAGTAATTTTTAAAATTATAGTGAATTTAAGATCACAAGATTTAAGAGATTACATATATTTTTTCTTTTAAAATTACAAAATTTATAAGTCTTTTTTTATTTTTAAACTCGATACTGAATCAAATTAAAACATTTAAATCCGATCAGAGGGAGTAATTTATCTTATTTTATGAATACAACTATAAGTTAAAGTCAGAATTGAAGGAGAATTTAAAATTTAAGTGTTTTATCTTTTAACATTCTTATCGTTGATACATTTACAAAATTATCAATTCAATCTTATCATAATTATTTATTAATATTTTAAATATATTTTTCACTAAAATCCATGCTCGCATTAGCACGGCCAATAAAAGGCAAATTGGAAAAGAAAAAAAAGTGGATTATTGAATATATATATATTATAAAATAGAATTAACAAGAATAATTCAAGAATAAAAAAAATAGCGCAATTGTCAAAATAATTTGAGATCGTTTGGTCGTGGAATAGAACGGTTTGAGATCTTCCATGGAAATATTACGTCTCATTTTTATACGAAATAAAATTATTTTGAGAGTAAAATATTTTATAGTAATTATTATTCTTAATTCACTTTATTTTTTTAAAATAATAATAAAATCTATATACATTCGATTCTCTTCGTATTATTGTATTATTCTTTTAACCCACTAACTAAACATTAATCTATCAATATTAGAAAAAAAAGTAGTTAACATAGGAGAGGACAAATATTATTTTATGGACGGTGATGAATTATGAAAAGATAAGAGCATTATTCCTGCTTTTTAAGCCGGCCAATATTGACGTGATGCTGTGGAACTTTATATTATACGAAAGGAAATTAATATTTATTAATTAAAAAAAAGTGACGTGTACTTGGTGATATTCATGGCATAATAAAAATGAAATAATCACTAATTAATATATGGTTGAGATGATTGAAGTTTCGTTTTGAAATCAAATTCTGAGAAAAAAGAACTAGTATAAAATATGTTGGTTAAATAAAAAAAAATCATAGCAAATTTAATCACGTTTTTTATCCATATTATAATTGAGAAACTTTTTTGGTTATTAACTAAAAAAAATAACAAATGATGTAACATGTTGGATTATATATTATTCATATTATAAGAGCGAACGAGAATTATATTTTATAGTATCTTTATTCTTTACGATGTTCATTCTTATATGAATATAACAACTGAAATTAGAGCTATCAAAAAAGGTCGGTTTAATTCTACCCGACTCAAACTTCGTGGGCCAATGAATTAGAAGGGCTAGGACAGGTCGATCCTTCATTTGGTAGGGCCTGAAAATGCTCAACCCTGCCCAACCCTAGAAGGGACGAGGGTTAGGGTGGCTAGCTTTTCTTTTTCATTTTTCTTTTTAAACTTATCATTCTATAACATCAAAAAATGAGGAGATTTTCAAATAAAATATGGCAAACAATGATGTTGTTTCAATAACACTAATAAAAAAGCTAGTGTAATTAGTTTATTTTTCGCATACCAGATACGCGAGCGAGATAAGAGAGTGACAAACAAGACGGGAGAGAGATGATAGCGCGAAATTTGAACATATATTCTAGATATATGAGAATCTACTTTGATATAGTGTATCTAGAATAAATTAACTTAATTCTAAGTCCATATTTTTTGAGATACATGTATCTAGACGTACCAAAATTTGATAAGATTCATAATATTACAACATAGCGTGTATTTAAATAATTAGATTACATACTAGTGAGATTATTATATGTTACCATTGAATACAAAGTTTTGACCAATGACCCGACCGACCCGACCTAGATCAAGCCTCAAGATCTTATTTTGACAACTCTAACTGGAATATATATAGTTTTCATTTTAAATTAAAAATGAGACAACTATCACTATGATAAAATCAACTTTTAGCGGCATTAAATATTGATATTAATAAAGAGTGTTAAAGTCTTTATCGACATTAGTTAAGTGTCATTAGAATCAATATCGTTAAATGCTTTAAGGACATATACAAAAGTATTAATTACCACTAAAAATATATATTTAGTGACAATTATGAATTAATTATCGTTAATAATATTTTTATTTTATTTTATTTCTTTAAATTGAACCAAAATAGAAAAAAGAAATGATCGGCCCTTGAATTCCAAAAAGTGCTTCAAAGAATATGATACCAAATGGTTTGTTTGCAGCAAAAGGAGTTTTAAAAAATAAAGGGATAATGCCCAAGTACCCCCTCAATCTATGCCCGAAATTTTAGAGGCACACTTATACTATACTAAGGTCCTATTACCCTCAGAACTTATTTTATTAATAATTTATTACCCTTTTTGACCTACGTGGCACTATCTTGTGGGCCCAATGATGATTGACTTTTTTTTCAAACTAGTGCCACGTAGGCTAAAAAAGGGTTGAAAATTACTTATAAAATAAGTTCAGGGGGATAATAGGACCTTAGTATAGTATAAGTGTGTCTCTGGGATTTCGGGCATAGGTTGAGGGGGTACTTGTGCGTTATCCCAAAAATAAATAAATAACAATTATGATTGAATAGTAATTACTGTTTCATATTTAATTAGATATTTTAAATTTAAATTATTTTTATTTTTGGTTATAGAATTGTCCTTACTGAGAATAATTTTACCTCCAATATGGTACTTTTTTTTTATAAAAAATAAAAATATAAAAAGTCAATTTAGTCTAACTCCGATACAAATATTGAATACGGAATGAAACTAAAAATAAATAAATTATTTATAGAGATTCTTAATTGTCAACTACACCCACAACTTCTTCTTTTTCTTACAATTTAATGCTCTACCCATACACCATGCAAAACATAATTTTTAAAAATTGTCATGATCCATACCTTGTTGGAGAAAATACTACTTTTTTTTTTTTTGCTTTCTTAATTTTTTTCTAAAACTTTTAAGTATAATCAGAAAACTATACTGCCCAATTTTAAGAAAAACTGATTTGTAATTTTGTAAGGACTCAAGAATGAATTTTCTCATGCTTAAATTTGTAACATAGTCTCTTTTTAATCATGCAAGACTATATATTATAATAATTCAATTAATACAAAAGTCTAATTAAAAGATTTGGTGATTTTGATACTAAGATTGCTTCAAGAAAAATTAACCTCAACCACACAATAAATTCCACACATGAATATAATGTTGTTCTTTGAAAGTGGCACAAAGTGATGCTAAAAAAAGAAGATGAAAGGATTAAAGTCAATCAAAACAGTTTGTCATTTTCAATCTTTTTTTTTTTGGGAAAGAATTTTATGAGAATATTCAAAGAAAATTAAATTAAATGCCAATATCTAATTCTTGGGGACCAAATTAAAAGTTTATGTTTTTGGGTGGAGTATAAATTTTCTCAAGAATTCTCATCATAAATAATAGTTCTACTTTATTTATTTCTTTTTGTTGCGTTTTTGCCTATCTAACTAAAGTGAAGATGGAGTAGACATGCATTTGTACAATATTTTTAGTGGAGGTTGGAAAATAAAGTATTTAATTTTGAAGTTGAAAAAAGGTTTAAAACAATATTTGAGCTAACGAAATTTTTTTTTGTTTCTCTTATGAAAATATGAAAGAAAAAAAATAAGTTATACAAGCAATATTTCTCATCGATATTGTTCTCAATATCATCCACCACATGACCTTAACTTCACCTCTTATCTTCTGACATCACCTTTCATAGTATTTGTCTAGATTATATACACACGCATTTAAAATAACATTTTTGCTTGCTTGTCAAATACAATATAATAAATTTTTAAAAGATCTAACTTATTAATTATCTTAAGAGATATTTTTAAAAAAAAGATAAATTAACGAAAAACATTTCACATCATATCAAACGCACCCATAGGAAACAAATTCGGAAGTGTTTGTGAACTTATTTTTAATAACAAAAGTTCGTAATAATATGTAATTCAATACTTGGAAAATGTTCATCACCGAAATATTTGCAAATATTAAAATAATATACATTGTTAGTGGTAATTGCGACTTTAATGTTTAATTCATTTAACACACGCTTATTACACCATCTATTAAGTATTTACTTTTACTTCGAGTCTCAACTATTAATTTTGGAAAATTTAGCTAACTAGTCAAAAAAATTAATTTATTTAGTGATAATATCCATACTTTAATAATATTAGTAAACATGTCAAAAATGTCATAATTTTAAAAATAAATAATTGTTCTGATATTATTAATATTTTCTCTCTCATTATTTACACCTTTTTTTTCTCTCTCATATATTACACATTTTCCTATATTTATGTAATTGGATAGATATTAATGTCATTTTAATTTTCCTCTCTCTTTTCTTAAGCTTATTAATTTCTCTCTCTTATTTTCTTCCTAATCAAATCCCCAGATTTTTCTCTCTTTTCTTATTCTTCTTTTCAATTTCTCTATCTAATATTCTTCCAAATCAATTCCACAGATTTTCGATTCAATATATTAATATTTTCTATTATTCTCATTTAATTTCGTTGCAAAATTTGATTTGAAGATTAACATTGATTTGGGTATTATTATTTTTTTCAGATTCCTTATTTATTTACTTACTGATTTTAGTATTTTTTTAATTTTTTTTTATTTTGTTGTTGTTCTTAAAACATTTTTTAGGATTTGAGACTACATAATTCTCTATTCAATGGACGTTTTCAAGAGAGTTACTAGAGGTATTGGACAAAATTATCAAAGTTCTTCCGATTTTTCATCATTTATTTTTTTTCACTCAAGAATTAAACAACAATATAGGTTCCGCTTCTAAATCTAAGGAGGATATACGACGGGGAAAAATGTCTGAATCTGTCGATGTGCAAAATCCCACACAAATTAATAACCATGAAGTTGAAGAAGACCAATTTGTTGGAGAAGAGTTTTTTTTTTTTTTGCATGTTCTGTGTCTTGCATGTTTAATTTAATTTGTTTAGTAATTTTTAAGATTCAAAAAAATTCATGTTACAATGCGTTTGAAAGTATATATGAAATTTTTATTATGTTATAGTTAGTATTTATTTTTGTATTTTATATATTTATTGTATTTTGTGTTCTATTTTTTTTGTGTGTGATAGTTATGTCAATGTAACACATTATATGAGTTTGATTGTGTATATTTTATAGTTTTGATGTTTTCTGTACTCATAAATTTGGAAGTGTATATTGAATTTTGTTGTTGTTTTAGTCAGTATGTATTTTTGTATTTCATTGTTTTTTTGTATTTTGTATCTATAGATTTGAAATCGTATTTCATTTATTTAATTTATTTTGTATTCTATTTTTTTTGTGATAATTATGTCAATGTACCACAGTTAGTATTTATTTTTGTATTTCATAGTTTTATTGTTTTTTGTATTCATAAATTTGGAAGTATATATTGAATTTTAATAATGTTTTAGTCAGTATATATTTTTACAATTAACAGTTGTATTCATTCAAAATTATGTTGCATTGTTCTGAATTGACATTTTTTTTAATTTGTATTTATTCTAAAGGTATGTCAACTAGTTATGTATTTTATTTAAGAATGAGTACACCAAATATTCAATTATTTCTTTTCAATTTTATATTTCATTCACTTTTTCATCATACTAATTTTTTGTATTTTATATTTATTATAAGAAATTCAAAATAAAAACTAGAATAGATAGAAATACAAATAAAATACATCTTGAAATGAATACATACAAGAATTTCGAAGAATAAAATAACTATATAGGGAAAAAAATATATAAAAATACAAATACATTTCTTAAATGACTATATAAATAAATTTGGCATATTTATTGGAATGAATATAAATTATAAAAAACTATAATAAATATAAATAGAATATATTGTGGAATGAATATAATTTTAAAAAGGTAAAAACTTTGGAGAGAAAAAAAAATTAAATTTTATTTGAAAATGTAACTGATGAGAAAATTAAGGATGCTTACCTTTTTTTGAAATATTCTCTCCCTTAATTTTCTCCCTTTTGTTATTAAATAATTATATTCTTTAAATAAAAACAAATAATAAAAACATTAATAAGATACATAACAAACTTAAAATATGACATTTTTACTAAATATTGAAAGTGTTGCTAATGAGCCATTTTAAATGCTAAAATATTGACATTTTGAAAAATTTCCCATTTAGATTCACACCAAAAAGTGTGAATAAGGTCTTAGTCTGTATGGGCATTCTGGGCAGGCCGCAATAAGTCGCTAGTCGAAGGTTTAGACCAATCGCAATTCATCACCATCTTGCCCGCCTCCAATTGATGACTGACTATTATATAAGTGTTGACCTAAGCCCCTGCGCAGGGGCTCGGCTCCCGAACCGTACATTTAACACACGCTTATTACACCATTTATTAAGTATTTACTTCTACTTCGAGTCTCAACTATTAATCTAGATTCACACTAAAAAAATCACATATTAAATTGTTCTTTGATACGTCATCTTAGACAAGATATATATATATATATATATATATATATATATATTATATTATATAATATATATATATATATATATATATATATATATATATCTATATATATATATATATAGACATTGAAGATGTTCGAAAACCTTGAGACATCATAATATATACTTTAGCATGGTATTTCCCAAAGGGTTAACTAAATGGATTGAAATTTGATGTTACGCTCTATATATAGAATTGATTGTCTACCAAATATTCAATTATTGGAGCAATCAATTTGTCTCAACATCATGCTTGGTTTTCTGTACTTTTTATACCAAATGAACAAAATCAAGGCAAAAGTAGCACTGCGAGTTAATTAGGAAATGTTTATTTGATGTGTGGACTTATCATTAGCTTCGTTATTTCATATTATAAAATTAAACAAAAAAATAGAAGTGTATATTAATAAGTATATATATGTATATCAATTGATATTGCCATGTAGCAACAACCCAAGTACACAGCCCATGGGCCTGCAGATCGGATGCGAGCTTGCTGGGCTTGGCATATGAAAAGGAAAAAAAAGAAGGAAAAATTGTATATAATAGCAAACTAATAACCTAAAATAAATGGAGTAGCTAGGGTTTGATTTAATTGTGATCCATAGCAAACGTTAGCCAAAATTTTTCAGGCGTCTCTCTCCCAAAAATCTCGCTCGCCACTCTCTGCTCGCCTCTCTCGCTTTATACATAGAAGTGTATAATTCTGTTTCTCTTTTGTACAAAGCAAGAGAAAATTGTATACACACATGCAAAAACATATATCTTCGTGTTATACACTTAATTATACAATTTACAAACATTTTACTTCAATTCAATTGTAGACAAATGCAAATTTTATACAAATATTGCAGAGAAAAAGGCCAACGAATTATACAATTGCAATGAAATACAATTTTCTCTAGCTTTATACAACAAAAGTGTATATATTTTGTTTCTGTTTTTGTATAAAGCAAGAGAAAAACATATATCTTATTGCTATACACTTATAATTATGTAATATACATACAATTGTGCATTATACAATTGCAGTGAAATAGGATAGCGAATTATACAATTGCAGCGAAATAGGCCAGCGAATTATACAATTGTATATGTATAACGAATTATACAGTTTTATGTTTGCTATGGAGCGCAATTATGCAAACTTTGTTATAGCATACAAATATGAATTTTTTGTTTGCTATATGTGAAAGTTGTCCAAAGGGAAAATTACGCGAAATGGCAAACATTAATATGTTATTATTCAGCGCGGATATAGTTTAATTTAATTACTTTGAATGAATATAATTTTAGAAATTTTGTCATTAAATAAGGGACCACCTATTAGTATACCTAATCAAATCACCCTTTTCTTCCATTTGTATGAAAGTTTATATATATTTGTGGCTTATGTTTATGTTTTTAATTTTTTTTTCAAAACGTGACGTTTCATTGCAAATGTCAAACATGGCCTATTACGTCCCAATACAGATCATCCCTATGGTTAATTCAAATCCGAAAACAATTATCAACGAATCTCAAGTGAAATTATCGGATCATATAGAGCCAAGTCTAAATCCTATGAGAAGCATTGTAATACATCAATCAACAGTTGTCGATGATCATCCATCAATACTGGCCCATAAGAATAGACGTTCATGTTGATTCAATATTTTATTATACATGACATCGTTTGGATCTGATTGTGCTAATTAACAATTTTTCATTTTTAATGTATTTGTATGATAAATATCATTAATATCAATATTTTATACTTTTCAAGTAGTTCGTCAAAGTGTCCTGTAATTTTAAACTGATTTATCCTTTTGTTTCAATGTTCAAAGCGGATTAATGTAAAGAATTATACAAAGTAAACCATATTATTATTTGTATATATAATCAAAGCTAACCATAACATTATACAAAATCAATTTAACCTATACATATTCATAATGATCAGTATACATAGACAAATCAAAACACTTGTATACATAGTTATAGATACAACCTTTTGGAAATGATTGAATGAAGGCCTAATGTTAAGCATTATACAGAGTAAACCGTTCATTATTTGTATATATAATCAAAGTAAACCATAGCATTATACAAAATCAATTTAACCCTATTTATATATATTCATAAATGATCAAATATACATATACAAATTAAAACACTTGTATACGGAAAAAGTTATAGATACAACCTTATGGAGATGATTGAGTGAAGGCCTAATGTTAAGCATTATACAAAATAAATCATATCATTATTTGTATATATAATCAAAGTAAACAATAGCATTATACAAAATCAATGTAACCCTATTTATACATATTCATAAATGATCAATATACATATACAAATCAAAACACTCGTATACTAACAGAGTTATAGATATAAAATTATTTTATATACACAAATATTTATACAATCACTCAATTACTTTTATACAATTACATCAATATATATATATTATATATATATATATATATAATGTATACTAACAGAGTTAGAATATAAAATTATTATATACAAAATATTTATACAATCACTTCAATTACTTTTATACAATTAACATACATATGAGTATATATAATATATATATATATATATATATATATATATATAATATATATATATATATATATATGTGGACAATACACAAATCTTAACAAATATAGATCATATATGTAATGAAAACAAAGCACAACTTTTTTCTCAATGCATATATACATATGCCACATATACAAATGATAAAAAAGTTGATTAAAAACATATACTCATTTAATTTGTTCAACCAACAATTCAAATAAATACAAAATAATCAAAATTTATATATAAAAAGTTTCAGTTATATACTAATACAAATCAAAATTGTTCTTTTTTATTATTCAAAACATGAAATTTCGTTGAAAGAATTCTTAATGGGCATTGATATACAAAAATATTAATTAACTAATTTTTTTAATTTAATTTTGCATCAGTAGTATGAAAAAAATAATTATTATAGTATTTGTATCGTTATAGAATTCTTTTATAAAAAAATATTTAATTTAAAATGATTAGCTTAAATTATGAAATTAAGTAAATCTTATGTCACCATATTTAACGCTTATGTATCAATTTATTTAAAAAAAATAAAATTTGTATAAATCATAGACAAAAAAACCTTTATATACAAATTTAATATAATATTATATAGCAAACTTAAATTATATCTATAAAGCGTAATTAATAAACTAGAGCTATAAAACATTATTTTCTTTTGCCATATATGAAAATTTTCCAAAAATCGAAGTATAATATATGTTTTAATATAATCATATCCAAGATATAATTGACATCAACTTGCAAAAACATGGGTCCTCACATTAGTGGTAAAAACACCTTACATCAAACCAAATAAACTTGCCAAAAACTACAAACAAAAACCCATACGTACATTCAAATCCCACAAAATCTCAAACTAGTGTTCACGTTTCCCTGTTCCTGTCCCTTTAACACAAGACTTCACAAAGCTCTTGAAACTACTCTTCTTATGAGATGATGCATTATTCTTCTCCTCAATTATAACAACATTATTCACTTGTCTTTTCTTCTTCAAATTCAAATTCTCTTCAACAACAACATTATTATTATTATTATTCTCCTCATCCTCTTTTTTCTTCTTCATCATCTCCAACTCTGCCTCCAATTGCGAACACACGTTCAACACCCTGTTCTCAACATTCACCAGCCTCTCCATGAGTGTCCCCTTATGCTCCGTCTCCGAAATCACGTCGTCTATAGGCCGGCAATGCTTCTCCATGCTTCTTGGAGAGAAATCCAGCGACGAAACTTGCCCGTCGCTCGTTAATGTCTCGCTTGACGCTGTGGATGTCTTCGGTGAATGATCAACTCCTCGAAATTCCTCCAGTTTTTTTATCTAAACACCAAACAAATATAACGAAACATGAAATATTTGATCGTATGTTAGATTTGATAGGACGAAATCACAAAACTTTGCTGAGTGCAGATTAATTTACAAGAAAAAATATTAGATAAATTTAAAATTATTATATAAATGATCAATTTTGAATTAAAAATTGATAAGTACATGAACGAGAAAGATATTTTGAAGCCAATATGTGAAATATAGAATACTGGCTAAAAAGTAATTTTGTAATTTTTAATACTTCAAGATGACCTTACCTTTTTTCCAATAAATTAAAGACATATTCTGAAGTGGATAAAAAATTAAAGATATACACTCACAGTCTTATTATTATTTGAGAATCAATATTTATATATATTGGACCTATTATTGTTAATTTATTCCTTTTTAGATTTTTTTTCTAAGACTTGATACTTTTTACATGATAGTTCTTACAACTTATTTTGTGTTCATAATCAATTTTTTAGTTGAATTTAATAACAAAGGCAACCACGTTAAAGGTAAAAAATGAAGAAAACTACTGATGCAAAAGGAGAAAAACAAACATACCTAAAATAATTATAGAAAATTTTTTTTGAAAAAAATAGTAATTATAGAAGTACTCACGATATTGTCAAGTCTATCGATTCTAGAGAGTATTGGTTCTTCTACTGCTGCCATTTTTTTTTCCTAATAATATTGTATTTCTTTCTTTTCTTCCGTATGCTGTGTTAGATGATAATTTTATAATGTGTTTTAGGCGGTAAAGTAATACGTGGCAGAATATAAGAAGAGCAACTGCCGCTCGACACGTTGCAAAATCTTATATGTTTGATTTGATTAGCTATTATGTATCCTGTTGACACGTAGACGATTGTTTGCAGCGGATATGTATCGATAAGATTATCAACAATTTTGTGTCATGTTTATCCCGATTCCTAAAATTAGCAATTTGTTATGTTAAGTGTCCAAAATATGTTATTTAATTATTTTTTATTTATATATATGATATTTTTTTTCGATTAAGAGTGTCTAATTGGACACCCTTATCACTAATACTATGCCACTGCGTGATCTTTACGTCAAATCAATACATGCATATTATGTGTTTAAATTTATACTTCATGTTACTTAATCATAATTAATTTACATGTATTTTACTTTATTAAATCACATAATAATAAAAATTACATTGATTTGATGTAGATACGAAACGCACGCGGGTAAGTTTTTTTTTCCATCAACCACTATTTGCCCCTTAACTTAGCATAGCACGGAAAAGATGAAACTTTTGAACACATCACATACGAATGAAAAACATGTAGCCTGATATATTGGTCAATCAGATGCACTATACAGTTTTACCAATCAAGACTAACGGAAAAATGGAGGACGAAATAAAAGACCGACTACAACAAGAATAACTTTTAGCGGTATTAAATATTGACATTAATAAAGAATATTAAAGTCTTTACTAACATTAGTTAAGTGTCATTAAGAACCAATGTCGCTAAAGGCTTTAGGGACATATACAAAGAGTGTTAATTGCTGTTAAAAGTACATATTTAGCGGCCGCTAATGATCAATTTTTTATATAGTGACCAAAGAGAGTTAGCTTTCTCCCATTAATCAATCCAAACTTCCAGCAATCTCATCATCATCAGATGGCCATATAACAGTTTGAGCTAGTCGTTCACGCAGCAGTTCCACATTCTCATCAGATATTCTGTTATATAATTCAGCATGATCACATTTCTACATCCAACACACAATATTCATTAGATTTCCTCTGCATCATTGCAGTTGAAATACCAAATTTCCACTCGTTCGTGATACAATACAACAAAGATATATGTATTAGTTCAAGAACACGATACTTTTGAAGGAGCAAAACATGTATGTCAAGCAGTAGCTAAAATCGAAGTGGCATACCTGCATCCAAATGCTGTAAAGGCTAAGACGTGTAATCATCACTCTCTCAGCAAGTTCTCGCTTTTCCTGCAAAACTTTAACATCAGACACACAGAAGAATGCAGTCAAAAATGCAAAACTCGGCTAATATGAGAGGGATTATTCTTAAATCTGAACGGAGATTATTACAATCCTATCTCCTTGAAAACATATTTAAAATGCGGAAGACATGTGCTATATTTCACTTTTTTCATATAGATAGAAAGAACATTTATCAAAATATACAATGTTACCTTGAAAAGCTGTTGAAGGAAATTTTTTCCAGTGTTAGGTACGTGGTTTACTATAAAACTGTAACAGGAAAAAGGATAAAAAATTAGTGAAAACAACCAGTGAGTAAAACCATCAAAAGAATCATACCTCTCAGTGGCTATAGAACAAACAAGATTCTTTGACAACGCAGTTTCGCTACTTTTTACCAGGTGAAAGTACATTATAGACCCTAAGCTTCTAGTTTGGAGCTTTGTTCTTCTTTTCATATAACGGTGGTGTCTACGCTAGCTTGTGTGCATCTTGACTAATCCCACTGGCACAGGTATATATAGATAATCATCTCTGTCCATCAAAGCTTGGACAACCGAGAAGTATTAACATAGTATTGCCTCTACGATGATTTGAACCAAGCTTCCCAAGGTATTATTCCACTTATTCGACACTAAGTCACTCCCTTGGTGACTCCAAATCAGAGCATACTAAGTTCGCAAAAGTGGTAGTATAATCCAATTTAAAAGGTATTTTCTAGGCAATGGATGATTTAAAATACGAGTTTAGAGAAATTTACTATTACATTTCAAGTGGAAATGCAAACTTGGATAATATTTTCAGTATTTCCATTCAAATCAAAGATTGTCAGAAATCTTGGAAAAGGAAAAAGTAACAGTTTCAAGAGAACCAAAGAATGTCAAATGAAAAATGAAATGCACTAATAGGGGAAACATAGAAAAGCTCAGGCGATAAAATGCTCATCGCATTTTAATAAAATAGAAAAAGTAAAGGACGACAAGAGAAGCATGTTGGACCAAATGTTCAATTATTTTTGAAACAATACATTTGATAAAAGTTTTGCTTTTCATATTGAATGAATTTGGATCCATAGGTTTCACTTCATTTAGTTTATAGGTTTATGGTTCTTTTGAAAAATACATTTATCGTCCAAAATTCACAAATCTATTAGTATAATATATGTTACTTCCTCCGTTTAAAAAAGAATGAGCTCCTTTTCTTTTTAGTATGTTTCAAAAAGAATGATCTCTTTTTTTTTTTGGTAACATTTTAATTACAGTTTTCCACGTGGCATGTTTAAGGCCACAAGATCAAAGGACAATTTTGTACATTTAACCTAACTTTGATTTAGGACCACAAGATACAAAAGTCTTCTTTATACTCTTAAACTCCATGCAAAAACAAACCAGGTCATTCTTTGTGAAACGGAGGGAGTATTTGATGAAAACTCTTCTTAAAAGAACTTTTATCTTATAAATAGTTCTTCTTTTCACGAAAAAGAAAAGCACTTCAAGAACTCTTTCCCTTGAAAATATTTGAGAGACACTGACCAAAAGGTAAAACCACAGATCAAGAATAGAGCAACGTTCTTGAGTGCTACTTGTTGTGTGGCTTAATAAATCCCAACGATAGAGTTGTTATTTATTCTTCCATTTTCTCATGGGAGAGACTCCAAATCTTCAAGAAACGTCTTGACGTGCCTCTAAGCTAGGCAAGTCCTATTTTGGATCTCTAATATTATCTGTATTATCCTTGTTCAAACAAAGCATATAACTGCCTCAGCTGCCGTTCTGGGCTTTCACTGCCCCTCCAATGCAGCTTCTTGCCCTCTCTCAGTTTATCTCACCCTCATTCATTTTTACTTCCTTTCTCCAGCCTTCTCTAACCAATAACCACTACCACTAAACCACAACCACAACCACACTCCCATCCCTCCAATCCAATCTAGAGCCCATCTCCTTTGAAATTGCCGAATTATTTTCCTCTTTCCCTTGCTTTAAATGATCAAGAAACAATAACAACAAAATTGTGATGGTCTTTGCATCTATCACTCCTCACATGATTTTGTTTAAATTAAATTAAGGTGCCAGTTTTTGTAACATCAACACCCTAAATGTTAACTTAAATGGTTGGGCTAAATCAGAGGATCATCATATCTGGAGAGTGGATACGCTTAAGAAGAAAAGAAGTCTAAACTTACTTGTAAAACCATGTGTACTGTGGGGGGTTCATCTCATAGAGTTGTTGCAGAACAGTCCGTACAGCTTTGTAAGTGATAACATTGATTATTTCCTGCAAATGCCAATCACTTAAGGAGCTGAATATGATCAAATAAAAACGGAACTACAAAAAGAGATTGGACAAGGTTCACTTTGAACTCTTACAGTTCCAGCAAACCGAGGATAAAACAGTTTCAGCAGATTTCATTTTTATGGATGGACAAAATTCAAGTGCAGAATCAACGAAAAGAGCACTGTAATAATGAGCCAAACTTTAGCTAACTACACCTGTGGAGGAATTGATTGGCTCTGCAACAAAAGGAGTAATACAAGACATTCGGAAAAAAGACCAGAAAAAAATTTTAAGCAATGAATTTATATTATTGAGATTCCTGTGTCTAACCATACCAAAGACAGCTACCTTATCCCCTAATCATTTTAAACATTTTTCAAACTGATGATTAAAAGTATAAATTTGCAAGTTTTTTCGCTAAAGCCCAACGAGAGCAGTCTATAATCAACTGTAAAAACCTTCAATTAACAAAAAACAACCAAAAGTTTCCCGTTTGACCATACCCGTTCACTTATAACTAATTTCTGTTCACATTTCTTCCCAGGATTTATAACCAAACAAGGAAATGTCCAACATTCAGTCAAGGCTGTTCTCTCAGAAAGTCACTCAACTTTGTACTATTCTCTCAGAAAGTCACTCAACTTTCAATTTTTCCTCAAAAGTCACTCAACTATGCACTCCTCTCAGAAAGCCACTCAACTTTCAATTTTCCCTCAAAAGTCACTCAACTATCCACTCTTTCCTCAGAAAGTCACTCAACTATCCACTCTTTCCTCAGAAAGTCACTCAATCTATTAAATTATTTTTAATTAAAATTTATTGATATTAATTATTTATATAACAAACCAAAAATTTTAAAAATAAATTAAATCATTTAGTGATCCACCCACCTAACCCGACCCATTAAAAATATGATATGACCCATTTTATTTTATCTTTAATCCTAAATTAATCCCTCTCTTTAACCTTGAATTAGGATTAGATTAATTTAGGATTAAAGATAAAATAAAATGGGTCATATCATATTTTTTAATGGGTCGGATTAGGTGGGTGGATCACTAAATGATTTAATTTATTTTTTAAAATTTTTGGTTTGTTATATAAATAATTAATATCAATAAATTTTAATTAAAAATAATTTAATAGATTGAGTGACTTTCTGAGGAAAGAGTGGATAGTTGAGTGACTTTCTGGGGAAAGAGTGGATAGTTGAGTGACTTTTGAGGGAAAATTGAAAGTTGAGTGACTTTCTGAGAGAATAATGCAAAGTTGAGTGACCATTTGAGGTATTAACTCCAAACTTCAATATTCCCTTGTCAATGAAAGATAGTCCATTTTTCATAGATACACAGAATAACTGTGAGCAGATAATAACATACCCAATGTAATCCCACAAATGGAGTCTGGAAAGGCTAGTGCGTAGCAGACCTTACCCCTACCTTGGAAGGTAGAGAGGGTGTTATCGATAGACCTTCGCACAAGTAAAAGCATTACAAAGCAGTTTGAAAAAACAAAAACAGTGGGACTGAAGAAGCCAATACAAAAAGCTAAAGAACGTAAGACAAAGCATATTAAAAAGGAACAGTCACTACAACAAAAAATTACGATAATCGAAGTGCAAGAAACTTCAAATAGTAACAAAAATGGAATACCAAGAACTCCTTGAGTAATGCTACAACTACTGGTATGGAAGCAAAAGTGAAAAAACTCTCAACTACCTAAACTAACCCTCTACCCTAATCTATGTATAACCTCCTATCTAAGTTCATTCCTTTAGTAAGCTGAAGCTGCTCAACAGAATCCACTATACAATTCACTATTGCCAATCAATTTATAGAATCCCACTATCATGTATGAGCAGATAATAAAGAACACAATCAATTATTCACATTAGAAAATTCTGGTCTATTTCCAAGTAATAATAATTTACAAAAAAAGCTCACATTTTTAACATCTTCCCCTGAATCATCATCTTCCACTTCCAACCCACCAACAACAGTGAGTTTCCTAATCTTCTGCCTCTTTCTTGAACCTCCATTTAAAGCCAAAGACACCATCTTTGCAGATAACCTCCACTCACACCATGCTTCCAAGAAACTACTACTTAAATTCAACTGCTTTCTCCCCTTAAAGGTTCTCCACAACCCCAATTCCCTATTACTCCTAAAATTAGTGCTGCCTGAGTTAAGACTAGGATTCAAGCACAAACATGGAGTAGAGTGAGTTTCAGCTAATGATCTTCCAGACCCAGAAATAGTTCCAACCATTATGAGTTGGGGGTTTGAAAAATGGGAAATTGATGGGGAAGAGAGCAGTGGGCTTGATGGCTGAATCTTCTGTTGCAGATTCTTGAAAACACATTTTTTTGGGAGATTTTATGTTGTTTTTTTTTTCTGAGGTCCAAAATTGTTTGACAAAGGATTTTTTTTTTTAATCGACAAGCAATTGAGCTTCTTCCTTTCTCAGGAGAACACGGGGCCAAATCTTTACTAGGAATTGAACTTGTTGCCCAAAATGGTCTTTTTTTTTCCTTTTTCTTTTTGAAGAGTGACGTAACTAAAGTAGTTAACTACTCCATTTTTTTATTTCTTCAAAAAGTAAAAAGAACTAAAATAATAATGCGATTATTCTATCGTAATTAGTACCGGCAAAATAAACTTATATTTTGGTAATTCGTCTAAATAATTTGAATTTTTATTGAGTTGGGTGAGTAATTTTTCACATGATTAAAAGTAAAATAAGCTTATATTTTAATAATTTGTCAAAACAGTTCATATTTTACTGAGTTAGGTGTGATTTTTCACATGAGTAATATATGGATTGATATCTAATAAAAATATAGCTAGAATATGAATTAACTAAATGAATTAATCTTCTAACTTTTGTTTATTCAAAATTTATGATATCACTAAAAATAGTGTAACTTCTCTTTCTTTTTATGTTATTCTATAGAACTAACTATTCTTCTCTCTAATTGAAAAAAATGAAGTCAAAAAATATATAATTTAAATGTACATTTCTTTTGTTAATTATAGTACATTTTATTTATTTACTTAATTTTATATTAGATAATCAATAATAGTGTAAAATAAGAAAATCATGTATTAGTATTGACATTGCTTAAAGTGTATTAAGCATGTTTTAGTCCTAAAATGCAAATACTCATTTACTTTGAAATTAAAAATATTTTCGTCTTGTTATTACATAAATTTATTTTATATTGGAAAGTTATATGATTTTTTAAAATTTTTTATGATACAATAAAATTAAATAAAACATGTTTAACATTATCATCTAAAAAAAAGCTAACATATCTTCTTCATATTGAATTCTAAAGTAAAGTACTATTTATTTATGAAAATATGCGCAAAATAATATTTTATCCAACCCATTTATTACCTAACCCATTTTTATCAATATCAAATATAGGCGAGTTGAATGACTATCCATTTTTACCCGCACACATTTGACTCAACCCTACCATTTGCCACCAATAGTCGTAATAAATAGAGGTTTATGATCGGGTTGGTTCAGGTTTTCAAATATTAAATAAAAATATATATATGAAAATTTTTAGATTTACAACCAACCAAACTAATACAACTTGAGTTTTTATTTTTATTTTTTCAACTCTGACTGGTTTGAATTGTTCAAATACCAAATTAAATTATTATGTCAAATTTTTAATTTTTTAAATTAAATCAAACTAATAAACCTTAGATTTTTTAGGTAAAATATGCATACAAACATATAATTAACTTGTACTCCAAATATTAGTTTAGTCCAACTAAAGTACAACTATCTAAGATGTTTCTTAAGAAAACACACAATATTTGAGTTATGACACTAAAATGTTCAATAAAAAATATTACAAAGTCATAATGAAAATGATGATGATAATAATAATAATAATTTAAAAGTACTAAATCATGCTAAAATAAGTCTGATAAGTATTAGTTATATGATTAAACGTCAAAGAAAAATAAAATGAAATTATGTATTTTAAATTTCTAAATATGTAAAACTAAAGAACAAATATTCAGTATTGTTGTCTATGAATTGATGTAAAACTAAAGAACTAAATTAATTTATTTTGTTAGCATAGTATTGATTTAATTTTGAATTGAGCTTTATTAGAATTACTAAAATCTATGAACTATAACATTTATTGAACCATTCAAATTCTAAATCTAAAAAAAACTCAAAAAATATGTTAAAAAATAATAAATTATGAAAACGTATAACTATATTTAGAAATTATATCAAAATAAATACTTTATGTATAAAATAAACTTTAAAAAATTATATATATAATGTCGTGTTGATTTGATCTCGAATTGACTTTTTAGTTAAAACCAAACCAACTCAAATATAGTCGATTCTTTTTTTTTTCAATACCAAACCAAGTCAAATCAAACTATAGTCTATTTCAGTTCGATTTGTACACTTGAGTTCTAATTTTTACTATAGTTGTACACCACAGGTAAAATTGACCACATCTTATTAAAGTGATATTTTAAGCAAGCGTATGACCATAGATATAAAATATTTTTCAAATTTATGGACTAAGAAGTCAAAATGAAATTATGTTATATAACACACTGCGCTCCCATCATCCCTATTATATAGCTTAAGATAAATGATCATTTTTACCTAGTACAATCATACTCCTAGTTAAATTAAAGTAACAATAACAAGAAACTTAGCAAGTCAAATACAGATTTCTCAACTCAAGTTCAATCTAGTACTGCTCTCCAGAAATCGAACAACGAGGAAGGTTCATCATCGTCAACTGCAAGAGAGAAACTCATCGATCAGTCAGAATTTCGAGCTTACTCAATGTGTGATTTCAAGAAATATTTCATATTAGGAAAGCTCAGAATGCTGACTAACTATTCAGCTGAGGGAAAACTTACCATAAACGCGTATGTCAAGACAAGAGTTTCCCATGCTCTCTTGTTCTTCGCGAATTTCATTTGCTGAATTCTGAGCAGAAGAGCTGCAGCAAATCAGTTCAATCATCTCCAATGTACATATCTCTCCAATATCGATTGGTATTTCCTCAAGACGGATGCATTTCCTCAAAACTAACTTTTGAAGGTTTGGGAAGTTAACACTACCGGCTTCCCAGTTCAGTAGACGTGGCTCAGCAAGCAGTAGGAACTTTAGCTGGCTAAACTCGTCTGCATCACTTAGTGTCCACGCACAACCTTCAAACTCATTATCTCTAAGTTTAAGCACTTCAAGATTGGGCAATGCAGCTAGACTTGCCATGTCTTGAGAAAGCAGAAGACAACCGGATAATATTAACCTCTTAACAGATGTTAAGGAAGCACACCAGTTTGACAAGGTGAGCCTCTTCTGACCATAGCAGACGCACTTCAATGTTTCGAGTTTCTCTAAATGTACCAGATTTTTTAAGTATTCAGATGCATCGTCTGATGCAGCATCGAGGATACTCAGTTTACGTATATTGGGAAGGCATGAAAAGACTTCCTCTGTACAGCTCGCAAAACATAAGTGAGAAAGTTCCTCCAGATTGCTGAGCCCCAAAACATCATCTGTTGTGGTACTTCTTTTAGGCTTAGACAGATAATTGCCACTCAGTAGACGCAGACGCCTTAGCTGTGTCATGTTCCAGATATCCCGAGGCAGAACCAAAGTTTTGTGCATATAATACAGTTCCGGCTGTTGAAATACCAAGGTTTGCAGATTATAGAGATGAGACATTGATGCGGGGAGACCACCATTTGATCGAATCCACAGGTACCTTAGATGAGTTAGTTGTGTTATCTCAGCTGGAAATGCAGGAAACATATGAGAAATAATTGCCAACACTCTGATATGTTTGAAGCTCGCGAATAAGGAAATTTGCCTATGAGGCGGAGAAGAGATTAACAGTTCACCCCAGAAAAACATTGATCGAGTTACATGAGATGACAACTCACTAGAATCATTTAGAGAAATGTTGGAAAGAAAGCTGAAGCCACGACCCTCGTTCCTCTGTGCTAGGAAGTTTGAAACATATCGAGCTGATGTCACGTGCAGGAACTTCTCTTTTTGAGCTTCTCTTAAGCTCAAGTCCCTCAACAAATCATGTATGCCGCAACTTCTGATCTCACCATTGAACCTCCTCTTTTTGATCATTATTAGATTTCTACTAATAAGATCTTCCAAACACTCTTCTGCAACTTTTTCCAAGCTCTCGACCCTTTCGGCTTTTAGAAACCCTTCAGCAACCCAAACTTGGATTAATGTCCGAGCTTTTATTTCAAAATCCTCCGGAAAAGCACCCATAGAGAGGAAGCATGGCTTGAGGTGGTTAGACAGGTAATTGTAACTCATACCGAGCACTCCCAGGCATTTATCAGGATCATTCGCAACAACTGAATTAACAGTCTTGGCAACAGTGATCCAACTTTCTCTTCTCATAGAAATCTTAGAAAGATGCCCTGCAACCACCAGAATTGCCAAAGGAAGTCCACCACATCTTTCCGCTATTTGCTTCCCGATATCCTCTAACTCAGAAGGACAAAGATCATTTACCCCAAATACCTTGATGGAGAGTAATTTCCAACTATCATCCAAACTTAAGACCCCCATCTCATGCAAAGGGCTATCAGGATTAGCATAAGCAGCCACATCCTTAAGCCTACTCGTTAATATGATACGACTTCCATTGTCATCATCTGGAAAACATCTTGTCACATCGTCCCAAACTTTAGTACTCCAAATATCATCAATGACAATAAGATATCTTCGATCCTTAAGTTTTCTATATAATGACTCCGCTAACTGATCCTCAGTTTTCTCTACAAGCTTATCCGCCGTCATACCAGGAATGCAACGGGCTAGACTTAACAGCAACCTCCTCATTCCATACTCTCGAGATACTGTAACCCATGCATGAACATCGAAGCGAGACCTAACTCGAGGATAATCATAAGCTTTTTTAGCGAGAGTCGTTTTGCCAATCCCACCCATACCTGTAAGGATGATCTCACATTTATAGAAGTAAAGTGACAAAACTACTTTTTTCTGCATTAAAATAATTGAACTTTACTCACTATAATAGTAAATTTGCTACATTTATTCACTATAACAATAAAGTCACCAACTTTTATTCAGTCCTATATCAAAAAAATCTATCCGTAATGTACTTTAATAGGTAAAGTTTAATGATCATACGTCAAATTAACCCTACCTGTAATTGCAACGACTTCTCTCTCGGAGGAGTACCCAAGCAGCCTTTCTATAACCTTCTCCAAATCATCATCAAGACCAACAACATCATTCTCCAAATTAGCATTAAAACTAGGTTTAGATGGACTTCCAACCCTCGTTTCGAAATGATCTTCAGCAGGTTCAATGTCATGGTCATGGCTTGTGCAAGTCTCAAGACTCAGCACCAACTCTTCCCTTAGTAACTCAATCTTCTGTACTACTGGTACTAAATCTTCATTTCCTCTTTGATGAATCTCACAAATCTTTAGTTCAATAATAATCTCAGCTTCATTGAGAGCATCTCTAAACTTTCCAACCAAATCTTTGATATTTTCTTGGTGATAATAACTACTTTTGCTACTATCATCAAGAAAGGCTTTGAAATAATCAAGAGATGCAGCTAAAGATTGAATTTTTGGGTCAGAAAACGAACCTGGGATTCTGGTATTGAGTTGCTCTAGAGTTTGAGCAAGAGAAACAACAGAAGCATAAGCCATCAATTAGTCTCACTGGCCAATTGAAGAACAAGAAACCTCTTTTACCTTAAAAAAGAAGAAGAAGAAATGAATTGCCAAAGAGAAAATGGAGAGCCCTTCAATGCTACAATTATTAGCTAGTAGGTGAAAAATTGTAGCATAGATAAATGCTGGGGCCTGGGACAATTGACAACCTTTTGTGCCAAAATGCCCTTAAAACAGTGATGGATCTGAATTTATCTTTTAGTATATTCCACTCCTAGTATCACTCTTATATAATAAGATAAAGATAAAAATATATGCAGATTGAAGATAGAGATCACTCGCTTTCAAAGTTAAAATAAGATACTCAGAAGTGAAAGAGAATTCAAAAAGGAAAATGAACAAGGACAACAAACTAATTTTGTCATATAAATAACCTCTGTGGTCCTCATGTTGCAACACAAAATTTTGAATGAATAAATAAAATACACTAGAACATTAAGGGTACTTATAAGTTACAACATTGCATCCATCTCACTGGGGCAAAATATGAAATTTGTATACATCAAGCAGAGTTTCTATCAGGGGATAAAACCTAGAACAGGGAGCAAATTTTGATTTGGTGTCTCTTGTTTGATCTTAAGAGCTTTTACATGGCTACATTCTGCACAAAATAAACTAAACTTCACATGGACAAACAACAAGCACACACCCAAGTTTGGATGAAAAACATGACAGTTTACACAGCTACAGGATATCTTCAACTCATTTTGCATGGTTGATAACATCACATGGATGACCTTCACGCTATTATTTGCTTTGCATGCAAAACTTGAGAGTTCCTTCCTAGCAATTGATGCCACAAGCCTGAACATCCGGTCCAGTAACTCTTGTTGTGAAGGGATCAATACGCACCCATAACAAAGAGAAAATGGAGGCCAGAAGAATAGACCACACAACCACGATAGTAGGTGTCCGGTTCTGACGACCCATGAGACCTTTGAGGAAGGGGTAAAGGTGAACGATCACCCAGAAAGCAAAGAATAATTTACCAAAGAGGGGACCCCATGATTGGTAACCACTGTTGATGGCATATGAGATGCCGGCCACAACTCCTACCAGGTTTACAATGAGGAGAGTAGTGGGGGGTATAAGAAGAGTAGTCCATTTGAACAAGTAGAGTTCCGCAAAGTCCCCATCTTCATCTGATGCCTTGGATGTGACAGTAAAGTTGGTATCAATACCAGCAAGCACTTTGAGCAACCCTTGGAAGACGGCAAACAGGTGAGCTGACACACCACCAATGACCCAAAACTGTTCATTTCTCCACCATTCATCAATTCCAACACCACTCCATCTCATCTCCAGAATACCAGTAGCGAAAATGGAAAGAAAGAGGGATATAAACCAGATGCTAGCAAGGTTACTAATCTGCAAAAGAAAAATAAACATATCATAAATCCTGTGAAATGATATATTGGTAAATGTATGACAAAGCAACTTAAGAAAATATGTTCTATGTAAGGCCAAGCATAGTAACTACGTGCAGTTTAAGGCCAACTGACGGTTACTTAAAAAACTCAAATTAAATGGGGGAGATCATAGGTGTAGCAAATACAACTCTGCTTTATTTTATATGAAGATGTTTACTTTCTATCAAATAAGACTGTGAAAGTGTTTGACTGGGCCCGGAGCTTAAGAAAGGAAAACTTGACTTTTGGAACCTGTGGTTTTAAACAAGCCATAACACTTCCGTGGCTATAGAATCGCGTCATTAATGGTAAAATGAAAAGTTTAAAATAAAATTGTTTCTAGATCAAGAGAAGTGTCATTTTTTTCTCAAGAGAGGGAAAGAGTGTCACATAAACAGGGGTAGTATTAAATAACCCTGGATATGCAAAAGAAACCAAGATATAACAAGCACGCAAACAAGTTGACAAGAATTTAGAGATCCAAAGCTAACCTGAGGGATAATAAATTTCCCAGTAAGTAGACAGATAGCTGGAAGCATGCAGTATATAAGAAGTGGAATGGCAGTGATTGGATAAATGGTGGTGTTGATGTAAGCAAATCTCTCCAACCACTTCAACCGTCCATTATATCCATACCATATAGGACAATGCCTACTGAAAAGAATTTCCACTGACCCTAAAGCCCATCGAAGCACTTGGTTCAGACGATCTGAAAGATTAATAGGAGCTGACCCTTTGAAGGCGGGTCTCTTGGGCATACAGTAGATAGATCGCCAACCACGGGCATGCATCTTAAATCCAGTAAGAATATCCTCTGTGACAGAACCATAGATCCATCCAATCTGCACATATACAACGAAATTTAAGTATTCAAACACATAACAGTAACAACAATCATGGTCCAGTTAGAGTCTACAATAGGTAGTACCACAAAGAAATTCTCGTGTTATCAATGTACCAAAAACTGATGCATCTATTTGGTGATGTAGAAGTAGCTCGACATTTTCTTTAAAGGGTATATGCTGCAACTCTCATTTTCCTTTCACCAGATCAAAGGAAATCGAATATTATTTTTGGTATAACACTAGACACTGGATCTCTTTTTGGTTTATTTTTTCTGTCAATAAGGTCAAATGCTAAGTAACAAGTCACCCAAAATTCAGTTAATACAGTTCCATGGCAATGATTGTCCATCAACATTCCCTACTCACCCTAGAACTTTTAAAATGGTCAGCTTAATTGACATCATTTGCAGGCTCTTCCCTACCTATCCTAGACTCTGGTGGGGCTGGAATCTAAAACACAGCATTACCTCAGTTCCCCATTCTGATTTATCTTCATAACCACAACTGATAACATGAATAGCCTCTTTCAAAAGGGTCTCCGGTGTAGCTGATTGAGGAACACCACCATTCTCCATGAGTGTTGAAGCAACAAAAACAGCTGATTGCCCAAATCTCTTCTCCAGGCTCATTTGTGACATGAGAAGTGACTTCTCATCATCAAATCCAGCACCTGATTTCATGATTGAAAGAGAGAGGAGAAACAGTGTGTTAGAGAAGTTGGAAAAACTTCAAGAAAATATTGAACCACCACATAAACGTATGGGACTTCAAGCATAAAGAAATAGGATAATCCTGTAAAGAACGAGTGCACAAGAAGCATAAAGAGGACAAAAGTGTACTTCAATTCTCAAACTTGATAAAAGTAGTGTATATGCCTGGGATGAGTTGTATTCCTTGCTTATAACTTTACCGTGCTAATCAAGAAGCAACAAAATCCAACATATAAAACGCATGCCTACAGCTTGTGTTTTTTCCTGTTTCCTTAATAAGTACTCCCCTGTTTCAATGTGTTTGCCTTAACTTCTTTTTTAGTCGTTTCAAAAGAATGTCTCCTTCCTTTTTTGGGCAACTCTTTAATTCTAATTTCCACATAACATGTTTAAGACCACAAGATTAAAGGGTATTTTGGTATAATCCACCTATCTTTATTCTGTAGTTTAAGACCATAAGATTTAAAAACCTTCTTTGTTTTATTAAACTCCGTCCCAAGTCAAAACCAGACAAACAAATTGAAATAGGTCAGAAAAAGTAGTGAGGGCAAGCAACAGAAGGCACATAACTGTACGCTTACTTAGAAATAGAACACTTTTTGCAGTTTTGTGCGTCAATCAGCAGTAACAAATTTTACAGAACCATATTAAACAAGCTAATAAATAAGGTGAGGCAATGGGGAGAATTCCTATCACAACAATATGGATTGGAGAACAATTGGTTAATTGATATTCTACAAGCTAGTCAACAGCATCAAGAAGTTCCATGCGCATCTCCTCTTTTCAACGTGTCTAAAGTCCGAACTTAGGTAAATTTTAAAAGGTTCAGGAAAAACTTCCAAGCATAGCTATATTTCTGTTTGCAAGGCAGGTCCATCACAATCCAGACTTAGAAATGACATTGCTGTCTATATGTGACAGCTTTACAAGTTCAATTTTTTTACTTCCATTATTGGACATTTGGTCGATGGCAAACCTTCCAGAAGGCAGGAGAACACGCACGGTTCACTCTTAAGAAAGTAACAGAATAAGACAATTCTCATTGTTGAACAACCATTACTTGGTGTGTTACGGGTACTCTACAAGTCCTACTCACTAAAGGTAGGGGTTATCTTCTATGTTCCGGTTCAGAAGTAATTTCATGAAAATTATTTGAGGTAATCCAAAGCATTCCACGGTTCACTCTTAAGAAAGTAACAGAATATAAGACAATTCTCATTGTTGAACAACCATTACTTGGTGTGTTGCGGGTACTCTACAAGTCCTACTCACTAAAGGTAGGGGTTATCTTCTATGTTCCGGTTCAGAAGTAATATCATGAAAAATATTTGAGGTAATCCAAAGCAATGAACTACAAGGTAGAAAAGTCTAAATGATGAAGACGGAAGTGACTGTCTACTGATGTTGAAATGTATCGGCATTGAAATCCATGGGATATTTGCAACTTGCAGTTTTTCCCTTTTTTTATCCTGATGTGACAGCTTTGCCAATCAACTCACTAAAAGGAGTTGCTGAGTAAGGTGTGGTAAGGTAAGCATCGGAGTAATCATTCTGGGATTGGTGAAGTGCTCAGACAAAGATAACATTAAGTGAAAAGATTTAGTAATTTGAACTATACCTTCAACTCCCTCCTCTATATCCTCCAGATTGAATATTGGCACAGTGGGATCAACATTCTTACTAGATTTCTTCTTGTCTGAGCCATTTTTACTTGATTTAGAACCCTTCTTTCTTGATCCACCGAAGCAGGAAGAGAGGAACCCTGCTTTCTTATGCTTTGGCTTAATTGGAGGTTCATACCCATATAAAGCTGTTCTATTAAAGACACATCCAGTACCCACATACACTGGGCCTTGAATTCCGTCCAAACCTCTCAAGTTAATCTGGTTCAACAACAAAAGAAAGATTTCACACCAAGATCCACATAAAATAATCTCATAAAAGCGCATGAAACTGCATAAAACACTATTCTAGCTTCTGACCGAGTATAAGTCTGTCACTGTTACTGAAGTTCAAACTTACATCGAAAAAAACAGTATTCCTGTTGGCATATCGATCGTTCCTATCAATACCATCGAATCTCTGAGGGAATTGTACATAGCAGACATATTTTCCAAGGTTAGGATCCATCAAAAAGCACATTGCTTCTCTCAACGCCTTGCTGTTGTTTATGTAGTGATCACAATCAAGATTCAACATAAAGGGTCCATTAGTAAGAACCGCTGACACCCGAACCTGCACAATCATTGTGTATGATAAAGATGCCCCATTTAAGTCAAGATTGTTGGTTTGGGGGGATAAACTGTTCTGATATTTAACAACTTACCAGTGCATTCATGGCACCAGCCTTTTTGTGATGTTGGAAGCCAGGACGCTTCTCACGAGAAACATACACTAGTCGTGGCAACTCATTTCCATCACTGTCAAGTCCTCCACTTTGTCCCAAGAAAACCTGTAAGCAACAAACAGAGATAACACAGTTACTCCCAGAACAGAAAATGCCCCGACAAAAGTTTGAATTTTCAGAGTAAAGCTAATTGTAAGCACGCAAGTCCAATGTCAAAACTCGTGGATTAAAGTAAGATACAATCCTCAGTACCTGCAAGTTCAAGTAATTGAACAACACTGATATCGTTTGTTCTAAAAAAATTACATCCAACAAAGAAGAATTAAAAGTTACCTGAATCATCCCAGGATGATCCCTGGTGTTATTTCCAGGCCATGGTGTGCCATCTTGCATAATCCATCCTTCTTCAGGGACCTTTTGAGCTTTTGCAACGAGGGAATTGATGCGAATTTTGAACTCTTCATACTCCCTCTGTATTATGATTCCAAGAAACATTGTGAGCACACAACAAACAGAAAAAAACTAAAGGTAGTGCAAACACTAAAACTGACCTTCATTGCCCTGCGTTCTTTTACAAATGATGTCTGAACTTTATCCTTCAAGTAGTCAACCTTCTGAGAAAAATACCACTCTGGAGCTCGTGGCTCTATGCTGTACTTCTTCGAGAAAGGAACCCATTTCCTTGCAAACTCTGCTGTTTCAGATAGGGCTTCAAACGTCAACATGGCAGCACCATCATCAGACACATAACAGGACACCTTATCAACAGGATAGTCAACTGCAAGAATGGACAGGACAGTATTTGCTGTAACAAGAGGAGGCTCCTTCAAAGGATCCACAGTACTAACAAATATGTCAACAGCAGCTAATTGTGATGGCTCTCCTTCACGATCATACCTACCATACATCATGATTAAAACTGAGTATAAAAGATATAAATGGAAACAAGCAAAACAAAATAGAAAGAAAATAACGAAAAGAAAAAGATCAAGCTCTTACCTAAGTGCAAGCCTATCAAGATATGTCTCACGGTTGATTGGAAGCCACTTGGGGAACTGATCCAAAATCCAAGAAAATGCAAACCAAATCTCGCATATCACAGATAACAACCATAACGGAATTGCATTGGGCACTGGATTCATTATCCGATAGTGCAAGAAAATACAAAGAATGACAAGCCGGAGGACAATAACCATTCTGTAAGGATTTATTCTAGACGATGGAATAGACACCTTCCTTGAAAGAGGTTGTCTAGCCTCATCATTGCTGCACCAACAAAAGATGTACCATTAGAGGAAAACTCATCCTATATTTCAAAGACAACACACAATTTGAATGCTTCAACATTCCATCAGAATGCTGATCACTACATATCACGAATACAGAGAACTCACAGTAAAGAGTCATCCCCCAGAATATCAGTACTAGCATCAATATCTCCAACTCCTCGTTCCGAAGGTGGCTGGCTAGTGGTCATTGGCACAACATTCTTATCCTGCTTCATTTTCCAGCCATCAACTCTTTCTTTCCAAGCAACATTGCCAAGTCCAGGGGATCCAAACTCCCTTACTGGGTCCACAACCCTGATGTTAGCTGCCAAAATAAGAAAAGTACATAGAGCCTCATATATCTAGAATCAGAGATGAGGAAGAGATAATTCTGTAACCACTTGTAACAAACAAGGTACAATACGTGATTGGTTAGCATCTGTTGAATATGTAAGTGGATGGATGTGTTTTGCACCACCAGCAGGTCCAGGAGATGCCATTGAATAGCGACCAGGTGATGCTGCAGATAATTCCCCAGAAACCTAGAGGTAAGAAGAGAACAAGCATTCAGTCACTCATTCAATTACTTATAACAGGCAAGACAGTCGAAGAAAGGGGAAGATAATAACATGAATAACTAGCAACTGTGAAACATACATCTGTTCCATTTGTAAGCAGAGGAATATGATTGTGTGAGACCTCCTTATCATACTTTGGAGCACCAGTCTCCTCACCCCGCCCATAAGTCGCGTGCCAGCTCAACACACGGTCAGCCACTTTTTGCTTCTCATTCAAATTTTCAGAAGAGTAATTTAGATCACTGGCACCATCATCAGCGTCACCATCTTCTACACTTTCACCACTAATAGCAGGACTTCCTGTTACAATCAAGTAATACAGCACATCAAGATCTCAAATCAGAATAGTCTAGGACTTAATTGAGTTAACTGCCATTCAAATCTTTCAGTAGATTAGCAAGATGCAGATCCTCTCTTTCTTCTGTTTAGTGTGTCCTTTGTTGTTTGGGATGAAGGCAAGTTAACTTCATGCATAATCCCTTGATGGTAAATAATTGTTTTAGCAAAACCATTTTATCATCTTATATTAAAAAATTGCCAGTCAGCATATACAATCACGCACCAGACTCAGAAACTAAAGGTCTCTTACATCTCTTGGCTAACAAGTTTTGAATAATCTATTAGCTATTCAACTCAATTGCTCAAATCAGAATCATCCATACCTTTATGTCTCTTGTATCTGGTCTTGCACTGTGGGCAAGATTGATTCCCGTCCTTCCTCTCATATTCATAGCATGGCCTACAAACAGGGAAGGCACAGACATCGCAAGCAACAAATGGCTCGCCATTCACAGTAGTGCCAACACCATCACCACAGATCTGACAGACTTGACCACCTAAGGTCTTCAAGGACTTCCCCTATGCAACAAAAATCAGTACAATAAGAGACTTCCTCACTTACATATAAGCTTGCAAATCATCATTCAAGCTTGAATCTCATATCATACAAGATCAGACAAACTACTTCTACTCACACTTAGTAGAACAATTCTAAATTAAGCTTCACATCAAAGACCTAAACATTCTAAGTCCTTCTGAAATTCAATAGGAACAACAGTAAAATATTATTCAGTTCTTGACAAATTACTACAAACATTTCAACCTGATACCAACACAGAGCAAAGGTAGTGGAACACCACAAACAAATTAACTGGCCAAAATACCAAACCCATAATGGAGACTGACAACAAATGATATCATCACGCCAATCTGAACAGCAATTGTGAAAAAAACAAGGTAAAGGTAGAGCCTTTATGAGTTCCTTTCATGAACTAACCTTCACATCACCTTCTGGATCCATTGTCAGTCCACTTAGATGTAAACAACGGATTTGCAATCAGCTACCAGTCTCAGCCCGATAAGTCGCCAACCAACATGCCCAAATTACAGATCAGATCTATTTCAATCACCAAGAAAAATAAAAGAAATCAGGAAAAAAAACATAAAATTAAAAGAAAGAACAGTCTATTTAGCTATATATTCAGTTAGGAGCATTCATTCAAGAAGAACAATCACAAGCATTTTAATTGAAGTAAACCCCCTTCCCCAGTCAAACTAAAAACCCCACAAATCAAAATCCATCCTTTTTCTAATTTCATCCATTTTCCCTCATCAGAAAGAGAAAATCCACCAACATTCCCCAAAAAAGAGTGCAAAGAGTACCTCAAGATCCGATTAATCAAGAAACCCAACCCCAGATCCTTCGATCCACTACACAAAATCAGATAAAGAGAGAGACCCAGAAGCCAAAATATCAAGAAAATGAAAGATCAACAGAGCATTGCCGACAACACACTCTCTCTCTCTCTCTTCGTCCTCTGCTTTCTTTGTGTGCCAATAAATACACAGCTATATATGAAAGGGGTATTGGAGTGTAGACTGTGTGCGTATTAGCTGGAGATAGTATTTGTTAGTATGTCGTGTCTGAAGAAAAAAAATACATTTTTTGATAATTAATAAAAAAGGGCTAGTTGGCTCAGCTTAGATGAGACGAAAGCGACACAAGAGCTGCCCTGTGACTGAGAATTAGTGAAGCTTGCTCTAGTTTTAGAGAGAGAAAAATCACTCCACCGACAGCTCTATAGAGAGAGAAAATCAGATCTCCAATTATTTCCACTTTTTAAAATTAATTTCACCATTTTTTTAAGTATTTCTTTGATCACTCAACTACTCCCTTTACTTCCTTTTTTTCTGTTTTTGTTGTTTTACTTTTCTGTGTCGGTTGATTGAAAGTGAAATGGGTGAAGAAGAAGATGATCAACTAAAGGCTGCTTGCTTACCTTGTGTTTCGATGGTTGTTTGGACCATATTATTAGTTTAATTATAATGTATCTCGTTAAGATTTATATTTTGTACTAATGAAAAAAATTATTTTATCTATTAATTGATTTAATGTAATTATATTAATATTTTAAAAGGACAACTTTCACATATAACAAATAAAAAATTTATATTTGTATGTTATAGCAAAGTTTACATAATTGCGTTTCATAACAAACTTAAAAATTATATAATTCGCTATACATATACAGTTGAAACAAATTGTATAAAACGAAGTGTATAAAACAAGAAAGAGAAAGACACTTGGGCAGAGAACTGTATAAAAACGAAGTGTATAAAATAAATTGTACTATTATAAGTGTATAGAACGATTATACAAAATTTGAACTTGTATAAAATGAGAAAGACAAAAGAGACTTGACAAGGAATATACAATTGAATCAAATTGTATAAAACGAGAAAGAGAGAAATTAGATACAATTCGAAAACTATATAAAACGAGAAAGAGAGAGAGGCAAAAGAAACTGGCAGGGGAGTATTTTTATTGCATAATTATAAGTGTATAGGATGAAAATATATGTATTTGCATGTGTATATATAATTTTCTCACGCTTTACACAAACAGAAATACAATTTATACATTTCGCTTTTGTTTGTATAAGTGAGAAAGGCGAGGGCGGCGAGCGAGATCTGGAAGAGGGGAACAAAAATATATGTATTTATATAATTTTCTATATTTTATACAATTAGAGACAATTTTTATATGCTTGTGTTTGTATGAAAAGTGAGAAAGTGGGCGAGAGATTGGAGGAGAGTGGCGAGTGAGATATTAGTGAGAGAGGCGCCTGACAATTTTTTGCAAACGTTTACTGTGGAGCACAATTAAATCAAACCTTAGCTACTCCATTTATTTTAGGTCATTAGTTTGTTATTATATATAATTTTTCCATTTTAAAATCTATATTTGATAGCAACAGTAAATCTCATTAATTTGGTGATGAAGTAAAAGACACTTATAACGTGTTTGAATTATTGTTACTTATTATATCTTATTGACAGTTTAAGTACAATTTTAGTCAGTAAATTTTATCATAGACAATTGATGCTTGGTATGATGAAAAAATTATTTTATTTAACGATCGATTTGGTGTGATTATATTATTATTATATCAAAAAATTATGTTTGATAATGATTAAAAAATTATTTTATTTAATGATCAATTGGATAATTTTATTTACTCCTCTATTCTACTTTTTATTTGATAACAATAAAGAATTGATTTTATTTAACGATTGATCTAATTACGTCATTAAGCTTTCCATTTCTTAATATCTAGTTTTTAGTATTTAATAATCACATTTTATTCTTTATTCTAACTTTTTTTACCGTAATTTTACCTTACATCCTATATTTCTATTACCTTTTAAAATTATTGATACATGAAATTACATGATAAAAAAAAAACAATGCAATCTTTGAAAATATTTAATTTATTAAAATAATACTACAATGTGATATGACATAATATAATATTCCATGAAATAAAACTTAGCGATCACTGCAATAGAGTGTATGGAAAAATTCAAAAATGTTTACACAAATTGAGTCTGATTGTAATTACTTTTTATCTTGATATAATATTATTTTGTGTATTGGTACATTGTGATATAATTAATTAGGATTTCATCATCATTATGTGTGATATTTTTGAATTATTTTATTTTGTATTTTTGTTAGGATAAAATTAAATTATAAAGAATTACAATTATAATCATTTATGTCGAAGTCTTAAATTTTATAATTCACATATTTATATTTGTGAACACAACATCTTCGTATTACATTTACAGTCTTCAACTAAAATTTGGCATGATTTTCAAATATTTAAATGCAAAAGATTATTGTAGCTATCGCAGAGTGTAAAATTGAGGACTGCTATTTTTAAAAATTTAATCTATTCTAACCACTTTTAATTTAATTTCAAGTTTTAAGGCATATTGCTAACACAAATTACATAAATTACGTTGCAATTTTAAATATATTCAAAATTGATCAAAGTAATCATAAAAGGTAATATATATTAACTAATAAAATATTATATGTCATCGTTTAAAATGATTTGTCCTCGAAAGTAATAAAAATTCACAAATTTGCATGATAAAAGGTGTGAATAACTTGTCAACATATTTGTATTGACTTTTCGGATTACTTATTTAATAGAGTGACTTTAACATTATTATTGATTCTCGACTTTCATATTTGTTAAGACATAATAAAAATGAAAATTATTTCTATGACATTCTCTTGTTCGTTTGAATAAATCGAATAAAAACAACACACATCGAATCATATGTCTACTTTTATTATATAAAATACAAAATATTGCACGGATAAACAATATTTTTGATTGTTAGATGATAACTTTCGATATCCAATAAATATTTTAGGATAAATATGAATTCAAAGAAGAATTTAAGATCAAAGAAATTGATGCACTTAAAAAAATTAAAATAAAATAAATATATATTTTTAAAACATATAAAGTTAAATGAATCGGTAAAAGAAATAGTTATATAATAAATTATTACTATCTTGCATAATTATTTGTTCCCATTTCATCTTGATTTACGTAATGATATCTAATGGAATACAAAATTCAAGAAATAAGATAATATATTTTCTTAAAAATTATGATATGAAACAAACTATACGTATTTATCACAATAGATCATTCTTTTTATTTTTTTTATACGTCTTCACCTTTTTTTGTTTTAGTATTTTCTTGAGATTTTATGTAAATTCTTTAATTTCATAGTTATCATTGTTTCTATTTGAGCCTCCAACTTTAATGCATAAATCTTTTTATCTATTTTTTCTTAATTTATTTAAAACTTTTATAGCTTAATTATAATTGTATTATAATTATGATATGTGATTATATATATTAGAAACGTCAGTATATATATGTTGTTAACAAAGAATTTAACTATGTAAATTTACAGTAAATACTATATTTTAAAAAATATTTTGTACATTTAAAATTGAATATCCCAAGAATTCACATTATTAAATTTTATATATGTGGATCTATAGAACCTATTATCACAAATATTCAGAATAAATGATTGATTTCGAAAACGTATGATCATTAAAGCTGAAAATTCTAGATTAAAACAAATGATTACTTTTAAAATTAGTTTTTTGTACGAATGTCTACACATTTTTATTTTTATTTATTTTTTGGTAATAGAAGATAATATACATATATATATAAATAAATAAAAATTCTAGGGGTTGTATTTAATTACCATGTAATAACATTTTTAATCCCAAAATTAATCTTTAGTGCTAATGAATCTGAATTTAAATGTTTTCTTCTTATTATAAAAAATAATATTCACAATATATCTCATTTAATGAAGCACTAAAATTTTTCATGAAGTTGACATTTTTATTAGAATTATTATATTAAATTGTTAACATATTGTTGATGAAACATCGAAAGTCCTCCCAAAAACTTATGTTTTCCATCTTTTTCTAATGCATTTTCCTCTTTGATTGCCAACAATTTTACTTTCTGTTTTAGCTGTTTCACAATTTTGATATAGACACTATAGTTTTTAAATGTGCATTGAGTTGTTAGTTTTGGATTTTAGTTTCTATTTTGAAACTTTAGCTATTTTTCAATAATTATTATATTTTATTCGATCAACAGAATAATATTTTGAAAATAAACAAGAGATTTGTGTTACTGTGTGACGTAGACGCGAATCTACATGTTAGATACCTCATAATTAATTTTTAAGATTATGAGTTATAGGTAAAAATGTGAAAATTCGACCAAAAGAAAAACTATAAGAACTTAAAAATATAGCTTTAAAAGTTATATATAAATATGAGACATTTGTGGAAAACTAAGTTAGATGCATCAAACATAGTATTTGGATCAATGTTATATTATTTGTTATTTAAATAAATATTTTATCTGTTTTGTCGTTTATTATTATTTTACGTATTTTTTTATTTTTGTATATACTTTTTAAATTCAAATTTCTAAGGGATCTGGTCTAATTTTAATTTAATTAATAAACTAATTTAAATTGAAAATTTTCATTTAAATAAGATAAAAGAATAAAAATCACATACTTTTAAGGTAAAATTACCATTTGTCCCTTATAAGTTTATAATTATAAAAATCTCTCAAACTAATATAATAATATAAGCGCTGATACATTAATTTGATGCGCGAGATACATTAATCGTTAAGTAAGATACATAACATTTTATAGAGGATACACTAATATGATGTACACTTTATACATGATACACTAATCTGATGCGCGAGATACATTAATCTGATGCACAAGATACATTAATTTGATGCGCCGATACATTGATCTAATGCGTAAAAATGAGAAATTTTAGGAATTTATAAAACTAATAGTGGATAATGGTAATAAGAGAACTTAAAGATGAGATTTCTGTCATTTTTTCTTTAAATAATACTCTAGTTTTAATTTTATTTTTATTTGGGATAATTAGTAAACTAGTCAAAATTTCTAACATTATTATTTAAAATATTTATATTTTAAAATATTTAGTAAAAATGTCAATATGTCAATATTTTTAGAAAATATAATATATATTCTAATATAATTATTTTTATTTCTCAAATCAATCCCATTTTTATTACTCCACTACCTTGTTGAAAATGAAAAAGAAAAAAAAATCTCATTACCCAAATTCACTTATTTCTAGGTTTTTACTCCAAATCCCTCTTCTCTCTCTCTTTGATAAATGAGTTCTTTTTTCAATTGTTTTCAGGATTTGGTAAAAATCTTTGACATCTGTGTAAACTTTTCAATATAGTTGATTATATATTGCTTAGTAAATTCTTCATCTTTTATTAGAATTTTTGATAAGAAAAAATTCAAAATTTTTCTTTAATGACAAATTCAAAGAGAACTACAAGAGTATTCATGTAATGATCGATAATATAGGATTGACGGCTAGAATGACGGGAGAAAAGAGAGCTAAGCAACTACATGACCCTATTCAAATGCAAAGTCTTCTTCAATTACAAAATATAATCAAATGGTGGATGAACAACTTCACAAAGATAAAATTACTTTATATATGTGCATATGTATTCCCTTGTTCTTTTTCAAATTTAAATAATCTGGAATTTAATTTGTATTCCTTTTTGTAAAAAAAAAATTACTTGTATTTGGATACAACTCATAACTAAACTATAGTTTATCATTTTTTCATTGATTTTTATGCATCAAGTTTTGTAATCTTATCTTTATTTTGTTTTCATACTATTTATTGAATATAATTTTTGTAGTACATAATATCATTTTATTGGGAGTTTGTGAATATAACATATTTATGTATTTCTTATATTTGTATTCGTATTAGTTTGTGGTATGTACATCATCAAATTGTATTCATCATCGAAAATAGATACAAAATTAGTAGTTCATAATAGTATCTTTACAGGTAATTGTGTGGAATATATACAACATAATTTTTGATTGGATACAACTTTGTAATGCATAATATTATTTTGTGGAAATTATGCATAATACTACATGTTTTTTGTTATATTGCTTCTTATATTGTATTTATTCTAACAGTATGCCTACTAATTTTATATTTTTATCATCGAAGTGTATTCAACCTCGACAGTGGATACAAAGTTAGTAGTTCACAATAGTATCTTTGTAGCTAATTATCTGGAATGATACATAATTTTTATTTGTGTTTCTTTTTTATTTGCATTCATCTAAACTGTATACCATCAAAAGTTTTGTTTGTTTGTTCTTCAAATGTATCTCAATATCTCTCTATTTAAATCTCGATTAAAAATTTTTAAAAAATATTTTCTTCCATGATTTTCTCCTTTCTGTTATTAACTAATTGTTTTCTTTAAAATTAAACAAATGAAAAAAATACATAATCAACCTTATAACAAATAAACATTGACGTTTTATATAAATATTGAAAATGTGGCTAAAGAGCCCTATTAAATGCTAAAATATTAACATTTTGAAAATTTTTCATTTTTATTTTTGCTAAAAAGGACTCCAAGGGCATGAGTCTCTCACTTGGGCCCAACATTCAAAACCAAATCCGGCCCAAAACCATGACTGACCCGCCCCACACTATTTCTTCAGACCCCCACGCGCCCCTCTTCTCCATTCAGACCTAGAACGCAGCTGCCCTAAAATACGAAGAACCCTAGTTCGGTGCGGCATCTCTTCATACACTACGCCGTGATTAGCACGATTTCTTGTACCGCTCAAAGATTTTAGAAACTCTTCGATGGTATTGTGTTGTAATTTACCAGAAACTGTGCCTCACTGCGAGTCTACGACCAGCGACATTGCCTGACTTTCACGATTCTATTGACGGCTTTGCAGTATATCAGTATCTCAGTCTTTTCTTCCAAGTTTCAACTGGTAAGTTTTAATTTTCTGAATTTTAGTGCGACGATTTTTGAGTTCCATCAAAATATACTGATTTCTGTTCATCTAGCGGAGTGACTTGTATTTTCCTGAGCCCTGATATGAAAGTTTTGTTAGATTTTTTCTATGCAGAAGTTGATATGCACCCGCAGTTAATAGATCTTTGGCAAGACTTTCACTTTTCAATGGTGGCAGTTATACACAGTGATATAGGATGACTTTTAGTTTAGGGAGTGTTATCTTAGAATCACATTAGAACTATCAAGTCAAATTAGCTCCATTAGGATTTATTTTTTTGGTTATTTGATAAGTCACAAGAAGGCTAAAAAAGCCTTGAAAGTTCTTGAGCGTTGGTGAAGAATTGCTTAAGCATTTAATAACTCATTTGTTTACACCTGCTGACATAACAAGTATCCGAGGTGATTCATTGTCCCCTTCTTGTTGCTTAGAATGAGTAAGAAGGTTACGTGGCCATACACATTTTTTAACTTGAACTGCTAATTGTTCGATAGTCTGATAACTGGTGGCCTCTTCCTACTTTGAACAGCTCAGTTTACCCCCAAAAAATAATGCATTGCATGGGAATCAACCTCTTCAGGCTGCACACTGTAGGGATAGATATCAATTGGTCTGATCTCAAAGTGCATTGGAGCAAACACCTCTATACAATTGTATAACCATTTTTAGTTTCTACTTGGATCAGAAAGTTTGATTTATTTATTTTCTTTAAATGTTGGACACCAAGAAGTCATGCAAACAACAACCTATTAGTTTGTTTCTCCTTGGTATCCTACAAGTTGTGGCGATTCAAAGTCCCCTACTTTCTCCTTTCATGAGAAAGTAGGCTACGATAACCCGACATCTCTATTCAGTTATCTATACAGAAGCTACTAATCTATGATAAACTAAACTTGTTGCCTCTATTTTGCTCGTTATGCCCTTCATGCGGCTCTGAGAAGTTTGATTGCCTTTTATTTTCTTTAAACGTTGGACACCAAGAAGACATGCATACAACAACCTATTAGTTTGTTTCTCCTTGGTGTCCTACAAGTTGTGGAAAATTCAAAGTCCCCTACTTTTTCATTCTCATGAGAATGTAGGCTACGATAACCCTACATCTCTATTCAGTTATCTGTGTGGAAGGTACTAATCTATAATATAGTGAACTTCTTGCCTCTCTTTTGCCTCTTTAAGAGATACAGCCTTCATGTGGTTCAGGGAAGTTTGATTGGCTTTTATTTTCTTTAAACGCTGGACACGAAGAAGACATGCAAACAGCAACATATTAGTTTGTTTCTCCTTGGTATCCTATATGTTGTGGGTATTCTAAGTCCCCTACTTTCTCCTTCTCATGAGAATGTGGGCTACGATAACCCTACATTTTTATACGTTTAACTTTACAGAACCTACTAATCTATGATATTTTAACCTAGCTGCCTTTTATTTTGCCGTCTACCTCAAGAGTTCCTTCATCTGGTTGACGAAATGTCTTTAGTTTGTTTAGGTGTCGGACACCAAGAAGACTTGCAACGAATAAACTATTAGTTTGTTTCTCCATGGTATTCTACATATTTTGATGATTCATAGTCCCTTGATTGCTAGCTGTCTTTTCTTTTGCCGAGTTCCTTCATCTGGTTGACGAAATGTCTTTAGTTTGTTTAAGCGTCGGACACCAAGGAGACTTGCAACAAATAAACTATTAGTTTGTTTCTACATATTTTGATGATTCCTAGTCCCTTACTTTTTATCCGGAAGTTTTAAGCTCTGATCATGCTTTTGGCCTCAACCTGAGAAACCATTACACATTATCTCATCCCTTGCGTTCTATATAGCTACCAATTAGCATTCACTTGTTGGAAAGAGAATGAGGAATTTGCTGATTGGGAGCTGTATTGTTGGAAGGTATGAAGTTTTGATAGACTAAAGATAGAACCACAGTTGTATTAGATGGAAGAGCTGTTTCTATAGCAGGAATTTGAGTTATTCTTTTATAGAGTACTTGTCCTGAAAGTCTGTCCATTAGAAAGGCTTGTGCATTTCTTTGTTATGTTGGAAATGATACTGAGTATGTTTTCTTTTCTGATTCTTTCTAGTTTCTGTGAATACTTCTCTCTTTCTACTTTTCTTTGTAGTTTGTTTCGTCCTCCCAGAAATTTAGGTTTCTATCTCTTCTAATGCATTTTCCTCTTTGGTTGTCCACGATCCACTTTCTTGTTTTAATTGCTTCACAACTATTTTGACATGAATACTATAGTTTTCCAGATGTGCACTGGGTTTTTGGTTTTGGGCTTTTGGCTTCCATTTTAGGATTTTAACTATTTTGAAACAATTACCATGTTTTTATTTGGTCAACTGATAGTTTCCCGGTTTATTATTAAACATACAAGAACTGACTTACAAAGTTGAAATCTTTCCAATATTCATAGTTGAAGACACCTTGGCTTTATTTGTGCACAGCAGTTTTCCAACTTTTGAAGATAATCTTCCACAAAGAGCAATTGGATGGGGTGAAAAGGCTTGATAGAAAAAGGATGGAGTGGAAAGGGTAATTGTATATGACACATTCTCTTCCCTTTATGGAAGAAGTCGGCTGTATAGGTTCTATAAAACGGCAATATATTAATCAAACTACTGAAGTAGAAGCTAGATATTTTGTGTCTTAACATAAAAGACTTTCCTGAATCTGAAAGCATTGGAACTTCAAAGTCATTATTCCCATCCCCCATCCCCCATCCCTACCTTTTCTTGATAGAAGAGGGAAATCCACTACCTGTCACTTAAACATATATTTGCACTTCACAGACTTTGCTTGCATGTCAAGATGGATAGATCACATCGAAACCCCTAAAGTCTGAAAAAAAATGATAACATAAAATATTGAGTGATGGTTTGTTATATCCCATTGTCCTACAATATTTTTCTGTTGAATATTTTCCTCCTTCAATGTGGAAAAGGAGGCTATACTCACACGTACAACCTCTTAGTGTGTCGCTGTATAATTTTGTGAAATATGGAATAGCTGTAGAGACTCTTCTCTTTTTGAATTTGTGGGTCCTTTGTTCATACAATACAATTGGACAAAAAAGGAATGCAAAAAATACCAAGTGATTGTTTGTTGTATCCTGTTGTCCTACAGCATATGAGTGATGAACAGTCTCCTTCTTTAGAGTGGAAAAGGAGGCTACAGTTACTCAGACAACCTCTTTACATGTTGCTATAATTATATATATGGAATAGCTGTAAAAATCCTTTGCCCCCTCATTCTGGGGGTATATTGTCCGTGCTGTACAGTTGGACAAAAAAGATTACAGAAAATACAGAGTGATTGTTTGCTGTATCATGTTGTCCTATAAAGTTGAGTGATGAATGGTCTCCTTCTTCAAAGTGGAAAAGGAGGCTACAATCATTCGCACATCCTCTTAGCTTGAGGTTCTGGTTCATTTTTGCTTTCCTTCGCTACTTTATGTACTTATTCCTTGTTTTATGGGGTTGTTGGTAGGAATTTCAGTTCTGAAGCACGATATTAGATATTACTTGCATGTTTAAAGCTAGGTGATGTCAAAATGAGTTTGTTGAGGTGACCGTTGAGACTTTGGAAATATGATGTGATGAATTGTAGTTTTTGAACCGTCTTTTATGGTTACCGGTTAGGGTGGATTCTCACTCAGTTCTTTTTTCCAAAAATGAAAACAGAACACCTCATCCATGGAGCATAATTGCCAATAATAAAACTTCCCAAGGTTCAGACTTGCATAAATGCAGCAATCAACACTATCATCATACACGTCGGCGGTACAAGGAGCTTCAGCTGCGGAGTCCAATGAGATGAGTGGAGATGCGCCGCCAAAGCAGGTGGCAATGGCACTGGAGCGACTGGGGCAGGCGAGTCGACTCATAGCTGATATTAGAATTGGCGCAGATCGGCTGTTGGAGGCCCTATTTGTGTCAGCTCAGCGGCAACACTCTTCTAAACCTTTGCATCTTATCCACAAAGAAGAAGCTTCCATGAGACAACACCTTCAAGAGCTTCGCTCTGTTGGAAGACAGTTAGAAGATTCTGGTGTCCTCAATGATTCCCTCCGATCACGAAGTAATTCATGGGGTCTCCACATGCCTTTGGTTTGTCCTGATGGTGCTGTTGTTGCATATGCATGGAAGAGACAACTTGCTGGTCAGGCTGGTGCATCTGCAGTTGATAGGACCAGGTTAGCTCTCAAGGCCTTCAATGGTCAGAAAAGACGATTTTTCCCCCACCTTGATACCAATTATGGTGGGGAGGGTGTGAAAAAGAAACTTCGTGGTCCTCCATCAAGTGATCAAGAAGAAACTTGTGAACTGAAATCAGTGTCTGAAGTTTTGACACATCTGAAAAAGGAGGTCTCAAATGTAATAACATTCTCTTACCGGCGTTTGGATTGGTTGTTGCGAGCTATCTCATTGCCCTCTTCGACCAGTGAAAATTCTATTGAATTATCGAAAGAGAATACTTTCCAAAGCACGAGAACATTAAGACAAGGATCATCTGATGATGATGTTTCAGACAAGGTTGCTATAATCGAATTGTTGATTCCTTCTGTTTTTAGAGCCATAGTATCAGTTTCCCCTGCTGGTTCCTTGGATCCCGATGCTGTAGCATTCTTCTCGCCAAACGAGGGTGGTAGCTACATACATGCGAGGGGATTCTCAGTTCATCATGTATTTAGGCACATCACGGAACATGCTGCTATGGCTTTACAGCATTTTACAGGTGTTGGTACTGAGTCACCCTTGCTTTCTTTGCTGTTATGGGTTTGCAGCTATCAGACTTTGTTCTCGAAAGCTTGCAGTAAGTGTAGCCGTCTACTATCAATGGACAAAGAGTCTGCTATGCTACTGCCCCCTGTTAATCGCCCTTACCGAAACTTTTCTGCTGGAAAATTCTTGTCAAAAGAGGAGCCAAGTGTGGATTCTAGTAAGTGTTTTCACATCGACTGCTTTTCTGAGGAAGCATAGAAAATCAGCTTTCTGACACCATTGTACAAAGAAATTCCGAATCTATAGATAGGCTCTCCAACATTTTGGACCTCTTTCCCACCAGACAGGTAACAACCATCTTTTTGTACTTCCGTTTTCTTGCATTTAAACTAGTTTCGCTTGATCTTGAAAAGTCATCGTAAGAAATGTGAAATTTATTCTCTGTTCAAGAAAAAATAGGACAAAGGTACCTCATCCTCTTTGTTCATTATAATGTAGTATGTAACCTGAGAGTGGTTGGTTAACGAAGTTTCTTTGGATTGTATTAGTAAACACCAAACTTTAGATTAGTTACGTTTAAGTTGCTTTTTGAGGTCTGTAAAATCCTCCTAAATCAATGACAATTCTATACTAGTGATCTTTTCAGAAGTCACGAAGGTTAACAGAAAGTCAATTATTTTGTTGTTTTATTTATGCTGTGCTTTAATTCATGTAATCTAAAGCTATTGGTTTTAGCTTTTCTTCATTGGTCTAATCATTAATGGAATTTAAAATAGGAAAAATTTGAATAACAATTAACAAGTCTTATTTTCCTCTGTTTGATATGCCTTTACATCTTGATTATTTTAGACATACAGTAAATATTCAATAAATTAATAATCTCTATAAAATAATGTTTTTCTCTGGTCTCGACTTGGGCCAATGAAAAAATCATCAATTTCGATAAGATAATGAAATAATATATTTCTAGAAGACCTTTATATAAATATATGGTTCCATTAATATCATAAATTAATAATTCTTTACAAGATCAAATACATCTAAGAAAATTTAGTGGAATATGATTTTATATGTTCTGTTTTTTCTTAAAAGTTAAATCTAGTTGATGTTCATCTTTAAATTTTCTTATTGCATCCAAGAGCTCTGGTGTTGTCTTTTCGAGCTGCACCATAAAATTGTAAAGAATTCTAGATGCGATAAATGTTTTCGTAAGCGTAGCTGGTTCCAAAGATATAGTATTATCTTTAATCATCAATAATGCATTTTCACAATTTATTCTAAACTCTGGATCTAAGAACATGTATCACCTTCACCCGGATAATACAACAAGTTCTTGATATCCATTTTACTGTGGTAACCAAGATCATTAATCATGCTAGGTTCATGAATGTCGTTTCACAAGTGAATTTATTTTAATTTTTTGAGATTGCATCCCTCGAATGAATTTTACAGTGTCGAAAACAATTTGCTATTGTCTATTGTTGAACATTTGTTGTCCAAGCAGGGATTGCGATTTAATAGCATCCGAAACATAGATCTTTGTTGGATCAGTTTGTCTCACTTCATAATCTTCTAATATCTTACGATAAAATCTGTTACAATAATACATCTTGAAAGTGCTCTTACTATTCCAGCATCACAAGGTTGAAATTAGTAAGATATAATGATTTTGCTGTATTCTTTGTACTTTATGCATAATAATTTTTTATGTGAAATCAATAAATATGAAAAATAAATTAAAAAGATATAATTATTTTAATATAATTACATTAACCTTCATTAAAATTTAAATCATTTTTTAAATTGATAAATATTAATTTATTAATTAAATAATATAATTTTTTTTAGCTAAAATCATCCCTGGAGTATGACCAAACCTAAAGTACATCCCTGTGTTATATAAATGAACGAAAAACATCCCTGAATTATTCAAAAAGTTGCAAGATTTATCCTTTTGTGTATTTTTTTAAGAAGATGTGTGAAGTCAAATGAATATATGTACACATGGTTAAGCTAATCGAGTTAGGTGAGTTTAAATTATATTCAGATAAAAATATATTCAAATTCTAAATATTCTTTGATAAAAAAAAATACTATTCCAACTTCAACATTTTAAAATACAATAATTATTTTTTTATTTGAATAACTAAACTCCTATGTAATTTCACTAAATTTTCAGCATTTTTGTACATTGTATAAAATGTGAACATGTATATATAGTATGTATCCCTCAATATTTTACTTAAGAAAATATCTAAATAGTTGGATGTAATATATTTGAAATGATTTTTTACACAATCTCTCTAACCTTCTGAACGTACTGTATGAATATTTCAAAACTTATGTATTAGTCCAAGTCAATTTACTTGATGTTGCAAAAAACATACTCTATAAACTAACAACATACGAAATTCAAATTCAAGATTCATTTTCTATCCATATCCTTATTATTATTATTTTTGGTTATAACTTGATCTTTTTTGTCGTGGCCAAGACGTGATCAAATTTTAAAAAAGTCATTATTTTTATTAGTTCAATCATTTTCTTAATAAAAATAGACTGAAAGATGATTCTTGTTATTTTTTTGATGATATAAAAAGGTTTTTTACGATATACATTAGATTTGAGTCATAGTTGAAAGATGATTTTAATCAGAACTCTAAAATAATATTTCTATAAAATAATAAAATTTCACGATCTCACCTATATTAATTTTATAGAAATTTTATTATAGAGCCATCTGAAAAATATTCTTATAATTCAAAATTGGGAGCCACTTGTCCACGCACAAAATGACAGTTGTAATTTGAATATTTTCAATTCCCAAAATATCGCCGATGACAAGAGTTGACACAGTCGGTCCGGGTCGTAAACAGGCTGGCCCGTTATACAATTATAATAATTTTAAATTATGTGAAATTGATTAGTGATTAGTGAGTTAAACACTTAAACTTAAACTAATACAATATAATACATGATTCTTCATTAGAATACTATATCGTATATAGAGTTAAATTTTTGATTTAGCTTAGAAAACAAGTTAAATGTTTAGTCTAGTAATTAAAGAATTGTGAAAATTTCTCAAACTGTATTGAATATGAATAATTAATCTTTTTATTAAAAAATTCAAACAGTTCTCGATTCATGAGTTAACTTTGAAATTAAGCTAAATCAATATGTATTTCTTTATATGGCTATTGGTAAGACTCATCATCTTTATTAATCGATGTTGAACATCATTGACCAATTTTCATGATTTTTGGACATGCAAAAAATATTAAAAGTCCACATCAGGAGTAACTAATTTTTTAATATAAATTTTGATATTAATTCTCCATGTAAATTAACTTTTGAAATTGAATGAAATTTAATATTTTATTCTCTTACCATTCTACTATTTGCATTCCAATTTTCATCATAAACATAATTGGTGCACACAAATTAATGTATAAACAATATATCTACACTATAATACACAAAAACCAAATACAGACAAAAAATAACTACTAATTGTGATATTAACTTAATGGATAACAAATTTATTGAAACAAATAAAAAAATTCAAATTTGAAAGTTGGAAAGAACAAAAAATGATCATCAGATAATTAAATTATTTTTTATAAGGGAAAAAAATTATTTAATTTTACGTAACGCCTATAATAATAATTAATTTTATTTAGAAGCTTATTAGGAAATGACGCAATTAATAATTAGACGATGAGGTGTCCAATTTGTCAAAATTTTCATTGTTTCACCACGTGTCCTTTGAGTCAAAACTTAAAACAGTGAAAGTCGTTGCTGTCACGTGCCACTCACGTGACACCCTTGTTACCTAGGACCACGACAAAGCATCGTCAACAAACGGATTAATACTCTCTCCGTTTCATAATGAATGATCTAGTTTGATTTGATATAAAATTTAAGAAAATAAAATAGACTTTTGATCACGAAATTCTAAATTAAAGTTATGTTAAATGTATAAAATTACATTTTAATTTTGTTGCCTTAAACATGTCATGTGAAAAATTGTTACCAAAAAAAGGAAGAGGTCATTATTTTTGAACATATTAAAAAAAAAAGGAAATCATTCTTTTTGAAACGATAGCAATACCTTTTTTTTTCTTCTTTTATATCCAACTTTCATATCAAAGTCAGTGTAGTTGAATCAAAATTTTTAATAAGTAGTTTAAAATTAAAAACTATAGACACATAAAGTGGCAGAAGATGATTCGACATTTACTATATATATCTAAAAAGTATTTTAATCATGTGTAAATTAGGGGTGGGCGCTTGGTTCTTCGGTTCGATTTAATCAAATTTTGGTTTCATTCTTCGATTTTTTATTTTAGAAAAGTGTGCACTATAGTTCATACCAAACTAGATTGGTTCGGTTCGGCTTAGTTTGATATTTTTAAATTGATTTTTTATTATAAATAAAATAAAGAGGGAATATTATAAAGTGTTAAAAGTTTCATCATGTATTTGATAAAAATTAAGAGCGCATAGATAATTTTTAGCAAAGATGCCAAATGAGTTGTTTGTATTTCTTAGCATAGATGGCTGTCAGTTTGCTAAAGCTTTAGGCTTTCTCCCATACCGGAAAGTTGAACGAATAAAGAAGAGAGCAAGTAGCCTAGCAAGCACGATAAACTTTCGAAAAATCAAAATATGAGGACTCACAACATACAATTGTACATACATAAATAACAATAGTTCAACACTTTATTTGTCACTTAAAAATTGAAAATTTAAATGGGTCATGTAAATATTTTGAGTCAAAATTTGAAAGTGTATAACTATTATTAATTAAATAATATAATTAAAATATTTTAAAATTTAGTAAATAAAACTTCGATTCTTCGGTGTACCATAATTTAGGAACCCTTGCATCGAACTCTGAATCGAAATTCCAAAAAAAGAAAATCGATACCGAATAGAAACATCGAAGAATCAAAATCATATAACCAAAATTTTTCGTTTCGATCCGACTTTTCGATATTTATACTCACCTCTAATATAAATTATATAATTTCCACCGAAAAAGTTTCAGATTAACTCCTCATTGTAAGGTGACTCCGTCCCTAATCAAAATTCAATTTATACTGAATACGGCTCCATTTGAGAGGCATAATGCTTTCTACCAAAAACTCAAACTCAAAACTTCTAATTAAAGAAGCAAACTCATTCACTGTACCACGTCGGTTAGCGGTGTTAAATCCCTCTCACCAACACCAATAACTGTTGTTTTTTCATGAAAGAACCACGCGTCAAAGCACCAAACGGTAGCCCCACAAAGTAAACTCAGCTCATTATGGGCCTGACACGTTGAAAGGTAGACTCAAAAAGTCCTTTAATTAATTAACAATAGTTAATCATGATTATGATATTATTGTCTTCACTAATTTGCCCTCGTGATGTGGCTTAATTACCAGATTGACCTTACCTTTTTTTTTTTGGGGAAACTAAAGGGGTGGACCTAGGTTTTTTGGTGAGTGATGACTTTTGTGTAGATAAGTAATCTCATTTTCTATGTCAACATCACTCACTTAAAGGATTCATAATTTGCCTAAAATATAAAGGTTCTGGAGAAGCTTACCATGAAGCTTTATGGTTAAACGTTTCTGTTTGAATCGACTTATTTGAGATAATATTAAAAGTCATGAATTATAAATTCATTTAAACATATTTAAAAACGGAGAGTATGTAATGTTTTACTCAAGAAAATGCTTTCCAATTTTTCATTTAAGTTTGGTCAAAACTTTTGAACAATATTTTTTTTACGAATATAAATTATTAAAAATAAACAAATAACTTTAATATTTTTACTTACATATCGAATAAAAAAAGTGTGGAACTTATTTATTTTTTAAAGATAAAGCATTTTCCATCATTTTTTTTTCGTACAAAACACACCTTAAGACTAAAGGTGTACAAGTAACTAATAAAAATATTATTTCTGTCACTTTATGATTTAGTATATAGATAGCTTGTTCCTTTATTGTGTCAATTTTATTTTTGTTTTGTATAATTTAATTGTTGGCTAGAGAGTCACCCATGTATCATATTTCTAGTTGACATGCAAAGTTGAGTTTCTTTTTCGACCATTATTTATATATAATAATTAATTGATTGACTGAACAATGAGTAGATGTTCACATTCATGAATAATTTCGTTTGAACTTAGAATTTGAATTAAGATATTATCATAACTAAAATTAGCGTAGTGATAAAATTTATTAATTTCTAGAATAATATTTGTTGTACATATATACTTACTCTTCTTAATTTGGATATAGACATAGGATCAATACATATTTTGTATGATATAATATGATAACATGAGAGCTGAAAAGAATAAAGTGTATGCAGATCTTATCACTATCTTAGAAATTTATCTAGAAATGTTGTTCTCGATAGATTCTCAACTCTAGAAACATGAGATACAAAACGAATTAAGAACGTAATAATACGATAATTAAAGGACTATTGTTTGAATATATTTTTTTTTGAAGAAATAATTGTTGGACAATATTTTAAAACCTAAATACATGCTATGAAAGTGATAATGCGTTTGAGGGAACATACACTTTTGAATAAAGTATAGCAAAGTAATATATATTAGATAGATGGGTAAATACAAAAACCATTATATATTTTGGATTTTTGAAACTTTTTGACATAAATAAAGTTCACATATACATTTTTTTTTATTATGACTTAGCTTGTAGTCATCTAATTATCTCTTCTTTTATCCTTATATATATATATTTTTTTTAATGATAATAACTTTGGTGGAGAGATAAAATTTTATTCTAGGACGGCTAATGGATAATATATAGTGGAAAACAATTGTTATCCAAATATTTCAAATTAAAGTTTTAACTTCCAAATTAAACAATTAAGTGTTCTATAAATATAGTGGGATTTAAGGGAGCTTGTGATTTGCTCTTTTAATTTTATAACATAATACAATACAATATGTAGCAAATGTCAACGTGCACTTTTTGAAAGAATAAAAAGTGTGTCAAAATAGATAGAGATGATCACTACAAAAATATTGGATGATTTTGACTTTTTTTTGGTTTTAAATAAACACAGGTAAGGAATCAATAATCAATAATAGTTGTGATGAGAAGTATAAGATTTCGTATATTTGTATGAAAATGTCAAATTCAAATTACAAATATAAATATAAAAAATCACGTAAAAATATTTTTACGATAAATTCTTTTAAATATTACATTTGGAATGAAACCTAAAAGGAATGCTTCTCGATCGTTACTCTTTTCTTTTAGAAAAAAAAAAGGAATAAAAAATAATAATAATTAGAGATAAGTAAAAATTTAAAATATGAAGAAATGAATCCTCACAAGCCACAAGGTGATAATTACCTATTTATTATTTTCTCCTAACTGTTTTTTCTTTTTTTAATAATAATTAATTATTGAAAATAATTTAATTGCCATTAAAAATGTCTTTTTAATTATAATTAACACTCATTGTAAGCCTTTTTTAACGTTATTAAATTTAATGATAATTTACAAATACCAGTAAAAAAATTTAATTTATGATTATATATAATATTATTTTAGCTAAAAAGATGTTTTTGTTAATGATTTGTCATTTTAATTTTTAGTGGACAATTTTTTTATTGGAGGGCGGCTAATGGATAATACAAGTTAAAACAAAAATGGTAAAAAGGAGGAGTTTTTTTTAATCATTTTTTTCTTTTCTTACCTTGTCATAGAATCATAATATTTACTTGAAATTTAATTTAAAAAAGTACATAGATTCTATTTTGAATTATTTTTTTTTACGAAAATATGATTCTATTGATTTGTTTTATATAATTATTCATAAGTGGATTTGACTTTTTCAAGAACAAAAAAAAAGGTTCGAAATAATATTAATTTAGATTGGCAAAGATAAGTAATGCACTTAAAAGTCATAAACACGTTCCGTTGACAATTTTATATAGGAAAGTATCACATATATTAAAAAAAAAAAAGAAGATGAGTATGTCCTGGAATCTCCGTATTTTTTAAAAATTTATTTAAATGATTTCAAAATTGTAAAAATAAATAAATATTTGCTTGTTAAAAAAAGAAAATTAAGTTGAATAATTTTTTTATTTTTTATTTATGAAAAACACCAAATATATATTAATAGAAGTTATTGCATATGTGTGGCCTCTAATTTTTTTGAAACATAAAATTTACTATTTTCTCCCAACCAGATTAAATTACGAATTCTAATTGTATTAAAATCCTCAACATTAAATTTCATAAATTGAATTACAAAGTTTTAAAATTTAGCTTTTCATTGTGTCCATCTCCACCATCATTTCATATATGATTTAGCAAAAAAAATATTTTTTTTATTATTGAGTTTCGTTTTGTATATTTTATTTTTCATCATTAATTAAATAAAAATATATTCATTATCATTTTTTTTTCATATCTATATGATAACTTGTGCACCAGTTAATGATCCGTCAATATTTTTTTTTTTGAGATAATAATATAAACTGCATCAATTCTACCCATCTCAATCGATATTTAAGGAATTTCACTTTATACATTTTGTTATAACAAAGTAAAACCATATAAAAATTACTATAAAGATCCTAATTTTTTTCCTCTAAAAAAAAAAAGAAAAAAAGATTTGAGTTGGATTCTTCTGCAAATTTAGCTAGCAAAAAAAGTCATAATTATCATTTCATTTCAACCAAAGAGAGAAAAAGTATGAGTTACTTTACCTCAACCTCAAGTTTGGTAAGTGGTCCTATAAGCCTAGTTCTTTTTTAGTTTTTCATTTTAATATCTGTGTTAAAGTTTGATTATTTTAAAAATATATTATATAAAATTTTATTTTAAAAAAAATATTCTCTATTATAATTTCTTTATATTTAAGATTCAAACTCAAAATATCTGATTAAAAAAATCACAACGGTATCCGCTAAACCACTAAAGTACATTATTTTATAGTCTTAAACCTTGTTTCTATTTTTCCAAAAATAATCAGTCACAAGTCCCAAAAAATGGGTGTTAGGTATTTCAGTTTATCCTGAAGGGCATTTTAGTCATTTAACCAGACAACAACATCATTAAAATGTTAATAATGAAGAATAAGCTAATCCTATATATATATATATAAAAGTTTTCCTTAACAGAGACAGGGGGAGTGACCCTATATACATAAAATTCCAAATACAAAAACCCCACAAAGAAGAACACAGTGAAAAATCCCTCACCTTCCCCACTCCCACTACTTTTTCTCTATGATACACACAAATAAATAAATAAATTAGGCCTAGATATCTACTTCTATATATATATATATGTTGATACAGATGTATGTATAATCTTGAGAATCTTTAGTGAAAAGAACTTCCTTTTTAGCTTAAGCATATGTATGTAATAGACACAAGCTAAACTTGTGAGTTTTTCTTGAAAGGGGTTTTTGTTTAACTGCTGTCATCCCCAGAAAAAGAAAGGCAAGTTTCTATTTTGTGTTGTTGTAATTTTCAATTTTCTTGAAATACCCAATTGGGGTTTCTAAATTGGGTTACTTTTATTTGGTATTGGATCTTTTTGTCTGACTAATCTTGGTATTGATAAAGTTATTGTCTTTTTAAGGTTTGATGTGTAAAAGTTTGAGTTTTGTCTGGAAGAAGTTTGATTAGGGGAAGTCTGGTTTATGGAATTTGTTGATTTGGTTTTGGAGCAAAATGGTTGGCTTATGCATCCTTGGTGTTTATTTGACTATTGGGGTTTGTTTTCTTGGTAATTTTAGTGGTGAATTGTAATGCATAGTAAGGGTTGAATCAGTGAGTGGTGGAATATTTGATTTGATGAATTGTGGGGATCATGTAAATCTTTGTTTTGTGTTGGAGATCCTGTGTTTAAGTGGTAAGTCTGCATTGCGTTGGTGATATCTCATTTTCACTGAGTTAGATATATTCATTTTTTGCTTGTGTATTATCATTTGCTTGCACAATTGAGGTTTAGGTGTGATAATTGTAACTTATTTTCAGTTGTAGGTAAAGTAATGAGATCCTTTCTTAACCTCTCAAAAATCTGTTAATGGACCGTAATTTGAAAATACAGTATATGACATGATTGAAACCTAGAAGCTGATAACTACCACTAATACTCTGGACTCAAAAGAAAAAAGTGAAAGATGAGCTTTTCTTTTTGTGGATCAGATATGTGCTTTTAGCTTTTCTGATACCTTATCTGCAGTATCTGGTTCCCCTGGGATTGTGCAGTTTTTCATCTTGATTCCACTTAGTTAATACCGTTCACTTACAGTGTGGAAGATAGCTTGTCTACCAAGCCGCTCATTCGAGGAACTAGTCTCTTATTAAAAAAAAGCAAGGAGGATTCAGATATCACACAAGGGGAATTCCATTTTATTAGTTCTGCGAAGCCCTGTCCCTTACGAGAAAGCTGTATTTTGGGCTATTACCTAGGAATAAATCTTATTAAAAGAAAAAAATGATTCTTGTGATGGTCTAGATACAAAAGAAGTAATTGTTGCTTTTCATGTCATTAGACCACAGCTCTGTATACTTTCCAGTTCCCTTTATGGGTTTATAGCAGGATATAAAAGCTGTGGAGAATGTACTGGTTTAAGGTGAAAAAATTGGCAAAACTTGTTTGTTGGGGGATGCAGTCCTAGAGACGTTTTTTCATGCATTTGTGCATACTTGTACTTGATAGTGCACTAGTCTCGAGATAAATCATATCCAGTATTGGCAAATGCTTCAACACTTGGTTCACGTTGTAAAAATATTTTAAGGAAAAACTAGTGCTTGAAAGTAGTTACAAAGTTATGAATAGCATGTAGTTGCTTGATATATTTGCCTTTAACTCTGCATGACACCACAGATGATTTTTGATGTCCGTCCAAGTTGGATTGCTTCTATTATTCAACTTTGTGAAATATCAACTGTTCCTACTAACAGTCTATACTGTAAATTTTTGAGTAGATCGTAATTACTTGGGGCAAGTCTAATAATGCCTACTATTGCTAAACATGATGGTCGGCAGCTGGAGACTGGGCTGCGAATTACCTCACTATCAACTACCCAAATGCAACCATGGTGGCACGGTTATGGTGATAATACTATGCCTTTGGCAAGTGAGAATGCCGTTGCCCAGGAGAAATCTGAAGGTGGCAACGCGGATAAAGAAACAAAGGCTCTAGCCATGGAATCTGGTATTTTCTACATTACATACAACAACGTGAATGTTTCATCCCCTAGTTTTCACTGTATCTAATTTTATATATCAATCACACTGCTGGCTTCTGATGGTGATTCCTGAAACATGGTGAAATCATTAGTTACTCAACTAGAAATGAAGTCTTCTTTTCAGTTTTCACTGAAATGTACCTTATTTTGATGTTGAAGAACAGAAATGTATGTGATGAGACCAAATTTAGCTGATTACTTGCAGCTTGAGCTAGAACTGGTCGAACTTAATGTGTTCCTGCAACTCTTGTCACCTCGTTATATATTCTAATATTTTGCTGTAGTCCATGTATTTTGATTGTGAATGAAGGAACAATTAGTCGAGTTTCTTGCATATTATTCACAATTGGTCCAACTACTTATCATTTCCTGTGTTAGATCCTCACAACAATAGAATAGGCATCAAATAACAACAGAACACTCCTGGATATGTTGTCTTCTTCTATGCTAGCCTTCTAAAAAATCTTTCAATTTTTCCCCAGCCAAATAACATGTACAATCTTTGCGTGTACCACATCTACACATATGATTTGGTTGTATAAACTATTGCGGCAACAAGAAAAATATGAGTTTTAATGTGTCAGACTTGGATATTTTGAAAGAACAAACCAAATAACAAAAGAAGGAAAAAGAAAAAATAATATTAATACAAGAAGTGCTACCAATAACCACCTAGAGGAGTTCACGCACCCCCCATCCCCTCCCAACACGCCTATCCACACCTCTCTTCTCCCTATAAGAAAAAGGTCTTACTTCTCTTCTATGAATTCCTTCGACTGAATACAATCTGAAGCTTTATTTATTTGCCCATACTCTTATGACTCCACGTACTAGCGATGTTTCTCTTCTTTTTACTTTTTCCAGACCTTGATTTGCATGTGGCGTTTTATTATTGATGTGATTTATATTTTCAGGATCAGATGGAAATAACGAGCAATACAAGCAGCACCTCAAGCATTTTGCACCCACAACTGCTGCCATCATGGCTGAGCAGCAGAAGGAACTCACAGGTCATTCAGCTGTAAGTCATTTCATCTTCCCTCTTTGTCCATAATTGATGTGCACAATTACATCTAGCTGGTTGTCATTAGTTGAAGTCAAATTGATGGTTCCCATTCTTTCCATGATTGTCTGTCTACTACATTTGAAAGATTTATTCATTGTTGCAGATGTTGGCGTCATATCCATATCCAGATATGCAGTATGGGGGAATGATGACTTATGGCGCACCTGTAAGAACAAATCTCTCTAGTGTCGTTTTGCAGATACTGATAGTTATATGCCATCAACTTCCAGTTCTGAGCTTTTTCGTTTGTGTATGTAGTTAGTGCTAGTGTTATGTTTGTGTTCCCTCACTTTGTTGTTTATACTAGTGAAAAGAAACAGAGTCTTTGTCAAGTAGAAATAGCGCCTTAATTCTTTTTTTTCCTGGATGTGAGGGTAATATGTTAGTAACGGACTGCTGCCATGTAATATTTGCTAATCATGTTTTCTTGTTATATATAATGGTTACAATATTCAATAGGCTTGTTTGGTTGTAGCTCAATGTTATATTTGTATATGTAAATTGCATTTCAGTCTCACCCTCATTGATTGGTGGAGTTGTATGCATTTGTACATGTTACTAGACTTATGCCTTTAGCTTCTGTACTTCTAGCTCTGTATTAGTCCACATCTGAATTCAGCTATATCTGAAGTCAAATTATAGGTAAAAAAACACATTACCTTAAAATGTTGTGTGTTGTCAGGTACATCCCCACTTATTTGAAATTCATCATGCCCGAATGCCTTTGCCTCTCGACATGGAAGAGGAACCTGTCTACGTGAACGCAAAACAGTACCATGGAATATTAAGGCGAAGACAGATAAGAGCTAAAGCAGAGCTTGAGAGGAAAGCTATTAAAGCGAGAAAGGTATAATCAGTACAAGGAAGCACTTCCCCCTCCAGTCTTTTTTCCCCACGAGGAGCAGACCTGAATTATCTTATTTTGGACATAATATTCATATCACATGAATTTTCAGGTTATTGGTATTAGTAAATATATGAAGTTATAATCGGAAGACATGCCCAATATTGTTTCATAATTTACTTAGTAACTAATATTGTCCCAGTCTTTTGATAAGTGAACAGTTGATGCTAACAAGGTAATGCTGTCTAAATTCTAATGCTAAGAAGATGAGACACTATTAGGAAAAGGAAGCTTGAAATGGGTCGTCAATAGCAAAAAGTACTACTGCACCTCAACTTTACTAGTTAGGGTTTTCTATTGGAATCTTTAGTATCCATTTCATTGTATTTGGACCTTTTCATTTCAGTACTTAATAATTTGTCTTGCAAGACAAATTAAGTTTTTTCCCTTAAAACTAGAGGTTCTATACTGGCGTAAAATACAAACCTGTAGACAAAGTAAGAAGATTACTTGCAGAACGTAGGCCTAATATAAGTGTCCCAGTACAACCCTGTCATAATACCAACTGGTTGCCGGTTGGTGTCACCTATATAGTCTTTTGTTTTCATTGTGTTTCTTCGCTGCAAGTATTTCTTTTTGTTTGTTTGTTTGAAACTCTTCGCTAAATTCACATGGAGTTTAAGAGATTGTTGGTCTAAAGCTAACATTGCTGCTTCAAAACCCTGATAGAAGGACGGTTGCGCAAAACTAGTCAAGTTATGATGAAACGGGTTGTTTACGTTATATGTAAATGCACTGTCTGCTCTAGAACTTATGATGAGATGCTGCTTTAGTTTGTGGTTTTTCAAAAAATCATGAATATTTATGTTAGAGATTAGCACCTTGTTTTCCTGCATAGAAATGCTTCTAGCTCTATTAGTTTCAACTCATATCATATAGATTATAGCTTCAACTTCTTTGTTTTCTGCTCGTACCCTTGGAAGTATGGCCTAATAGAATTGAAATGCAGGGTGAAAAGCTTTATAGTGTTAAAGTTATCCTGCCTTTTGGTTCCACTTGAAGAGCTCAGTTGGTTTCAAGGTCGGGTTTTCCCTGTTGATGATATTAGCCTTTATAATAAGGAAAATTTGATGATAAACCTTAATGGATGAATATGGTGCTCGAATTTTTGCCATCAAAAGAATTGGTTTAGTTCATGCATATGGAAAAGGTGCTTTAACTACACGTAAATGGATTTCTGCCTTACATGAATAACAGCTGAGCTATGCAAAGAGATGTCTGAGATTTGCAGTAATTGCAATTTGTTGGTTGGGAAGCGGTTTTCCTGGTAATTTATTGTGTGGTTGAGGGAGCTCTGTTCTGTACATTTTACAATATCTCATTCAACTGATGTTCTACAAGGGAACCAAGGAAGGGAGACGAATGAGAGAGATTACCAAAACTCATGCAGTACTAATTATGTTAATTTACATAAGGAAACAATAATCTGATTTGTTATATCTTGCTTTGTTGAATTCTAAATCAGTGGGCAAATGTCTCAAGATTTTCTCTACTGAAGGATCAGTATGAATGTTTTTAGTTTTTTCATGTACTGTGAGAGGAGGTATTAAGATGTATTCTCAACTTGGTTTTACCCTTATTAAGTACAGAAATAGCTTATATATGTGAAAGTCCTTGTGATGCTGTGCAAAAGGTTGCTTTTATAAGTATGATAATTCTCTTATATACACTGAGCAGAATATTAGATCAACAATTCTGTATGTAGATTGCTGCATTTTGGCGTTTAGTGCCTAGCTATGTCGTCACTTGTTTTCATAAGACGTGTTGATTAAACTGACATTGGTTTGTTTGTATTTGTTAGCCATATTTGCATGAATCTCGGCATCAGCATGCTATGAGAAGGGCAAGGGGAACTGGAGGCCGCTTTCTGAATACTAAAAAGCTCAATGACATGGACTGTACACCAACGGAGACTCAAAAATATGGGGCAACCATTGCAACTCACTCTGGCAACTCTTCTGGTTCTGGGAGTTCTGATCAAGGGGGAAAGGAAGGATCTACAGTTCAAGACATGCACAAAGGACACCGCCAGAGTTTCACAACTGGCAATGGCCATGGTTCATCTGTGTATTTTTCCGCGAGCAGTGGAAGTGAGCAAGGGAATGGCCATTACGGTCATGGAAGTTGGAGCCTGCTGGTCAATCAGGCTTCTCAGGGGGCAGCTTCCAGCAATTAAGAAGCTACTCTCCACTGATGGAGGGGTCAGCCCAGCATGGTTCCGTTTCTTTCATCGTTCATGCAGGCAATGCTGAACATACATGCAAGGTAGCATGGGGCTATGCTCAGGCAATTCATTCTTGGCTTGGTTACTTGTACTATATGAGCGGCGATGAGGAAGAAAATAGCATATGGCGAGTATGATACCTTACAAATTCGCCATTTATTCGTATTTCCTCTCACCCTGTATGTAAATAAAGAAAAATATATGTTGGAATGTAGGACTAGAAGCAGTTTGGAATCTGATACTTCAAAGTACTGCATCATCTTGAATGTGTGTGGCTATTTGTTGGATGAGTTTGTAAAGTTGACACTCTCAAAAGTTGTTTTTATGCTGTTTGCTTGATTTTCCAATGAGGATCTGCAATCCTCTCATCTATTGAACACTTTATTCTTTTTTATTTAGTGCTCTAATAATAGGTTGTTTGATATCAAATGCAAAGATTATTTTATTCCGTAGTTGGTTAGGGGTATTAATTAGTCTCGACATTATTTATTTATCTCTACGAGTTGATACTTTACTAGTACTTTAGAGGACCATTAAAGTAAATTATCTCCGATGATTTTTCGTGAACAAAAATATGTGATACAAAGATATTATATAAAAAAATGCAAATTTATTTATCTCCGTTAGAGTAAGGGATATATTCAAGTATAAAAAAAGAGGATAAATATAATAAAAGAATTATAAGAAAAGATTAAATATGATAATATATATTCTTTAAGCAGAGGACATTTTTCTCAGTAGAAGCTAGTTAATAGTCAAAATAGAAAAGAAGTGCATACATGTGAAAAGATAGTGGACTGATTGGGCAAGGTGTTAAAAATGCATAGGTAAAAAATACAAATACTCCAAAATATAAGGGCTTGCAGCACAAATTAATTCAATATATAGTAGGGATTATCGTCAGTCGCCGTTACCCTATGTGCCGCCAAAGTCTCTCTTCTTTGAACTTGTTCTTTCGATTTGGTTTTATTTAGGTAATTTTAATTTTTTTTTTTTTTTTTTACGTTTAGATAGAATTTGATGTGAATTTAAAAATATGATTTATGAATTCATAAAATATCCCATTGATGAATCATTTAGTAATCTGAAATGTTAGGTGATTGGTGCTCCCTTTGAACTAAAAAAGGTTGAGGAACCATCGCATTTCACCATTGTGGATACTAGGCATTCTGAGGGATATTCATTTAACTAATAGTTATCGTCTCTTTTTCGGGGCTCAATGAGTTCTTTAACTTTTACTACAGATTTTTCTGCCAAGTTTCTATAGATATGGAATATGTAGGATTTTGATTTTGCTTACAGTTAATTACTATTTTCTTAAAACATTCTTAGCCATCCTAACAAAGAAAATTTATGTATATTTCTGGGATTGTATTACATATCAAGTGAGCAAGAACATATGATATACATTTTCCGTGACAAAGATTTAATTTTGTTTCTGATATAACTGAAATAAGATGCTGAAAATTACAAACTATACAATCCACAGGACATTTATTACGTTTCAAGCTATGCGTAACTAAATAACCAAATAGCCAGTAGCTATTGCTCTCACAGTTTGGCTTGCTCTTGAATTTGTTCCTGTTAAAAGTATAATGAATTCAGAGAACGAAAGCAATTTTCCTAGAGAAAAGCATGTGGAAATTCAATTGAAACACCCTTAGCTTTTGGTTGGCATCTCACCTCTGTGACAAAGAAAGCATGGAACCCATAAGGAACTCTTTTGGGTAATTCAACAACTGCCACAGGCTCCGCGGACATTGTTTTTGCATCGATTACATTCACAGCTGACTTTCTGCATAAATTTCGAAAGGGAATGGGTTCAGTCAAGGTGATCCTCTTTTATATGTCAGTTATAAGCTTTGCATTTATGTAAGCACCTAAGAACTAAGATAAGAATATAATTGAAAAGTCAAGGGAAATAGGGACATATGCCACTTCCAATAATATCTAAATTAAGTCCAAAGAATATTATATAACTCTATAGTGAAACACATTTCTCCTGTATGCATTTTTCTAGCTATGCTCACATCAAGGTGGACAAGAAACAGACAATTGAGCATCATATGACCTTAAAAGCATTAGCTTTAGTATGTTTTGGTTGCAAACATTCTACACACACACACACACACTCTAGAGGTAAAATACATTTGCTCTTTAAAATTATGTGGGTTCAACTGTTGGACACATCAAGCGGTCTTAACCGACTCTCTGCCGCTCTTTCACGTTAAACAGTAGCACAAAAGAAGTTTTCCTAATTTCCTTAAACATTAGGAAGACCACCAATGCAGAATGGTCTTTAGTGACACTACTCATGATAATGCAAGAAAGAGAGTGGAAGACAAGGTACCCAGTGTTCTCATCATGAACGAAGAATATCAAGTAGCCATCATCCTCTTCACGTTCTGTACCAGGCTGACTGGGAACAAATACAGCCTCCGAACCAAATCTGCTGGGTCCTAGATCAAAGATACCTTGAACATTCCCTCCAACTTCAAGCTGTGATTTTCCAGTCTCTGGTTCAGCATGCAAATCAAATTTGATGACTCCAGTTACCTTAGCAATGCTGTTCAAAGTGGTTCCATACACATAACGCTGCTTCCTAAATTTCAACAGAGTTACTATTATCATACCAGGCCTATTGATAAAACTCTTGGTACACCAGATCAAGCAATGAAAACCAAAGAGGAACATAAATCTAACACATAACACCTTAGCACTCATAAATAAAATTAGAAGCAAAATGGATAGACAATAAATGAAGGTGTTCATCACCCAGCATTTTAATTGGACAATGCTTATGCCATGTAGATTGGAAATTGCCGGATAATTTTAAAGATAGGAGAGCTGACCTGCCAGTGTAGTTCTCGTTGATCCTTGGAAAATCAACAGCAGACTCCGATAATTTCTTCTGTGAAGCTGCACCACTCTTCATGTTAAATCTCATTTCATATCTGTCAAAACAAAATCCTGATCAAGAACTGTGGCAGATATAAACAAGCTCAATTTAAACAATCATTGTCAGAGTCTCCTAACAGCTCATTGCAGAAATTCTCAAGCTTTTCTTTAACAGCTCCATTGACCATGTCTAGGTCTGGGTTCACAAGCCGGCAGGTAATCAACACGACTTCATCTCCCTCCTCCCAAGCATTGGCTGGTAAATAATCAAAATGATAACACCAGTAAATAGAAAAAAGAAGACAATAGAAAGTCACGAGATATTGGGAGAATATTCTTCATGATTGAGTTAGTGAAGAGAATAATTATGGATACTGTGTAGAATATTTTTAGCGATTTTTCTTTCTTGATAGTAGAATATTTTCATTGCTTACGTTTTAGTTAAGAATCCTATTACTTGCAGAAAATTTCATTATTCTCTATGTTCTTAAAACCAATTCTAACAAAGTTTTCCCTCTCCTTGCTTCTTGAATGGCACTCGATCCCCTACAATCTTAGTAGAAGCATAAATACTTTTTGCTCACTATTGGCCGTCCTTACGCCGCACCCAGCTAAAGTTTTTTATTGATCTTTTCTCTTTCTGATCATCCTAACGCCAGAACTTATTTATCACAACCCTTTTTGTGGCACCACCCCTCTTTTTATTGACTGTTCCAGCATATCATAAATCACCAACTTTTTTTGGCTTTACTGTCTCTTCCCATCAATATTGTGATAGTTATTCCGACAACTTTTCAAGAAAATTATTAAAGAATTCAGAATCAATCAGATCTCCCCAAGTATGATTCAAACCTACTACCAATTGGTTAATCCTCAGTTTCTTCTTCTAGATAACTTTTGCAATACATTTCTTCTTCTTTCATTATCCCTTTATTAATCAGAGTGTAGCATCGAGTTCCATATCAAGACATTGAATTTTTCTGTCAATAATTTGAGAGAAATCTTAATCTCTTTCTTTTTTTTCACGGTATATATATGATATAAACTCGAATCAAACTAAATACCCAATTGCTCTATACTTCTGTCATAGAATGTAGTCAAAGTACCCACGGTAAGCTCACCATATCCACTATGGATCCCACACCTACATCCATGTCCTGTCTACATGGGTGCCGCGGAGATTTTGAAGAGTCTGCAACATCGCTATTAAGCGCTACATGCATGTGAGATGTATTGGCTAGTTACCAGCTTTTCTGTTCAGAGTAGAGCTATCTTTGAACTTTTCAAGGAAGACAGACCACAAAGTTGCTTACCATTGTGAAAAATGAAGCAATTAGGAAGCTCGAACCACCTGATTAGAGCCTCATTGTTGGCATATCGTGGAAGGACTCCAAATCGAGCTTTTTTAGTAGCATCAAAGGTAAAAGCCAGCTTATTATTTTTCACCATTTCCTGAATGGAAAATTCATAAATAAGATATTTCCATCTGCAAGAATCTGATGATACAACCCAAAATCTTAATTCAATGGATGGAATAGCCCCAAAACCTTTATCATCAGACTTTTGGGGCTATTTCCATCCATTGCATAAAAGTAAATAACATACATATGAGCTCCCCCCCCCACCCCACCCCAAAAAAAAAGAAGAAATATAATAAATAAATAAGAAAAACACTGCTGAGTGTAATGCATGCGCAACCAATCTTGAATTTATATTATGAAATATTTGGACAAACAGTTACCTACGGGGACTTTTTAAAAAAAAAACAGAAGTCAAGAAACTAGAAACCATTCTGCAGTTCTCTCCTATAGAACTCCAATATGGAGGTGGACTGATGTAACGAAACTTAACCTCTCTCATTGATTCCATTGTTGAGAAGTTGTTCCATCTTTTAAAAGCTTAAGTTATGCCCATCAATAAAGGAAAACTGATAAACAATAGCAATCAATAAATTGTGAGCTATAGAAATTAGAAGTTTCGTACCTTCGGACGAAAACACAAAGGAAGATCCATCATAATTGCATAATTTTCAGTAATAGCAAAATCATGCATCATGATAGGCTCTGGTATTGTTATTGGGACCGGGTCCTGCATAATTCCATCCTTGGATATAACCCTATAAGTGATGTAAGGTGGGGTGTGAGCATATCCAAAGGTAAACATCTCACCTGCATGTAAAATTTCAAAGTCAAACTCAAGAGTGTTCTACCTACACAATAAGCAACTCATAGATTGACTCACTGGATAGTTAATGCAGAGATGGAAGTTGAAGTGAGGATCCTAATCTTGTGCCAACGTACATGGACAACTGTATAAACCGATGGACTTACCAGCCTTGACCTTTACAAAGGGTGCTGCTATGGAAGGAGAGGAATATGAGATGCTTTGAGAGTGTTAGTAGTCCTTTACACAGGATTAAAATAAACTGCACAATCACTTTTTGCTATTGGTGCAGTTTGGAGTATGTAGATAATCCTATAGCTGTTAGAGATATCCTAGGTCCTTTGTATGATGAAGTAGGATCTAGTTTAGTTTTGTTTCAAGTACACGCAACTGTATGTAGCTCCATGATGTAAATTTGGGACCCCAGCCTTTAGTGCTGAAGATTAATACACAAAACTGTTACAGTTGTCAAAAAGGGTGCTGCTAAAACACCTCTCATTCTTTTTACTTTCTATGTGAAAAAGAAAAAAAGTTCTCTTTCCAACTTCACTACAACCCAAAGGGAACCATGCTCCCATCTTAGGTTCATTACCCTAACCTCAACTTAGAAATTAGCTTGCCATGGAATTCAGTTGTGGAATTGATGTGACAAATTAGTACTGTGTTTGGAAGAAAATATAATTTTCCTTTTCTTTTTATTAAAATCAACATCACAACTAACAGATTAGCATGCCAGGCATTGGTATCGGAGGAAGAGAAGTCAGCAAATGAGAAAAGAAGGCTGAACAGATGTCTTAAGTAAAGGAAGTTATGCAGTTGCAGGATTGTACTTGTAGTTAAAATTCTTAGAAGAATACATGTAATGTTACTTCTTTTATCAGAAATTATTTGGGTAGCAAACGATTTGAATTTACAGATATTGACATGCAGAACTAGGATGATTTATCTCTTACCAGTTACAGGATCAACTTTTGGATGGGCAGTGAAGGAATGCGTCAATCGTTTGTCATAATCCAGCATGCCAAGTGTTTGAAGATCTCCATCCTCTAGAACTTGAAGTGCATCTGTGTGACGTACACTCAGTATCAAAGCAATAAAAATGCAATGTACCTATGATCTAAATCCTGCAGGAAACTGTATTAACTACTAATACTTGTTCTCAGTCCCAGACAAGCAAAAACTTCAGATTACAATTTCACTATGTTTTTCTTAAGAATTTTTTTTAGAAGTACCCGTTGATCATTGATGTACAAAAAGTTACAATTTGAGCTTGACATCCCAAACTTTGTAATCATGCAATTTCAAAGTTAAAATTTCAATATATAATCATGCAAAGATACAAGGAAAAGGAATGGTGAAGGGGGGAATAACATCTACTCTAAGGCTTGCACATCAAAATCATAGATAGTTCATCTTTCTGAATTAACAGGTCAAACAGAGAAGTGGCTTACAAGGTTTATCAGCCTCTGAAAGTGCCAACAGCTTCCCATGGTGATATACTAGAGCCGTATTAGCTGGACAAGGAAATGAATCTTACTTTCAGTTAGTAACTATCACATAAACTTAAAATATGTTGCTATGCCTAAGGACATATTCCTTCCGTCATATTAAGTTATATTTGGAAGAGAAGATACATAGACTAACTAAAATTCCAGCCAAACAACCTGTGCTATTTCCATAGGAGATGTCCAATACTTTCAGCTTTGTTCTGAGCATTTGCATATAAACTGTGAACAGACCAAACAGCCCTTTAAGATCTCCAACCTGCACATATAGCATAGCAAATGTTTTATAAATCATAGCGTGTGATTGCATGATGCAGTAGTTCCATTGGTTCAGTACACAAAATTTAAGGAAACTAACATCAGAATGTACAATCCAATGGTGAGAAACAATTCCAGGTCATGAACACTAATAGGATACCCCAATTCCTTTCCTCTAAATAACATGTTGATCCTGAGATCTATGACAACGGCATGCCAGCAGATGTGTCATTTTAGCTTCTAGTTATCATAAACTAAAAGGAAAAAGGACAGAATTTTCTTCAAGATAGGACATCTTCAATGTAAGAATATTTCTCCAGTTTGCTTGCTGAATTCAAGGGAACTTCTGTTTTCGCACAATTGCTTCCTGCAACATTCTTCAATTAGGGTTACCGTCGTCCTTTTTGTAGTGTCAAATCTTTGAACTCTGTACATGACCACATTGAATAGGCTAGGAAAGGAAGGGAATCTTCGCATTAAAAAACAGAGAGGAGAGGGGCTAGGTCAACATTATGGATGACTGAATAGGAAGGATGCTCAATGAAGAGTTCAAGAGAAGAGTATAGACTGCTGAGCAGGGCTGGCTAGTCAATCCCTTAAATGCAAATATAAGTAACAGAAAATTCTGACCTAGCCAGGAGACAAGAAACTTTGTGTCACATGAAACCTCAGCAGACAACTTTAGCAAAATATAACCCTTCGGGGCGGCCCGGTGGTTTGGGCTTAGGACTTCCATGTTGGAGGTCTCAAGTTCGAAACCCCTTGGTTTGCCTTCTGGATCGAGCTCGTCGCACCAGGCTTGCCTAGTGTGGGTTAGCTCTCCTATATGGTTTGCGAGCTATTGCATAGGAGTGGGGGTTTTACCCTGTGCGCACCCAAAGGGTAGCGGCTGCGGGTTTCCCTTGTCATAAAAAAAAAGTTTAGCAAAATATTCAGCACTAAATCCAAGAGGTGAGAGGCTTCAACCCTTTCCACTAGATAATTATTTCTCCGGTAGAATGATTTACTCTACAAGTTACTAATTTGACCTATGATCAACTATCAAAAAGTCATTGTTGCACAGTAGAATCACAAAGTCGGTATCCATCAACAAAGTGCCAATAAAACAGAAATTCTTCATTCTTTCTACACTATGATCTTGATGTCATTTTTGAGAAATTCGCCCTTTTCTACACTATCCAGTTTGGATGAGAAATCAGCAATGAAAATCACATGTAAAGATCAAAATTAAAGAGTTGGAATGTGGACAAGATAATTATGATGTCACAAGCTTAACAAGAACAGAGAATTGAGGCACACAAAATAGCTGAAACGGCATTGCACACTGCTGTGATTCCTGGAGCATATTTTCAAAATGATGTTTTATCCGAAGGACGAACCATATTCGAAAAAAATCATTCCTAGTTCCACAAAATAAATACAACAATACATAAAACAAAATCACCCTCTCCGAATAGCATGCAAAAATTCCTACTTATTGAAGCATCCATAATCCGGCGAACTATTAAAAACAAAAAGAAAAAGGAAGAAAAGAAAAGTGTCCGTAGTTATGCGGAGAAGTTGCTTAAAGCATCTATCTATACATGTGTAGAAGTTTTAGTACAAGAAACTTCAATCTTTATTACATTAAGCTTGATGGGAACAAAAATCTAGGAGTAAGAGTATAAAACAAATGCATACCTTCATAAACTTAGCTCCACCAAAGAACTCTTCTTGCTTTAGACGTGAAGTCCTCACATAACGTGAGACATACGTTGCTTTTCCATCTTTAATGCGCAAGCCATGAATCATGCTGAAATAAGGCTAAATTTTTGAGGTTACATTACTTCTTTTCATGTGAAAGTTAGAAAAACTTCAGCACAAGTCATCTAAAAATTAAAGAAAAAGGTAACTGTCACCATAAAATTCAAAGATTCACACCCTTGCTATCCTAAATACTCAATCTTTCTTTTGTTGGAAAAATGGTATCAATCCTATTGTGAGGTCTGTTTATGGAGACTCTATAATGCCCGTTTTAGTTGTTCAATTAAGAATAGGGCACAAGGGCAATTTTTCCAATGTAACAAAATGCCAATAGAATTTCTCTTCCGAACAGAGAGGGACTTTAGTTTCTGTTCCTACCAGAAAGGGAGCTTAGTCACATAATATACAGAAATCTATTTGTTTAAGCTGGGCACAACATAGATAGTTGGAAGTTGGAACAAATAAAAACGAGTTACTGAGGCGCTCGTTGCTTCTTTTTTCAAAGAAACCAGGAAATAATTGAATTTGCTCCAAATTGCAAAGTCAAGATTGTAAAGGACATACCCATCCCCATCAAACCTGCATATAAACAGAGCACGGATAAGCATCAATGCAATTGGGAAACTCTGTTTTAAAAAAAAGTATGGGGAGAAGGAACTTGAAGGTGCTGAGGACAACATATATTCAGAATAAAGACGAACCAGTGATATCCAGCAACCGGAGCAAACTTTGGATTTGGACCAACTCTAACAAATTCACCATTAAGGCACTCCTGTAATTAAATGTTCAAATTACTAAGCATCATTAGAGTCGAGTTGATGGCGAAAAGCATAGAATGTACAGCCTGAGAAGTAAATTCTACAATATTCCTTATGCTTTGAATCCTGGGTTAAATGAAAAATAATGGTAAATAAATCTAGTCCTGCAGCTGACAAATCAGTTCCAAAAAATGCAAACCAACAGTGAGGTATAGGCCCAAGAGAAAAACCATTTTATCACTAACTGAACTTCAGTAAGGGATTTATCCCAAGCTGTTCTTACCCTTGCCCTGTTAACTATATGTTACATCGTTAATAGTATATGTTATCTGAAGCCCCCAAGAAATTGGTTTAGTGATACGAGCACAGTTTGATATATGTGGGTTAGGCGCACATGTCATAGATTTGAACCCTCTCACTAAGAAAATCTTGGTTTTAAGTAGAAAAGGGTAGGGGGCATTATCCACGAGTTCCGAACCGTGCGCCACTACTCCTCAGGGATTTCACGGTTATCAAAAAATATTAAGTGTCATCTCAAATTCTAGTCTCTTTTCTTTCTATTTTTTTTCCATATATGGGAAGTTCATAAATCATCATATAGTTCTCTCATAGGAAAAAGAACAAATATTTATTTATGTGGCACTGAAGCCCCTCAGAACCTTCTACACAGTCCCACTTGCTTGGGAGTGAGCATAGTTGTTGCTGTAATCTTCTACACAGTCCCTCACATCCTGAATAATCGAAATGTATTCACATCTACAGGTTGCATACACCAAGCAGTGTATTCTGAACATTATCATGTTGGCTTTAACCAGTTAATTACTGTATTATAGTTTTGGACAGAAGATCTTGCAGATTCCGTAGAAATCTTGCAGCAATATAAACAAATGTTTCCTGCACCAAGGATGATAAAAATGAAATCTTCACATCAACAGAAACAACTAGGAAGCCGCCTCCCTGATTTGTGGAATCGATTGTTAGGATCGAATCCACACACACACACACTTGATGAATGAAGAACACAAGAACTTTCGAGAGAGAGACAAGAGATCTAGAGAGAGAAACCAATAGTTCGTGGTAACACCCTGTGGGTAAACTTCCACGGCGGTGAGGTATATATTAATAATTCAGAGTATGAACAGTTATAGAAAATAAATGGAGAATGAACAGTACAACCTAAAATTTGGGTGAACATTAATATATGACAGTACATCAAATATTAATCAGGCTCCACAACCTAACATCTTTCCCATTAACAAAACAGCTCATACATTATATGACAGTCAACAATTCCTAATCCACTGATAGAATAGAGCTACAGCAAAGTTGTATGAGGTGAATCCAAGTAAACTGTGAACTCTTAATAACAATACTTTAACCAAAAGAATTTAATTGGATGACTTCTTGTCACCGGAGTAATTAATACCCTTGAAAAATTGAAATGATTACTATTCAGAAGTAACAAAACCATAATCCAATGGTAAATCTTATTACGAATTACCATTTTCATCAGAACTCAGAAGGATGAAATTAAATTTCACCCAACCATGCTGATCAACCGCAACCTAATCTTGTAACAGATTAACACTCCTAAGCTTTTGGCTCTTTTTTTTCACTTCCTCATTTCCCCCTCTCTTATTTTGATGATAGAAACAAGATGAGCATTGAATTATTACTCCATACTTATTTCCTAGTATCATTTCTCAAAATGAAGTTTGCAATTATCAAGTTGTAGACTCTGCCTAGACAAACAAAACCAAAACCTTCTTCTTTAAACACCCTACCCTCTGACCAAAGAGTTTTAAGCCACACCCAATTTCAGCAAATATAACCAATGTTCACAAAACATCAAACTCTACGCAATAACATAAATAAATAAATAAATAACCAATCACCTATGGTTCACTTAGTTGAATGTTGACTTATTTACCTAGAGAACTAAGAATCAATTCTCACTTAATACGATTGAGAAAATTTTAGTAGCTCTGTTGATTGGCTAACTAATCTTTCACCTTGTAATTTCCTCCCCATTTCTCCTACCCCAATTGAACCCCGTCGTCGGTTGAACATCAGTAGTGTCCCTATGCTCATTCCTTACTCAAATACGAAGGTGACTGGTGGAGGTGCTCAAACATAAAAAAAAAACATATAATACTGAAGCAATCTCATCGACACAGGAAAAAGTAGAGAAGCAGTGAACTGACCGGAAGATGACCTTGTACAACAAGGTCATTAAGAGGAGGAGTTTCATCAGTAGGTGCAAAATTGCCTTGAAGATAGTGAAGTGGCTTAGAGGAATCGTGCATTAATTTGACGATTCCCCATTCCAACAAGTCTATGGCTTTCGCAGTTATTCCTTTCCGTGGCTTTGGGTTCACCACCACTACTCCTCCTTCAATTCTCTCTACTCCATCATCTTCTTTTCTCCCCATTTTTTTTGATAATGAACTTTTTCTCTCTCGCTTTGAATATACTAAATTGATTGAACATTGGAGATTCCACCATTCACGATTGACGGAGATGCCATGGCCACGGTACTCTTGTTTGTTTGTTTGTATTCGCGGGGCATCTTCTCCATTAGCGGGTTTAATTTTAATCGATTGATTAATTAATACTCTCTCTATCCTTAATACTCGATACGTCTATTTTTTCAGATTTTAAATCTCTTTATCGAAAATTTTGAATCCATTACTGCTCAGAGATCAATGGATATCATCAGAGAAAATAATGCTCGTAATGAAGCTGAAAATATTACAATACCTTTAGAATCAGAATAGTAAAAACACATTTATTAGTCTAAATTTTTTTATATTTTTCTTTTAATAGTTTAAGAAGACAACACGATAATTTTAATGCAATAAAAAAAGTTAAAAGATAAAATTTAGGAAATCTAGATTTAAATTTTAACAAAAAAACACTAGAATCATATTTTACTATATTATCTTAGATATTTTTGTAATTTTATAAATTTATTCATTTATAATATTAATGGGATTATGTGTAAATACATTATCTTATTAAAATCTATCATTTTTCATAATTTGAATGTCAAAAACATTTTTTTAAAATAATTATCCAAACACAATCTATTTATAAAAAACATGTTTCAAATAAATTAATCAAACACAATTCTTTTTTCTTTTTCAAAAGCATTTTTCTAAAAAGTCATTTTAGAAAAACTATTTCTTAAAATAAACTGTTTTTAGCAATAATGTCAAATATGATCTAATATTGAATATTATGTACATGTGTAGTAGTAATTTACTACAATATTAATGGGTTAACGGTTTGTCGAATAATCAATATTTAAAAATCAAAACCGAAACCAATAATATGGTATAATTTTTTATAAAACCATTAAAAACTCGTCAATCCAATATTCCAATAACCATAAATCAATCACACTTTTTTATTACGTTCGTCGCTCTGTTTCGTTTTTACACACTCCTAACTGTCACCCCTTAAACTGAATAAGTTATGTCGTACGTAATCTGAATTTAGTCAGAGTATCAAAGTGAAATCTGAATCATAAAACAAATAATTATCACACTAAAGAGTTTTAAAGAACTTTTATTATTATCATATATATATATATATATATATATATATATATATATATATATATATATATATAAGTGATATGTTATGAAACTCCTACAAATCTATCGAAAATGAGTTCTAACTAGACTCTTTATTGAATTTATTATCGTGTATATATAGATAGTTTTTTAACCAATATTTTCTTCTAAAATAAAATTAAATATACAATATCCGATTTTACTTGCTAACAAAATATATAAATTAGAGTTCTAATACGTAATATTTCTTTGAAAGGACTTCTATTTTTGTAAACTAATTTGAATGATAAATACGAAATGCATAGACTAATTTTGTATTAAATAATAATTTATTTGTTACATTTCTATTTTAATTTATTTATCCTGTTTTAATTGGTTGAAAATTTAATATAATATGTTTAAATAAATAAGTTTTAAACTTTCAATAAATATTTTAAAAAAAATATTAACTACTGAATAATAAATGTTAGTTAATTTTTAAATTAAAATATGATTGATCATCTTTTGTGATATGTGGACATTACACGAATACGTATGTATAGTAGTTTTTCTTAATAACTAATTCTAATTCGTAAAAATCACTTAAAACCAAAATGGAGGGATCTAACATTTTTAAAGGGAAAGGGATCAAATTTATTCTTCTTACTATATGGAAAAAAATATTTATTTTAAACTTCATTTTATTTATAAAAAATATTAAAAAATTCTCATTTTTATGGACAAATTAACAAGTAATAAGTAAAAAGGAATTTATGGAGTTTTCATCTTCCATATAACAATCTAACTAATTATTTTCCTTGAAATGACAAAGTATGAGAAGAAAAAAAGACGCTTAATTTAAAAAGAAAAGAGGAATTAATCTCATGTTACCAATATAAAATAAGGAAAAGGGAAATTATGACTAATTAATTATTTTTCATGAAAAAATTAAATATGATTTTTTATTTTTTAGAAATTTGAGACCCTCGAAAATTGGGGGACCTAAGGCAATAGTCTAAAATATAATAAATAAGAACCGTCACTGAATACACTAATAATGTAAATTTGTCCTATATCAAACTATCAATATATATAAGTTAAATACGAATAGAAAACATAAATAAGGGAAAGTAATAGCTACTTTACAAGCAAGTAGATGTTTCTTCACCAATAGGTGCAACTGGACACAGATTTTTTTGGTTTTTTCATCTTATTTACTTGTTTCTCCCAATTTTATATAGAGATATTTAATCATGAAGGCGGATTTAGAATATAAAATTTATAGATTTTTATAATAATATCAAGTGAATATACAATAATTGTGTATACAATTGAATAATTAATTATATTGTATTGTATTATTTTAATAAATTTATATCGATATATAATGTCATGTAAAAGTAATTTGAAAGACAAAATTACAATGAAAAAGAAAATTATGACTATAAACATTATAAAAAGATATGATAAATAATAAAATAAAATTATTAAATAATAAACAATGACAAAATGAAAAGAAAAAGAATAAGTTAACGTGTCGATTGTTAAAATGGACCATTCTCTTCATAACATAACAATAAATTTAACGATATCATATAATAAATAAAATAAAAATAAAAATCATATTAAAATTGATAACAAAATATGATACAATAGGTAACAACCCTCCGGTAAATACACTCCCAAGATTCCATTGGTTATATCATTGTACTGATATATAACCAAAAGCTAATTTGAGTTTTTTTTTTAAAAAAAGCAAAAAAATATTTATGGCCAGGAAACTTTAGCAGTTCCATTATCATTTGTATAATATAAAATGAGTGCAGATACATACAGAAAACTTAACATACATTTATTACTACGTTGTAGTCACCAGTAGCCACCAGCTCATAACAGGTACTATGAACATATAATTTTACAATATATATCACAAAATAATATTGATGGTGCCAATTGAAAACAGAGTTGCATGTTTTAGTAGACTCACTTGCTGATCCACTCTTCGTGAGTATCTCTCACATTTTGGCTTGCTCCTGAATTTGTTCCTGTACGAGAGGACGATGAATTGCGAGTATGAGACCAAGTTTAAAACAAAAATGTTTAAAGAGAGAAACAGCAAATTGCAACTGTACAGAAAGTTGAATGAGATCACATGTTTAAATCCTCTCAGTTTCGCATTCTGAACCGTTAGATATGATGTCAAAGAATGTTAGCTTAACTCACCTCTGTGACAAAGAAGGCATGGAATCCAAATGGAACTCTTTTGGGTAATTCAACAACTGCCACAGGTTCAGCTGACATTGTTTTCGCATCAATTACATTCACTGATGACTTTCTGCATAATGTACACCAGAGAATGGAATTGGTCAGACAATATTTCTAGCACAAAATAATGAACACAATTATACCCCTGAAAGGAAAGGCATTACATTGGTCATTCACCTATCTAGGACTGAGATTTTATTCGACCAAGAATTCTCCTTTTTGAGTATATATCTTAAGGAATTCAAGGATGATAGAGAACCATTTTAAGTTATGCAAGTAGATATGCAGTAGAGGTTATACTTATTCTTAGAAAACTGATGAAAATTAATATGTAGAGGAAGATGGATAATATGATAGAGTACCAAGAGTAAGTCCTTTTGTGGGTGTCGAGAAGGAAAAATTCCATATCAAATGTATGTGTTGATAAAAGATATGTATAAGAGAGCTGTCACAAGTGTGACAAGAGGAACTACAAAGGAGTATCCTCTAACCGGGAGTTTATGCGAGGGATCTACCTTAGGCTGCCTTTACTTGTTTCCCTAAGTTTTGAACGAACTACCAATAGTAACATGATAAGGTATGGGAGCTGTAGATGATATCATGTTAATTGACAATTTTTAAGTGATTTAGTTGCAACTTTGGACAAAAAATTTTAGACTAGGGTTTTAGGATGGGTAGAGTTAGACAAAAATACATATTTTACAAGTTTACTCTCCATATGAAGTACAAAGGTGAACTGAGATCGGTTGGGATTGTGATACATAATTGGTGACAAATGAGACATCTAGAATCAGTTTTCAGGGAGAATGAAATATTAGATGAAGATATATCCAGTAGAATGAAATTGGGGTGGTTGAACTGAATGTGCACAAGAGGGCGCTAGTCAATATAGAAGATACCTAACAAACTGAAAGGAGATTCCTTAAAACACTTACAAGACTAACAATTTAGTAATATGAAGTGAATGTTGAGGTTCTAATGCCCAATAACAATATATCTACAAGGGAAGTGTTGTAGAAATGTTGATATTAAGATATAGAGTACTAAAAGTTATCAAATGGTTAAAAAGGGCGCAAATCACATGCGTAGAATGGTTTGGATATATCATATATAGACCTCCAAGTGCACCAATTTGTAGGTGCTGATATTATGGTGTTCGAAGACACTAAAAGGGACGAGGTGGATGTAAAATGTCATGGAGAGAAATTGACTTAGAAGACCTACAGCCTTTTGGAATCAGTCCTTTTTTAGTTTGGAAGGTAGCTTGTATAAAAACAACAGTTCACAGGTTGCCTAATCGAAAAAATGCCAAGAAACAGAATTTTTGATACTGGTACTAATAGTAATGGAAGTAAATGACCCATATAAGTGATACAAACTAGTCAGGAGGCTTAGTGTTGCTAATCTTATATTAAGTCTGAGTAGGAAAGAATGTGGGATTTAAAGGACCATCTCATTCTAGAGATCCCATAATTGCCTTATAAGACAAACCCTTACCATTTCTGCAATAAACGTGGACCTATACACATGAATCTTAACCCTAACTAGTTTGAGATTACAGTATAATTATGCTCTTTTACTTAGTGCTAGGCTTGAAGCATAAAGCAGTTAGGTGAAATCTACATCCCTTTCCCACTTTGGTTTGCTTTAAAAAAGTAAATTCAACTTAAAGACAGTCAATGTCAAATCTTTTGGTCTCACAGAGAATAGGTCCAAGTTATAGTAATTGTGTATTTTATATGTGCAATGCAAGAGAGTGGTAGAGGAGTACCCAGTGTTCTCATCATGTACAAACAATATTAAGTAGCCGTCATCCTCTTCACATTCAGTCCCAGGCTGACGGGGAACAAATATTGCCTCTGATCCAAATCTTCCAGGTCCAAGGTCAAAAATTCCAGGAACATTTCCACCTACTTCAAGCTTTGTTTTTCCAGTTTCTGGTTCGGCATGCAAATCAAATTTGACAACTCCTGTGATCTGGGCAACATTGTTTAAAATGGTTCCATATACATAGCGTTGCTTCCTAAATTTTGCAAAAGTCACCATCATCACGATAACATAAGGAATGAAAACGATATGATCAAATCAGTAAAATTAAGGTGCATAAGGGATGAAAATGAGATGATCAAATCACTAAAATTAAGGCAAGCATTCTCTCAATGCTTGTGAATAATTCCTAACTTCCTATGAAGCATTTCAACAGCAATTAATCCACATTCTGGATATTTTATGCAGTGCAGGAATTTCAGAATTAAAATGAAAATTTTGTAACAGCTGACCTTCCAGTGTAGTTCTCGTTGATCCGTGGAAAATCAACAGCAGCCTCTGACAGTTTTTTCTGTGATGCTACACCATTCTTCATATTGAACCTCATCTCATACCTGACAATTAAGACTAAAATCAAGATACTTGGAAGATCTGATAGTCAATTAAGATCATCAGGTTGGAGCTACCCTACAACTCATTTGTGAAACCGTCACGCTGTTCTTCTTTTTCAGTTCCTTTAATCGCGTCAAGATCTGGATTCTGCAGGCGGGAAGTGATCAAGACCACGTCATCTCCCTCCTCCCAAGCATTGGCTGGTCAAACAATGAAACAAAACTCAGTTTGGATCGGTAAGACTAAAAGCATTTATATCTTGTGATTAGTTGAAGTTTATGAATGGTGGTATCCAGTAAGAAATAAAAAGTTTATGAATGGTAGCGTCCAGTGAGAAATAAAACATTTTTGTGTTTTTTCATTCTATAAGAGAAGTTACTCAAAGTCAGGTAGTCATTATGTCTAACAAGACGATCTGAGAAGTCCAAACCATCTTCATTGGTTCCAAAGCATCCATCTCTTCAGAGTTGTATGCAGATGAAATCAGTCCTTTACAAATTATACTATACTGTAAGTTGCTATGGGTTAATTCTCAACTTTCTTGAATGATTAATCACAAATTTATAGTTTGACATATGTCCTACCAAGTCCCACAGTCTCATCTAAAGTAAATGTAGCCACAGACCAGTTTGAGAAAAGTGAAGTAACTTAATCAAGCTTGATCTCAGTTGAGCAGTAAACACTCCAACTTAGAAGATGCACATCTAGACAGCTCAACTCAAATCCACTGTGTCAATTGAGGTGTCTAGATGTGCATTCTCAAAGTTGGAGTGCTTGCTTGCCAATTGAGGTCAAGTTTGAGTGTCTGTTTATGTATTATGCCTAATGTTAATTTCCAACAGCTTAGGAAAGCTGGCAAATATTGCATAAAAATCAAAGGACAAAATGTAAAACATCACTGGAAATAAACATGCTCGATGTGAATTATTTTCTGTAACCAGCTTAATAGGGATATTTCCCTCTTACCAAATGTTAACCATCAAATTTAAAAATTCATACCGTTGTGGAATATGAAGCAGTTAGGAAGCTCGAACCACTTGATTAGGGATTCGTTCTTTGCGTAGCGTGGAAGAACTCCAAAACGAGCCTTCTTTGTGGGGTCAAAGCTGTATGCCAGCTGTTTCTTTTTCACCATTTCCTAAAAAATACATAGCAGCTCATTAATCATCTGAACTCACTTTCATGATTAATTTTGAAAACAAGCATGAGGGAACTTTCAAGCGGTTGATTCAGCCAAGCAATTTAACTGCCAATGATCTGTCAAGGCATCAAGTGTATACATGCAGACAACATGCAGTTATCCTTATGCATATGGATAGCACAGCTCAAAGTTGATCTGATGAATAATGAACTTAAAGGAACCATAGATTATATGTTAGGCACTTGAAGAGAAGAGTGAATACCCAAGTCTATTGCATTCACGTTTAACTTTACATCATCCAACAGTAAAAAGAAATACTACGTTCATTATTTCATATTTAATGTCTAGTTTTCTAAATATTGGCTTCATCTAATTGATCTCCACCTCATAGACTGCAATGTGTTATTCTTTTACAATATAGATAAAGAGTATAATATGAAGGAGCCACTTCCGCACTCTTTAGCAGCAATATGAACAAATAAGAAGTCTGCTGATTCCAATATGGCTCCACTAATCTTTAGATTTATAAGTATGACAAACATCCAGTCACGTAATTGTACTTTGTACACCAGAATTTACTTACAATCCCAAGAAATTCAAAATCATTTAGCCCCATTTGTCCATAACTTTACTTAACCCCTTTGCTTATAAGAAAAAGGTGTTGGGTATGTAGCAAGAATTGATGGGAAATAAATAGAGGGAAGGAGAGGAATTTGAAAGGTTTAGAACTTGAAAGGTTGGGAACTTGAAAAGTCCTCTAATGCTTTATTGAAAAAGGCAATAGTCCCTCATCGGTAATGGAAAGGAAAATAGGAGAGTTTAAATAAATAAACACTCCTATTAATTGTTAAAAGGGTTGGAAAGAGGGACCCCCCTCGCGTCGTCGTCGTCGCTCGCTTCGGCTTCGGCTTTGGCAAATGGCAAATGATCGATCGAGAGATAATTTTTTGGACAAAATTTATTTTAATTATCTATTAATTAATTTAAATGGCCAAAAATTATTTTCAATAAATTAGTTGATAACCGAAATGTTTTCAATTTTTTAGTTAAAACCCGACCCGACTCGGATCCGCGAGTGACCCGTTTTAAATTCTGTTATATTCAAAATTTCCCGCCATGACTGTTCTGAAAGGTTGCAACTTTCAGGAACAGTCAATACCATTTGAAAGTTTGCAACCTTTCATTAATGGTCGTGTTAATTCTGAAAGGTTGCAACCTTTCAGAATATATTCTTGCCTATAAATACCATTCAGTCTTCAGAATATTTCCAACGAATTTTCTGATCTTCCTTCTTCTTAAAAATCACATTTTTTCTTCGTGTACTTTCCTGCTGTGGATTGATTCGCTGACAGTAGAGTTTTTGGTATCTATACTCTACTGATTAAAATCATTTTACCCTGGGAGGTTATATTCCAAATCAAACCTCGGATACTAGAGGGGAATAATTTCCTTAAGGGGACACTGTGTATTCAGTGGACTTGATTTTCTTCCGAAAATTTCAAAAGAGTATTCCAGATTCTGGTACGTTTTTTACAGATTAAATTATTTTATCTCTGTTCATCTTATTTACTGGTTATAAAAATTCTCAGATACTTCGTGTTTCTGAATGATTTATTAGAACCAGTAATTTCTGATTTTCTTAACACAGATTGGCAACAATCTTAAGGAAATTATTAAATCTGTGTTTCTGCTGGAGACAAAAATCTTTGTGATTTTATACTCCTTTAAGTCTGCAATTATAATTTATTGCTTACTTATATTGTATCAGTTTTGTTTATCAGAAATGGAAATACTGGTGTACAGTGGCTGTTGCTGCACCAACCCGACCTCTTGTATCACAAGCAGAGAAACCGGGTAAATTCACAGGTGTGAATTTCAAAGGATGGCAGCACAGCAAGCAAAGTATTTTCTGGCTTACCACTCTTGGTCTGCAGAAATTTACAAATGAAGATACTCCAGTTCCTGCTGATGATATGCCAGACAGGGAAAAATTCATGATTATTGAAGCATGGAAACAGTCAGACTTCCTATGTAAATGCTACATTTTGAGTGCTTTAGAGGATGACTTATATAATGTCTATAGTGCAATAACAACTTCAAAAGAGTTGTGGGATGCACTTGAGAAGAAATATAAGACAGAAGATGCATGCTTGAAAAAGTTTGTGGTCGCAAAGTTTTTAGACTATAAAATGGTAGATAGTAAAACTGTTGGATCACAAGTGCAGGAACTTCAACTTATTCTCCATGATCTGATTGCTGAAGATATGGTAGTAAATGAAGCTTTTCAAGTGGCTGCAATGATCGAGAAGTTGCCTCCTTCGTGGAATGATTTCAAGAATTATCTAAAGCACAAGCGTAAAGAAATGAAGCTTGAAGATCTTGTGATTCGTCTCAAGATTGAGGAAGATAACAGAAATGCCGAAAAGAAGTCGCGTAAGAGTTCAACAATCATTGGAGTTAATATTGTTGAAGAAGCTCCTACCAAAGACAAAAAGAGAAAGAAGTCCAACGGGCAGAAGTCAGAACAGGCCAAGAAGAAATTCAAAGGCAACTGTTATAATTGTGGCAAGGCTGGTCATAGATCTTCTGATTGTCATGCTCCAAGAAAGGACAAAAACAAAGGCAAAGGCAAAAGTCAAGCAAACATCGTGGAAAAGATGGAAGATGCAGATGACTTGTGTGCAATGATATCAGAATGTAACTTAGTTGGAAATCCCAAGGAGTGGTTTCTCGACTCAGGTGCTACTAGACATATTTGCTCTGCAAAAGAAGCCTTTGCAACGTACACTCCTGCTGAGTACGATGAAGATTATTTATTCATGGGAAACACAGCAACACAGCAAGGATTGCAGGAACTGGCAAAGTAATGTTAAAAATGACATCCGGCAAGTGTTGACTTTAAACAATGTTCTGCATGTCCCTACTATTAGGAAGAATTTAGTTTCTGCTGCACTACTCGTTAAGAACGGGTTTAAGTGTGTCCTAGTTAGTGATAAAGCTTGTAATAAGTAAGAATGAAATGTACATAGGAAAGGGCTATCTCAATGAGGGTCTTTTCAAACTAAATGTAATGGTTATTGACAGTATCAATAAAATTCTGCTTCTGTTTACTTATTGGAGTTAAATGATTTATGGCATGCCCGTTTGGGACATGTTAATTACAAAGCCTTGCGAAAATTGGTTAATTTAGAAGTATTGCCTGATTTTAAATTCGATAAGTCGAAATGTGAAATTTGTGTGGAAAGTAAGTTTGTTAAACATCCTTACAAGTCTGTTGAAAGAAATTCTAAAACTTTAGACTTAATTCACACAGATATATGCGATATGAAGTCAACACCATCTCGTGGTGGAAAAAAAATATTTTATAACTTTTATTGATGACTGCACTCGATTTTGTTATGTATACTTTCTTAATAGTAAGGATGAAGCAATTGATGCATTTAAGCAATACAAAAATGAAGTGGAAAACCAATTGAATCTAAAGATAAAAATGATTCGGAGTGATAGGGGTGGAGAATATGAATCTCCTTTTGCAGAGATATGTTTGGAATATGGTATTATTCATCAAACTACTGCACCATACACCACAGTCAAATGGTTTGGCAGAACGGAAGAACAGAACATTAAAGGAATGATGAATGCCTTAATGATCAATTCTGGTTCACCGCGAAATCTTTGGGGGGAAGCCATTCTTACAGCTAATAAAATACTCAATAGAGTACCCCATCGAAAAACACAATCAATTCCATATGAGTTGTGGAAAGGAAGAAAACCCAACTTGAAATATTTTAAAGTGTGGGGGTGTTTAGCCAAGGTAGAGGTTCCTTTACCTAAGAGGGTTAAAATTGGACCCAAAACAATAGATTGTGTCTTTATTGGATATGCTGTGAATAGTAAAGCCTGTCGATTTTTGGTTCACAAATCTGATAATCCTGAGATTCATGTTAATACGATAATTGAATCAGATAATGCAGAATTTTTTGAAAACATTTATCCGTATAAAACTGAAAGTGAGTCAACAAGTGAAAGATCTAAACGACCACGAGAAGAATCAATGGAAAATATTCTAACTAGTGAGGAACCTAGGCGAAGTACTCGACAACGAAAATCTTTTCTTTCGGACCAGATTTTGTAGCACATATTGCTTGAAAATGAGCCTCAAACATTTAAAGCAGCTATGTCTTCGTCAGAGTCAACTTATTGGAAAGAAGCAGTCAATAGTGAGATTGAATCAATTTTAAGCAATCACACTTGGGAATTGACTGATCTTCGCCAGGAAATAAACTTTAGGATCAAAATGGATCTTTAAAAGGAAAATGAAACCTGATGGGACTATTGACAAATACAAGGCTAGACTGGTAGTCAAAGGGTACAGACAAAAGGAAGGTCTGGACTACTTTGACACATATTCTCCAGTAACAAGGATAACATCAATTAGGATGTTAATAGCACTTGCAGCAGTCCATGATCTTAAAATCCACCAAATGGATGTAAAGACAGCTTCTTAAATGGAGAGTTAGAGGAAGAAATTTACATGGAACAACCTGAAGGGTTATAGTTCCTGGTAAAGAAAAGAAAGTGTGCAGACTTGTGAAGTCACTTTATGGACTCAAGCAAGCACCCAAACAATGGCATGCTAAATTGATCAAGTAATGTTGACAATGGATTCAAGATTAACGAATGTGATAAATGTGTTTACATCAAAAATGTTATGAATCATGAAGTCATTGTTTGTTTGTATGTTGATGACATGTTAATAATGAGTAAAGAAATTGATGATATAAATGCTATTAAGCGCATGTTGTCCAACAAGTTCGATATGAAAGACTTAGGAGTTGCTGATTTGATCTTAGGGGTCAGGATTATCAAAACTCCCCAGGGACTAGCATTATCTCAATCTCATTATATTGAAAAAGTATTGGATAAGTTCAATTACTTGAATTTCAATGTAGTCAAAACTCCAATTGATTTAAGTTGTACATTTAAAAAGAATGAAGGTCAAAGTGACTCTCAATTGGAATATGCCAGAGTGTTGGGAAGTTTGATGTATATTATGAATTGCACACGACCAGATATAGCATGTGCTATTAGTAAACTGAGTCGGTACACTAGTAATCCTAGTAATCGAATCAAACTCACTGGATGGCTATGAAACGTGTGTTGGGTTATCTAAAATGGACACAACATTATGCTTTGCATTATAATAAATATCCTGTTGTGATTGAAGGATATAGTGATGCAAATTGGATCACCGGGTCAAATGATGTAAAATCCACGAGTGGTTATGTATTCATACTTGGTGGAGGAGCTGTCTCTTGGAAATCTTCCAAACAGACATGTATTGCTCGCTCCACAATGGAATCTGAATTCATTGCTTTGGATAAGGCTGGTGAAGAAGCAGAATGGCTCCGAAATTTCCTAGAGGATATTCCATTCTGGCCCAAACCTGTCGGACCAATTTGCATACATTGCGATAGTCAAGCAGCAATAGGTAGGGCAGGGAGCGTTATGTACAACGGGAAGTCTCGTCATATACGACGTAGACATAACACCATAAGACAACTGCTCTCTAGTGGAATTATCACAATTGACTATGTAAAGTCAAGCGATAATGTGTCAGATCCACTAACGAAAGGCCTAGTGAGAGAGGCAGTTGAAAGATCATCTAAGGGAATGGGTTTACGGCTTAGGACAAGTCAGCATGACGGTAACTCTATCTAGCAGACTGGAGATCCCAAGAGCTAGATTCAAGGAGAAAAACAAAGTTGTGGCTGACGGTTCGACATTGTCAAATAACTCAATCCATTCTCATGATGAAGACAATGTTCAGGAAAAGGTTAAGACTTTAAGGCTTGTTAATGAGGTAATAAAGCTTAAAGTTTTTAATGATTTGCTAAGTTTGGTAGATTTGACCAAATAGTGTATCTACGAGATGACACGGTTAGAAATCACCTATGTGAGTGTGAAGTGGAAGCCGCTTCAAAGAGAATTTTATGTCAAAAGCCTATTCTTTATACACTCATGAAACCAGAAGGTGTTCATGACTGAAACGAACATAACCGTAAGAATTATAAACAGTTAAGGGTTAATTGTTTCACATATGGTTGTCTAGGTATACACCAAAGCTCGACGGTTCAAAGATATCACATCTACCGATTGACCGAGTATATCCGACATATGTTCACTACGGAAAGTCCAAGGGGAAACCTACTTATCCAGATGCAATTAATCCTTGCTTGTAAAGTACACAATTGTCCGTGCATTCCTATGTTATAACTATTCCCCATCAATGTGGGGGATTGTTGGGTATGTAGCAAGAATTGATGGGAAATAAATAGAGGGAAGGAGAGGAATTTGAAAGGTTTAGAACTTGAAAGGTTGGGAACTTGAAAAGTCCTCTAATGCTTTATTGAAAAAGGCAATAGTCCCTCATCGGTAATGGAAAGGAAAATAGGAGAGTTTAAATAAATAAACACTCCTATTAATTGTTAAAAGGGTTGGAAAGAGGGACCCCCCTCGCGCCGTCGTCGTCGTCGCTCGCTTCGGCTTCGGCTTCGGCTTCGGCTTCGGCTTCGGCTTCGGCTTCGGCTTCGGCTTCGGCTTCGGCTTTGGCAAATGATCGATCGAGAGATAATTTTTTGGACAAAATTTATTTTAATTATCTATTAATTAATTTAAATGGCCAAAAATTATTTTCAATAAATTAGTTGATAACCGAAATGTTTTCAATTTTTTAGTTAAAACCCGACCCGACTCGGATCCGCGAGTGACCCGTTTTAAATTCTGTTATATTCAAAATTTCCCGCCATGACTGTTCTGAAAGGTTGCAACTTTCAGGAACAGTCAATACCATTTGAAAGTTTGCAACCTTTCATTAATGGTCGTGTTAATTCTGAAAGGGTTGCAACCTTTCAGAATATATTCTTGCCTATAAATACCATTCAGTCTTCAGAATATTTCCAACGAATTTTCTGATCTTCCTTCTTCTTAAAAATCACATTTTTTCTTCGTGTACTTTCCTACTGTGGATTGATTCGCTGACAGTAGAGTTTTTGGTATCTATACTCTACTGATTAAAATCATTTTACCCTGGGAGGTTATATTCCAAATCAAACCTCGGATACTAGAGGGGAATAATTTCCTTAAGGGGACACTGTGAATTCAGTGGACTTGATTTTCTTCCGAAAATTTCAATAAGAGTATTCCAGATTCTGGTACGTTTTTACAGATTAAATTATTTTATCTCTGTTCATCTTATTTACTGGTTATAAAAATTCTCAGATACTTCGTGTTCTGAATGATATTAGAACCAGTAATTTCTGATTTTCTTAACACAGATTGGCAACAAAAGGTACTGTCTCCAAGAACTTAAATTTATAAAGAAGACGATGTTACTTCACTAATTTGGTTTTGATACGTCGTCTAACACTGTGCATCAGTTTTACACACTTCAATTATTTCGAATGCATCTCTTAGCACACTCCAATAAGGCAACAGTTTGAAACTTCCTTCGACAAGTTCCATGTTCAAGACAAAGACCGAAAACAGGATTCCACACTAAAGAGCCAAAAGATAGCTGATAACTCATAAAAGAAAAGAGAACCTTTTATACAAGACAGAAATTTCTCTACCAGAATAGCTTCTGTCATAGTCATTAGGAGAGGAAATCCAAAACTCTTCAAAGAATAAATTAATTGAATTCATTTTTGTAAAGGAGGCATACCTTTGGTCTGAAGTACAATGGAAGATCCATCATAATTGCATAATTTTCAGTAATAGCAAAATCGTGCATCATAACAGATGCTGGTATCGTTATTGGAACTGGATCTTGCATGACACCATCCTTGGATATGACTCTATATGTAGCGAAAGGTGGTGTCTGCGAGTAGCCAAAGGTAAACATTTCCCCTGCATGCAAATATTTTCAAGTCAAACTTTGTACTTGCAAAACAATATACGATTTAATAAATTATCTATCTTTTACTCCCAGCTTTATTTTAGATCCATATTTGGTTTTCGTTGTACATTTGAACAAAATGTACCTGGACAACCTAAGTTCTTACCCAAATAAAGGCTACATAACGTGAACCGAGCCAACATTAGTTCCAAGATTCTTGTGATCTCCACTACAAATTAGTTAAGTGTACTTCCATAATATGGAAGTCGGTAGAAACAGGAATTTCAAAGGCTTTTATATCTCCATTCAAGTAATGACCTATATGGAATCGGGAAGTTAGGGTCTGAAATGGGAGGAGAACCCTGTCCTTTTAAGAAACAACTGAGAGATTTTTCAACTAAAGGAAAGGATACAAGGAGGTGATGAGCTGATAGCACAGTATGAATGTTCCTTATAAAAGTTTAGGTAGCATTATTTATGAACAAAGGACTGGAACCAATAAAGCATGTCACATTTATTTCCATCATTAGCAGCAGATTCACATGGCTGTTCTCTTACCAGTTACAGGGTCAACCTTCGGGTGAGCAGTGAAGGAATGTTGCAACCTTTTATCGTAATCCAGCATGCCAAGCGTTTGCAGATCTCCATCCTCCAGAATCTTAACTACATCTGTGAACAGAATTTCATTTTGTCAATATGAGAAGGAACAAACAGTAGACCAATTTTTGGTCCTTCAGTTGCAGACAGTCAAAAACTTCAACAACAAATAGCAATGTTGCCAAAAATCAATGAAATGGCTGTTTGGCAGCTTGAATACATATATAATTATATCCAGGGAATTAAGGAGTTACTTACAGTCTGACATCATAAACCAAAGAAAGTAATTAACTGTAACTCTGTAAGATGTCAATGAACCTTAACAAGTTATTCAGGCAAGCAAGCATTTAGATGATAGATAGCTAAAGTTTTTCAGTTAATAGATCAAATGGAGAAGTGACTTACATGGTTTATCACCCTCATGAAGAGCCAAAAGCTTCCCATGGTGATATATCATAGCTGTATTAGCTGAAAGAAGGTAAAAGAAAAAGTTGTTTCCTCTCTATAAGTCTTGCAAAGGTATACAAAACACGCGTATATATATACATATCATACTCAAGAGATTTAGTTCCTATAACAACAAACTTGTTGCAAAGGTACCATCAAGATAAAAACATCATACATCCTCAAACCTTTATGTCCTACCTGTGCCATTTCCATAGGAAGTGTCCAAAACTTTCAGCTTTTCCCTGAGCATGTAAATATATACTGAGAACAACCCGAACAGCCCTTTAAGATCTCCAATCTGCAAATAGAATAGCAAACACTAAATTATTGATATTTTATTGTAAATTTTTTTATCAATTTCTTTGTCTACATATTTGTTATTCATGCTTGTAATTATTAATCTTGGACTAAACATGTAAATTTGTATTTTTTTTTCTCCATTTGCACCATTTTTAATTGAAGTCCACTCTTTATTTGCACTTAAAGCCCCAATGAACCTTAGAGCTTTTTCTCGTGTCCTGCTTTTGATATCACTGGTACTAATGTGAAGACAGAATGGTAAAAGTTGTTTCTTTCCAGTCATTCCATCTACTAAGCTGAATACAATGATGATCGCTTTATCTGGGAGAGCTATCTAAATAATCATCAAATTGTGACCAGCTTCTCTTCCTCCAATGCTCCTACTTTGCTCTCAGATCATCTGAAAGGAACTTATTGGAAAGAAAAATTGCTTTCTAAACTCGAAGACATCAATAAAGCACAACAATAACTGATACTCACCAACCTAAAACCTAACAAAAACAGGTGGAGTATAGGTATACTAAGACATTAATAAAGCCCTCTGGTAGCCTATACATAAACCATATGGGATGATTATATAACTCAACAGAAGCCACTGAGTACTTGAAGATTATTTGTTCTCTTACATTCAGAACACAGAATTGGAGACAAATAATTAACATGTGGAGGTTAAATCTATCAGGAAACAGGAGCAACAAAATGCGATGATCTTGAGACCTACTAAGCTACCAGATAACAAAGATTAGACAAATAAAAATACAATAAAATAATCGCACAGTACAGGACTGGAGACTGGAAAAGCATTTTTTTCAGCTAAATGTGTGCCTGAAATAAAGGAAAAAGTAGATGACCACACTCAAACCAAAGCATTGTTTACCACAGGCAACTGAAGGCTTCCTTTTATCCCTTCATTTCCTTACTTTTGGTAATGGTCGTTATATGGTAAATATGAGGATAGCAAATTATGTCATACAATAACAGAACACCACGTGTTAATATTCCAAATACTTAGTGAACAATTTATGCTAGTTTTCTAGACAATACGAGAGCACGCTCAATGTCTTCTTAAAAAGACATACAGAAGATCACACTAAGCTCAAAATACCTCAAATCGCTTATTGTTTGAATTTCCATACAATAAAAGATTGACAAGACAAAGAAATCTGAGAGTAAGAACTTTTAAACAATTGGTCACCTTCATAAACTTAGCTCCTCCAAAGAACTCTTCTTGCTTAAGACGTGATGTCCTCACAAAACGTGAGACATATGTTGCTTTTCCATCCTTAATTTGCAAGCCATGAATCATGCTGAAGGAAAAACAAAGTTAATCAAGGTAGCAGTTTTCTCCGATGTCAGAAAATAACGCGGATTTTTACCTTCACATTCGCATATGCTCATCTACCTATCAAAAGCAGCATGAAACATAGAAATGTAGATACAGCAAATGATTTTGTTGTCATAGTTAAAAGGCAAATAAGAAAAGTTTAACTTATAAATCATGACGGATTACTTGATGCTGCACCATAAGACTATTTGCAAAATAAGTCTTTTGTGTGATGTGCTGTCACTAGACAGAGTAGATAGACAAGAAAATTAACAAATTAAAGTTGGCCCAGATATTTAGAAATGTCCCAATCATCAATTGTTTTACTCTGAATATCTCGATACAAACATATCCATATGTACCAAATCTGAATTGGTTAACTAACATAGTAAAATTGAGTTAAAAGTTTAACGAGCCACATAAAGTTGACAAGCTAGGAAGTGATCAGTTAAGAAACGAATACAACAGCATGAGTGTTCTCTTCAAATATTTAAAGATTATCACGTGTCAATTCTAGCCTCATAATCAAAACCAGATAGACGATTAATCACATGAAATGTAATAATCTAATCCAGTTTCAGCAAAATGAAGACACTGTTGTAGCTCAAAATGACTGAAAGAGTTTAACACTAGTGGCACTTCTTTTCAAAATAATTCTGGCAAATTTGATGTTTACTCTAAATTGAAAAGTGAAGACTGCAAGAGACGTACCCATCTCCATCAAACCTGCACAGAGCGGAAGTAAGGCTGAATTTAATACTGGCAATTCTATACAGAATCTCTTTATTAACAAAAAATGAACAAGAATGATGATTTTTTTTGTTATGTAACCTCTGGGATTGTATTTGTTTCGGTGTAGGAAGGGGAATAATTGAACGAACGATAATAATCAGGGATAAAAATAGGTTATGAAGAGAAGAAAATACCAATGATATCCAGCAACTGGAGAAAATTTAGGATTTGGACCAACCCTAACAAACTCACCATTCAGGCACTCCTGTCATACAAAGTTCATAATGGATCATTAGATATTTTCGAAGACAACTAGACGAAGTGATCATAAGATGCAGAACTTGAAAACTTAAGTTACATCCAATATGTTCTCCTTTATACTAGAGATTAAGGAAAGAACAGACGATAAATATTTTCCATCCCCAATCAGTTCCCATGCAGCAAACATGAAAGTATTATGTGGACGAAAGGAAGTCAAGAGAAAACAGCAAGAACAAAATATCAAATTATTAGTATTTTTATGAAGTTCTCTTGTTTGTCAATCATCCAACATTTCCTTCCTCAGGGAAGTTCAATATCAATTGATTCATCGGTACAGCTAAAATTATTCGACTCACAATCACATATCAAACTGGTCCTTTTTATCATCATCCAATGAGTTATGAACTGAACTCTCAAAAGCACACAGAATACAGTTACAAAATTCAGTCCCAAACTATGCATATAACCCAGTCTATTACACTCTGATACACATTCACTTCAACAAGCATATTGTTCTGACTGGTTAAACCATATTTAGTCTCAATTTCAGAACAATTTACAAGTATATATTATAACCACAAATTTCAAAAGTTGCATAACATAGAATAATAAAATATGGAGTTTTACTCTACAAGTTTCATTTCTTTCTTATCAGCAAAAAAAAATAAAAAAATTGCGAGTTACCTAACTGAACTATCAAGTTTATATCTACACTATGACCAACAAAAAATAAAAGTGAACTGACCGGAAGATGGCCTATAACGGGAAGGTTTTTAAGTGGAGGAGTTTCATCGGTAGGTGCAAAATTGCCCTGAAGAAAGGAGAGTGGCTTGGTAGAATCATTCATCAATTTGATAATCGCCCATTCTACCCAGTCTATCGCCTTTGCAGCGACTCCATTTTGTGGTTTTGGATCAACCACCACTACTCCTCCTTCAATTCTCGCCACTCCATCTTCTTCATTCATCCCCATTTTCTCTTTCTTTCTCTCTACATCAGTTTTTTTTTTTTTTGCTTACTATATAGTACAAGACAGGGGAAGATAGTAGTGCATGACTTTTGTTGCTTTCTACACTCTTTTATCTTACGCTATGGATCATCGTTATTTATTATATTATATTGTATCGTTATTACATCTATAATATTTATTTTAATTGTTATTTATATTATATTATATTATTATATTTCGTTGTTACATAATAATAATAAAATCTTATTTTATGGAACAATCAATTTTGTATGTTTCTATTGTTATTTAATTTCTTTTTCCAATTATATATTTATATAATATTTCAAAATACTACTTTACTCTTTACCTAAATTATTTAAATTTAGTTAAATCACTTACACTAAAATAATTAAGGATATCTAAATAAATTTATAAATTACAATACAGTACGATACAATCAAATCAAACAATTAAACTATTATTAAACAACAACAAACAATGCAATCTAGCTAAATATTATATATATCATACAATACAGTATAATAAAGTATAATACAATAAAATACATTATGAAATAATTGGTAACAATGATCTAAACAAAGTGTTAGATAAGATAAATACTTTAATACTCCGATTTATTTGACTTGACATATCTATTAAAAAAATAATAAAATATTATAATTAGTTTTTTATTATTTAATACTTATAATTTAGTATTTGAAATGGTTTAAAGAATAAATACCTAATACTAAAACTAAAACATGAAAAAGTTATTATTTTTTAATATGTTAAAAGTGAAATATAAATTATTGAAATAGCGGATATGTAAAAGTAAATTGAGGAAGTATTATTTAGGACAAGTTAGATAATAATTGGAAACGCGGTTGCAATTTCAATAGAAGAAAACAATTTTTTTACGATGTATAAAAAAGTAAATTTTTAAGATGTTTTTGGTGAATCAATAATAATAATTCTTATAAAAAAAATATTTATAAAATGGTAGAAAACCATTCCTCTCGATATTAACTTATAGGTTTTTTTAAAGTAATTCACTTATATATACTATTTTAAAACGTAATAATTCTAGGGATTAAAGCATAAGAAACTCCTTCAACTATGGTAAAATTGTCATATACAGTCGCACCTAAATTATGCGATGATCTATATTTTTTTTTCCTAAAGTTAAATTATAAAAGAAATTGACTAATATTTTATAATTATTTTTTTATCATATTAATATTAATATGTCAAAAATTATAAGTCATAATTATATAATTTTTAACAAGTCATAATATATTAAATGTATCTTTTAATTTAATTTCATTATATACGTATATTCTTTAATTTTAAGTTTGTATATATAGGCATTTAAATTTATATAAAATTGAATAAATTAACGTACAAGTTTTATGTGACACAATACACGTAGGACATCTAGTGACGGAGTTAGGAACTTAATAAAGGGTGTCTAGAAATAATAGCACGCTATGTTAAGAATGTTCAAAATATGTTACAAAACCATTTCGAATATCATTTTACTTGGATATATGCATTTTTTTTTACGAAGGACACCCTTACTACTATGTGGCTAGTCACTGAAGACACCATGTAGGACACAAATTTCCATGTAAGATGTCATGTAAGACGTTTATGTCTACTAGATCAATTTCATATAAATTTAAGTATTAATTTGTGCACATCCAAAATTGAAGGACATAGATTTAAAATAAACCTAAATTAAAGAGCGTATTTATGTTCAATGCCTTTTAAAAAAACTAAAAAAATAATAATCGAAATTACGTACTAATGAGTTTTGAATCTATTTCTAATAAATCTTTTAAAATTTCTTTACAAATCCTTTTTCTTTCTTCTTCTTCTTTTTTTTTTTAAAAAAAATTTATTGATCTCGAATAGAGTATCAAATTTTATTTACCAGGATTAAATAAATTAATTTTTAAAATTGGACGATCCAATTAAATACTGTTCAGAGTGACAAAAGTTTGTAATTATTTTCTTATTTGAACTTATAAGGCTTTTACTGACGGCTGCTTCAAAACAATACAAAAATTAATTCAATTTTTGCTTTTAAATTATTCAAAATAGAAGAATTTACCTTTTTAACACTGATTTTTTTTTATTTAACTCAATACACGTCAACTATTTTGAATCAACTAACTCAAACAATCTATACAACTTAACTAACGATAGAGAATAAAAAATCTACCACAATCACCTTGATGAAATAGCTACAAGTAAACTATTCACGAAAGGTGAATTCACAAAGTTATTAGTAATACATTATATAAGAAGCCTACAAACCACGTAAAAGAAAAAGAATATGTATCGACCTATCAATGTATATAAGTTAAATTGATATCGGAAAAATGTAAATGAGGGGAAGTACATAGTTACTTACAGGCAAGTAGCCTTTGACAGGAAGGTCCTTACAAGGAGGTGTTTCTTCATCAATAGGTGCAAAGTTACCAGACAAAAAATGGGAATTAGGGACATTGCTTTTGTACATTAATTTGACAATTACTTTCTCTAACCAATCAATGGCTTTTCCTCCAAATTTCTTGTTAGGGTTTGGTTTCACCACAACCCAACCCCCCTCTTCATTTTTCTCCATTGTTAAAAAAATATGTTTCAAATATAAATGTATCTCAATTGTGTGTTTGTTTTAGTGTTTGTTGTATATATGTTATGTGCTCTCTCATTTGTTCTCTTTCCTTTTTGTGTCTCACATTTTTTTGGTTCATCCACCTTGTTTTTTTTAATTTTAAATTAGTGTTAAAGAGCTTATTACATTTATTTTATTTTAAATTAGTGTTAAGAGCTTATTACATTATTTCTCTGTTTTTTTAAAATTATAAAAATTCTAGATTTCAAATACATCAGTAGGCTTCCGGATACAAAATTGGACATCCGGGTCCGAATATACAAGGGATGTATTAAAATGATGAGGGATGTATCAGAGAGGGAATAGAATATCCAGAGACATCACTCGACTTTCGAATACATCAACAGAAATCCCGATACATAGGTGAGGGTTATATCAGAGAAAGGGGGAAGGATATATTCGAGAGGGGATTTTTGAGTTTTTATAAAATGGTAAGTAATTTTAGAGATTATGATAAAATAAAATGTATATTTAAGTCATTTTTCTTTTATATAATGGTATATAATTATAGAGACAGATAATTAGAATATTAAGTTTGTAGATTTTAACGATAAACTCAAATTAATGTACAAGAATTAAGTGTACATTAAAATACTTATAGCAGATGTGATCAAAAGCTACTGAATGTTTAGTTATGTATAATTTTATTTATTTTATAAGAATATATGATAGGATGATTCTAATTTTAATTTTTCCTAAATGTAACAAAATATTTATAATTATATAAAATGAAACTGAAAAAGCAGTTTGTGGTAGTATGGCGTTTGTCTATTACTATCTTATTCTTAAGTGTGTATATGGTGAAGCCATAGGCCACGTCCCACAGCATTTAACCCCCACCCCTACCACACACACTAACAAAAAAAAAAACAGTTTTACTTATTTTTAAATTGGCAAAAATACTTTTAAATTATGAAAAAAAAATTAAAAATTAAAAAATACTCTTAATTAATAAGATCCAAAAATACTCCTATCATACATTTCGTAAGATAGTCACACTTTCTCTTAATTAAATCACTTTGTTCATATAATGATAGCTCTAATATTGTTTAGTTGCTTAACTGAATCAATAATAGCTTTTTATGTGGATTGTTCATGTAATAGGTGTTTGAGTCTATCAAGATATGCATATTTTTAAAAATTAATTACTTTCAAGTTGAAAAATCAGAAAAACTGAACCAAACCAAAAAATCGATAACCAAATTCGAAGGTTATTTTTTTATTTGATTTGATTTGATTTTAGAAATTTAAAAAATCAACTAGATTGATTTAATTTTAATTTTAACATATAACAATTCCGAATCGAACCATGAACACCCCTAGATTAGGGGTGTTGAAAAGGGGAAATTAAATTGACTTAATGATTGACGTAAAATATCATTTAAACAAACATATGATGGATCACGATGAGCTAAATAGTAATATAAATACTTTTCCATATAGATGATAACTTTTTTGGGAGTTTGAAGTTAAAAGGATAATTTTTTCTTTCAAAAAATTAAACGGTATATTAATTTTTTTTAACCAAAAGGGTAAAATCGCTTCTGACAAAGCGATTTGTTTCTGATAATTATTGACTCCGTTACTCTAAAAAAAATCTGTAAAATCACTGTTGTGACAACGATTTTGTAAAAAAAAATTGCGTTTCAAACATGGCTGCCCTTGCAGCGTTTTCCTTGATTTTTTTTTAGAAAAATGAAAATTGTTGTTGTATTCTCTTAAAGAAACAAAAAAAAAAATTACAAATCGCTAGCCAAGGAGCGATTTTATTGGGGAAAAAATTTAGAAAATTGCTGCTAATATTTTATTAAAAATTTCGTTTGTGGCCGCCTTCAGGATAAAAATAAAAATCAAGTGACAACCATGGTTAAGAAAATGGTTTAAAGCAAATCGCTGCATTGACAGCGATTTCAATTTTAAATTTCTGTTTTTATTTTATAAAAGGCAGCCATGTTTTGGTTATTTTATAAAAGGTAGCCATGTTTTGGTCTGAAAACAAAAACTTTTAGAAAATCGCTATCCCAATAGTGATCTTTGAATAAAAAATTTTAACAGCATCAATATTTGTCAGACGGAGATTTTGCCGTTTTGGTAAAATAAAAATTTGATGTGCTGTTTATGTTTTTCGAAAAAAAAAATTACTCATATAATTTTGAACTCGCTTTTTTTGCGTTGAATTAGTTGGAAAAACAAGTTATTCCAACTCTAAAGAAAATAAAAAAGGAATTTCATATTTTCCCTTCCTTCCAATATTATTTTCAATATTATCTTTCTTTATTTTCGTTTCTTTTAGCATTGATATGAATCTTGCTATATTTAACACCATGCAATTTTGCTTTGAAAAGTATATACAAATTATATTTTCATAATATTAATCGATGTGTATGTTGATCGATAAGTAAATGCATTTTGTCCAAACACACTATAGCTAGCAAGCCAAGTTAGAACAATAGACCTTAATTCTACCAAATCACACTTAAACACAAGTCTCCCATTTTCTATCTTCTTCAAACTTACTCTTTTCTTACACACACAAAAAAATAAATAAAATAGAAGTCAATTTTAAACCTAAATTAATGCTAATTTCCCCAATATTCCTTACCAAACTACTCCATATTATCCTTATTAACAATGTGCATTAGCACACACACAAAAAAAATTAACAATAAAAGACTAATTAATTCCTTTCTTATAATGACCACCTAAAGTGAAATATATTTTCAGATCAATTTTTTTTTTTAAACAAAAATATTTAAAAATTTATGAACAAATTTAATTTAAATAGGATAATAAGAAATCGAGAAGTGTTTTAAGATATTATTAATTAATAAGTCTAGCAAAAGATGTTTGACTTTATTTTTTTTTCTCAGGGAAACTTTGACTTTATATAAAGTTTTCAAATTTTTTTATATAAACACGATTCAACGTTTCATTTGTTTGTTACATAATCATTTCCTATAGAAATGCTCCACTAGATAGTGCGTTTATGAAAATTAATTACTATTTCATCTTTACTAAAATATTTGTAAGATTTTATTTTTTCGAGAATTGAACACTATAAAATTTGATTAGTGTATTTTATGATTTTTTTTTCATCAAAAAATTACAATATATAATGTTTTTGACATGATTTTAACTTTAAAAATTAATCTAATTAAGACAGAAGGACAGAAGGAGTATTAAATTCATGTATTCCGGCAACTAATTAAATTAATCTAAGGTTATGATGAGTTTTTTAATTCCAAATCCATGGATTTATTACATTTAACGTTCACATATTTACTTTAATAAATTAACCATTATATTATAAAATGTTCCCTTTAATTTCTACCCTATAAATATTGATAATAAAAAAAAAAAGAAACTCTCCTAAAGTTAATTATTCTTCGGACATTTTTAAAAACTATATTATGTTTTGGGAAACTTACATAAATATACAATATTAAGAAAATATTTACTATTTATAGTAATAATATTTTTTTTCACTTGATCTGTTTTAATATAACTTTAATTCATATTACAGAAAACAATTTATAAAACACATATATACAAGTTAATACATATATATTACATACATAATTCAATTTTAATACATATTGCAGATTTATTATAGTATTATTATTTGTTGCTATAAAAGATAATAAATGAAAAGTATCACTAAAATTAATTATTATTTATTAAAATGTATTTATTGAAGTAATTTTTCCTTTGTTTTTTACAAATCTCTAATTATAGTAATATATTTAGTTGGAGAAGTTTAGCTACTTTTCCAAACCTTTTTATTATAAGTAGATTTAGCTAACCTACCCTAAAATGGTTTCTAACTTTTTTTCGATGAAAAGAGATACAAAATATAAAAAAAAAAAAAATTTGAAGAATTAAGAAAATTCAATATTATATATATATATATATATATATATATATATTGACCCGACATATGCACATAATATAATTTTTCAACTAACTATCTCCACAGCAGCTCCATAATTTGACCCGGTCCGTCACGCTTTGGACATCGCCACCGGGATCGTTGAGGCCCCGGCATATGCATATAATATAATTTTTCAACTAAGGCTAGAGTTGCCCCCAAATTTCGCCCTTGTTTTGGTGAATGATAAAACTTTCTTACTCTTAATTAGAATCGAGGGGTCATATTCAGGACTCGGGAATAAGATCCACTTCAATACGAATTGCTATAACTTCTCTTATGGATATTTTTACAGTACCGTAAATTTAAATCAATCGGATCAGTAAATTTTGAATCAAATAAAGTAGGTTTAACTAGATGAATTATTAGGAAGTTATCTGGTTTTCTTACAAAGTCATGCTTGTATGATGGATGACTCTAATAACAAGCAAAAGGGAAGTAAGAAACCATTATTGTGAGAAAATACTAGTCCCCTTCTTCAAATATTTTCCTAAGTTGAAATATAACTGAATCTTCAAATTGTTGACTTTTTTTTTCCTCTCATTTTTGTTCTAAAAAATAATACTTTTTGTAAGAACCATTAATTTATTTCCTTCATATATATATATATATATATATATTGATGATATGTACTTTATGATCAAATTGAGTTAGTACAAAGTTCTTTTTTCATTTTGATTTTTTATTTCCTTTGTAAGTTCCAACAAGAGAAAAAAAGGCAAAAAAAAAAAACAAAAAATGCTTTTTAGAATTCTCTTTGTAGTATTATTAGCCACTTCATTGTTTGCAACTTCTTGTAATGGAAAAAAGAAGATTGGAAAACCAATAAAACATGGTCATGTGAAAAAGAGAACACAAGCAATTATTGATATACAATCTTTTGGAGCCAAAGGTGATGGAATTTCAGATGATACACAGGTAAAAAAAAAAATAATTCAAATTTGTTTGTTTGGACAATTCTTCCTAGAGGCATTAAATAACAGTGACGTAGTTAGAATTTTATTCGAGAGTTTGAAATGTGAAGAGAGAAACGTATGGAAGAGTCAATGTCGTTTTTCGTCGAAAGAGATTTGAATGAACCCCTGTCAAATAATCTTGAAGTGATTTAGAATATATATACATGGATATTGTAAAAAAATATTATATTATTAGTGTAGTTAAACCTATAATATTGTCAATAATGTGTATTATAGAGAGATTTACGTTATACTTATTTTATAAGGTAATCTGATCGTATAAATATTTCAATTTTCAGGCATTTATAAAGGCTTGGAAGAAGACATGCAAAACAGAAAATGGTGTGCTTTTAATTCCAAGACACAAAATATATTACATTGGACCAATTAAGTTTCATGGTCCTTGTAAGAAAGGACTTAGAATGATGGTGAGTTTAATAAATAAAAATATTTCTACTATATATTAGTACAATTTAGATCTAAAATTTGTAATTTAATTTCCTAATTACTCTTTTTATTTAAATATTTTTTTTGTTTTTATTTAGATAAATGGAGAACTAAGAGCTTCAAAAGATATATCAGATTATAATGAAGATAAAAGACATTGGCTTTTATTCCAAAATATGGAAAATTTTATAGTTGAAGGTGTTGGAAGTATTGATGGCAATGGACAAATATGGTGGAAAAACTCTTGCAAAGTTGATAAAACTATTGTGAGTTTTTTTTTTTTAAATATTTATTTTTCTATGTTACACCATGTATAAAAAAATGTGTTTTTGTTTGATGAGTTTAAAAAGCAAGGTCAAAAATATTTGTAAGAAAAATAAAAATGAGTTGTTTCTAGACAAGCTTTTAGAAGAAGAAAAAGTATTTTTGAGTACTCTAAAAAGTACCTTTAAATTAAAAAATATTTATGTTTATAGTCTGTTTAGTCAAACTTCTACGAGGCTAAATTAAATTTTTTGGAGAAGAAAAAAAATCTTTTTAAACATAAACAAAATTGTTTCCGAATAAAAATATTTCTTCCCAAAGATATGAAAATAAAAATTCACAATCAAATCATTTTTACATGTTATATTGTATCATTAATATTCTCTCTTTTTTATGCAGCCATGTAACACAAAAACACTAACAGTTCCAACTGTAAGTACTTTATATAAAAATATTATTATATAGTTTATAAAATTAAGCAATAAAACATTAATATTAATACATCTTAATTTTTGACAGGCTATGTCCTTTTATAATTGTACAAATTTGAAAGTGAGAAATTTAGGGTTTAAAAATCCACAAAAAATGCACTTAACAATTACAAAAAGTGAACTTGTTGAAGTTTCAAGATTGAAAATTACAGCACCTTATGATAGCCCAAACACTGATGGAATTCATGTTTCGGGGACAAAAGATATTGATATTCACCATTCATATATTGAAACAGGTATTTTTTTTATTAATTAAAAAATTAAAATAATTAATTAATTAATTAATTATATGTTTTTTTTTTGGTTAATTAATTAGGTGATGATTGTATCTCAATAGTAAATGGTTCCACTAATGTTAGAGCAAGATATATACATTGTGGACCTGGCCATGGAATAAGGTAAGTATATGCAATATAGTATACAGATATAATACATATATTGGATTCTAAACTTGGCTTTAAATTTTAACTTTGACCTCAAACTTTCATAGTACACAAATAGGCATTTTAACTATCCTATTTTTCAATAAATAAACAAGCGATTTTTGGAGCCAAAGTGCGTGAAATGCAAACGTTCTCACGTGTATTAGTGAGTCAATCAGTGACTACCAACTAACTAAACATTTTACATGTCTTTTTTTAAAAAAGAAATATCTTACATGTCATTTGAAACTAAAAAAAATAAAATTAAAATTAATTTTAATTAATATAAAAGAGATTCATTAAAGATAGAATTGTCATTTCAGTATTTATTTTTACCTTTGTGGGCCTCGAAAATTACCCCTCACTCGCGCAGAATGCGTGCATTTCACGCATTTTGTCAGGTAGGAATCGCGTGTTTATTTATTGAAAGATGGAATAGTTGAAATGCCTATTTGTGCACTATAAAGTTTTGAGGTCAAAGTTAATATTTGAAACCAAATTTAGGGTTCAATATATGGATTATGCCTAGTATATATGGTAGAGAATTATATAAAAAAAATGTATATCTATATAATAATAAAAAAATACTAATTTTAATTATTTTTTTTTATAGTATTGGAAGCTTGGGTAAAAATAAAGAGGAGGATGTTGTTTCAAATATTTATGTACATGATGCTACATTAAGGGGAACAACTAATGGATTAAGAATAAAGTCTTGGCAGGTATATATATATCATTTGGTTTACCATTAAAAAAATAATAATTAATATGACTCTTTAATCACACTATTTCTATTAATAAATGTATTGTATTAGATCTTAAAAAATAATTTAAAAAATAAGCAATTAATATTAAGAATAAAATTATTATTTTTTTATCTTTTCGTGATATAGTGAGAAATAAAAATAGAAATCTATTTTTGAAATTATTCTAGATAGGTAAAGTAATAATTATTCTGCAGTAACAAGCTAAGAATTGTGGTGGAATGAGAAGTATTTCTTCGTCACTAACCAGAGATCTCGGGTTTAGGTCTCCCAAAATATGGAATCACCTTCGTTAAGTAGTATTTTACCCTCTGACACTTTTCGGCGCGAATTGAATTTAATCAAACTCTGTGTACTGAACACTAAAAAAAAGTAATATTAATTCAGTTATCATCTATTTTCAGTTCCTAATGATTTTTCACCACTCATTTAGCAAATTAATTACCTAGCAACTATTTAGTTTTGTTGAAAAACTGGTAAATAACGTTATTAACACCTCACTATATCTAAGTTGATATTTTATTATTTTCAAGATAAAAAATAGATTTGTCTTTAATTCAAACTTATTAGCCTTAATTAGCAGTTTTATTATATTATGTATTCTTGTGTTTTTGTATGTTCAACATTTTTTAATTGTTTATAATTTAAATAGGGAGGACGTGGATATGCAAAAGACATTCTTTTTCAAAATATACAGATGGTGAATGTGACCAACCCCATAATCATTGATCAATTTTATTGTGACCAAGATAAACCATGCAAAGAGCAGGTAATTATAATTATATTCATTAAACATTCTATTAATAACAATAATAATAATTTAGAATTATACTCACTTCATGAAGTAGAAATAATAGTAATTATTTTGGGAATAACTTTAGTAAAATACCCCCTCCTCCAACCCCAATTGTTTTGGCAGCGGTAGAATTTCAAGAGTCAAACGAATTTTTCTTTGATCTTAATTTTCTTATACGGTCCCTAAAAATTTTTAGATTGTCAATTTTCTATGCCCGATCTTCAAGAAATTAAACTTTATTTCAAAAAAAATTACGTATTTCATTGTCAAAATTAAAAAAAAAAACTTGACTCTTAAAATCTGAACGATTCACTTAAATTAGGCACAAGTGGGATAATAATTAAGGAGTTTTTTATATCCAAAAATATTGTTTTATGGAAATGAAAGAAAAAATCAAAATATTATAATAATTCACCCTAAGACCCATTATATTTGATTAATTACTTTCTTAATCCTTGTATTTTCATTAGATACAATATAAACCTTTAATTTTCCAAATTTTGCACAAATTACCACTGACCTTAAAAAAACTATGCAACTAAGTGCCTTGCTATACTATATAGTTTTCTCATATGACTTATGAAAATGCTAATTTAATTAGGATTAGTGCTAATTTTTTTAATTTATTTATGTATTTTTCAGAATGAAGCAGTGCATGTGAGTAATATAATGTTCAAAAATATAAAGGGAACGAGTTTCACACAAACTGCAATTAAATTAAAATGCAGCAAAACTGTTCCATGCAAAGGGATACAAATGGAAAATGTGAATATACGTCACGAAGGAGGTTTAACCGTCAAAGCTTTATGTACAAACGTTAAATACACAACAAAGGGGGTGTTATTCCCAAAATGCCCTTCCGAGCCGCACCCGTTGGCATTTTTGCGGAATTAATTTTTGTCGTTTCTCCTTTATACATGTCCCTTAATTTCATTTCTTCAATTCCTTTTCTCCTTGAGACAATCATTGGCAATTTTATGGGGGTGGTAGGAAATTAAAGGAAGTGCAATTTTAGAATCATGTTGGCTAGGAACTATTATTACAACTGCTACTATATTATATATTCTTTCTTTTTAGTGTAAGTTAGTGTTGTGAAAGATTAATTTTTTTCCTTTTGTGAAATGTATTAATGGAGTATTATCTTATTGAGTTATATAATAAAGATAACACAACATATTCAACAATCCGTTGTAGTCTAGTTGGTTAGGATACTCGGCTCTCACCCGAGAGACCCGGGTTCAAGTCCCGGCAACGGAAATTTTTAATATTTTTTGATAACCAAAAATGAAATTCACGTAGTCAACCAACCAATCAACTACTGAACTTTTTGAACATATTCAACAATCCGTTGTAGTCTAGTTGGTTAGGATACTCGGCTCTCACCCGAGAGACCCGGGTTCAAGTCCCGGCAATGGAACTTTTTAATATTTTTTGATAACCAGAAGTGAAATTCACGTAGTCAACCAACCAATCAACTAAGGAACTTTTTGATATTATCTTTTCTCCATGAATCAAAATTGCACCACAAGTGAAATTTACGTAATCAACCAATTAATTAACTACAGAACTTTTTGATATTACCTTTTCTCCATGAATCAAAATTGCACCAGAAGTGAAGTTTACGAAGTCAACTTCACATAGTCAACCAACCAATTAACTACGGAACTTTTTGATATTACCTTTTCTCCACGAATCAAAATTGCACCAGAAGTGAAATTTACATATTCAACCAACCAATTAACTAAAGAACTTTTTGATGTTACCGTTTCTCCACAAATCAAAATTGCATCAGAAGTGAAATTTATGTAGTCAAGCAACCGATTAACTACTAAAATTTTCCAATGAATTTTTAAGAGTCAACTGGACTATTTCAATAGAGAAATTTATATTTATTTTGAAATTATAACAACAACAAAAGAAAAACACTATGTTGAAAATTAAAGTCATGTATAATATTTCTGGAAAAACTCCACAAATATTAATCCCTAGTAATATTAAGAAGGAAGTTGATAAAAGGAATAATGAAACAAGAAAATCAGACAAATTAAATTGCAAAAGTTCAAAACAAATGAGATGCTAAGGCTGGTTATTAGATTGAGTATAAATTGAATTTCAGAAGAATCTAATAATATCAAGGCTTCAAGTTTGGTCTGTATAGTATAGGTTGAATTTGTTACACAATAGACTGTATATATAAAAAATAAAGTTGAAAAAATATGTCAGTAGCTCCTGCTTTCTTTTCATAGCAGCAGTGAGTTTGTAAGATTTCACTTTTACATCCCAAAAAATGAGGCAACTAGAACACATAATACTGAAAGAACGAATACATTTCAGTGGATACAAACACAAAGGTAAAAAAAAGTGTATATTTTAAGCATATAGTAATTCTTCTTCATTAACTGTGTATGGAGGAGGTAACAAACTCTTCGCCTTAATGAATGTATCTGTACTACCAGAGGGAACTTCTGTAATGGGAGCATCAAGGACCTCGTCTGGAATTTCCCCTAACGTCTCTTCGAAAAGGGATTTAATTGTCTACAAGGTTTAAAATCAGTTTCAAAAACTTACTGCAGGAGGGCTTGAACGGAGAACTTTAAAGTTACCCTGCCAGCGACAAACAAAATTTAACAGAGCTTGCTCCTGATGGGCCATACAGGCACATCAAACTATTGTTTCTGATATTATTCTTTCATTCAGACATGAACGTGCTTAAAATGCACGTAAATGTGACATCTTTCCTAAAATGGCAAGATCCACGAATTTCATAAAATCAAATCAATATGTAGCAATGCTATCATTTTCATATCTTCTCATGGTTCTTTTATTATGTCACCACCATGAAGAAACATTATAACTCTTCAAACAATTTTCTCTAAACTACAAAAAATCAGATCCCACTCGGGAAAATGAAATGTAGTCTCAGAAACTTATTTCAAACTAGGTGAAAGAGATAATTCCACCACAGCAGAATATGATAATGGAAAGAGCAATTCCAACTGTCATGATAATTAAAGAGAGCACTTCTTATTGTCATAATTCAGTAGTGACATACCGTGCAGTGCCGGAAAGCAGCATCAACCGCACGCTTCCACACAACATTTCTAGGCTCTGCATGAAACAGGCCAAGCAAAGGCTGTACAGGGAAAAGTTAAAATGATGACAACAGTAAAATGTGTTGGGAGTCAAAGCCCTAATAAAATGTTAAAACTAAGAAAAGAAAAGAATATACGGAGCAATTATGAGGAAGGTAGGCCAAACCATGCATCAATGTCCAGACAACAGAAATTCGCTTACAAAGCTTTTAAAAGTGTTTTAGCTTGCGGAATTCCAAAAAACAGCTAAGGCTAACAGCTCAAAACAATAAAGTGATCAGAGACCCTACCTTGACAACTTCCCGGACAGTTGGCCTAGGCCCATATATTTTAAGGACTGAATCACCATAGACCTGATATTGTTCAAGAACCTGCCACCACAAATACGTGAGTAATCATGAGACCATATGTGATTTAAGTAGGAAGATTTCACTCAGAAAATAAAATGCAGACGCCAATGAGAACCTGGCGTCGGGTTATACTACGAAGAGGTGCACCATATACAGCGCTGTCAACAAGTCCTAGAATCTGCCATGGACTGTCAAAAGCATGAGTTGTCTTAACATGTCAAGAAAATGAGACCTAACAAAAAATAAGCTGTCAAGGTTAGCAGTTAGAGCTTCAAAACGTATGATGGGGTTTGTCATTCTGCATTATCGAACCAAAAACTAGAATCAAACTCACAAGGTCCCTACTTTATCACGTGACGTCCACTATTCAGATTTCAGTTACTGACTTACTGTTACTCAATTTTTTTTTTGCATATTCCCCTACAGAGGTCAAAAGGTTGCTTCTTTTTTCTCAAATAACCCTACGAATATCAAAAGCTTCTACTCCAATAATCCATCTTTCCTATGGATCCACACCAACAAGTTTATCCAGAAAGAAAAGCGTAAAACAATAAATTTGAAGTACACAACATATTTACAACTCTAAAGGTTCACGTGTTGTAAAAACCACCTCTCTTCTTTTTTTGGCGTTGTTGTTGACAAGGGAACCCGCAGCCGCTACCTATTGAGTGAGCACAGAACTACATAGGAGAGGTAAACCGCACTTAGGAAGCCCCGTGCGACAAGCTCGACCAAGAAGAACAACCCCCTGCTGTTGCAGGGAAGGGGTTTCGAACTTGAGACCTCCATTATGGAAATCCCAAGACAAACCACCTGAGCCACCCCAAAGGGCGTAAAAGCCATCTCTCTTCAGATAATTAACTGCTTTATTGGGAATATCAACTTAAAGAGAAGCCGGTGCGCATTGTCTTTAAAGTTCTCTAGAGACAATTAGACAATTTTATTTTTATTTTTCAATTTAATGGTTAGCTCAAACTTACAATTATTAACTTGCAAGATCTATGAGGACATTCTTCTCAAAAAGATCCACAAAGGCATTACAGGAGAATATGTCAAACCTATAGAATCCATAGAAATCAATATTTGGAAAGTCACACTCAGGTGTCTAGTAAATGAAAGAACTAGTAGTGAAGTTACTTCATAAAAAAAAAAAAAGAACTAGTAGTGAAGTGTAAATCAAATAAGTAGACATCTAGGAGAAGGGAAGATACAAATATGTACACATCTATCAAACAATTAAGGTCAAAATGTTGAAACGGCTACGAATATAGACACTTTTCGTACTTTCCGTAAGCTGCACGTCCCAGCATAACCCCATGAGCTCCTTCTGTACGTGCCGCATTAACCTACAAATGCAACAACCAGAAAAGGGGTAGGTTTATGAGAGTGCAGCGTTAAAACAGAATATGTTAACCCCAAAAAGATCGGCAAATGGAGAAAAAATCCTATGTGCAAGTATGAAGTTTGACAAAGCTTACACAATCAATGCGCAAGAAAGACTAGAAACCAGTTACTTATACAGTTTTCGGCGAAACATCCCAAGCCTAAATTGGCACAAGATTGGACTCTGAATTGCTAGGGGTATCATATGTATCTAGATTTTTGTCGACTAAGAAAGATCTTTCTTTTCTTTTTTGACAAGTTATTTTTCACAGAAAGAAGCCTATCAAGGAGATATCATAGCCTTCTCCAAGATGTGGGACTATTAGGTATTTTAAATGGATCAGACATCCAGCATTCTGTCAACACAAATCCATCCTTATGCAACTTTATTATGCTCAAAATAAAGGAAATAGTCCTGATTCCTGACTGGCGGTAAAGTAATAGCGGAGAACTTAACCACATTTGATTTTAGCATTTTAAAAGCATTTTTTCACAAATTAGTACATGTCAACTCCATATAGGTTTGGATACTTACCTCCTCAATAGAAGTTATGCCTCCATTTATCGTGAACTGCAGATCAGGGAAATCACGCAAAAGGGCATAGTAGTACTCATACCTATCAATTGCCACCTTAGCTAGTCATTATGAGCAATTACTAACATACTTTTGTTTATCAGTGATTAGGAACAATAGTTAAGAAATAAAGACAGGAAAGTCTTGGCTACAAATACACCAGTAAATGATTAAATAGAGATAAAATTTCACTTGGTTCATTATCATAATAAATCCTTGCTGGTTTATTAAGCTATTGCAAACTGCGTACTTGAGTGGGGGGATTTTTCTATTATCTGCTGGGCTGATTCCATTCAGTAATGCCTTCCGAGAATGTATAATAAAATGCCGAGTTGGTGAATGAGAAGAAACCTCATAAATAAAATCACCTGTACATATGAAAGGGAAGGTCAATATTTTATAATTTATGGAGAAGAGAGCAGCACTATTTACCACACGAACTGGGGGAACTAAACCCTGTTAACTGATAGGGAAGACTCATTGGGGAGGTCAATCAGTTAATAGACAACACTTTTCACATTCTTCTCTTTCTCTTTCTTTTTTTTCCTTTTAATAGCTGTGTTCTGATAAACATGAGGCAGAATCAAGCACTTGTCTTAGCTATCCCTGGTGCATACAAAACATAAGAACTATCCTAAACAACAGCAGTAGAAAAATATGCATGAGAATCATGTCAGACAATGTACCAGGCTGTCAGCTAACCTAGTTGAGAAAGTTTTACGTGGAAACTTTTTTGGTTAAGCCACTATGCACATTACTTACGTAATATTTTTAAGCATAAGCCCTTGCAGATACAAAGAACCAGCACTGTTTCTCTTAAATTGTGATTGCGTAGTTATCTTTCTTATGTTTGATGACATTTAATTTCAGATCCAGCATGAGGAGATAACTATTAAGTAAGGGCCTGTTTGGATTGACTTTTGGCTTATGACTTATAAGCCAAAAGTCATAAGTTAGGAATTTTAACTTATGGCTTTTGGCTTATTTTTGTTACTTTGGCTTTAAAATAAGTGCTTATAAGCACTTTCTAACTTTAAGCAAACACTTCAAGACTGCTTAAAAGCTATTTTGCCTTAATAGCATCTAAAATAAGTCAATCCAAACGGACACTAACTTGTGTCAACGTGTGTGCAAGTACAGAGGTGCTCACGTCCAGTCTTCACAAATCTACTAATACATTATTGCTCAAAGGGAACAAAAAGACTTGAAAGTGTAACATTGCTTCTGCTCCAGGTTAAGTGATCATGCACTTTGCTTCTAGTTCTTAGTTACAAGTTATTGCCAGCTTTCTAAGATCTACTCTAATGTCCAAGCAGCTACAAGGACAGCAAAAGCCTACTTGAAAGTTGGAAAATTATTTTGGACAAACTAATGAAGCTCAATTTTGATGATTTTCTTGAAGCAAGGTTGGAGCATAAAACAAACATGCTGGATCATAACCCACAACAAGAGAAAGAAACAGCAAGTGAAAACCAAACATCAAGAATTGAAGACTTTCTTTGTTCTTGTTTCCTGTGAATGAGGAAGTTTGAAGAGCTTACAGAGTTCATTGTATGAGTCATGGTCATCAACTCCAATTCTGCATTTGACGCTCACAGGAACATTTGTATTTGCAGCAATTACGGACATGGCCTCAGCAACAAACTTTCCTTGTATAAGTTATGCATATATCAGAGGAACTCTACAGATAAATAATGTATTTGATGTATCAAGAAAACAAATCTGAACCTTTGGATCAAGCATGAGGCGCACACCGAAACACCCATGTCCAGCTACTTTTGGGCTCGGACATCCACAACTAATAGATAATAGAGGAAAAGTATCAGTTATGGGTCTAAACAAAAGGCTAGAAACTTATATGGTACATGGGAAAAGCAGAACTAACTTAAGATTAATTTCATCATAGCCATAAGGAGTTGCCAGTTGCGTCGCTTTCACCAAGTTCTCCAATTTATTTCCCCCGATTTGAAGCACTATAGGATGTTGCTCAGGGCCATATGCCAAGAACCTATCCTGGTATATTAGAAAAATCACATAAATGTCAGATCTCATAGGCTGATAGATACACAAGCATTAGTAAGTGACAAGCTGCTCTTAAAGGTCCAAACGGCAAACATAGTAACCTACGAGTACAAGAAATTCCTTTGGGAGATCTACCTAGGAGGCAATAATATCATCTAGGGCCCCTTCTTACCCACACATGTTATATAACAAAATAAACATTTGTTTTCTATGGGAACAACCAACTGCGACAAGGGTCCTAGTTTAGGAGAATGCAAATGACCAACCAATTTGGCTAGCTTGAACCTCAAAATACAACCCAATTTTTTTTGTTGTTGTTATAATTGAAAAAATAACGGTCTAATCCATCTATTTAGTCAATCAAACCAGTGTTTTCAGGCACCACCATAAAAGTTAAGAACTTTTCTTTTGATGAAATAAGTGGTGAACTGATAAGTAAAGCATCCAGCAGATGCATAAGTACAGAAGTAGGAAGAGTCAGCTCCAAAAAATAAAACTATCAAAGGACTAGTGAGCTGCCAAAATCCAAGAAAACATCAGGGTTAAAAACAGGTGTAAGACTAACCAAAAAAAAAAGTAGAACTAAGTATCTCGTCTTGACCTTGGAGTTAGGCAGTTTACCCATTAAAGTGTTAACTGTAAAAGCCTCTTTGTAAATAGTCAGTTTACATTATGTGAAATAAAATTATTAGATATTTGAGTTATGCACATTTAGTGACAAAATTAATCTGTACACTTGAGTTAAATTATACTAGTAGACTAGTTTGAATCTTGTGTAATTGTGAGCCTTTACAGCTTTACTTACTATGGCATGGTTCCAATTCATGTAGCTTGCCAAATGCTAACTGAAAACAAAAATTGAGGCAGAGGGAGTGCAACAATCCATACCTTTTCTTATTTTAGAAAAAAAAACAAATAACTGAGAAATCCCCGAGGGCTAAGGCCACATGTTTTGCAACTCAGTTGGATGCAACTTGATTTTAAATCAACCCAATTTTCATGACCCAGCCAAGAAAACCTTCTCCATTTAAATACAACATTTTAGTCTGCAGCAGGTTTCAAGCCCATGACGTGTGTCTAACCCCACACATCACGCACCCTCGCTCTAACCACTAGGACCGAATCCCCCGGAGCTGCAACAATGCACACCTTCAGAAGGATATTTGGAAGAATGGTAAATGTTCTTCTCTTTTTATCATTTCTATTTGTGTAGAATAAGAACAAAATATTAGCTGACATAATTCTATTCGTTTTGCTTAGCTCTAATTATCAGTGAGAAACAACAAAGTACATTATAGTATGGTAGAGAAACACTATAGTCTCATTCCATGCAGCATTACTTTACCAAATTGCCAGTCTGGTAGACAATTGTTTCTGCAGCAATCATTTCTGTGTAGAGCCATGCCTTTTTTGAGATAAGGCGGGCCAAAGTTCTGTAATGGTTATCCGTCCAGTCCATCATGGGGGCAACACTGTTAAAACACAAAGGCTTACAAATATTAGGGAGTTTTTCTTGGCTATCAAGGGTGTGTCCGGACTTCATTACGAAGGATAACAGTTTCTCAAATGTTTTTCAATTTTCTCATGTTCAGTTGATCAATTTTTATTTTGAAAAAGACATTATTTCTGTGATAACAAATAACTTAAATCAAGTAAAATGACTTTCCCACTGGAGGTAAGAAAAACAAGTTCCAAGTGGCATTCCATGTTGATTGTTTCTTCCCATTCTCCTGACACACGTCATCTTCACCCTTGCCCCCATACCCCCACCTACACTCCTATAGAATTTATCTAGGTCGTATACAGATGTTTTTAGGATAATATTATTTTTGCTTAGCTAATAAACACATGTAAATAACTAAGAAACTCATATATTTTTCTTAATAGAAATTTTCCTTCATACCGAACACACCCTAAATAAACAACTATTAGTGGAGCTTATCAACTTTGTAAATAGAGAAAACTGGAGTTAAGTATATGCAGGCACCTGAACCAAGGAGGAGGATAGCGTTCTGCAGCCATTAGAGAAGCAGAGTGAAGCTTGGAGTTTTGATGATAAGCACACAATGTCCTTTGTTTGCTTGAACTTCCATAGAACAAGTTTGATGAGAATCTACCAAAACGAAAAGGAGTTATAGAAGCAATCAAACAATGTCCCGCAGATTTCATCTTCTTCCCTCCAAGCCCAGCGTATGCTGCTCTCATTATCTACTTATCCATTGAATACAAATTGGCATTACAGGGGAATTGGGGGTATTTCTTGGGTCGGGTTTTTCGACGGGTCGGATACGGTTAGCAATTGTTGTATGCTTCGAAACAAAAGTGACGGACTCAAACTCAAGATCTCACTCTATCACAAACGTTGTTGGTGTTTGTACTTTTTATTATATATATATATATTATATAGATATATATATATATATATATATATTATATAAAAATAAAAGTACAAACACCAACAACGTTTTATATATATATATTTCTACATTTATAATGTGTTAGAATGATACAATTTTTAAATTGTCAAAGTCATAATACTCAATTATATGAGTATATATTAGTTGAAGTTGAACGAAATAGGATTGTCAATTTACCATACTGCAAAATATCCAAATCAAACTTTAAAATGTCGAACCATACCGAATTAAATTGGTATGATAATGATACAATAATCTAAAAATCAAATAGTGAAATTATGGAATCAAAATTTCAAATACCGTACCATACCATGTCCAGCTCCAGGAGGCACATGCAAAATGCGCCGAACAGATTTTACAAAATTTATAGTCCCTTCGTTCCATATTAGTTTCCATATGAAATCTAAAATTAAAAAAAAAATGATTCTTATCTTGGGAAAATTATAAACAAATGTGAATATTTTCAAAATGAATTAATTGCAAGGGTGACAAAGAAAAAAAATTAATTTTTTTTTTTTTAATTTAGTAAGCTGATCAACTAATATAAGACATAGGGAATACGATCAAATTTGTTAGTTAAATATAGTTGATCCTTATTATGTATTAAATTCATTAGTTATTATCTATAGAAATAAGAAAGATAGAGAGTAACTATATATATATATATATATTTATGCAATGATGTTCTTTGCTTGTGTGCAGTTATCTTTGGAAAAAATGAATAATAACTCACTGATTGAGCACTCTTTGTGCCAAAGTTAAACTTGGTTACATAATACTAATAAAATTTACTGAAACTAAGTTATTTTCTTTTTAATGAGATAATTTGCATAATATGATAGTATTATATTTTAAGATATTATGATTCCTTTTATTTTTTAAAAGTTGATACTTCTAAGAGATTAGAATTGATTTGCGTCTCGTGATAAATTTTAGGGATATCAAACACATACATTATTTAAACTTTCTTTAATCATGTTTTTACTTGCTTTTAGACTAATAATGTATTTTTACATTATTTAACTTCATTACAAATTAAAAATTTAAACATATATGAAGCTTTCGCCTCACCCCATGCTAAATAAAACGCTTTGTCTCACGCTCCTTTTAAATCATGCCCCTGTAACAGTGGTTTTTGCTACTACAGTCTGGTAAGAATGTAACAACATCAAGGCTTCCACTTTAGTCATGAATCTTTTACACAATAGACCACGGATTCAACTTCTCACCATTCCTATCAAATTCTATCTATGTAAGATATGAAAAAATTTAGAAAAATATGTCAGTAGCACCTGCTTCATGTTCATAGCAGCTGTGAGTAATTAGGATTTTCACTTTTACAAGCCCATGTAGCTGGTTACATTGGGATAGATGGCCTCCCAAAAAATGAGGTACTTAAAATACATAATACTGAAAGAATGAATATATTTCATTGGGTACAAACACTAAGGGGGAAAAACATGTATATATTTAAGCTTACAGTAACTCTTCTTCACTAACTGTATATGGCGGAGGTAACAAACTCTTCGCCTTAATGAATGTATCTGTACTACCAGAGGGCACTTCTGTAAGGGGCGCATCAAGGACTCTGTCTGGAATTTCCCCTAACGTCTCCTCGAGAATGGATTTGATTGTCTGCAAGGTTTAAAATCAGTTTCAAAAACTTAACAGCTTTCAGCAGGACCCAAATGAAAAAGACATAGAAATACAATTTTAAACACATACTGCTGATCTAGGCACATATCTAACCCTGCCAGTAACTAACAAAATTTCACAGAGCTTTCTCCTGGATGGCAAAGATAGCCCATCAAACTATTCTTTCCTGATACCATTCTTCTATTCAGAGATGAATGTTATTAAAATGCATGTGAATATGACATTTTTCCTAAAATAGTGAGGTCCATGAATATCATAAAGTCAAAAACAGATGTTTCATTTTACTTATCTAGTTTAGCAAATCAAGAAAATGTTGTTAGTATTACTTTTTTCTCAAACTAACCTTAGTATTAAGGGGCCGTTTGATTACTGGTTAGAGTTATGAAAGGAGTTTAATCATGTAAATATTATTAAGTTATGTAGAAATCATAATACATGAAATACCAACTATTAAATTTGTCGTAATTAATATATATTATTTACAAATAAATAAGTAAACAAATATAAATTGTCCCTCTTTTTGAATAAAAAGTATAGAAAAAAAAGTTCTCCCTCTATACTTAATTGAGACTTTTGTTTTTTCATTTTACTATCTTTTTTGTGTTTATAGTTTATAAGAATAAAATATCATTCATATATTTCAAGTACATTATAATATCCTATTTTATATTAATGTAAATATTCTATATATATACTAAATATATGAATTAGGTATAAATTCACGTTCTGAACAAAATAATATTATATATTAATTAAATATGTGAAGTTTATTTAATAGTATATTCACTACTTATATATAAGTATGGATAACCACAAGCAATGGTCGACATGTCTGCTTCACCTATGTGATTCCACACTTACATATACGTTTCCAATTTTTTTTCTCGTTTTAATTTATTTGTCTTATTTTTTAAAATATCGAAAAATTGCGTAATAAAATACTATAGATCATGCTAATTGACAACTTAATTTTTTTTATTAAAAAAAAGCATACAAAAATTGATTGCTTTTTAATTTTTATATATCTAAAAATTGCATCATAAAATAAATTATGCTAATTGACAAGTTAAATTTTTTTTAAGAAAAACATATAAACATTAATTGCTTATAAAAAAAATTAATTGATTCATAAAATTAATCTTTGTCTAAGTGTGGATAACCACACGGGTGGCGATCGACATGCATGCTTCACCTATGTGGTTATCCAAACTTATACATAGATAGATTAATTTTATGAATCAATCGATTTTCTTTTTAATAAGCAATCAATTTTTATGTTTTTTCATTTAAAAAAAAAATTAAGTTCTCAATTAGCATGATTTATGGTATTTCTACGCAATTTTAAGATATTTAAGAAAATTAAAAAATAAGATAAATAAATTAAAACGAAAAAAAAAGAGTAGGAAAACATATATGCAAGTGTGGAACCACACAGGAGAAGCAGGCATGTCGACCGTCACCCGTGTGATTATCCACAGTTATATATAAGTAGTGATATATAAGTAAGTAGTGGATATACTATTATATAATTTCACATATTTAATGAACATGTAATATTATTTTGTTTAGAACGTAAGTTTATACCTAATTCATATATTTGGTATATTAAAAATATATATAATATATTGATAGAATATTTACATTATATAAAATATGATATTATAATGTACTTGAAATATATGGATGATATTTTATTCTTATAAGCTATAAACATAAAAAAATAGCTAAATGAAAAAACAAAAGTCAGAGAACTTTTTTTTCCTTTACTTTTTATTCAAAAAAGGGAGAATTTAAATTTGTTTACTTATTTCTTTGTAAATAATATATATTAATTACAACAAATTCAATAGTTGATAATTCATGTATTATGATTTCTATATAACTAAATAATACCTACATGACTAAATCCAACATAACTAAACCCATGCATAACTAAACCCTACATAACTAATACCTCCATAACTCTAACCAGTAACCAAATGGCCCCTAAGGGTGTGTCAGGTCAACAGGAACCAAGTAATATGAAACAGAGGGACAATGCAGCAATGCCACCATTTTCACGTCTTCCCATGGTTATTTTTATTATGTCACCACCATAAAGAAACATTATAACTCATCCAAACAATTTTCTCTAAACTAGGTAAATCCGATAAAAGTTGGGAAAATGGAACTAGAGAGTCACTTCAGAGATTGTGATAGCAGGGAACAAATTTCATACTGGGTGAAAGATATAATTGCACCACAGCAAGAATATGGCAATGGAAAGAGCGATTCCCTCTGTTATAGTTATTAAATAGAGCACTTCCAATTGTCATAATTCAATGGTGACATACCGTGCAGCGCAGAAGAGCAGCATCAACCTTGCGCTTCCACACAACATTTCTAGGCTCTGCATGAAATAGACCAAGCAGAGGCTGTACAGGGAAAAGTAAAAATGATGATAGCAGTAAAATGTTTTTAGATCAAAGCCCTCACGAAATGTTATGACAACAATTATGAGGAAAAAGGCAAACTATGCATCTGTAGGGTGACAATGTCCAGGACAAAAGAACAATTGTTCACTAAGCTTTTAAAAGAAGTGTGTTTATGCTACAAACTCCGGACGTAGCTAAGGTTAACAGCTCGAAAGGGTAAAATGAATAGTGATCCTACCTTCACCACATCCCGAATATGGGGCTTAAGTCCATACATTCTAACGACTGAGTCACCATAGACCTGATATTGTTCAAGAACCTGCCACCACGAAGACATAAGTAATAATGAGATCAGATGTTATTTAAGAAGGAAAATTTCATTAAAAAAATCAGTTAAAGATGGCAATGAGAACCTGGCGCCGAGTTATACTACGAAGAGGTGCACCATATACAGCACTGTCAACAAGTCCTAGAATCTGCCATGGACTGTCAAAAGCATGAGTTGTCTTAACATGTCAAGAAAATGACATAAAAAAAACTAGGTGTTAAGGTTAGCAGTTAGAGCTTCAAAACATATGATGGGGTTTGTCATTCTGCATTATTGAACCAAAAACTAGAATTAGAGTCACAATACTGACCCACTGAACCAACATATCACCAATGCAATTACATGCACAAGATATTTTTCACATATTCCCCTACAGATGCCAAAAGGCTGCTCTTTTTTTTCTTAAACAACCCTACAAATATCAAAAGTTTCTACTTACCAAAAAATCCACCTTTCACGTGGATCCACACTGACAAGTTTATCCAGACATAAATTTGAAGTTCACAACATATTTACAATTTTAAAATTTCACATGTTATAGAAATCACCTTTTTTCAGATAACAATCTGCTTTATTGGCAATACACGCTAAAAGAAATGCTAATGGGCATCGTCTCTTAAGTTCTCTGCATATGAAAAATTATCTTTATTTTTCAATTTAGCGGTTGTCTCAAACTTACAATTCTCAACTAGCAAGATCTACAAGGACATTCTGGGAGAAGAGGACAAACCTACAGAATCCATAAAACATCGATATTCAGGAGGTCAGGTGTCGAGTTGTAAATAAAAGAGACTAGTGGTAATAGTGTAAAACAATTATGTAGACATCTAGTAGCAGGGACTATACAAATATGTAGACATCTACCAAACTAAAAAAGTCATAATAATATCTGGACGAATTATTGAAACGGTTACTAGTATTGACACTTCCCATACTTGCTGTAAGCTGCACGTCCCAGCATAACCCCATGAGCTCCTTCCAAACGTGCTGCATTAACCTACAAATGAATGATCACAAAAGGGGTCAGGTACTATAAGAATGCAGCATTATCATAGAATATGAATGACCACAAAACAACATTGGTATATGTAGAAGAAGTCCTATGTGCAAATATGAAGTTTCACAAAGCTTACACAATCAATGTGCAAGAAAGACTAAAAACCATTTAGTTTTGAACTTCTCAGAAAGATTCCTGAGCCTAATTTGCGCAAGATTGGGACCCTAAATTGCTAATGGCAATAATATCTAGAATTTTGCCAACTAAGAAAGATCATATAAATGCATCTCTGCTTTTGTTTTTTTGATAAGTTATATATCACCGGAAGAAGTTTATCTAGAGAATGTCATAGCCGTGGAACCAATAAGGTGTTTTAAAATGGATCAGATATCCTGCATTATGTCAAAGACCAAATCATCCTAATGTAGCTTGTTTTGCTCAAAATAAACAAAATGCTCCCTGCTTGAAGGGTCGATGGTAGCTGGATAGAGTTATGCAGATATTAATACTGTAGTATTAGTTATGCATGGTTTAGTAATACATGTATTAGTTATGCAGAGTTTAGTTATGTAGAGATCACAATATATTAGTGAGCTAATTTTTACTTCTTAAGTTCAAAATAATTAGTGAGCTAATATTTATAGTAACCATTAAAATAACCAACACATATTAAAATTAAATAAATACCAATAGCATTGTTATTCTTATCTCTAAGAATGATAGGATCAAAGTTATTCATGTATTAGTTATATAGTTGGTTATTTCAATGGTTATAATCAGTGTTTTCAAAAACGTTTTTTGGGGCGAGTCTCGATACAGTGCAAACCAAAAATGCTCTGGGGCGCAAATTGAAGACTTGGATTCATAGGGCGTAAGTCCTAGAATTTGGGGCGTAAGTAAAAATGTATGCCCTGGGCATTATTTTTTGGGTTTTAAACCTTTTTTGCTTTAAATTATATTTTATTATTGGTATAATGATATTTCTCAAATAGTAATTGTAATACTTTTTTTCTACATTTTTGCTTATCATACCTTTTTTAACCTTTATCAAATAAAAATCACAACATCTTTTTCTATATATTATAGATTATTTATTTAAATTTATTTGTAAAATTATTGAAAGATCTACTTTTGCTAATTTTCTTAGTAATAAAATTATTATATTGAATATACATGAGACTATGCCCGGTAGATCCATAAGACTTATGCCCGTGTCTCGCGGCTTATGTCTCACCCCGTACTACATAAAATGCCTCGTCTCACGCCCTCGCCTTCAAAATAATTAAAAGTTCTACTTTTGCTAATTTTCACAGTATGAAAATTATAAAACTAAATATACATCAGGCTATGCCCTGTAGATCCATAAGACTTACGTTCCGTGTCTCGGGGTTTACAACTCGCCCCGTACTACATAAAATGTCTCGCCACACGCCCCCGCCTTTTAAAACAGTGGTTGTAATAAATATTAGTTCACTAATTATTTTTTGGAATTAAGAAATAAAAATTATGTCACTAATGTATTGTAATCAGTACATAACTAATACATGTATAACTAAACCTTGCGTAACTAATACACATAACAAATAAATGTATAACTAATACCCATATCATTAATACCTACATAACACTATCCAGCAACCAAATGAACCCTAAGGTCATAGTGGAGAACTTATTTTTTCAGCACATTTGTTTTTATCATTTGTAGCAACATTTTCACAAATTAATACATGTTAATTCCATATTAGGTTTGACATACTTACCTCATCAATAGAATTTATGCCTCCATTTATTGTGAACTGTAGATCAGGAAAATCACGCAAAAGGGCATAGTAGTACTCGTACCTGTCAATGGATCAATTTAAGTGGTCATTATGAACAACAGTTAAGATCTTTATTTATCAGTGATTAGGAACAACTATTAAGACCTAAAGATAGGCATGTAGTAGCTCAATGTCTCAGCTACAAATACACCAGTAAATGATTAAACAGAGATATATAATTTCGCTTGTTTCATTGTTGTAAATCCTTGCTGGACTATAAAGCTATGACAAATTGCATACTTGAGTGGGGGAATTCTTCGATTATCTGCTGGGCTGATTCCATTAAGTAATGCTTTCCGGGAGTGTATAATAAAATGACGAGTTGGTGACTGAGAAGAAACCTTGTAAATAAAATCACCTGTACACATGAAAGGAAGAGGTCAATATTTTTCTTATCTAGAACAATGATAGCAGTACTATTTACCACCCCAACTTGTGCAACTAACCTATCTTAGATAGGATAAGATTCGTTGGGAAGGTTAATGAGTTCTAAGACAACATTTCCCACATTCTCTTTTTTACTTTTAATAGCTTTGTTCCGATAAAATGAGGCAGAACCAAGCATTCATCATAACTATCTCTAGTGCATACAAACATAAGAAATATCCTAAACAGCAGTAGTAGAAAGATATAGAAAATACTCATGAGATTCACATACTCAGCCAAATTAAGCATGCAACTTGCTAGGAATTAGCAAATAATATAAGAATGTCAACTAAAGTGTTATGTACCCAAAATACAGATGAGCACGCAAGAAGCTAAGACACCTAATTCTGTGGCATCTAGTAATATAACATGAACTTTTATCTGTATCATCTAGCTGATAATGATCAGAACTCTTATTTAAATCATCCAGTGATGATGCAAATAAGCCTAATGGGTTATGTATATTATAAACCAAGACGGGGACATTTGGAATTATGTATAAGACAAACAATGTACCAAGCTATCAGCTAACCTAGTTGAGAAAGTTATAAGTAGAAACATTTTTGGATAACTTAATTATGATTTCCACTTCTCTTTCTTATATGTATGATGCACATTTAATTTCAGATCCAACATGGGGAGGGGATGGTCGAGTAACTTCTGTCAACGTCTGTACAAGTACAGAGGTGATCCCCTCCAGTCTCCACAGACCTACTAATACAGTATGCACAAAGGGAACAGAAAGACATGTAAAACATAGCCACATGAAGTGTAACATGGCTTCTGCTCCGAGTTAAGTGGTCATGTAATTTGCTTCTAGTTCATAATTACAAGATATTGTCAGCTTTCTAAGATCTACTCGAAAGTCCAAGCGCTACAAGGTAAGCAAGACTTGCTTGGAAATATATTACAAAGGAACTAAAGGAGCTCAATTTTGATGATTTTCTTGAAGCAAGGTCGGAACATAACAATGGAGTTGTAACCGACAAGACAAGAGAAAGGAACAAGTAAAATCAAAAGATTGATAATTGAAGAATTCAATTTTGATTCTCATTTCCTGTGAGTGAGGGAAAGTTTGAAGAGCTTACATAGTTCATTGTATGAGTCATGGTCATCAAGTCCAATTCTGCATTTGACACTCACGGGAACATTTGTATTTGCAGCAATTACGCACATGGCCTCAGCAACAAACTTTCCTTGTAAAGGTTGTGCATATATCAGAGTAACTATACAGAAATAATATATTTGATGTATCAAGCAAGCAAATCTGAACCTTTGGATCAAGCATGAGGCGCACACCAAAACATCCATGTCCAGCTACTCTGGGGCTAGGACACCCACAACTATTATAGAATAGAGAAAAAGAATCAATTACGGGTCTGAATAAAATCTAGAAACCTATTAGATAGGAAAAGCAGAACGTACTTAAAATTAATTTCATCATAGCCATATGGAGTTGCCAATTGTGTCGCTTTGGCCAAGTTCTCCAAATTATTTCCCCCAATTTGAAGCACTATAGGATGTTGCTCCGGGCCATATGCCAAGAATCTATCCTGGTATATTAGAAAAATCACATAAATGTCAGATCTCACTACACAATAGAAACACACAAGCATTAGTCAGTGCAAGCTGCTCTAAAAGGTCCAAGCCACAAGCGCAATAACTTATCAGTACAAGAAATCTCCCTTTGGAGATCTACACAGGTTACAACAATATATCATCTAGGTCCCCTTCTTTCCCACGTATTTTACACCAAAAGGATAATATTCCTTTTCTAGGGGACCATCTAACTGGGACAAGGGTCTTTGTTTAGGGAAATGAAAAAGACCAACCAATTTGCTCGGTTCCTTGAAAAACAACCCAAAGTTTCTACAGTAATTGAAATAAAAACAGTAAATTCATCGATTTAGTAAATTAAATACAAGTGTCATACACCATCTGTAGAAGTGTTAACGGTAAGCTTCTTTTGGTAGAGGGTCAGTTTACATCATTGTAAAAACTAGGCATATATCCAGAGAGACATACATCCACTATTTCCTTTTATCATGAGAACTGGGTCTGGCAGCAAGAGGATCAAAATCACAGAAAGTAACTTCTGACTACTTCACCGTCTCACTACTTAAACAAATGAGAAAGAAATCATAGGATATTTTGATTTATTCACATAATCACATTCACTGAAAAATTTAACCTGTACACTTGAGTTGAATTATCATAGACGAGTTTGAATCCTCTGCAACTGTGAGCCTTTACATACTATAGCACAGTAAATGTTCTTTTCTTTCTTATTTCTTTTTGTCTAGAATAAGAACAAAGGATTAGCTCAAATGACTCTCTTCTTTTTGATTTGCTCTAGTTATCAGTAAGAAACAAAAAGTACTTTATAGTTGGGTAGAGAGGCACTAGTCTCATTCCATGATGCAGAACTTTACCAAATTGCCAGTCTGGTAGACAATGGTTTCAGCAGCAAGCATTTCTGAGTAGAGCCACGCCTTTTTTGAGATAAGACGGGCCAAAGTTCTGTAATGATTATCGGTCCATTCCATCATGGGGGCAACACTGTTTAAATACAAAGGCTTACAAATATTAGGGAGCTTTTTTATAAATTATTATTTTAAGTACAGAAATATTAGGGAGCTTATTAACATTGTATAGAGACAAAATTGGACTTCTATATATGCACGAACCTGAACCAAGGGGGAGGATAGTGCTCTGCGCCCATTAGAGAATTAGAGTGGAGTTTGGAGTTTTGATGATAAGCACACAATGTCTTGCTTGAACTTCCATAAAAGAAGTGTGATGACAATCTGCCAGAATGAAAAAGGAGTTAAAGAAGCAATCAAAAATTTCCCGTAGATCTCTTCTTCCCTCTAATCAGCGTAGGCTGCTGTTTTATGAACTACGCATTGGATCAGATTTGGCATCACACAAGAGGATATGCTATATACACTCAGAGGCACTTTGAAACATTTTCACAAATAGATAATTCACTGAATAAATAAAGACCTGACGCCACCTAGATCTATTTAAGCGCAAAAAGAAACATGTGCCATTTTAAGGACAAACTGCCAGGAAGTGGAAAGTTGATAGACTGGCACAATTAACTGAACATTTTAAATAATTTTACAGCTGCTGTAGGTGTTGCCTAGAAGACCGGAAAAGCCACCCTCACAAGTTAGAAAGAAGAGAAGCTACAAAGACAAATTAAAAGCATTTCGAGTACGATTTCAGCATTCATCTTGAGATTAAGAAAAAGGTTCTAGACGCTTAGAAGGCAGAACTGATGCACTACACTGTTTAACATACAAATGTTTAAAATCATTAGCATTTTGTGGTAATCTGAACAACTAAATTGATATAGATGCTATGAAAGATTTCCTTGGCTCAGGTACAGATGTGAGAAAGATTAAATCATTTATAGCCTTCTTGATAACTAGGACACACTTGGTGCTGTTTTCGCGAATCAAATATTATCATCAATCAACAAGGAACTACTTCTCAACCCTAAGCTTTTCAAGGTCAGTAATATGAATGCTCTATAATAATAAAATATTATTTATCAGCAAATTCATGACATTCTTTCTCTTTTAAAAGTCCCAAAATGTTTTCACAATATTCCACTAATCATACACTAGTCATTCCATTTAAATAGACGCCATTCAAATGTATATGGAGTTTAATAAGTTAAATTTGACTTGTACATTAACATTCAAGGTTTTCTAAGAGAGGGTGATAAAAATAAATCAAATTGGAGTTTAAAATTGATTATTACAAGGAATTAGATTCTTGAAATATGTGAAAACTATATGGGACTAATACCAAAAACTGGAAAAGTGTAACATTTTAGAACATCCCAAAGTAGGATTATCATATATATAAGATCAGACAGGCATTATTCTATACAATTTTCAAAAGTTCCAAAATTTTACATCCCTAAATAAATTAAACTTGGATACAGTGTCTTTCTCTCAAACTAACGTCTTAATAATCACTTTGGTGTTTTTATCTGCCACACATATATTAGACAGAGTCAAAGTTAAACGTTCTACACTTCATGGTCATATAGATAATATCAAAGTCAAATTTTCTATATTAAAATTCAATCTTTCTATGTTTTCTCCATATAATATACCCTTTCCAGCTTCCAACCCAAAATAAAATAGCTCTTAAACAATTCCTCCTAATTTTTTCATTGCTTAATATCACAATCATATTTCAATTACCCAAAATCTCAGAACCATCCAATTCCTACACTTAAATACTTTCTTCCCACATTAAGATTTTTTCCCTCCCAACAGGAATTGACACGAGAATATATAAATTATGAGGGTTTTGAGGTTTAAAAAAGTGACCAGAATAAACTGAATTTAGGGAACTCAAGAACTAAACAAGAAAAACAAAATAATTTTTTTTTTTTAATAAAAAGGATAAACACAAAAACAATACTAATAGCTTAGTAGAATGAAGAAAAAAGAGATTTAGGGTTTTACATTGAAGCAGAGAGAAGCTGCGGCAGCTACTTCTGAGGCGAATCCAGTGGCCGCTGGAGAAGACAAAACCAAGTGTCAAGGAAATAGACTCTAATTTATTTATTTTTCACTTTTTTTTTTTTTTGGGCTCTGGGTTATAAAATAATATAATAGTGTATTGTTAAAAAATTAATTTGTGTTATTAGGAATTATCCACTTAAATTTATGATTTATTAGATAAGCTTGTAATCAACCCAACCACCTTTTATACATCAATTTGAAGTTAATATAATAGTGTCTATATATATATATTTTTTTTTCTTATCTATTTTCGAGTAATATTTATAAAGCGTTAAAGATATCTATTTTCTTAATTAATGACGTTTTTTTTCAAAAAATATGAAATTTGTTGTTCTAAACAGTTATTGTCATCGTTGTTTGAGGATGAAATTTATTTTGATGTTATATGATAGGTTGGATCAAAGATAATAATCAAATATCAAATTAAGATCGTGTCAAAGTAAAAAAAATTCACTACTTCGAGATTTGAAAATGAAGTGTTTTATTTGTTGAAGTTCTGATTGTTTTATTGAATAATTGAATTAAGATCTCTAAAGGTTACTAAACTAATCTATCTAGCCAAGGTCATCCAACTTTTGTTATGTATCAATAAAATTATTTTGACTTAATTCTTTTTTGTCAAAAAGTTCTCTCATCTAAATTTCTCATTTTTATTGACATAACAAATTAAATTACTAACTTTTATTTTAAAATTAAGGGATTTTTTTTGAGATATTAATTTCTAAAATAATTAAATTAATGAATCAAATAATTATTTCTTTCCTTTCTCACTCCAAAATAAAATAAACTCAATTAACTAGATTTCTTAAGACACCTATAACTAATTCATTATGTTAAATCAAATAACGTTTATCTTTTCACTATACTAATATTCAAAAGATACAAAGCTCTCGACTTGCAATTGAAATTCAAATAAAATAGGCTTTGAAACATCGGACACAATGAATAAATGAGAACTAATGTCACCTATGAACAAACTTAATCTGCAAAATAGATTTTATTTTATTTATTTAAGAGTTAATATCACATAATATCACTCAATTTTAGGAACAAAACATTATCTTTTTTGTCGTAACAAATTTATTTTATAAAAAATTTAGTTGTGCATTTTTTTGATACAAAGACTCAAGTTGAGTATATTTTAATGGTACAAAGACTCAAGTTGAGTGATTTAAATGATACAAAATAAAGATAATGACTTTATTAGATAAATTTGTAAAATTGTGCAACCTTTTAAGATATTAACTCGAATAATTTAAAAAATAGATATAACTATTTGAAGAAGGTTACTCTTCTGCAAGTACGTTTTGATTGGAATAATTTAAGGCCACAAATTTTTAAACGTATAATTATTCTGTTGTTTAGAATTATTTCACAATAAAATGATCTTTACCACATTACGTAATATTTCTATTGTAATATCAAAAGATATGTAGTAGGAAAATATTTTGAAGTAATCTAACATTTTTTTGTAGAATTCTTTCATTTCGATACAATTATAAGTAGGAAATAGGAATAATCACAAGACAAAACAAACTTCAATTCTTTAATCATCTTTTATAGTGATAATTTAAAAAAGTTATAAACATAATAATACTTTAAATTTAATAGCAAATTGTATTCGAGAACAACTTTCTGATGACTCTACAATCAAGTCAAAACAATTGCTTTGAAATGAAAGAATTGAATACTCAAACTGAATTCACCCCAAGACCCATATTTAACCAAGACCAAACCAAACGAATCTTCAAAAATTATAGCAGTTTTAAGCATAAACTCTAAACAAATATGAAGTTTCAAATTAGAATTTCACACACAAGATATAAAATATATGCAAAGGTTTAGATGTGTCTCATGATCAGTTGCCAAATGCCTCAAGCTGATTATATCTAATGGAATTTATGGTAGTATCATTGGTGATTTCAGTCTATTCATATTGAAAAAAGAGATCATAGTATAACATCTACTCAGAGTTAATACCAGCAAGAGCAGAACTTTGTAATCTCTAGAAATTTTACAATAAAACTGCAAACACAACAAGATTAATCCGAAGTGCCACCAAAAGGCTCAAAAACTGTCTTCTACCTCTGACCAGAAAAGAGAATCTATAAACTGGAAAACAAAAGGTGACGATAAAACAGAATCAAACTGACGCCATACATGTCAATCTGGTATCCAATGGTTAGATAACAAGCATCAAACACACAATGAAGGGTGCAGTAACCTTGAAATTTTGACCTACAATGATCAGTTACTTCCTTTGAGTAAACCAAAGAGGAACAACTCTGGGAATCAGCAGTTGCTCATGCGCTTGGCATCAAAAGTCGCAACATACATTGCATCTAATAACCAATTTCAAAAGCAGTCAATCGATCTCCTTCGAAGATATTAAACGTATTGCTTGCTGTCCAAGTTCCAAGTTAATCTTCTTCCCATCATCAAGAACAACAGACACAACAGATGAGCCTTCAAAGACTTCTACAACAGTCCCTCTCTGCCTGAAAAAGAAAACAAATTGAAAGGTCAAACTAGCATATACCTCAAGGAGAGTCTGGTACAGATTTATATGAATGCTCTTCTACACGATTTGATATTTAAGAACCAGCAAGGAAGCCACACTAGTTAAACGCCCAAATCAAACTTCTTACTATAGACAATATGTTCCTTTTATTTATCCTACTATATCCTTGAGTCCCAATGCAATCCAGAATATCACAGCACTCATTTTCATTTAAGTTGCATAAATTTTAAGTATGTATATTAGTCAGCTTGACTAAAAATAAACTTACCAGGTATTATCAAACAGATGATGAAATTGCACTCTCTTTCCATTTGCATTTTGTCCCAACTTCTTCAGTATCCATGTATCACACAAGAAGTCATCCGTTATAATGCCTTCATATCGCTGTGATGAATTATCATCAGACTTGATCGATGCTTTTTCTTTAAAAGCTGGCGATCTCTTTCTTTTAGACTCATGGCCCTTATCCATGCTTTTCTCCGGCTCTCCTGGAGAAGCAAAGGCATTTTGACTTTCATGGTAAGGATTCTTGAACTTGGGCCTTTGGAGAGGTCTTGGATCCATTCTCGGTGAATTAGATAATGAAGGTGAGCCTCTTTTTTCTTCATACAGGTCACCACAAGAAGCGAGCCCAGCTTCGGCGTGTTCAACAGAAGCTAATTTGTTGTCCCTTGTAGCAGGAACTTCAAATCCAGCGTTTGTAGTAACACTACTATCATTGCTTCTTTTTCCTAATATGCCCGAAGTCTTGAGTGGAGGATAAGGTCCAGATCCACCGGCAAATTTTCCACCAACTTTGGCAGGGAAATGAGTAGCTTCTGAGCTAACTTTCTTGATCTTTATTAAGTTACTTTCTTTTGATACAGAAACGAGAGCCAAAAAGAGAAGTTACTAATAGAATATTAAAAGTATGCTCCTAAAACCAACAAGTACAATCTTATCTTCTTTCCCTGTCACCAACACAAAAAATAAAAAAGTTACAACACGTCTTACCTTTTCCATCACCAAGTGTAGTCTCATTCCTTTCTGAGTTTTCATTCTCTCTCAGCTGAACCAGATCCTCATTACCTGATAAACAAAGAAGTACATACAATAATATATTTTGACACGGTAAATAGTTTTGGTAACGTGAAAATCTCCCATATACAAGAGGTATACCAAAAAGTAGAGAATCTACATCATATAAGAACAAAAGTATTGAGTACTGAAACAAGTTACTCTATCTCAAGAGATTTTGCTGCCTTGATGAATCAATTTATACATCGAATTAAGAGAATTCAGGGAACAACAGACGCAAGAGCGAATCCAGATATTGAATACGCCAAAAAAAGAAGAAGGAACAACAGAAGTATTGCCACCTACCGTTTCAACATTAAGCTCATTGATTTACAAATTTAAACAAATTTTCTAAAATTTCCAAGTGTATGTGTGAGGGTGTTAACATCAGAAAACAATAAAAGTATGCACATGAACTTAAACACATTAGGGTTATTTTAATTTTAATTTTTTGTGGGTCATTAGCAGCTTTCCGGACTCTTTAGCTGCAAGTATTCACACAGAGCAAAGAATCTGAATTATTAAAAGAGAACTCATGTGTTTTATACTAGAATGTATCCATTAAGACATCAAATTCAGCGTCTTGAGAAAAGGGAAGAAGTCTGTGAGTAAGATGAACACAAGTGCTACTCTTCTAAAATTTGAAAAGATCATCAAAAGAAAAACGTTGAAACTACCGGATTACATTTTTACCATTGTTTAATTAATATTAACATTGTTATATTAAACTTTGAGGACGTGACTTAAAATCACCCATTGCTTTACTTTAAAAAGAATTTCAACTTAAGTCATGAAGGAAGCAAAAAAAAAAAAAAAAAAAAAAGAAAAGAACAAACATCAGATCACATGATGACCAAAGCAAAATACCAGAAGTCTTGAGTGGAGGATAAGGTCTACACACATCGGCAAATATTCCCCCAACTTTGGCTGGGAATTGAGTAGCTTCTGAGCTAACTTTCATGATCTTTACTAAGTTACTTTCTTTTGACACAGCAACGAGAGCCAAAAAGAAAAGTTACGAATAGAATATTAAAAGTATGCTCCTAAAACCAACAAGTACAATCTTATCTTCTTTCCTCGTCACCAACACATAAAATAAAAAAGTTACAACACGTCTTACCTTTTCCATCACCAAGTGTAGTCTCATTCCTTTCTGAGTTTTCATTCTCTCTCAGCTGAACCAGATCCTCATTACCTGATAAACAACGAACTCCATACAATAATATTTTTGACACGGTAAATAGTTTTATTAACATGAAAATCTCCCATATACAAGAGGTATACCAAAAAGTAGAGAATCTACATCATATATGAACAGAAGTATTGAGTACTGAAAAAAGTTACTCTAGCTCAAGATATTTTGCTGCCTGAGCTAACTGTCGTGATCTTTACTAAGTTACTTTCTTTTGACACAGCAACGAGAGCCAAAAAGAAAAGTTACGAATAGAATATTAAAAGTATGCTCCTAAAACTAACAAGTACAATCTTATCTTCTTTCCTCGTCACCAACACATAAAATAAAAAAGTTACAACACGTCTTACCTTTTCCATCACCAAGTGTAGTCTCATTCCTTTCTGAGTTTTCATTCTCTCTCAGCTGAACCAGATCCTCATTACCTGATAAACAACGAAGTACATACAATAATATTTTTGACACAGTAAATAGTTTTATTAACATGAAAATCTCCCATATACAAGAGGTATACCAAAAAGTAGAGAATCTACATCATATATGAACAGAAGTATTGAGTACTGAAACAAGTTACTCTATATCAAGAGATTTTTCTGCCTTGATCAATCAATGTATACATCGAATTAAAAGAATTCAGGGAACAACAGATGCAAGAGCGAATCCAGAAATTGAATACGCCAAAAAAAGAAGAAGAAACAACAGAAGTATTGCCACCTACCCGTTTCGACATTAAGCTCATTGATTTGCAAATTTAACCAAATTTTCTAAAATTTCCAAGTGTATGTGTGTGGGTGTGTTGGTGTGGGTGTTAACATCAGAAAACAATAAAAGTATGCACATGAACTTAAACACATTAAGGTTATTTTAATTTTAATTTTTTGTGGGTCATTAGCAGCTTTCCGGACTCTTCAGCTGCAAGTATTCACACAGAGCAAAGAATCTGAATTATAAAAAGAGAACTCCATACAATAATATTTTTGACACGGTAAATAGTTTTATTAACATGAAAATTTCCCATATACAAGAGGTATACCAAAAAGTAGAGAATCTACATCATATATGAACAGAAGTATTGAGTACTGAAACAAGTTACTCTAGCTCAAGAGATTTTGCTGCCTGAGCTAACTGTCGTGATCTTTACTAAGTTACTTTCTTTTGACACAGCACGAGAGCCAAAAAGAAAAGTTACGAATAGAATATTAAAAGTATGCTCCTAAAACTAACAAGTACAATCTTATCTTCTTTCCTCGTCACCAACACATAAAATAAAAAAGTTACAACACGTCTTACCTTTTCCATCACCAAGTGTAGTCTCATTCCTTTCTGAGTTTTCATTCTCTCTCAGCTGAACCAGATCCTCATTACCTGATAAACAACGAAGTACATACAATAATATTTGTGACACAGTAAATAGTTTTATTAACATGAAAATCTCCCATATACAAGAGGTATACCAAAAAGTAGAGAATCTACATCATATATGAACAGAAGTATTGAGTACTGAAACAAGTTACTCTATATCAAGAGATTTTTCTGCCTTGATCAATCAATTTATACATCGAATTAAAAGAATTCAGGGAACAACAGATGCAAGAGCGAATCCAGAAATTGAATACGCCAAAAAAAGAAGAAGGAACAACAGAAGTATTGCCACCTACCCAATTCGACATTAAGCTCATTGATTTGCACATTTAACCAAATTTTCTAAAGTTTCCAAGTGTATGTGTGTGGGTGTGTTGGTGTGGGTGTTAACATCAGAAAACAATAAAAGTATGCACATGAACTTAAACACGTTAAGGTTATTTTAATTTTAATTTTTTGTGGGTCATTAGCAGCTTTCCGGACTCTTCAGCTGCAAGTATTCACACAGAGCAAAGAATCTGAATTATAAAAAGAGAACTCCATACAATAATATTTTTGACACGGTAAATAGTTTTATTAACATGAAAATCTCCCATATACAAGAGGTATACCAAAAAGTAGAGAATCTACATCATATATGAACAGAAGTATTGAGTACTGAAACAAGTTACTCTAGCTCAAGAGATTTTGCTGCCTGAGCTAACTGTCGTGATCTTTACTAAGTTACTTTCTTTTGACACAGCAACGAGAGCCAAAAAGAAAAGTTACGAATAGAATATTAAAAGTATGCTCCTAAAACTAACAAGTACAATCTTATCTTCTTTCCCTGTCACCAACACATAAAATAAAAAAGTTACAACACGTCTTACCTTTTCCATCACCAAGTGTAGTCTCATTCCTTTCTGAGTTTTCATTCTCTCTCAGCTGAACCAGATCCTCATTACCTGATAAACAACGAAGTACATACAATAATATTTTTGACACAGTAAATAGTTTTATTAACATGAAAATCTCCCATATACAAGAGGTATACCAAAAAGTAGAGAATCTACATCATATATGAACAGAAGTATTGAGTACTGAAACAATTTACTCTATATCAAGAGATTTTTCTTCCTTGATCAATCAATTTATACATCGAATTAAAAGAATTCAGGGAACAACAGATGTAAGAGCGAATCCAGAAATTGAATACGCCAAAAAAAAAAGAAGGAACAACAGAAGTATTGCCACCTACCCGTTTCGACATTAAGCTCATTGATTTGCAAATTTAACCAAATTTTCTAAAATTTCCAAGTGTATGTGTGTGGGTGTGTTGGTGTGGGTGTTAACATCAGAAAACAATAAAAGTATGCACATGAACTTAAACACATTAAGGTTATTTTAATTTTAATTTTTTGTGGGTCATTAGCAGCTTTCCGAACTCTTCAGCTGCAAGTATTCACACAGAGAAAAGAATCTGAATTATAAAAAGAGAACTCCTCTGTTTTATACTAGAATGTATCCATTAAGACATCAAATTCAGCGTCTTGAGAAAAGGGAAGAAGTCTTTGAGTAAGATGAACACAAGTTCTACTCTTCTAAAATTTGTCAAGATCATCAAAAGAAAAACGTTGAAACTACTGGATTACATTTTTACCATTGTTTAATTAATATAAACATTGTTATATTAAACTTTGAGGATGTGACATAAAATCACCCATTGCTTTACTTTCAAAAGAATTTCAACTTAAGTAATGAACGAAGCAAAAAAAAGAAAAAAAGAACAAACATCAGATCACATGATGACCAAAGCACACAATTCAACTATGCCAAATAAGCAGCCAATTATCCAAGGAAATGAGAAGAAATATGCAGCATACGTTTACTTCCACGCTAGTTTTTTATCTACAAGAAAATGCATTGTGAGAACATACATAATAGATACTTTTAACTTCTACTAACAAAAAGTAACCCAAGATTCATGGTACTTCATGATATTCCTTAGCCAAATTATATGTCCTTTCTTTATAATCAATATTAGAGATACTTATGACATGTACTAACAAAAAGAAACCTATGAAATGCAGTATTTTATGATACCCTAGTCCTTTCTTTATTACAGCGAAATCCTCAAGACCCCTAACATGAGGTTCAAACTGTGGGGATAATGAGCACACGCACCTACGCTTCTTCACTTAAATATCAGGCTTTTGTTAGCACAGGGACGTGATCTTAATCCACGTATCATGCGATGCTCTCTACCACTAAAAAACCTGGGGAAACTTGTATATGAACTCCATACCAATCATAGATGAAAATCTCGAAGAGAAAAAAATGCACAGAGGAAAACTAAGATCATCTTTCTCACTGGCGGAACTTTTTGTCTGGATGAGATAACAATTTAGAAAACCGTAGCTTTCGTGTCATGAGTGATGCAAGCTAGTAGAAAAGCATATCTACAGTCATCAAACTCTATGGAGAAGCCACATTTAAACAAGATTCATCCAAATAAGAAAACGGAAAGAAAGAGGAACCCGAAGACGACAAATAGAAAATAAAAATTACCATGTGAAGTAGTCAAATCTTGCTCTTTCTGACAGCTTGAAGCATCGGACTTCGGAGAACCTGCTATATTTTTATCTAACGCGCCCAAATGTATAACACCTTTTGGCTCCTTGGAGGTCTTTGGCATGCTTGTTTGAATTCCAACATCATCCCCATCCAAACGCTGAGGCTTGCTACCTTTCCTTTGGACTGTCCTCTTACCCGTGTTTCCAGTAATGTCATCTATGACCCCTGCCATATTAAATGAACATATGCCTTCTGTCAAGTTACCAGCAGGAGAAAAAAAGCTATCTAGTTCCCCATAAGCCTGCAATTCATCATTCTTGACATCACCAGCACTATATCCACCAGATGGAGCATCTGGATGTCCTTCATATTGTCCAGTTAACCCCTTCTCTTTACCAGATTTCTTTCCATATACCTTGCTCTTTTTGAGAGATTTGTCAACTAAACCTTTACGAGAGAACTTCAAGGATTTTTTATTTGCATTTTTTACAACAGGAGCAGTATCTTCATCATCTGAAAAGGGTGAAATAGAAAACACTTCATCTTCAACTGGCAACCCAGCTCCTGCCCTCAAATTTGCAATTAAATCCCTATCAGCTAAATCTCTCCTCCTCCAAATCTCCTGAACAACATTCTCAGATTTTGTGGACTGAGAACATCAATAGAGAATTATCAGGATAGAGTTCTCAATTAACTTTTCTAATGAAATTAATCACTGCCATAAACACACCTGATCACTACATCCGCGGCATTCTGGACATGAATACAACAAACTTCTATCCACTTGAAACTGCAAATAGATTTCATCACTGCAAAGCAAATACCCATTTTCAAATTAAAATTTTCAATGGAGTCACTCTCTCAAAGCTTAGTGGAAGTACAATCAGGTTGCATAAGTTAGCAGCTTTATATAGCACGAATGACAGGAGAACAAATCGGCAAACCACAAATATCATTATATAGTGAAGAGGAACTTTCTGCAAATTAGAACTAGCACCCTGTCAACTGACTCGACTCTTAACAAGGCAAAATGCAGCATAAACAGCAGTCCCCAAAATGTCATTCAATCATTCAATGAAACAATAAAAGTCAACAGGGAATGATGAGATTATTCTTGGAAACATTTCCTTAATTCGAGTTTAAGAGAGAGAAAAAAATCTCAAGTTCAGTGTTTCTCTTGTTCGATTAAATTTTATATTTACTCATTAATTCATTTCAATAACTATTCCAGGAAAAAGATTCATTTTGATAACTATTCGAGGATATTTTACAATTTCTTCATTTAAGAAAGAAACGTAAATCTTCTTAATTGCTCCAAAAAAATAACTCAAATATAATAAAAGACTTCTCTATATAAGATTCAAATATAATTGATCCGTCCATTTGCCATCTATTTCCAATTCCAACAAACAATTCATCTAGTCAATGCAAGACTAACATAGGCAACACATTATGTCATCTGGCTTAACTATGGTAGTTTGAAATCAACATTTGAAAAATATTTGATTACAAAGTAGAAACACCCTTATAGTTCTTCTACAACTAGACAAGAATAGTGTAAGAGAAGAGATGTGGTAAGTAACAATAGCTCAAAAGTAGACAATGGAGATCCGCAAAGATAACCGGATGCTTGGGGCTTAGGACAAGGAGCATCAGGAGTCTCTTAAGAAAGGACAAAGACTAATGAACATCATGTTTACACCAATCGGATTTCGAAAAATCCTTCGCCCCTTATCTTCTCGTCTATCTTCTTTATCTTCTAATCGAATCGCCTGCCTTCTTTCAAACCCTACTTGAAAGGCTTGCTTTCTTAAAAACATAAGCCCTTTACACACTGATACTTTATGGGTGACCTCCTACTCCTTATTCTTATTTTAAGTGGTACTATTACCCCCTTCTCCAAACAATACCAAATTTATATATATAAAATGAATTCTAAAACAATATTATTCAATGATCATTTAGTCATTTTTTTACAATACATTATTTTTTTATTTTTTTTACTTTTGCACTTATTTTGTACCTCTCTATAACAGTTAAGTACATGAATTTTTTAAACATTTGAGATTACATATAAAAAGGAAAAAGTACAAATATGTTGGTTTAAAAAGATAAATGATTATCAAACAATGAAAAAGACATAATTATTATTCTATGAGATTTAACATGTTTACCCTCAAAATAATTAATGATAAATACAAAATGTGATTAGCTTTACTATATATATCCAAAAAATAGAAGAAAGGTTGAATACAAAAATACAGTAATCAACTACGAAGTTATATTTAAAAACTCAAAACGATTGAGATATGAAAAATAAATATTTACTTACAACTTCATATTGTAGTATATTCATCTTGTAACAATCATAATTTACATATTTCTCAACAAAAAGAAGATGAATATGCATGAAGTTTTAAAGAATACAAATAAATAAAATAGTAAGAATTCTTATAATTACAAACTGGTAATGAAAATTTTATAAGGGATGTAGACTAACCTACTGTAGAATGCAAGATGATTACAAACTTGAATAACACAAGGAATATAAATCATGTGGTGTGAGTACGTTTGATAGACTCTTCATTACCCCCACTTTATCTTACAAATTAAAATTGAAAGATTATTAGACTCTTCATTATCTACATTCAATTAGTACATGAATATATGATGCATTAAGATCTTATTTGATGCATGAATTTAAATATAACTTTTACTTAATATTTAATTAATTAAATAGATATTAATATTAATTTATTTTAGAGATAAAATAAGGGTAAAATGGTAATTCAACTTTGAGGTTAGGAGCTTCCCACTTATAATAATATATATATATATGATGATATGATGATATGATATTTGGAATTTTTTCAATTTATTAGTCATTGTTTTATTTTTCACTTTTCACCTTCTTCTTTCTTTTTCTACTTCACCTTATTTTCAATTTCCATCGCAGCTTTGAGTTGCACAATTAGGAAAAATAGGCAGAAACAAATCAATTTAGATAGTCCTTTGTGGCTTTGGTGGCATCTAGATCAACACATTATTGCTTCAAGAGAAACTCCCATCGAACTTCAATAATGAGATGCACCACACACTGTCAATGACTCATAATTGAAAGTTCTTAGCAAGGTAGTTCTGAGATAAAATAGATAGCTCCAAAAAGGACAAAAGAAAAAGATCATCAAAATTAATTTTCCAGCGAAGATGAAATTGTTTTATCATTGCTTTTGAATCTTGTTTACCCATCTCGCAGAAAACATGGTGGGCGGCAAACAAATTTTTAGTCGAAGAAATCTTCTGAACTTTTAAGCATTTTATTCAATATCTAACCCAAGAAAGAAAATTATTTAAAGATGACAAAATAAGAAAAGAAAATGGCGAGGGAAGTGACTAGCGGCTAAGTTGCTCGGACTCTTCACTTTTGTTGACGACCCGTGTCAACATGACATCGGTGTGGGTGCGGGACCCGTTTCTGATTTCAATCAATTTTGGGTACTTTGACCAAAATCGATGGGAAACTATGGATAATTTTTAAGATTTCTATAATCAATACAAAAGCTAAGATGAAATTGAAGGAAATGAAAATACGTGTTATATAGAAATTTCTATGTCACTCCGTTTCCTTTTATCTCCTTTTTGGATTAAGTTATTCACATACTATCTCATAATTTAGGTTATAGCTCTATTCTAGGATATTCTAATTAATTTTTGGGTGAATTCCCGCACCCGTATTCATACATGGATCTTGTTAGAACATGAATAGGTTTATATAATCCTATTAGAATAAGAATATGTTTATACAATTCTATTTAGAATATAATAGGAATAGAGATAGAAAGAAGAATAGTAAACAGTATCCAACTTGGTAAAGAATTGTATTGTAGTTTCTATAAATAGGGTCTCCATGTAATAATGTAGAAACAACAACAGTTTCACCAATAATTTTCTCCTATATTTCTCACATGGTATCAAAGCCTCTACGATCTTGTTCCGCTGCCGGCGGGTGGCTATTACCCATATTATTTCACTTTTTCAATAGAATTATCAAGTCAATCTGACCTCTCCTATATATTTCTATTTTCCAGTTGGGTCGTACCATCATTCCGACCCTATTACTTGTTAGATTGTGACCATATTTAGCCATCAAATCTAATACTCCGGCATATGAACATGTTTCAGCCAGTTTTCTGGTGACTTTTGTGTTTAATATTTACTCCTCTATTTGATTCCAGCATGATCTATATACTTTGTACTAGATTTTGAGCACTTTTCGACACCACTACTTTGTGAAGAAGCCTATATGGAGCAACCACTTAATTTTGTTGCTCAGGGGGAGTTTCATAGTCTTGTATGTCGATTATGTAAGTCACTCTATGGTTTGAAATAGTCTTTGCAAGCTTGGTTTGGGAAGTTCAACACTGTAATTTTATCACTTTGTGATTTATCGACATTATGCATCAAAATTCAATATTTCATGAAAAGATTAAGCACATTGAGATTGATGACAGTATGCATCAAATATATTATTTAATGAGAAGAGAAGCACATTGAGATTGACTGTCAAGTTTGTGAAGTTGATTGATCAACTTGCAGATATCTCACCATGACCCTCATCGGTCCTCGTACTAATTACATTTGTAACAAGCTAGGTACATGAATTGTAAGCACTAGCTTGAGGAGGAGTTTTAGAACATCAATTAGTTATTACAATTCTATTAGAATAGGAATAGGTTTATATGATCCTATTTAGAATAGAATAGGAATGGAAATAGAAATAAAGTTAAGTCTTGGTCACTCACCTTTTAGGGAACGTTCTACTTTAAACAAAAGTGGGGAATATTAGGTCGCCTGTAAAGTTAAGGTGTGCAAATGTCTTTTTTGAACAACCATGCGACATAACTTATGATTTCCCCTACAAACAATTATATTATATAATTAAGGAGTACATAACTAGTTCTTTCTCCATTATTTTGATAAATGATTTGATATGTTTTACTTGAACCGAGGGTCTATCATAATCCGCCAATCTACCTTCGTAATGTAGGTTAAGATACATACACTATACCTTCTTCAAACCCCATTTGTGAGATTAAAATGTGTATATTGTTGTTTTATTTTAAGGATTATATCAATTAAGTACAATTAATTATAAAACAACCAATTAGAAGATGACAAATATATTGTTGCAAACATTTATAGCATTATCTCCTCTTCTCACGCACTTACAAGAAGTTGGTAACACTTTCTTTGCCACATCACCTTTTAGGGAGATGTTAGTTCCACTTTAGCTAAGAATAGGGAGTATTAGGTTGCCGTAAAGTTAAGGTATGTAAATAACTTTTTAAAAACACCACGAGTTTCCCTACAAACATTTATATAAAGTAAGGAATATATTTACTTCTTTCTCCATTACTTTCATACCTGATTTAATATGCTTAACTTGAATTGAGGATCTATTAGAAACAATCACTCTGCCTTGATAAGGTAGGTGAAAGGTTGTATACACTCTATCCTTTTCAATCCTTACGAGTGAGATTACACTGGATATGTTGTTGAAGAAAATATTATGTATGTGTAACTAATTATATATCAACCAATTAGAAAAAGGCACTTGTAACGTTAGAATTATTTATTGTGTTTTTCCCTCTTCTCACACACTTTCTATAAGTTGGTAATACTTTTCTTTCTACGTTGCTCAAACTTTTCATGTTCAATGTCGCACTCGTGTTGTACGATGTGGGTGTAGGTGTAGGTGTGGGATCTGTACTTGCTCGATCAACCAATTTTGTTTGACCAAATTTAAGGGAGAAATTTTGGACAGAGTCAATGATTTCTATAATCAAAACTAAAACTAAGGTGAAATTAAAAAAATGGAATATATATATATATATAGTCGGTGCCTTTTCTTTTATATTCTTCCATGATTCTCCTATTGATCAATAGTTTTATCCTCAAGTTATCCACATAATATCTCATAATTGAGGTTTTATATCTCTATTTTCAGACATTTAAATTATTTTTAATCGAATCCCCGCACATGTACTCATAGACAGATATGCATTCCCGAATAGTAAAATTTAGAGCATACAGGATCCGACCTCTAGATCCGCACTCGAGTCTGAGCAACTTAGCTATCTTTGGCATATCACGTGAAACCTTTTCGGGGTATTAGTTACACTTCAAGCAAGAGTTAGGAGTATTCAGTCGCCCGTAAAGTTAATGTGTGCACTTTTTGGACAACCACGTGAGGTAACTTGTGACTTATCTCTACAAACAATTACTCCTTCTATCCTCAACATAATTACTACATCCATTTCAATTTATGTTGCACCATTAAACTTGACACAAATTAGAAGAAATGAAGATTTCTGAAATTTGTGGCGATAAATCATTTCAAGGGAAAGTCTTAAAGTAAACTTATTTCCAATTGTAAAAACGTGACATGCCTTTAGTGACTGAATTGAAAAGGTAAGTGTACCACATAAATTGGGACAAAAGGAAATTCTATTTTACATAAAGATTTGCAATTCTTCGTTCCTCCACAATTCATGACAAATTATGCTAGGCAAATGTTCATAAATGTCGATTGTAAGTCGTCGTTTGAAATGATATGTCATTAGTTAATCAAGATCTTGACAAGCTCGCTACCACCAAGGGATAACAATTTTCCTTGCAAACCATTTAACCCTTTTACTGAATTCAATTACCATATATGTGAACTAGTTCTAATCTTTTTCCTACCAGAATAGGACACATCCTAAATAGTTGAAAGGTAAAGGTCTTCCGTCATAACACGGTGGCTTCGCACCACTTGTTTTTTAACAAAGCGCGATGACCAATTGTGTCAATCAACGGTTCCTCTCCTACTAGGTTCAACCTGCCTCCTTGGGACTTATCCCTAAAAATGAATTCTCGATTAGCCGCTTATCTTGTCCACGGAAGCTTATCCATCGAAAGACCTTAATTGTATAGGTACAACCTTAAAGCTTCCTCTTTCATATTGATGAAATGCTAGGTACCTCTTAGTAGATCAAACTTCCCCCTTGACAGAATTCAAAAAGGTACACATCCTAAATAGTTGACAGGTAGGGTTGCAAGAGGCGAAACCTGATCGCCGTAGACAAGAGGTGATGCAAGGCCTTGTTGTCGATTACCAACGAGGTGGGGCGATCTCAAAAAGAAAATAAAAGTTGAGTCGCTTGGCGACAAAAGTGTTACCTTTTTAAGAAAACATGCTTAATTTAATAATTAAAAGGCAATATTAGGATTTATTTGATGTTTTGGACAAACAAGATTCTCTTCTCCCTTTTTTCTCTCTAGCTCAGCTTTGTGACCTTCAGTTCGTAGTCGCGACCTTCAACTTATCTCTTCTTCTTTCTCCTTCAATCATCCGCTTCACAACCTCAGCAGGTACGTTTCCAAAACTTTTTCTTCCTTTTCTCTTCTACTTCTCTTCTTCTTTCATGTTGTGTTCTTTACTTTCTGTGGCACTCAACAATGTGCAATCTCTATTTTTTTTTATAGTTCTAGTATTTCTTGTCAATTGTCTTATAAAAAATTGAGTCACTCAAGTTCTAGTCTTTTAGTATCTATTATTAGTTTTTCAATTGAATTTTTTGTTAATATGTTATTGCTATTGAGATTTGGAATATGTATATATGCAAATTAATATTTTAAGTTTTTGATTTTTTTTTAAGGAAAGAGTTTTTGGTATTAATTGGCATCTCAATTGAAAAAAGTGAATGCCTCACACCGAGGCAGACTCTTGTCGCCTTTCACCGTCCAAAACACAGGTTGAAGGGAACTTTTCACGTTCAATATTTAAATAGCTGGAAGTTCCCTTTACTTTCTTTGGAGAAGTTTTATGATCCCCCAAAAAGAAAAATGCCATACAGCTTTTTATACATCATGAGTTGTTTCCTTATCATCTTCAATGAATTTGATTTTTACCCATTGATGATGGCCACATATAATATGATAGTCAAATGCATTACCAAAATTGGCCATATTTTTGCACTATTGTTGCAGAAAATTACAAAAACCCAACAGTAATTTTCTTTTTCCTTTTTCATTCATTCATGTTGTTTTAGCTTTAGTCCGTGAAGCAATATCCTTCATACAATCACATCAATTTACCAATGTCAATAAATCAATACACAAAAGAATTGTCATTCTCGTATATTCTATGTACTCTACCCTGAGTTACAATCAGTAGAAGCCCGAGATTGCAGAGCTCTTGTAGAAAATTTACATTAGAACTCTTAATAATGCTGAATGCAGCATAAACAGCCGTCCCCAAAATACCATTTTTTCAATGAAACAATCAAAGTCCAAGGAGAATGACGACACTATTCTTGGGAACACTTTCCACATTTGACATAGCAGAATCTGCTGCAAGAAAACCACAAAAGGTATAGGAAGTGACTCACTCGGGGGGAATTCTTGGTCCATGGAGACAAATATGGAAGGGCAACACCCCAACCAAGGTGAAATGCTTCACCTGGTTGGTCACCAGAAGGGCATGTCTCACTCCAGAAAAGCTCAAGAAAAGAGGCTTCCAAATTGTCTCCAGATGTTTTTTTTGGCACGAGAAGGAAGAAACTAACAGCAACTTATTCCTACACTGTAGGGTTACTGTTCAGGTGTGGCACATGGTTCTCAGCATTTCTTCTCAACAGACCTGCATGATGCCAGAACATACTGCCGATCTTTTGAGCTCCTAGAGGGGGGGGGGGGGGGGGGGAGCAAGACCAAAAAAAGATGGTGTTTTGTACTACCTACTTGCATCTGGTAGGCTATTTGGAGAGAAAGAAACCTCAGGTGTCATGAGAATATTACTAACACTATTCAGAAAGTTGAAGAAAATTGTGTTAACATGTTTTTTTTGGTGTAAAGAAGATGGTATAGAAGTAGAACAGTTGATAGATTTCCTAGGATCTGTGTAATTATGGATTTAGCTTGTAACTTTTTGGAGGTAGCCAGCATATACCCTTAATGCTGAAGAATATAACTCTAACTTCATCAAAAAAAAAAAAGTTTCGGATATTTAATTCCAGAATACAAAAGTCTAACCCAATGCACATCCCACATTAGACTCCGTTTTAAGAAATAAAATTGCACTTTACAAGAAAGGCGCCAAAACAAAAGCAATAAATTAATAATCTAAAAAGCAATATATAAGGTAAACCTGATGCCATCACATTCGCAGTGCACCCAGCGCTCGCAAATGTCACAGCAAACCATAGGTGTTGTTTCAGAATCTCTATAAACCTACAGTATTAAAAACAATTAATTGCATTCCACAGACCTATGGGAAGAAAAACACTCGGTTGCTCTTGGAAAGGCAATGAAAGTAAAAGGCATCCATAGCCGACAAATCAGAAACTTCACTTTGATAAACCACCATAGTAAAAAGAACCTCATTGTAAGATTAAACAAAGAGAAGCTCAAATATTAAAAACTGCTAAAATATCAACCTTCAAACAAACTTGACAGTACTTCCCCTTAATAAATAATCTTCCGCAAGCATCACAACAAGTGTATCCTAGAAACCACCTGCCATAGATCAAGATATCAATAGTTCAGATGCAATAGGATATGCAATGCCTTGAATGATTTTCATAGGATATGCAATGCCTTAAATGACATTCATAGGATATGCAAATGCATTAAATGATTTTCATATATCACATGCAGCATACAACATTATCTGATGCTACTATTGCAATAATTTATATTTTAATATCTCTATAAGATATTAGTGCGGAAAATTAACTTTGCTACGGACAAGCCCAAAACTAAAGAACTTATTTAAATTGCTTTCATAGCCCTTATCACAATATATAACATAAATGAAACTCCTACTTGATGCTCCTCTGTGAAGATAGAGAAATAAGGACATAGAGAAGTACATGAATAAAAAGTTTAACTAAAATGGAGTCAATTAGACTGTTCAATTAAAATTTCCAGCAAAACTTGAATCCAACAGAATGTCCACTGGCTGCACATGGCCCCATACTACATACCTCACGGTCAGTCCTTTTCCTGGAACATTAGAACTACAGCTGTGACACTTTGTGTGTTTGGGGCACAAATAGGGACCACCTCTAACTCTCTGCACATCCCAAAAATTAACTAAGTACAATCTACTTTTATCATTATACAGAACTGGAAGATTAAGACACGAAAATCCACCTTGTGTGGAGGCTGCATACAGTGACAGTGATAAGCTGCATCACACCTTTTGCAATACATGAACTTCCTTGAATCTCCAGTTGTTTGACAGACCTACACCAAATCGGGAGCATACATACAGTAAGCATATATGAACAATATAGTAAGCATAAGAACATGAGTTGAACAATTACATAGACAATCAAATAGCTAAAATGCAATAATCACTAGAGTACGATGCATAATGCATGTCCAATTATCAAACAGAAGAGTTGATTTATGCAAAAGACTAAAACAAACAAAAGCGGCCAATAGTTTCAGTATAATCTTACTCGATAGGGACACTTCCAATAGTTTTTTAAAGATATTTCATACTTGAAGAGATCTTTTCAAACTTGTATGTTTGATAATCAATATTTGAGTAGAAACTGCACTTCATGTGATGCTACCTCAAATAGATTAGTAACCTAACTTGCAATTCTCAGGAGCATATAAAAAGCCATTATTAGTGACATCCCTGACCATGAGCCACTCAAATAGAAAAGAAAGACAATAAATTAAACTCCATTCATCGTCGTGTATATCTCATCAGCACATAAACTCCGGTCTTTGTGAGAGAAATCTAGTGCTTATTTACTGATATTGTCATCTTTCACCCTCTACCACCCCTTTCCTCCAAACCATCAAAAGAAATTTCCACATCCTGATAAAATACCAGTATACCAAACCAATAAACTCATTTATTGCCCATGCAACACATGCAGCAACACTTTCAATTTGTGTGATATAAGCCAATCCAGTCCCTTCAGTCACCCGGACAATAAAATTAATAATTCCATGAGCACCATTGTTTGGCACCTTCTACCACTTCTTCCTTCAATATGTCAAAAACCTCTCACATCCCCAAATCCAGCTTAGATGCAAGCTAGTGATGCCAAGTTAGGGGGTTATTGCTTCACCTGTGATGTACATGCTTTGGGAAAACTTGGGACAGACAAGATGAGACAGAATTTTTTTTCAACGAAGCACGGAAAATTTATTTGATAACTACAGAATATGGAAAAGGTAGGGAAAAGGGAGCAAAAAGAGTAGGGTTTTTTTTTTTTTGATATATGGGTACTAGTATTCCTCTCTACAATAAAGTGTAGTTGACATGTTTTTTTTTTATTTCAAGTTTTTAATGCTTCTACTATTGCTATTGTTAATCAAGTAAACGTATTCTCATTCATGAACATGGCCAAGTTTGCCGTATACAAGGAATATATCAAAAGATATAGAATCTACAAAAGGATATGACTCTTTACAAACTCCACATACTCATCTACTCGCTTTGTCCCAGTTTATATGATTTACTTTCCTTTTAAATCGGACCCAAAAAAGTATGACACATTTCTACATTAAGAAACAATTTCACATTAAAATGCTCATTTTACCCCCAATGAAATGATTTACCGCCACACAAATATCTTTCACTTATTTTAGACCACAAATTTAAGAAGTCTTCCTTTCTTTTTTTAAATCTGTGTCAAGTCAAACTAACTCATATAAAATGGGATGGAGGGAGTAAAAGCAAGGGACTTTTTGTTCACACCAATAGAAAATAAGGGAACTGAAGAAACTCGACTCTACACCTTCAAAAGATCTCTCATTTCTCTCTCTCTCTCTCAAGATTACCCACATTAAAGCAAGTGGAACCACGTTCTATGCCCTTCGTCTTCTTTTCCTTCTGTGCTCTTCCAACTGAACATCAAATCTTTCACAGTTTTTGGTAATGCTCTTGGAGTGCCCAACCACCCAACATTTCCCAACATAGCCTCATGGTTAGCTTGAAATGTAAGAAAAAATGATCCACATCCTCACCTGCCTCCGTACACATATAACACCAACTAATGAAAGACAACACACACCTTCCTCAACACCCTTGAGATCCATATTGCATAACATGGAAAAGTCATCTTCTCCCTAACCAATAGTTTCTCATAGAAAGACTTCACAAAGAACATTCCATTATTTCCAAACCCCACTTCCAAACATCGAAATAATCAATGGATTGACTAGATTCTGTGTTTCCTTAAAATTTCTTTTTCTTTTTCTTCTTCAAAGATGACAGTTTCTTTGTATGCAAATCCTTATCTTAAACTACTGCTGATTTTGAGCTTTGCTTACCTTTCAACTCTATGTATAGTTACTAAAACAATTCAATATGAAATTAAATGCTGCACATAATTACTTTTATAGTCAGTTTATTGAGAATCTAAAATGAATGTTGACCATGCAGACACATAGGGAAGTTGAAAAAACCTCTTTCTACAGTTAAGACACCGACCTTAGTCAGGATCTTTTAAAAGAAAAAAATCGGGGTAAACTTACCCAAGATTTGTGAGTCAAAACCTACATGAGTGAACTCACATAGGGCTAGGCAACAGATTAACCTAAAAATGCGCAAATATGAAAACCTCGGGTTGTTGCATATGGCTAGCAAAGAAAATTAGGACATCAGTTGATATCTCATATAAATTTATTTTTTCCATTTTGTTAGTAATAAAAGTCAAATGTTTTGTCGAATTAGCTTTGACCTTCTTAAACACAACAAAGAAAAAATAAAAAGAACAACTCATGGTACAATTGCCACATTAGGGGAAGTTATTAAAAAGCAAAACCAACTATATTTCATTATTTTATCGAAAAAAATCAAACCGTTTACCTCACAGAGCCGGCAAGAGGGACATGTCCATGAACTCCAATGCAAGAGATCTGTAGGAAGCATATTAGCAAAAGCATAACACTAAAAACTGACATATCTTGTGGTAACTTATAAGAGTACCTCTATGTTGACCCCAAGTTTTCAGGCATCTTAGGTGACACTTCTTCCCACAACAATTGCATGACATCATCTTCCTTGCTCTTTCACCTCCTTCATTTTCACAGGAAAAGCATAGCCAACACATCACTTTGATATTTGATAGACCTTGCTCCTCTCCACCAACATCTTTCATGGAGCCCTGAGAGAAGATTTTTATTTGTAAATAAAAAGACTGAATACTTTCGTGTAATAATTTACAATTGCAGTTCCTAACCTCCACATCTCCAGACTGAAATCCTCTGGCGAAATCCTCAGCCACATTAGATGAGGCAGCAGCTTTCTTCTGCAAAGCAACACGCGCATTCTGAGCTGAAGCAATAGAAGTTGCCTCCTCACCATCCCCGCCACTGCTGCCACACCCATCACCCACAAGCACCTGTGAGGGCGACGAAATGAGAAGCTTGGGCACCTTAACCTGACATGTAGTAGGCTGTTTGGCCTTAAGACCCGATGAGTCCTCGAGAAACTCCTCAAATCTTGTGACATCTGGCAAGAACTCATTTTTACCCTTTGTAAGCCCCTCTGGACAGAAGCAGTTCTTTAGACTGCACCAACAAAGGGAAAAATACTCAACTGGGTCAGAAATTCCAAAGCAAACACAACAAAACACAACCAAGAAACTGATTTGCATCCATCCATAAAGAGAGAGATAGCAGATCCACCAGCTATACCAAAAAATAGCCAAACCCCACATCCAAAAACGCTGGATGGTTTATAAAATTGACCCCGGTAAACAACTTAAAACCATAAAACAAAGAAACCCATTTGGCATCCTTGGCCTAGATAAGAGAGAGTAGATAGAAGAGTGATAATTAAAAGAAAAGGAGAGAAAATAAGCAGAATTATAGACAAATAATACAAAAATAAAAGAATGTAGTACCAGGTAGGGCAAGCTGTGCGGAAGGCCATATGCGAGATGAAGATTTTGGTGTATGAGGAACTTTTGAAGAGTTCAAATTGGGAAAAGCCCTTTGGGGAAAAAGAGAGAGGAAGTGGAGGGGCGTGACATGTGATTGTGGTTTCTGTGAGTTTTTAGAATTACACAAGTTTGCTTATAAGGTGAGGAAAGATTTATATTTGGCCCATTGAAGTTTTCAAAATATTGATAGAATCCATGATTGTTTGTATAGTAGTGTAAAAAAGTCAAAAATCCAAAAAAGGAAAAACATTTAATAAGAGAAGATAAACTTTCAGAAAAATACATATGGTCATTGTGAGTAGATTTTCATAATTTATTTTGACCATAAAATTTAATCAGATTTAGAAAATCTGTTCTTTAAATATTTTCAAGTTCCCACCAATTTTTGGGTTTTTGATAACATGGCTTCTGCTCTGAGTTAAGTAGTCCTGAATTTGCTTCTACTTCATAGTTGCGAGTTATTCTCAACTGACTAAGATCTACTTCAAAGTCCAAGCAGTTACAGTGTCAGCAAAGTCCTTCTTGGAAATATATTATAAAGAAACTAGAGCTCAACTTTTTTGTTGATTTCTTGAAGTAAGGGCGTGACATAAAAATGGAGCTGTAACTTAGAAGACAAAAGAAAGGAACAAGTAAAAATCAAGAGATTGATCACTGAAGAATTGAATTTTGATGCTCATTTCCTGTGAGGAAGGGAAAGTTTGAATAGCTTACATAATTCATGGTATGAATCACGGTCATCAAGTCCAATTCTGCATTTGACACTCACCGGAACATTTATGTTTGCAGCAATTACGCACATTGGCTCAGCAACACACTTTCCTTGTAGAAGTTGTGCATATATCAGAGCAAGTATACAGATAAATTATATATTTGAAATATCAAGCAAGCAAATATGAACCTTTGGATCAAGCATGAGGTGCACACCAAAACACCAATGTCAAGCTACTCAGGGGCTAGGACATCCGCAACTGTTATATAATAGAGAAAAAGTATCAGTTTTGTGTCTGAGTAAAAGCTAGAAAGGTATATTTTAGATAGGAAAAGCAGAATGAACTTAAAATTAGTTTCATCAAAGCCATATGGAGTTGCCATTGTGTCGCTTTGGCCAAGATCTCCAAATTATTTTTCCCTAATTTGAAGCACTTTAGGATGTTGCTCAGGGCTATATGCCTAGAATCTATCCCGGTGTATTAGAAAAATCACATAAATATCAGACTCACTGCATAATAGAACCACACAAGCATTGGTCAGTGACAAGCTTCTCTTAAAAGTCAAGCACAATAACATATCAGTACAAGAAAGTTCCTTTTGGAGATTTTTTTTCTTCATATTTTTTGGTGACCATGGTGTTCATACCCAGCTTTCGCGGACTCCGACTAATTCACAGGGATCTGCCACCTCACACCAGCATCAGGTAACTCTATCCACCAAGGCTAGGAAAGATGGGAAGGATCACCTAGTTTTTCTTGTCTTCGCTGAGTTTTAAATATGATACCTTAGGGTTCTCAACCGCTTCTTTGACCACTAAGTCACACCTTTGGATGCAGATCCTTTTGCAGATCTACCCAGGTTACAATAATACATCATCAAGGTCCCCTTCTATGCCAAGTATTTTACACCAACAGAATAAATATTCCTTTTCTAGGAAACCATCTAACTGGGACAAGGGTCTTAGTTTAGGTAAATGAAAACAACCAACCAATTTGGCTAACTCGACCCTTGAAAGACAACCCAAAGAGCCTATAGTAATTGATATAAAAACAGTATGATTCGTCGATTTAGAATATCAAATTCAAGTGACAGGTGCCATCTATAGAAATGTAAACTGAAAGCTTCTCTTTTGTAGAAGGTCAGTTTAGATCATGTATAAAGTAGGCATATAACCACAGAGACATACATCCACTATTTCATATTATCATGACATTTGGAGCTGGCAGCAAGAGGATCAATATTAAAGAAAGTAATATTTGCCATCGCATGACTTAAAACAAATGGGAAAAATAAAATCATAGGATATTTTGATTTACACACATTCAGTGAAAAAATTAACCGGTACAGTTCATTTAAATTATCATAGACGAGTTTGAATCTTCTGTAATTGCGAGCCTTTACATCCTACATAGCACAGTAAATGTTCATTTCTTTTTGTCTAGAATAAGAACAAAGGATTAACTTGCATGACTCTCTTCTTTTCGTTAAGATCTACTTATTAGTAAGAAACAAAAAGGTACTTTATAGTTGGGTAGAAAAGCACTAGAGTTCATGCAGCAGAACTTTACCAAATTGCCAAACTAGTAAATAAATTGTTTCAGCAGCAAGCATTTCTGTGTAGAGCCACGTCTTCTTTGAGATGAGACGGGCCAAAGTTCTGTAATGGTTATCAGTCCATTTCATCATGGGAGCAACACTGTTTAAATACAAAGGTATATAAATATTAGGGGAGCAATTTTTATTATTCTTTTAAGTAAAAAAATAATACAGAGCTTATTAACTTTGTAATGAGAGAAAATTAGACTTGAATATATGTGCGCACCTGAACCAAGGAGGAGGATAGTGCTCTGCACCCATTAAAGAATAGAGTGGAGTTTTGATGATAAACACACAATGTCTTGCTTGAACTTCCGTAAAAGAAGTTTGATGACAATCTGCCACGGGTTTTCAGGATAACAGAATGAAAAGGAGTTATAGGAGCAATCAAACAATGTTCCGTAGATTTCTTCTTCCCTCTGAGTCCAGCATAAGCTGCTCTTTTATGAACCAACCCATTGGATAGGAATTGGCATCACACAAGAGGACATACTATATACCTCACAGAAGCACTTTGGAACATCTACAAAGATAGATAATTAAGTGAACAAATAAAGACCTAAAGCCACCTAGCTCAATATAAGCCAAAAAAAAATAACTTGGGTCGTTAGATGAAGGACGAACTGCCAGGAACTAGAAAGTTGATATACTGGCTCAACTAACTGAACATTTCTAATTATTTTACAGTTGCTGTAGGTATTGCCTATAAAACTGGAAAATCCACCCTCTTAAGTTAGAAAGAAGGGAAGCTCCAAAGGCAAATGAAAAACGTAGTTCAATTCCAGCATTTATCATGTGGGTAAGAAAAAAGTTCTAGATGCGTAGAAGGAAGAATGATGCACTTCACTGTTAAAAATGCAAAATGTTTAAACTCATTAGCTTTTCGGGGCAATCTGAAAAAACTAATTGATATAGATGCTATGATGGATTTCCTTGGCTCGGGTACGGATACAAGAGAGATTAGATCATTTATAGCCTTCTTGATAACCAGTACGCACCTGGTACTGTTTTACCTAATCAAATATTATCATCAATCAACAAGGAACTACATCTCAACTCTAAGCTTGTCAAGGTTAGCAGTTTGAATCCTCTATGACAATAAACTATTGTATATAAGCAAATTATTGACATTCTTTCTATTTTAACCATCCCAAAATGTTTTCACAATATTCCACTAACCATATACTAGTTATCCGTTTAAAGTGACATCATTCAACTGGACATGGAGTTCGTTAATCATTGTACACAAGTAAATAGTGTAGATATGAGAATATTCAAATATGGTATAATAAGATAGTGTAGATAACATAATATTAAATCAAATCCAAGTTTAAATTTTGAGTATTGAATGTTCTACAATATTATTGCTAGAAAACGTAAAAAAAGAACCCATACAAATTCAATTTCTCCATAGCTCGTAAACAACTTCTCCTATTTTTTTCACTGCTTAATATATTAATCATATTACGGACATCCAAAATCTCAGAACCACCCAATTCCCACGTTTAGGTCTTCCCTTCTAACAGGAATTAACCCAAAAAAGTGGGAACAGGAAAGTGTTCGAGGTTATAAAAAAAAATAACACAATAAACAGAAATTAGGTAACTTAAGAACGAAACAAGAAAAACTAACATAAAATAGAAAAGGGAAAAACACAATATTAATAAATTAGGTAACTCAAGAACGAAACAAGAACAGCTAACATAAATTTAAAAAAGGGAAAAGCACAAATATAATACAATAACTAAGAATAATGATAAATATAAGAGCCAGTATATGTACAAAGAGGAAAATAGGATTTAGGTGAATCAAGAACAAACAAGAAAAACTAATATAAAATTAAAAAGGGCAAAGCACAATATTAATACAATAACTAAGAAGAATGAATAATATGAAACCCAGCATATGTACAAAAGATTAAAATAGGATTTAGGGTTTTACATGGAAACAGAGAGATGATGCTTCACCTACTTCTGAGCTGAATACAGTGGCAGTTGGAGAAGACAAACCGAATATACATATACATATATATATATAATAATAAATACAGTAGACATCATCAAAAATAATAATAAAGTATTAAATCGAGATCAAGTCAAAAATAAAGATAAATATTTTCTATGATCATCTTGATTAGGCTTGAAAATTATTACTAAATATATCTTTTATGTTGTTTGATAATCCATATGTTAGATATGATCACCTCAAGATAATTATTTTTAAAGAAACATATTTTAATCGTAAAAATTTCATACTTAGACATATATAAGACTAATATTTTCAAGTTACAAAAGTATAATAAAAGTTCCAAGTTATAACAACAAAAGTTTTCAGATTATAACGTTTTATTATTATTTTTTTTTAGAATAATGATAAAAAATGTTTTTTTGAATCATAAAAAGAAAAAAATGGATATAGTTATAGTCATTAATTTGAATATATAAAGGATAATTGATGTCATAAAATTTAGGAGAATCAAATTAAAATAAGAATGTTTGTTTTCCTTTTTTTACTCAATAAGTTAAAATTAATTTAAAAAATCAGATTTTATTTTATTTTCAAACGTTTCTCTCTCACTCTAATCTTTTTTCTGTCAATTTTATTTTTCTTTTTTTACTCAATCAATTAAAATTCACAAAATTAATTCAAAAAACATATATATATATATATATTTTTCAATCGTTTCTCTTTCCCTCAATTTTTTTTTATGTAATTGTGTTCATTCACGACTAGTTTCAATTTGTGCTTGTTCAATAATCTTGATTTTATTGTAATTGACGATTTCTCATCAATATTAATTTTAAAAAAAAATGATGGTAAATGAGATCCTTCATGTTAGTGTTCTATGATTTTTTATTCGTATTGTTATACTACTCAAACGTAAAAAAAAATTGAAAAAAAAGAACAATGATGTTATTAAGGAAATTTTACAGATTTTGTTTGTGTATAGTAAATTTTGATTATGACGTTTTCTGGATGAATATTCTTTTGTTCATATTACATAATAATTTTTTGAGGATTGAATAAATTTTATAACTTTTTTAATTTAATATTTCTTGTAAAAAAGAAACACATAAAATCAATTTGTAATTGGTATACTGTTTATATCATTTTTGTGTATGATTTTAAAATTATATTTCAATGAATTAGATATATTGTTTACTTGATAAATAACAATGTATAAAATAGTAATAAGGTTATCATGTTATATGTATAAAATTGGTGTCAAAAATATATATGAAATGTGTATAATATATTTTATAATGTTTTATGGTATGATTTATGGTTTGAATGCAATTTGATAATAACGATGAAATGAAATTGGTATGTTGTTTTAGTTAGAAATTAGAATTAGTGTTATAAGTTGATGAAATATTATATCTTAAATAATTTGATGTAATTTCACGTATATTTAGAATTTGTCTAGTAAATAGTGATATTATAAAATGCTATTATTCTAATATTATTATGATGAAATAATATATCATAAAATATCATTTCATATTCAAATAATTTAACTCTCAAAAAGTGAAATGTTACAACATATTACGGACAAATTAATTATAACTATCCAAAATACTAGAGAAGTACATATTGAATTTTGCCTCAACATCCTAGAGAGTTTTGCTACTTTAGAATAATTTTTTATTGTGTATAATATATTGATGATCATATGATATCATATATATATTAATTATTAAAAATTGCGAATGTCACTTTTATGAAAAGTTGTGTCTTTTATGAAATGTTATAACCTTTTTGGAGGATTGTAACTTTTCCAAAGAGTTATAACCTTCCGAAAAGTCATGACTTTTGTGAAGAATTGTCACTTTTATGAAAAATTGTGACATTTTCGAAGGGTTGTAACTTTTCTAAAGAGTTGCAATCTTTCTGATAAGACACAATAATCATTTGTTCGCACTACCTTTTGTTGTCTATAAATTAAGACTTTTCTCTCATTTTAAAATAAGTTTTGTCTTCTACTTCTTCTGGACAATTAAATATTTGGAAGTTTTGCTCATGTTGAATGAACCATTGATACCATATTTTTGTATCAATACATTGGTGAATTAAATATTTCTATCTTGAGAGGATCTATTACTCTAAACATCAGGTAGTAGATGAAATAATTTCCTTAAGGATACATTGTGTATTCAATGGACTCAAATTTTTTAATTTTATTTCATTCTATTTTTCAAGATCCTTGTATGTTTTTACATTCATTTTGTTTAATGATTTTACTAACACAAATGTCTAAATTAAGTGATTTTATTGATATAAAAATCTAAGTTGAATGATTTTTTTTGATACCCAACAAACTTTAATGACTTTGTTGGATCAATTCCTAAAGTTGAGTGATTTTATTGATATAAAAATCTAAGTTGAGTGATTTTTTTGATACAAAACAAACTTTAATGACTTTGCTAGATCAATTCCTAAAATTGAGTGATCTTTTAAGATATTAACTCCTATTTTTACTAAACTTTATCAGTGAATATTAATATTACAGTGGTATGTTATTTCAAAACATAGAAACTTTTCTGATTGAAATGATCTGTTATCATCATTCAATATCTCACCGTCTGCTCCCATTAATGTATATTTTTTCTTGCTATTTCGTTGTTTCCTTAAAATTGTATTAATTATTTTTCATTTGGTATGTATTATCTTACTTGGACAAAACATTTCATTTTTTTTAATGTTTTTCTTTTTTTCCTTCTCATTCGACTTTTCTAAAAAATGATTGTGTGAGTTTTGAATAAATTCGGCAAACTTAATTTGAAGGATATGGAAAAAAAAATTTACTATGAATAAAAGTAATATCTTAAACTACAAAAGTTATGTCTATTAACATAGATTTGTTGTCCTTCATATCCCAAGTCATTGTTGAACGTTTGAGTTATCTAGGTTAGACTAAGTTTTATTTTTTCTAATGTTCGAGAATATTTCTTTAACATGAGTCTAGAATCTAGAATTTTTTATACTTTTATAATGCAACAATTATATATAAATATATCTGAACAAGTCGTAAAATTTTATTGATGAAGGTTGAAGAAGGGCCTTCAGAGCAGCAGGTTATTGGAATTTCTAAAAGGGTCAACAATATTATTTTGTTATTTTTTCAAATATGTTTTTCTCCTTCTATAAACTTTGTTAAAGTAATAAAGTAACTATACAGAAAAGTGGTGAACGTGTCACCTCAAACAAGTAGATTGTCTCTAAAAAATTGTTTATGTTGTTGTGGTATAGATTTTATAACGGTCTTAACTTATTTATAAATAATATTGATTATCAAAAATTTTCACATAATTTTTTTTCAAAGAGAGTTATCCTAATCATTAAATTATCAGATTCTATATTTTTCATGCATAAAAATATAGAAAAAAATGATGTTTAATCGCTACATTAGAACATCACTCAATTTTAACAAGAAAATTATATCATAAGACATATATTATAATAAATTATGTAAAAGATAAAAATGATTACATATCAAGATATTTTTAATCATTAATTATATATTAACAATTATTGAGATATGTAATAATGTAAATTCATTTATTTATATTGAAATGTTATAAAAACCTACTAAAATTTACTCTTTTTTTTTCTTATATTAGTCGATTATTGGAATGGTTGTTCAAAAGCTTAGAAAGATTTTTTATGTCCGAGCAAAACGCAAATAAATTACCTAGTATTTATATAAAAGAGAATTCTAGTTAAATTTATTTATTTCCAGAACTAGTCTTCATTTTTCATGAAAACATGACTTTTATGAAAAGTTGGGACTTTTATAAAAAATTGTGACTTTTATGAAAAGTAGTGATTTTAATGAAAAGTTATGAGTTTTATCAAAAGTTTTGACTTTAATGAAGAGTTGCGATTTTACGAAAAGTTATGACTTTTACGAAAGGTCGTGAACTTTCCGAAGGATTGCGAATAGTTATAACCTTTCTGATAAGACACAATAAACATTTGTTCACACTATTTTTGTTGCCTATAAATAGAGGGGTTTTCTCTCATTTGCAAAATTAAATATTCGTATACTTTACTCTTGTTGAGTGACTTAGGCACCACTGTTTTTGTATCAATAAGTTAGTGAATAAAATCGTTCCATCATGAGAGGATGTAATTCTTTAAACCTCTAATATTGGAGGGGAATAATTTTTTAGATACATTATGCATTCAATGGACTCGATTTATTCCTTTTTATTTTATTATATTTTTACATATCATGGTATATTATTTCACTCATAAATTTATGCTTATGATATTAATTGTTGTTTTTGAGTATATATTTCAAACTGCGTTGTTTATATTTATCCAAAGTTATTTTTCTGGTTATATTGAACATATGTGTCGTATATTCATTGTACAGAAAGAAAATAATTATTGTATTCAGTTCCAGGAATTAATGTTTTGATATTCTATATTAAATTCTATAACTTAAAAGTACTATATATAAGCTTACGTATTATTTATTTTTACCTAAATATGAAATTTCTCACTTATCAATTGAAGAAATCAATTATGCAAGTTCAAAAGTTATAGTGACTTTCATGTTCAAGCGTAATTTCTTTTTGAATTAACAAATTTTTTAATTTTCTCCTAAGACATATATTACAATTATATAATTTATTCAACTTAAATCTTTCTTTTTATTGTGAAATGCCTTTGTATATATATTCTTATTTTCTTCTTTATTTTCCTTTTAATGGTGATTAAGAATAAAGAATTAATATTTCTTCAATAATTCATTCATTTGAATTTCTTTAGTTATGTGATAATGACAAACAATTAAATTAATGTTTGAATATTGCTAAAAAAAATTGAGAATCTATTTTTCCATTATTTTTAATGTATGGATATTAGCATAAAATTATTTGCAAGTTCAATGACCTAATTTAAAATAGTTTAAGAAAATATAATTTTTTTAAAAAGTACTACAATTTGATATATCATCTAATCAGGCGAGAAAAAGATGTTTTTACTGTATAAGTATATTTTGAGAAAATTAGAATAATGAGATGATATTATAATCTCAAAGAAAACAAAAGTAGGGTTACTAGGAAAATTTTCTAAACATAATAAACGACAACGATAACGATAGCAACAACAAAAAAGAACAAGTAAATGAAAGAAGAGAAAAAGAAATGAAGAAGAAGAAGAATGAGGAGAAATATGAAAAGAGAGAGAAAGAAATTTTGAAATTTGAAATTTAAGAAAAGAATATGGAGAAAGAAATTTTGAACGAGTGAATTTTGAAATTTCAGAAGAGAGCGAAAACTTTACAAACATTTTGAAATTAGAAATTGAGTTTATTTTGAATATTTTTAAAAGTTTAGAAGTTTTAAATATTATATTTAGACCTCACAAATTAAAAAAGTTTGACTTTGGTCAAATTTTTTAATCAAAAGTCAAACTTTTTTAATCACCGATTTTAATTTGAAGACTTTTTTGTCACCTATCCCTCAATTTACTTTGGATTTGTGGATCTATTTGTACTCTTTTATCTCAATTTCTATATTTTTACCTTTCATTCACTTTTAAAATGAAAAAACCCAACCAACAATAATTGTATGAGGCTCCACTCAATTTTTAACACTTGGAATTGTGGGCCCAATTGTACTTTTTTTTATCTACATTTCTATATTTTTACCTTTCATTCACAACTTTTTTGCATAAATTATAGGAATCATAAAATCTAAATTACATCATATCCCTACTATTTTCAATTTACAAAAATCCCTTAAAGAAGAAGGCAGTCGAATACATAGCTACCGTCCGGATACATTATATTTGATACATTGTAAACAACTTCTTCTTGTCCATAAAAAGGAACAAATTATGTCAAATTTATTTTTACTTATTTCAATTGCCTTGATTAATGCACCTAAATCTATTCTTACTTATTTTAATTTTCTTGATTAACTCCTAATTGACAGTTCATATTTCAATAAGTAACAAATTCATGAATATCAATTTTCAATTTACATAAACATCAAATTTCAAATTAACATTTTCTCCATTGAACTATCACAAACAACTGATTCATCTCTTCTCTTTCGTTCCTTTTATTTCATATTATTTGATACTTCTTTTTGAATATCGCTTGTACATATCTCATACATATACATAAAAAATGTATAGATGAAGCTAAAAAGAATTTAAAAAATTGGTAATTGATGAATTAGAAAGAAAACGTGGACGAAGAAGAAGGTTTGAGAACTAGAAAAAAAAAGATTTGAAATATGAAGAAGAAGGTCGGTGAGCTGGAAAAGAAAAAAGAAAAGATTCGAAATTCAAATGGAGTGATGGAGATAACTGGTGATACCATGGAGCGATGTTAGGCGTGAAAGAATGAAAAAAATCGTGAGGGTGATTGTTTAGAGTGATGTATCTTGAAAAATGAGAGAAATTGAACAAAAGAGAGATTTTTTAAAAATGGTAGGGAATAATAGAAAATAAGCTAAAAAAAGTTGTGTAATTAAGTAATTCATTCAAAAATATTAAGATGGTGGAGGCGCCCAAACAACAATAGTTGTGTGATACTCCACTCAATTTTGACACTTGGATTTGTGGGAACATTGTTACTCTTTTGTCTTCATTTCTATATTTTTTCCTTCCGTTCACAAAAAATTTAGTATAAATTATAAACAAAAATCCCTTAAAAAAGAAGACAGTCGGATACATACCTACCGTCCGAATAAATTATATCTGAAACACTGTGAATAACTTCTTGTTGCGCTTAAAAAGAAACAAATCAGGTTAATTTTTTTTACTTATTTTAATTTCTTGATTAGCGCTCCTTAATCTATTCTTACTTATTTTAATTTTCTTGATTAACTCCTAATTGACAGTCTATATTTCAATAGGTAAAAAATTCATAAGTATCAAAATATCAAATTTACATAAATATCAAATTTATTGAACTATCATAAACAACTTATTCATCTCTTTTCTTTCATTCCTTTTGTTTCCTATTGTTCAATAGTTCATTCTGAAGCTCGCTTGTACATATCTCCTGCATATATATAAGAAATTTATAGATGAAACTAAAAAGAATTAAAAAAATTGATAATTGATGAATTAGAAAGAAAAAGTGGACGGAAAAGAAGATTGGAGAACTAGAAAAGAAAAAAAATTGAAATATAAAGTAGAAGATTGGTAAGTTGGAGAAAAAAAAGAGAAGACTTGAAATTCAAATGGAATGATGGAGATAATTGGTGATACTATGGAGTGATTTTAGGTGAGAAAAAAGGAAAAAAATTGTGAGGTCGATGTATCTTGAAAAGTAAAAGAAATTGAAGAAAAGAGAATTTTTTTTCTTTTAAATGGTAGGAAATAATAGAAAATAAGGTTAAAAAAAGTTGTGTAGTTAAGTAATTTATTCAAAAATTTAAGGTGGTAGAGGCCCAACCAACAATAGTTATGCGAGGATCCACACAATATTTATACTTGAATTTGTGGATCCATTTGTACCCCTTTATCTCCATTCTACATTTTTACTTTCTATTCACAAAAAAATGTATAAATTATAAGAATCACATAGTGTAAGATCTAAATTACATCATATCCCTACTATTTTTCAATTTACAAAAATCTCTTAAAAAGGAGGCAGTTGGATACATATCCACCGTCCGAATACATTATATATAATACATTGTAAACAACTTCTTGTTGCACTTAAAAAGGAACAAATCAAGTAAAATTTATTTTTACTTATTTTAATTTCTTGATTAATGCACCTAAACCTATTCTTACTTATTTTATTTTTCTTGATTAACTCCTAATTGACACTCCATATCCCAATAGGTAACAAATTCATGAATATCAAATTTCAACTTAACATCTCAATTGAACTATCACAAACAACTAATTCATCTCTTCTCTTTCGTTTCTTTTGCTTCGTATTGTTCGATAATTCTTTTTGAAGATCGTTTGTACATATTTCATAGATATATATAAGAAATTTATAGATGAAGTTAAAAAAATCGACAATTGATGAATTATAAAGAAAACATGAACGAAGAAGAAGATTGGAGAACTAGAAAAGAGAAAAAAAGATTTGAAATTTGAAGAAGAATGGTGAGCTGGAAAAGAAAAAAGAAAAGATTTGAAAATCAAATGAGTGATGGAGATAATTGGTGATACCATGAAGTGATTTTAGGCGTGAAAAAAGAAAAATAATCGTGAGGGTGATTGTCTAGAGCGATTTATCTTAAAAAGTGAAAGAAATTGAAGAAAAAAGGGATTTTATTTAAATGGTAAGGAATAATAGAAAATAAGGTAAAAAAAGTTGTGTAATTGAGTAATTTATTCAAAAATATAAGATGGTAGAGACCAACCAACAATAGTTGTGTGTGGTTCCACTCAATTTTTGACATTTAAATTTGTGGGTCCATTTAAATAAATAGTTTATATTTATTAAAAATAACAGCATTGAATTAATTTATTTTATAAAGTGAATGAAATACAATTAATTTGAGTTTTGACTTAGTTTAATATTATTATTTGTGTTTTGTGTTTGTTTGATACTATTAAAAATATTGGATTATAGGTTTATTTTTTAATGCTAACAATTTTGAAGACATTTTAGTTATTTCGATAAATAAGTTATTTATCAATATCTCTTCAATATTTTTATCTTTTTATTTCAAATTTAGCTTAAGCATTTAAAAAGTGTTTTTAGGTACTTATGCCTAAAAATTACTTAAATTTAGCTGGATTAATCTTTTCTAATTATAATATTTTCATTAATATTTAGTTACGATTATTAAATATTCTCAGAAACTTTTGTGAACAAAAAAATAGTCAAATAAAATAAATTAACTTTTATCAAACCATATTTATTTTCTTTGTATATAAGTGCATGCCTTAATATATTATTTATTGTCTTTTAGTTTTAACTTTTTTTTAGGAAGAATATATTTTTGTCATCTTTCACATTTCCATTTTTAAAGTTTTGCATTTGTGAAAAATAATGAAAAAGACAAAAATAAAGAAAAGGAAAAAGGAATAGGGGTAGAACTAATTCATGTGTCAAAAATTGAAAAATGGAGTAATGAACTCAAACAACTTTTGTTGGTGCCCCTCTACCAAGTGGGGATGGTGAATGAAGGTAAAAATGTAGAAATGAAAAAAAAAAAAAAGAGAAATTTTTCAGAATGTTAATATTTTAATATTTAATAAGACTGATTGTCAATATTTTCAATATTTAGTAAAAATGTAAAAAAATAGTTTATTATATATCTTATCTAAGTTTTTGTTATTTGTTTTAATTGAAATACTACAATTGTAAATAACAGAGAGAAGAAATTTAGGGGAGAGGATAATTTTAAATAAAAGCAACAATTGCTTGAAAGTTTCATTAGTTACAAAAATTAAAACTACATACTTCATCCGCGACTCCATCATTGATCAATTCTCTCATTATCAATATTCAAAATTCAATTGAAAAACAAAATTTCTAATCAATTTATTTTGATTAAAATCTATTTTTAATTTGTTTGATAAGACATATTTAAATGAAATAGAAATTCCAATTAAAATCGAGCAGTAAGCAAAACATTTTTCCATCAATTATCTCCATATATCTAAAGTAGCAATAGCAACTGAACAACCAAAGTCAGTGGCTAAAGACATGAAGATGGATCTATTAGAAGACGATGACAAATTTGAGGAATTTTCAATTGAATAAGAGTGGGAGCTTTGGAGAATGATTCTTTTGCTCGAAGTTCGATAAAATTGGTAGAGTACACATTTTTCTAGATGATGAAAATCTTAATGCGACTCGATTTGTTATTTTTGGAGAAGATGATTACATTACTTTTAGAATTCTTCAAGATGAATCGAAGCTTGCCTCGGAAACTAGAATTCCGCAAGATGAATACAGCAGATCATACTCTTGTGATCCATATTTCATTTGTTATAGTGGCAACAAGTGTCAGTGTTGGACAATTTTGTTTGTTTTTATTTTTATATAATCGTTGTTTTGATCATCTTTAATGAATATTATATTTCAAAATGTATTTAGTAGTCATTTTAATATATTATTTCAAATTATTCTTGTGTAATCGATTTACTTTTCTGGAAGTAACAGTGGATACAACTATATTGATCTTATGAGTCTTTAATTTATAAAATACAAGGTATATAATTACGAAAACTAAATACAATATGATCAAAACGAAATATAAAAATGTTCAAGTTCAAAATTTAATTAAAATGAATACAAAAAGAAAACTAATATCTGGTAGTTAAAATACCAAAGAAACTCTTGAGAAACAATTATGATGAATAAAGATTGAATGAATTAACAAATACATACTACAATTTGACAATTTAGGTAGATTCATTATAACTTCAATTTTAATTAAGATTGTGTATAAATAATTATGGCAAAACAAATTGTATCCGTATTTGAAAGATAGCTAATGAATCCAACCTATCTTAATATATTTTAAAGTATAATTATTTGTATTTGAATTATCTATTGAAAGATGCAACATATGCAATCAGTGAAATACAATAAAATGTATTAAAACTTGTTAATGATAAATCAACACTTCATAAGATCAAAATGATGACTTTGCAAAATAAATTGCTACAAAAAATTTATTATATAATAGACAAAATAGTTTAGAAAAAAGAAAGATTAATCATAATACAAACTATTGTATTTCAATTGTTTCACTATCATCACGAACTATCCAAGACTTGTTATGCCTTGGGGTGCCTCATTATTACTAATGGCTCCGACATCATTCTTTTGTTGGCCTTAGTTTAAAAAAAGTGCAGCGTATCTTGACCGTAAATACATTATATCGAAGTTGTCGATTGTATTTCATTGTCCACAAGACAATCACTCGTCATAAGCAAGCATATAAATAACGCAATCCCTACGTACATTTAGAGAAGAGAAAGTAAAAATTCAAATCCGTAAATAAATGATAACACTAAATTCAAAATAATTGAAAAATTATCATTATTTGGTTAAAATTAATACAAATGTACAAAGTTAATATTTATCTTAACTTGATCGGATACAAACTAAACGCTTGCAATGTTCATAACTAGAAAATGATACACAAAGAATAATGAATACAAACAATGGTAAATACAATAACTTGTAAAATTCATAACACAACTACAACAAATATGACATAATGAATTCAAAATAATCAAATAATAAGGAGTGAATACAATTTGAAATATCATCACTATTTGTTTTAAAGGAATACAAATGTTTAAGTTTATCTATATTTTTACTTAATTAGATACAAACAACACTCTTACAATGTCCATAACTAAAAAATGATATACGACACACAGTCAATACAAAAACATATAAGTACATTAACTCATAAAATCAAACAACACAAATACAACAAATATATAGCGATGAATACAAAACCATCCAATAAGAATTCATTAATACAATCTGAAATAGCATCACTATATAAAACATAAAAATATCCTACATTATATGCTATTTCTTAGGTAAATACATAGATTAAATGATGGAAATCACTAGAAAATTATTGATTAAGTTGAATATCTCTAGTAGTTCTCTTAGATTCTGTAATTGGAGGTGATTTAGAGTTTATCAAACCCTAGACGTGATTTCAACTACAAACAACATTTAACGATTTAAATAAAAATAAAATTTTAAAACAAATCTTAAAAAACGAATAAAGATACATTCCTTAATAAAAGGGATTGAGTGAATATCTTTATAAAATATATTGTACAATTTCTGAAGAAAAAAAAAAGGAAGAGAGAGAGGCAAACTGGAAGATGAAAATATGATAGAGAGAAAATATTCATTTTTTTGAAAAATATATGAGAGAAAATTAATTGGAAAATATCTAATTAAGGTGAGATAAAATATAAAGTCAATTAAGATACAAATTTTTTTCTAAACTAATGACATTTTGACATTTTTACTAATATTTATAAATTATGGAGATTTTTACTAATTAAATTAGATTTTTTTTGATTAGTTTGCTAATTTTGGCATAAGAGAATACAAATGGCCCATAAATTCAAGTGTCAAATTGAGTGGAGCCTCACACAACTATTGTTGATTGGGCCTCTACCATGTTAAAATTTTTTGATGAATGGAAGGTAAAAATGTAGAAATGAAAATAAAAGAGTACAAATAGGCTCACAAATATAAGTGTCAAAAATTGAGTAAAGCCTTACACAACTATTATTGGTTTGGGCCCCTGCCTTCTTAAAGTTCGGTGAATGAAAGGTAAAAATGAAGAAATCGAGATAAAGGGTACAAATGGGCCCACAAGTCCAATTGTCAAAAATTCAGTGGAGCCTTGCACAATTAGTGTTGATTTGGCCTCCACCATCTTAAAATTGTTCGATGAATGAAAAGTAAAAATATAAAATAGAGATAAAAAAAGTACAAATGAGCCTAAAAATAGAAGTTTCAAAAATTGAGTGGAGTCTCACACGACTATTGTTGGTCGGGCCTCTACCATTTTAAACTTTTCCTCGCCTTGAATGTGCTTCTACAGTAATATCAAGAGGTGATTTAGAAAAAATTCTAACTTAGTTTCACATTTACATTTTCTTGTAGCTATGTACCAATGAGATTATCAAAATCCTCAAGCTGATTATATATATCTAATAGAAATTATTGTAGCATCATGGTGATTTTAGTCAATTCTCTTTAAACAGCTGGCTATTCTATAATATAAAATCAATATAATAATGGGCTGAAGTATTCATCATCCCTCTGAAATTGAAGTTTTTTATTTGGTGTGCACTTAAACTATATTCTGTTTTAATTACCCCTCAAACTTGTTTATTCCACTATCACGTACACCTTTTTGTCTGCTGCTCCTAGTGTGACTACACCTTGCATCAGCTAACAAAACTAATGATGATGTGAATTTCAACCTGGATAAATAATAGCCACCTAGATAAATTAAAATGACAAAAAATAAATAGCATATTCCAACTCCTTTCCCAGTCGCCGTTTATCTCCACCACCAACCACCGTATCTCCTCTTCTCATCTCTCTTTCCAATGCAAAAATCAATTCTTCACTTTAACCTCCTTTCCGCTGCAAAACAACACGATTTCTTCCAGCTCACATAACACTCCATCTCCTCTCACCTTGCTCAATCAGCTGAATCGGAATGCTTATCCATTTTCAATGATGAGAAACAACTTTGCCACACAGAATTGATCCTTGGGCTTCAATAATGATGACGACGATGACGGTGATGTCGTCTGCAGCCGGTAAATATTAAAAAAAATAGAGATTTTACATTTTTTTACTATTGTAGCTTTGTGATGCGACAAAGAATCCCTCCCTCACGCATCTAGTAGAGTATAATTTTAATTTCTACGCCAGGTGGACAGAAAATGTGCACGCGTTGGATTGAAAAAAAATCGAGGGGGGGGGGATAATTCAAACAAAATAAAATTTAAGTGTACACCGAATAAAAAGCTTCAAGTTCAGGAGGTAATGAATACTTTTGCCATAATAATGTCATCTACCTTGAGCAATAACTTACAACCAGTAGGAGCAGAGCTTTCTAATCTCTAGATATTTTACATTAAAACTGCAAACCCAGCAAGATTAAACAAAAGTACCACCAAAAGGCTCAAAAACTGAGTTCTACCTCTGAGCAGAAAAGAGAATCTGTAACTAGGAAACGACAGGTAAACTATAAAACAGAACCAACCAACACCATACATGGTAAGCAAAGGTTAGCAAACTTGCAGCGAACACACGATGCAGGGTGCAGTAACCTTGAAATTTGACCTGCAACGATCAGTTACTTCATTTGAGTCCACCAAATAGGAACTACTCTACAAATCAGCAGTTGCTCATGCTCTTGGCAATAGAAGTCGCAACATATGCTGCATCTAATAACCAATTTTAATAGCAGTCAACATTTTAGCTTCTGAGACACAAAATGTATTCATTGGTTTCATCCAAGTTCTTTTTCTTCCCATCATCAAGAGCAACAGACGACACAGATGAACCTTTAAAGACTTCTATGACTGTCCCTCTATGCCTGAAAAAGAAAACAAATTGAAAGGTCAAACTAGCACACATCAAAGAAAGCATGGTACATCTTTATATGAATGCTCTTCTATACAATTTCATATTTAAGAACCAGCAAGGGAGTCACGCTAGTTAAAAGCCCAAATGAAAATTGTAACTAAAGATAATGTATTCCTTTTCCTTATCCTACTATATCCTATTGTCCCAATGCAATTCCCTTGCTCTACTGATTGCCCTTTCTCATTGCTATCGTTGAGTACTAATCCAGAATATCACAGCACTCATTTCCATTAAAGTTGCATAAATTTTGAGTATCGTAGCAATCAGCTTGATGTAACAATAAGCTTACTAGGTATTATCAGATAAATGATGAACTTCCACTCTTTCCTTTTGCATCTTTTCCCAACTTCTGCAGTATCCAGTTAGCATACAAGACCTCATCCATTGTATTGTCTTCATAAACAGCACTCCCCAAAATGACGTTCAATCATTCAATGAAACAATAACAGTCGAGGGGAATGGTGATAATATTCTTGGAAATACTTTCTTTAAATCGAGTTTCATAGACACAAAAAAAGTCGAAGTTTTGTGTTTCTCTTGTTTAATTAAATTTTATATTTACTCATTAATTCATTTCAATAACTGTTCCCAGATTATTTTTGTTCAAATTCTTCATTTAAGAGAGAAACATAAATCTTCTGAATTGCTCCAAGAAAAAAAAACTCACATATTATAAAAGACTTCTCTAAATTAGAATCAAATATAATTGAGCCGTCTATTTGCCATCTCTTTCCGATTTCCAACAAACAATTCATCTAGTCAATGCAATCAGGCTTTAACTCATTTACACACTGATAAGTTACAGGTGACCACCTATTCCATATTCTTATTTTAAAATGCAACCATTACCCCTTCAGGCAATACCAAATTTAGGTAAAAGTGCCATTATACACATGCATTACATATATATTATTAATTTCTTTTACTTTTTTCCCTTTCGTCTTCCTTCTTTTTCTACTTCATCTTATTTGGAATTTCCATAGCAGCTTTGGGTTGCACAATTATGCAAAAAATTAATCAATTATGAGATGCACCACACACAAACAACACGACTCATAATTGAAAGGGCTTCTTAACAAGGTGGTTCTGAGATGAGATAGATAGCTCCAAAAAGGATTAAAAGAAGATCGTTGGGTATTGATTCTCCGGCAAAGATGCAATCTTTTTCATCTTTGCTTTAGAATCTTGTCTTTGATTTTTCAAGGTAAAGATCTGAAAAGGCTGTTTTGAGCAATATTTTAGAAAGAGAGAATACCCACCTTGTCCGCAAAAATGGTGGCGGTCAAGTAAACTTTTAAGCATTTTACTCAATATCAGACCCTAGAAAGAAAATTATTTGCAGATAACAAAAGAAGAAAAGAACCAGCAGGGATGGCACAGGTCAAGTGAAGTTGACCAAGAACGGGAAGGGGAAGGAAAAAGAAAAGAAACAGAAAAAGAAGAAAAGAGATAAAAGGGAAACAAATAAAGAAAATATTAAAAATATACACAATTATTTTAGAAATATATTAATCAAGTATAATTGATTATATTTCAACCAATTAGAAGATGACACATGTATTGTTAGAACCATTTATAGTATTTTCTAACTTTCTTCGCCACATCACCTTTTAGGGGGTACTGATTCCACTTCAAACAAGAGCAGGGAGTATTAGGTTGCCCGTAAAAGAAAAGGTGTGTAAATTACTTTTTGGACAACCAGAGGATGTAACTTGTGACTTTTTCCCACAAATAATCACTCCCTCATCCTCAAAACAATTACTCCCTCCATTCCAATTTATGTGGCACCGTTTACTTGGCCCAAAGTTAAAGAAAGAAATGAAAACTTTTGAAATTTGTGGCCTACCATTTCTATAGCTATAAATCATTTCATTATGGCTAAAAAGGAATGTGTGTCACATAAATTATTGGGACGGAGGGAGTATACATAATTTAAGATCTGCATATCCACGAACATTAACTTCCTCCACAATTATCATCAGATTATACAATGCAAAACATTCATAAATGCCGATTGTTTGAAATGATCTGTCATTAGTTAATCAAGAACTTGAAAGGGCTAACAATTCTCCTTGCCAATCAATAACCCTTCTAATGAACTCAATTGACCTATCTGTGAAGTGGTTCTAATCTTTTTCCTACCAAAATAGGACAAATCCTAAATAGTTTTTTTTTTTTTAATAAAGGTAACTTTATATTCACATAAAACTCATCAGCGAAGCCTGATGAGGTGGGATTTACAGCGCCCGGGGGGTAATTTCAAAAGCCAAAAACTGGGCAAAAACTTCAAAATTGAAGCTATAAAATCCACAAAACTATCTACCTCCCCCACCAAATCCTATTTATACCGAAAAAGTACAGCTGGCTCAAGCTATTCATCTTGATTTTCAAAATGCTGTTAAGTTTCCCATCATGTGAACTTTCATTTCTTTCCTTCCACAATGTCCACCAAATGCAGGTTGGGATGCATTTCCACCCGTCCTCTTTGGATCTTCTTCTTCTGCCCACTCCTTCCAACTGTCTCAGCAGATCTAAAGTAGTCTTGGACATTAGTCAGTTAACTCCAAGTATACATAAGAACATGTCCCACAGATTTACAGATGTTCTGCAGTGTAAGAATAAGTGATTGTTAACTTCTGCCTCTTCCCCACACATGTAACACCTTGAGAAAATTTGTACACCTCTTCTTTGTAACACTTCATGAATGCTTTCCTAATTTCCAAACAAGTGAAACCTGAGACCTTGTGAGGAATCTTGATTTTCCAAATTAGTTTCCAAGGTCATTCCATTTCCATAGTCTGATTAGAATTTAAGCTCCAGTAACAAGACTTCACAGGAGAATCACTTTCTTATGCATTTTCCAAATTGGAGTATAAGGACATTCAGTGACACCTGGAAATGCATTTAGTGTCTGTAGTAATCCTGCTACTCTATCAACCTCCTAGTCATTTAAATCTCTCCTAAAGATCAAATCCCAACCTTGAGGGCTCCACACATGTGCACAGTGTCCATCTGTTGTAGGGTCAACATATAAAGATCTGGGAACATGATCTTCAAATTCTCTTCCCCTAACCAGAGTTCAGTCCAGAAACTGTTTTTCACCCCATTACCAATCCCCTAAAGTATAGATTGGGGATAAAGGATGGCCACAGTCTTTTGATTGTCTTCCAGACAGAGCATCCAAAGGTACCATTTGCTTCTTCAGTGATCCAATTGTTTTGAAGACCATATTATTGTGGTATGAATCTCCTCCACAAAGCCAGATCTTCACTACAGAACCTCCATAGCCATTTCTTCAACAAGTTGACTGTGAGAAATATAGCAAAAGAATATTATTGAATTGTTGTTGTGTCTACATAATTACATTGAGACTCTATTTATAGACACTAGAATACAATCCTTTACCAAGTAGGATACTATTTACTATTTCTATTCCTATTCTATTTTGTATAAACCTATTCCTATTCTAATAGGATTGTATAAACCTATTCATATTCTAACGTTCCCCTCAAGCTAGTGCGTACAATTGATGTACCTAACTTGTTATAAATGTAATTAACACAAGGACCGATGAGGTGCTTGGTGAGATATTTGCAGACTTCACAAAATTGACGGTCAATCTCAATGTGCTTGTCTTCTCATTAAATATTGGCTTTGATGCATAATGCCAGTGTTGAACTTCCCAAACCAAGCTTGAGAAATATTGTTCTAGACCATAGAGTGATCTGCACAATCGACATACAAGGCTAATAAACTCCTGATGACATAACCCTATGCAAATCAGATTTGAGGAGTCATCGGAAAGATGAATGGAACTATGCAAATCAAATCTGAGACACTAAAAAGACACACGATACTATGTAACTCAGATATGAGAAAATAGTTCAAAAAAATCCCCGGTACTACACAAATTAAATATGAAAAGTAGTCCGGAGAGATGCACGGTGCTATGCAAATCAGATATGCAAAAAAAGAGGTAGTCACTGAAAGGATGACACGGTGCTACACAAATTAAATATGAAAAAATAGTCACCAGAATGATGGCACGGTGCTAAAAAAATTAAATATGAAAAAGTAGTCACTGGAATGATGACACGGTGCTACACAAATTAAATAAGAAAGTAGTCACCGGAATGATAGCACGGTGCTACACAAATTAGACATGAAAAATATTTACCACAAAGATACACGGTGACCCAAGTTTTGCTAACATAATCTGGACGGGTGGCATATATAGATAATAGCCGCCCACCGACAGCAGAAGCTCTTTGATTGTTTACAAGATCGTACAGGCTCTGATACCATGTGAGAAATACAGCAAAAGAATATTATTGAATTGTTCTTGTATCTACATTATTACATTGAGACTCTATTTATAGACACTAGAATACAATCCTTTACCAAGTAGGATACTATTTACTATTCCTATTTCTATTCCTATTCTACTCTAGATAGGATTGTATAAACCTATTCCTATTCTACTAGGATTGTATAAACCTATTCCTATTCTAATAGTATTGTATAAACCTATTCATATTCTAACACTGACATTCTGCATACTCAATTTCTTTATACCCAAATCACCCCCGCATTTGGTTGAGTGTTACTACATCCTATTCAACAAGATTATACCCAAGCTTCTCTTTTTCCCTGCCACATGAAGACTCTTCTTGATTGTTGATTTTCTTCTCTATACTTCTTCGTATTGGGAATAAGCTCATCATATAAGTAGGAAGTGTATCCATCACTAATTTGATAAGAGTTATTCTGTCTCCAAAGGTTAGATAATGGTTTTTCAATCTTGACAGCTTCCTTCATATCTTTCCAGTACTTCATTCCAAACTTCCACCTCTTTGTTCTTAGCACCAAGGGGCATTCCAAGGTATTTTGTTGGGAAGTAGGCCACCTGACATCCTAGGTTCTCAGCAAGCACCTGCATGTTTGCAACCTGGTTAATTGGGTATAAACAAGTTTTATGCCAATTGACATGAAGTCTTGATATTCCTTCAAAGATTGCTAAATAGTTGAAGGGCAGAGGCTTTCAGTCATAATCCAGACATGGTAGCTTCGTGCCACTTGCTTTTCAACCAAGCGCGATGACCAATTGTGTGAATTGACAGTTCCTCTCGCACTATGTTAAACCTGCCTCCTTGGGACTTAGCTCTAAAAATGAATTCCCAGCTAGCCGATTACCTCACCCACTGAAGCTTATCCTCCTTAAGCACTCACTTCAACTTATGTCCTGCAGTGGAAGCTGTAGCCTAAGAGCCCTAATTGTACAGGTACAGATCAGAGGCTTCCTCTTTCATATTGATGAAAGCGCTAGGCACCTCTTAAAAAGATCCAACTTCCCCCTTGACATAGTTCAAAGAATGTACAGATCTTAAATAATTAAAGGAACTGTTTTTGTTTAATATCTAAATAGCCAGAGTTACAACCAGTAGGAGCCTGAGATTGCGAAGCTTTCTAATCTCTAGAAATTAAAATCAAAACTAATATTCTTAATAAGGCAGAAATGCAGCATAAACAGCAGTCCCCAAAACGCCATTCAGTTATTCAATGAAACAATAAAAGTCATTGGAGAATGATGAGACTATTCTTGGAAACACTTTCCAGATTTTAACATAGCAAAATCTGCTGCAAGAACACCACAAAAGGTATATGATGCTGTCAATAATAAATTTGTGATATTTAAATCCAGAACAGAAAAGTTTAACTTAATGCACATCCATATTCACCCAAGTTAAGAAATACAATTGCACTTCATGAGAAAGGCACCAAAGCAAAGACCATATCTAAGGTGAACCTGATGCCATCACATTGGCAGTGCACCTAGCACTGGCAAATGTCACAACAGACCATAGGTGTTGATTCAGAATCTCTACATACCTACAGTATAAAAAAGAATTAATTGCATTCCCCATAGACATATGGGAAGGAAAAAAATCACTTGCTTTGGGAAGGCAGTGAAAGCAAAAGGCATCACATAAAAGTATCCGACAACTTAGCAACTTCGCATTAGTAAACCACCATGGTATAATGAACCTCATTATAAGATCAAACAAAGAGAAGCTCGGATAATAAAAACCGCCATAATATATACCTTCAAACAAACAGGACAGTAGTTTCCTTTCACAAATAATCTTCCACAGGCATCACAACAAGTGTATCCTAAAACCACCTGCCATAGATCAAAATATCAGTAGTCCAGAGGCAATAGGATATACCATGCCCTAAATGATTTTCATAGGATACGCAAAGCCTTAAATAATTTACATAAGATATGCAGTGCCCTAAATGATTTCCATGCATCACATGCAGCACACAACATTATTATATAACATTATTTTATGCTATTGCAATAATTTGTATTGGGAATCTCGAAAAGACATTAGTGCAGAAAATTCACGGTGCTACAGGCAAGCCAAAAACTAGAGAACACAGTTAAATTCCTTTCAAAGCCCTTATCAGAATATACAATGGAAACCAAATGGAACTCCTACATGATGCTCCTCTGTAAATATACAGAAAAAAACAGCATAGAAAAGTAACATAAATAAGCATTTTAACTAAAATGGAGTTAATTAGACTTTTCAATTAACATTTACAGCAAAACTTGAATCCAAGAGGATATCCCACTAGCAGCTCATGGCCCCATACTACATACCTCAGGCTCAGTCCATTTCCTGGAACATTAGAATAACAGCTGTGACAATTTGTGTTTGGAGCAAAAATAAGGCCTGCTACTAACGTTCTGCACATCTCAAGAACAACTAATTATAATCTACTTTTATCATTATACAAAACTGGAACACAGGAATCCACCTTGTGTGGAGGCTGCATGCAGTAACAGTGTTAAGCTGCATCACACCTTTTGCAAAACATGAACTTTTTTGGATCTCCGGTTCTTCGACAGCCCTACACCAAACAAGGAGCATACATACAGTCAGTATATATGAGCATCCTAGTGAGCACAAGAACCTGAGTTGAACAACAACAAAGACATGAAATAGCCAAAAATGCAATAATCACGAGAGAATGATCCAGGATACATCTCCAATAATGATACAGACGAGTTGCTTTCAGCAAAAGTGTTTTTTTTTTTGCACCCCATAGTTTCATTCATAATCCTACTTGATAGGGACACTTCCTCACCCGCTTCCTTACACATGAAACACAAACTGACGCAAACAACCACACCTTCCTCAGCACCCTTTGAGATCCATATTGTTGCTATATGGAAAATGTCATCTCCTCCCTAACCAATGGTTTCTCATGAAAGGATTTCAAAGAGGACATTCCACTATTTCCAAACCCTACCTCCAAACATTGGAATCAAAGAACATTCCATGCTTCCAAATCCCACCTCTAAATATTGAAAATATCAACCGGATTGACTTGTCTATGTAGTCAGGGAAGGATTCTGTATATCCTTAAAATTTCTTTTTCTTTTTCTTCAAAGATGACAATTTCCTTGTATGCAAATCCCCAGCTTCAACTACTGCTGATTTCGAGCTTCTTTTTGCTTCTCTTCCAACTGTATGTATAGTTACTAAAGCAATTTAATATGAAATTGAATGCTGCAAAATAATATTGTTATAGTGGATTAATTCTTTTAATAGTTAATTTATTGAGAATCTAAAATCAATGTTGCTATTGACCATCATTATTCTGTGACCTTGTTGAAATTTATTTTCATTCTATTTCAGTTTAGGTATTGAGTCTATATATAGTCATTATTGTATAACAGGTACTGAAAAAAAATGTTAATCACTCTTCGATTTTATAAGTACTCAATTCATATATTTAGGTAACCACATATGGTTGATGAATCGTACGCTGCTTATTGCTTTTGATTAAACCTAAAATGCCTAAATATGAAAACCTCCGGTGTTACATATGGCTAGCAAAGAAAATTAGGAATTTATTATTGCATTTTGTTAGGTAATAAAAGTCAATGTCTTGTCGAATTAGCTTTGACCTTCTTATTCTCAAAAAAGAAAAAAAAACTCAGCGTACAATTGTCACGTTTTGGGCAGTTAATAAAAAGCAAAACCAACTATGTTTCATTATTTTATTGAAAGGAATCAAAAGTTTTACCTCACAAAGCTGGCATGAGGGACATCTCCATGAACTCCAATGGAAGAGATCAGTAGGAAGGGGCATATTAGCAAGAGTACAACACTAAAAACTGACAAATCTTGTGGCCAATAAAAGTACCTCTATGTTGACCCATCAAGCTTTCAGGAAGCTTCGGTGATTTTCTTCTTCCCGCAACTTTTGCATGACATCATTTTCCTTGTTCTTTCACCTCCTTCATTTTCACTGGAAAAGCATAGCCTGCACATCACTTTGACATTCGATAGACACTGTTCTTCTCCACCAACGTCTTTCTTAGAGCCCTGAGGGCAGATATTTATTTGTAAATAAAAAGATCGAATACTATCGTGTAATAATTTACGATTCCAGCTCCCAGCCTCCACACCCCCAAGAGAAAAAGAAATGAATATCAGTAGAATGAGTGATGAAAAGGGGTTATTACATGTTCAGTAACCGTGCACCTTTAGAATACGCAAAATCTGCTGGTGAGTGACAATCTATTTGGTTGAATTGGAGGAACAACAAAAGAAACATCCCAACCATTATTTAGATTTTAAATCCAAATGTTATTTGAGCACTAGCAGACCTTTACTTTTACAGATCACTTGGTTGGCATGCTAGTTATGTTGGGAGGAATTGTTTATATGGTGATTAATAATGATGGGGTTGTTAATGCGATCATTAATAGCGAGAAGATTGTTATACATGAATTACTTACTTTAAAAGGGCATTTTGTCTTGAGATAGTTTAATCCCCACATTGTGAATATATGTAATCTTATTCCACATTCTATTCCATATTAAACAATAAGTGTTTCGTACAAGTTAATGCAGGAACTGTTTAGGGAAAAAGAGAAAAAGAGAGAGGGATTCATCACCAATATTTGATTGGATCTCTAATGCCGCTCACCAACTTTGTATTAGTTATACTTTGATTAACTTTTTTCATGTGGCCAACCAATTAGGGGTCGTTTGGTAGAGTGTATTAACAAAAATAATACATGCATCGTGCATTAGTAATACCTCATTTGGTACACTTTTTTATGTTATGGATAAATAATGCTGGTATTAGTTATCTTAAGGTGTGTATTACTAATACCATGGATTTCTACGTATTAGTAATGCAAGGGGATCAATGCATGCATTAACAGGGTTAAAGACTCAACAACACCTCAAAATTCTTTTTACATGTTTTCCACCAAAATTATGGAGGATATCTTTGTAAATAAATATTTTTGTGCAATAGATTCGATTTTTAATACACCAAACCAAACAATGCAAAAGAAACAATCTATGTATAATTTAGGCAAGCATAACTAATACACTCTATTTAGCATCATTTTTTACACCCTACGAAATGACTCCTTACTGTATTATGTTTTGCGGGGTTTTATGTTGATATTAATGCTAATTATTGCAATACATCAACCAAAAGAAAAACTTAGAGCACTATGTCTAAAGTTGTCCACTTCATAGAACATTATCACACACTCAAGTCTCAAGTCATTATAGCCAAATAACTTAAATGTAGCCCAAGAAGTAGAGATTGAAGCGTGTGACTAAAATGCATTTAACTAACAGCCTTCACAAAACGTTTTTGTCTCTCTCAAGGAAAAGGAATTTTCGAAGATGATCTATTACCTAAATTAAGGGAGTGTACATTCTAGGCATTTTTTTTTGATGAAGTAATAAGAAATTTTAATGTTGGCTTCAAGAAGATGCAGAATAGGTAATGGTATACATATCAGATTTTGGAAGGATAGGTGGCTGGACAATGATGGAGGAATTCCCAAGTCTATTTCAAATAGCATGTGAACCAAATTCTTCCATCTCTCCGAATAGGGAAGACAAACACCTGTAATGTTCTATTCAGAAGGAACCTACAAGACCGGGAAATCGAAGAAGTGGTCAAGTTGCTTTTTAGGTGAGAAGGCCAGGTGATAAATGTCAGGGAAGCAGACAAGTTAAGGTGGGACAGTGACAAGGTAGTAGATACTCGGTGAAAACAGGCTATGCAACTCATATGCTCCTAAGAAGTGCTTGATAACTGGCCAAGGAAGTTGATATGGAAGACTAAGCTCCTAACAAAGATCATATGCTTCAGTTGGAAAGCTCTTCATGAAGCTTGCCTCACTCAAGACAACCTTAAGAAAAGGAATTTCCAGATTGCCGGTAGATGTTACATGTCTGAAAATTCATTTTCTTAAGTTTGTCTTGAGTGAGGCAAGCTTCATGAAGGTTGTCCAACTGAACACCCCATAAATTTCTCTATCCTATAGGAAGCACCATGAAAATTCTCTCTTTTGAGAGAAAATATCAGAACAGGCTAAATCATCTGTGCATCTTTTCTTCTCCTATAGTGGAATACTACACAAACACTTAAAAGTTTAAAATGTAAATGGAGTTCAATTATCAAGTACCCTGAAACTATTCATACAAACTAGAATGTCTATACCTTTTTGTGGACCACATAAACTCTTTTCTCCCTCAACTAATGAAGCCAGCATTCAAATAAAAAGAAACACAATAGTCATGGCATACAATCCACACGAAATATAAACAGACAAGTGATCTGAGAACAGATCATTTCAGCAACCATCTGTCATTATCCTGACTGTTAAATAGGACAACAGAGAATTCGATTGATTAAACAATCATAATTTTCACATTCCACATACAAATTCATGAAAACCTACGTTTTTTAGAACTGCGGTTCCTAACCTCCACATCTCCAGACTCAAATTGTCGAGCAAAATCCTTAGCCACCATAGATGCAGAAGCAGCTTTCTTCTGCAAATCAACACACTTAGTCTCAGCTGAAGCAATAGCAGCCACCTCCTCACCGTCCCCACTGCTTCCACCACCACCATCACCTACAGGCACTTGTGGGGGCGGAGCGACATTAAGCTTGGGCACCTTAACCTGAATTGTGGCAGGTTGTTTGGCCTTAAGACCCCATGGATCCTTGAGAAACTCCTCAAGTTTAACCACATCACTTAAGAACTCATTTTTACCCTTTGGAAACCCATCTGGGCAGAAGCAGATCTTTCGACTGCACCAAAAAATGACAAAACACTCAATTGGGTCAGAAATTCAAAAAAAAAAAAAAAAAACACAAAGCCAAGAACCCGATTTCACATCAATCGATAAAGGTAGAGATGGATAGCAGATCCTCTAGCTACACCACAAAAACTCCAAAAGCCACATCTAAAAACGCTCAATGGGTCACATAAACCCCAGTAAACAACTTAAAACCATAAAACAAAGAACCCCATTTGGATCCTTGGCGGCTTGGCCTAGATAAGAGAGAAAGAAAGAGAAATAAACAAAATTATAAACAAATAAAACAAAAATAGAAGAATGTAGTACCAGGTAAATGGGCATGCTGTGTGAAAGGCCATACGCGAGATGAAAAATTTTGTGTATGAGGAAATTTTCAAAGCTTAAATTGGGGAAATGAGAGAGACAGAGAGATAAAAGGGGATGGGCGTTACTTCTGAGGTGTTTGGGGATACACACTTTGTTTATAAGATGAAGCAAAATTCACATTTGGCCCATTGAAGTTTTCAAAATGTTGATAGAATCTATGATTGTTTGTATAGTAGTGGCAAAAAGTCAAAAAAGTTAAAAAAGGAAAAGGTTATTAAAAGAAAGAAGAAAAACTTTCAGAAAAATATTTATGGTCACTGAGTAGATTTTCAAAATTTATTTGACCATAAAATTTGATCAGATTTAGAAAATCTGATTTTTAGATATTTTTGTGGAATAAAATCGTTGAACAATTTCATTCATATATTTCTATGTCATATACATAACTTTATATATACATAAAAGATTGTGGAATAGAATCACCTAAATCCCATGAAATTTGGGATTATACAAAATCATATATTTTACATTAAGAGAAAATCAGAGTAATAATATCCACAATTATCCCAAGATCTTAAAGGATCAGAATATCCTCTTGGAAATCCACTATCAGTCAACACTTCCCCTCAAGCGGGTGAATGGATATCTTCCATTCCTAGCTTGCTTATTAGATCTTGAAACACATTATTTGGCAATCCTTCTGTTAAAACATCAGTAACCTGATCTTTTGTAGAGACAAATGGCGTACAAATGAGTCCACTATCTAGTTTATCTTTGATGAAATGTCTGTCTACCTCAATATGCTTAGTGCAATCATGTTGTACAGGATTATGAGCTATACTTACTGCTGATTTATTGTCACAATATAGTCTTATATGTCCTCATTTTATCTTCAAATCATCAAGGATTATCTTTAACAATAACAACTCACAAACTCCAATAGCCATAGATCGAAACTCAGATTCTGCACTTGATCTAGCTACTACATTTTTTTTACTCCTCCAAGTCACCAGATTTCCTCCTAAGAAAGTGAAATATCCTGAACTTGACCTTTGATCCACTAATGAACAAGCATAGTTCACATAGTATAAGCCTCTAAAACCATGTCTCCTCTTTTGAATAATATTCCTTAACCTGGACTTCTTTTAAGATATTGTAGAATCTGATTGACAGCTTGAAGATGCCTTTCTCTAGGATCATGCATAAATTGGCAACACTTACAACAAATGCAATGTTCAGCCTTGTATGGGACAAGTAAATCAATTTTCCTACAACCTTTGAATTTTGATACAAGCCCTTATCAATCATAGGTTCTTCAGGAGCATTACATAATCTATGATTATATTCAATTGGTGTAGCCACTAGTTTACACCCTAATTTTCATGTTTCTTTCATCAAATCAAGCACATATTTTTGTTGGGAAATAAATTGAGTGTGCCACTTCGATTCCTAAAAAATACTTTAATTTTCCATGCTCTTTGATGTCAAATTTCTTGAGTAAACACTTCTTAAAATTTTGTATCTCCTTTGAATCATCACCTGTTACAACGATGTCATCCACATAAACCAACAATGTTGTCACCTTTCCTGTTTTTGAGTGTCGTGTGAACAAGGTGTGGTCTCCTTGACTTTGTCGATACCCTAGCTTAATCATAACTTTTGTAAATCTTCCAAACCATGCACGAGGTGATTGCTTTAATCCATAAGTGCCTTCTTCAATCTACACACCATTCCCTTCTTGCTTTCAAAACCACGTGGCGCCTCCATATAGATCTCCTCATCTAAGTCTCCATGTAATTGTAGCTTCCAATTAAAAACTGCAACCAATGATAATAAGATTCTCACTATATTCATTTTTGTCACTGGGGCAAAAGTCTCCAAATAATTAATTCCATAGGTTTGTGTATAACCCTTTGCTACCAAACGTGCATTATATCTTTCTATGGACCCGTATGACTTATATTTCACTGTAAACACCCATCACCACCCGACCGACCTTTTTTCTTTTGGTGATTCTACAATATCCCAAGTTTTGTTTTTCTCCAACGCTTCCATTTCAACCTTCATAGCTTTCTCCCGTTCTTTATTTCCTAATGCTTCAGACAAATTTATGGGATAGGAATTGAGTGGAAGTTACAAAGAAAAGCTTTATGACTTGGGGATAGATTTTGATATGTCATGGACTGGTTCCTTTTCTGAATGCAATGGGAAGGTCAAGGTCACTAGGTTGGTTAAATTCTGCTTCATGAACAATTTGGTTTGTTGTTTCTAATGGTTCAACTGGTTCAAGATGTGTATTATTTGGAGTAGTAACCTGAGGAGATGATTGCAACTACTAGCTTGATCAGTTCGTCTCTTTCTTCTAGAATATACCTGCAATGGTAGATTATTTTCTAGAATTCCATTATCTATATTTGGATTAGGAGACTCAATGGGTTCATTTGGATTTAGAGATTGAAACTCAGGTGACCGAACAAATGGTGACTCAAGCAAGAATTTGGCACGACTAGAAATGAACAACTTAAATAGTGACAAGTCTAGAGGTTCCTCTCCCTTCAATGGCTCCCCCAGATAGTAAGAATGATTAAAAAAAGATTCGCTCTCATCAAATGTGACATCCGTTCAAACAAAGAATTTCTTAGATGATGGTTGATAACACTTGTAACCTTTTGAGTAGGCCTATGAAAACACACTTAAGAGCATGTGGATCTAATTTGCCTCTATTTTGAGAATGAATATGAACATAGGCAACACTACCAAAGATTATAGGAACCAATTTATTGGAAATTTTGAAATTTGGAAAGAAATTCCTAAGAGTATCAATCGAACTTTGAATGTTCAGAATTCTCGATGGCATTCTGTTACTAAGATGTGCAGCAGTTAGGACAGCTTACCCCAATATTGTTTTGGCACCTTTTTGTGAAACAACAATGATCTAGTAATGTAAGTAACAAATCGTTTCTGCTATACCATTTTGTTGAGGAGTATTGACACATGAAGATTCATGAATAGTTCCCTATTTTTGGGAGCAAAGAGAGAGGTTTTTATTAAAGTAGTCCTTGGCATTGTCAGATCAAAATCTTTTAATTGGCACATCATATTGGGTTTTGATCATATTAAAAAAGGTAGGAAGAATTAGACTGACATCAGATTTTTACTTTAGCAAAGATCCATGTAACTCTTGTACAATCATCAATGAATGACACAAACCATCTAGCACCAGAAATATTAGGAATGGGAGAGGGTCCCCAAATATCACTATGAATAAAAGAGAATGGGGTTTGACATCTTTTGTGACAAATTGGGAAGGAAATACGTTTGTGTTTTGCAATTTCACAATCATCACAATGAAAAGACTCCAATATCAAATCTTTGAACAAAGATGGCAACATCCTTTTGATTACATAAAAGGAAGGGTGACCTAACCGACAGTGATAAAGTCATACTTTCTCTTTATTGGACATGATAGACTCAAACAAGGATGAACTAGACAAGGAATTCTTAGATATATATTCACCATTTGTGGAAATCTAAACAATAAAGCCACCTGTCTCACTAGCATGCCCAATCATCTCCTTCGTGTTCTGTTCCTGAAATAAGCAATATGAAGGGAAGAAAGTTACTTGGCATTTGGAATCTTTGGTGAGTTTCTAGATAGAAATGAGATTTGCACATAACTTTGGGATATGAAGGACATTTTTAAGTATGACGGATTTTCCAAGCGGCATGTCTCCTTGACCAGCATCAGTGATAACTGAACCATCAGCTATAGTTATTTTTTTCATAGCTAGGACAAAGGGAATATGATATGAAGAGATGAGAGAGACTGGTCATGTAACTAGTTACCCCAGAATCAGCAACCCACGTTGGAGAAAGTTTGTCTGAGACATTAGTAATAAAAAAGTAATAAATACTTGGAAAAGCCAACGAACAACTATCTGTTGAAGCTGAATGTTGCAAATCTCTAGTTGAAACTGTAGAGTGATTCTCTACGGTTGCAGAAACATTTTCAGAGACTGGAATGTTTGCGGCAGTACCATTTTCAGACATGGTAGCAAAATGGGATTTTATCAAGATAGGATGAATAAAATTGGTCAGGATTAAGCCTTAAGCCTAAAGCTCTGATACCATATGGAATAAAATTGTTGAATAATTTCATTCATATATTTCTTGTGATCATAAATCAAAATATTGATCATTGAAGAATTGAATTTTGATTCTCATTTCTTGTGAGGAAGGGGAAGTTTGAAGAGCTTGCATAGTTCATTGTAGGAGTCATGGTCATCAAGTCCAATTCTACATTTGACATTCACAGGAAGACTTGTATTTGCAGCAATTAAGCACATGGACGCAGCATACAACTTTCCTTGTAGAAGTTGTGCATATGTCCGAGCAATGATACAGAAAAAAATATATATTTGATGTATCAAGCAAGGAAATCTAATCTTACGGATCAAGCATGAGAGCACACCAAAACACCCATGTCCAGCGACTCGGAGGTTAAGACATCCGCAACTAATAAACCAGAAAAAGTATCAGTTATAGGTCTAAATAAAAGCTAGAAGCTTATATTTTAGATAGGAAAAGCAGAGCGAACTTAAAATTAATTACCTCATAGCCATATGGAGTTGCCAGTTGTGTCGCTTTGGCCAAATTCTTCAAATTATTTCACCCAATCAGCAACACTATAGGATGTTGTTCAGGCCCATATGCCATGAACCTATCCTAGTATATTAGAAAAATCACATAAATGTCAGATTTTACTGCACGATAGAAACACATAAGGATCAGTCAGTGACAAGCTGCTCTTAAAGGTCCAAGCCACAAGCGCAATAACATATCAGTACAAGAAAGTTCCTTTTGAAGATCTACCCAGGTTAAAATAATATATTATCTAGGTGCCTTCTTTGCCACGTAATTCACAACAAAGAAATAAATATTCCTTTTTTAGGAAACCATCTAACTGGGAAAAGGGTCTTAGTTTAGGGAAACGAAAATGACTAACCAATTTGGCTAACTCGGCCCTTGAAAGACTACCCAAAGATTCTATAGTAATTGATATAAAAACAGTACGATTCATCGATTTAGTAAATCAAATACAAGTGTCAGGTTCCACCTATAGAAGTGTTAACAATAAGCTTCTCTTTGTATAAGGTCAGTTCACATCATGTTGAAAGTAGGCATATAACCACAGAGACATACATCCACTATTTCCTATTATCATGAATATTGGGGCTGGCAGCAAGAGAATCAAGATTAAAGAAAGTAACTTTTGACTATTTCACTGTCTCATGACTTGAAAAAGATGGGCAAAATAATAGGATATTTTGATTTATGCACATCGAGTGAAAATTTTAACCGGTACATTTGAGTTAAATTATCGTAGACGAGTTTGAATCCACTGTAATTGTGAACCTTCACATACTATATAGCACAAATATGTTCATCTCTTTCGCATTTCTTTTTGTTTAGAATAAGAACAGAGGATTGACTCCCACGATTCTCTTCTTTTTGCTTAGCGGTACTTTATGGTTAGGTAGAGAAGCACTAGTCTTATTCCATGCAGCAGAACTTTAGCAAATTGCCAGTCTGGTAGACAATGTTTCGGCAGCAAGTATGTATGTGTAGAGCCACGCCTTTTTTTGAGATAAGACAGGCCAGAGTTCTGTAATGGTTATCTGTCCATTCCATCATGGGGGCAACACTTTTTAAATACAAAGGCTTATATACTAAGGAGCTCTTTTTAAGTAAGAAATATTTAGGGGGCTTATAAACTTTGTAAAGAGAGAAAATTAGACTTCTGTATGCACACAACTGAACCAAGGAGGAGTGTCTCTCTTGAACTTCCATAAAAGAAGTTTGATGACCCACAGATTTCTTCTTCCCTCTTATGAACATTTCCATTGGATAGAAATAGGCATCACACAAGAGGACATGATATATACCACACAGGCGTTTTGAAACATTTACACATACAGATAATTAACCGAATAAATGAATACCTAAATCCACCTACTTCAATATAAACCAAAAATAATACTTCAATCATTATATTAAGGACGAATTACCAGGAAATGGAAAATTGATATACTTGCTCAACTAAAAAAATGGAGAAAGGACCAGAACAAACAGAAATTAGGGAACTCAAAAACGAAACAAGAAAAACTAAGAAGCTTCGCGTTTAGGGTTTTACATGGAAGCAGAGAGATGATGCTGCAGCTACTTCTGAGGTGAATCCACTGGCCGTTGGAGAAGACAAAACCATAGCTACAACGTTGCCTCTAAATCTTCTCCTCTTAATTCAATTTATTGGTAGGTTAAATTGAAATTCAACAATATATTATATTAGTCTTTCTCTAATAAACTCTTCGTTCATTTCATTAGGTATTTTTATTTGTACGAAGTTTAAAAAAATAAAGAATATTTTTGAGTTTTATGGTCCTAAATTAATTTAATTTGTGGTTTTAAACATGTTATGTGGAAAGGTGAAATTAAAATATTACTAAAAAAGGAAAAAATCATACTTTTTAAATCAACTAAAAATGTAAGAAACTCATTCTTTTTTAAACAGAGGAGTAATATAATAATGAGTTATAACATACGATTATAACTATAGTTTGCATAATTATGTTTCATATCAAACATAAATATATATATTTTGTTGTATATATACAAAAGAAAGAAGTTATATATAATCAGTTTCTATTTTGGTACACATACAAAATATAATTTGTTTTTATATAAAGCGAGAAAGAGAAAAGGTAAAAGAGAATTGGATGGAGATAATATTTGTATCGGAAAAAGGCTTAAAATACCCTCAAAGTATTGGAAATGGTATAAATATCCTCCATCCACCTGTTGACTCCAAAATACCCTTCCTACCCAGCTATTGGCTCCAAAATACCCTAGTCATCCACCTTTGAGTTCAAAATTGACCACTTATACAATGGTTTTTACATTTAAACTATTTATATATATTTTTAAATATGTGGCACTCAACTATTTGTTAGTTTAACTTATTAATATAATTTATAAATCAATCCACTACATACTCATTACTAATTAAACATCACCAAATTAATAAAACCGTCATATTACTAATGCAACAAAAGGAAAGCTACTGCATATATTGTTTTTTAAAATTTAAGGTAAAAAATTATGTAGAAGTAAATTATCATACATTCAAGTGTCTAAATAAAAATTACCGATAAATTTAAAAGTCTAACTATGTTCATCTTAATTATTCATTCATCTCAACACTGTGATGTTACTTCATAAATAACTTTTTTTTTTAAATTAATATATTAAAGGTTTTAAAACAAATCATAAATATTTATAAAATTATATTTACAAAAATGCATGAATTAATTCGGGATGCACTATTTTTTTTACCTTTAATCATAAATTTCGAATTCAAAGTTGAAAGAGCATCCTATTGAAAGTGTCCTCCTAAATAAGCGGCTCAACTTAAATTTAATTGGGGCTTCGATTCAGACTTGAATAATTTTGGATGTCATTTTCAAGAATCTATAATTTCGTCGTGTTTTTGTAGTGGTTATGACAATTTTGATATTATACTTGGTTTATTAATTGGATGGAGTTTAGTTAGTAATGAGTGGGTAGTGAGTTGGTTTAAAAATTATATTAATAAATTAAATTATAACCAATAGTTGAGCAATATTTAAATAATTTAATTTTAAAACGTTAAATAAGTGGTCAATTTTGAACCCAAAAGCGAATGATAAGGGTATTTTGGAGTCAATAGATGAATGAAAAGGACATTTTGGAGCCAATAGGTGGATGAAGAGTGATTTTGTATCAATCCTATACTTCTAGGTAGGGATGTCAAAAATGAACTCATACATATGTAACCCGCCCAACCCGTCCAGAATTTTAAGGGTTGAGCTTAAGATAATTTGAATTAGGTTCAATCTCAACCGATTCAAGCTTAACCCATTTGAAGAGAATTCTCAATTGAGCCCAATTCAATCTCCAATTTCAACCCGTTTTAGAACTTTTTAATAAGATATGCTCCTATATTGAAGGTATTTAGTATTATCTACTTAACATCTTTTAAGATTTATCTATCCATTTATAACTTTTTAAATAAAAAATTATTGAGCAGAAATTCAAATTGTGATTATAAAAGTTAAATATCAATATGTCAAGTTATTGAGATTAATCGAGTCAAATTGGGCGGGTCAAGACCCAACCCGTTCTTTAGCCCATTTGAGCCCAACCCATTTGAACCCAATGTTAACTTGGGCGGGTCAAGACCCAACCCGATTTCTATTCAACCCATTTTAATATTTTCAATTTCAACCCAACCCGCCCATTTGACACCCTTACTTCGAGGGTAATTTAGGCCTTTTTTCGTATTTGTATTGTATAATTATAAGTGTATAGAATAAAGATATATGTATTTGCATATGTATATACAATTTTTTCTCTCGTTTTACAAACAAACACAATTATACATTTTTATTTGTATAAGCGAGAGAGGCGAGAGAGAGACTGGCGAGCGAAATCTGGAGAGTGGCGAGTGAAATCTGAGAGAGGGGAGAGAGAAGAGTAACGAAAATATATGTATATACACAATTTTCTCTCTCTTTATGCAAATACAAACACATTTTTATACATTTGCGTTTGTATAATGCGAGAGAGGCGAAGGAGAGAACGAGAGTGGCGTGTCTCACCTAAAGAGAGGCAAAATAACAATAATTTATTATGTGCTATAATTAAACAACATTCAATTTGAATTAATAGTTTGTTATTATATGCAGTAATAATAATTTTTCCGAAATGTAAATTTACTGTTTTGGACACATTTGATGCTGGAATTCATTTCAGTAGGATGATCTTGCACACACCATCAAAATTAATAATCAGGTATCAAAATGAGATAATGTCAAAGCAAACGTGTGCCATCATCTTAATTAGGATTTGAAAATGAATATTTAATTGTTAATTTTTTTTATATTGTAAAATAATCTAAATTCTAAAAGATAAGCCTTCAAAGACTTGTCTAAGTGCTTTAAACTGGATCAATTTAACGCTAACATATATATATATATATATATATATATATATATATATATATATATATATATATATATATATTAAAATAACAAATTATTAATTCAAATTAAATGCTATATTCATAATTTATTTATTAATATTTCACAGCAAACATTCCATTTTTCGTCATCTGATTCGATATACAATTACTCATTCGGTATACAAATGTATAAAATGTATTTGCGTTTGTATAAAATGAGAAATAAGTATATATACAAATGCAAATACATATATTTTCATCCTATACCATTATAATTATACAAATACAAATCTTATTATACAAATTACAATATATAAATAAATTTATGCAAAACTGAACAATTTATATAAAATTGAATGTTTGTAGCAAATTATACAAATCAAAAACTCTATAACAAACATAAAAATTGCTATGGAGCCTAAATATGCAAACTATAACGATAACATACAAGTATGATTTTTATTTTGCTGTGTATGGAAGTTGCTCAATTTAAGATCTATGTTTAAATATAGTTTCTCATAGTTTATAATCATTACACAGTTGAAATTTATGGTGAGATAGAATCTAAAAATCCTTCTAGTTTGAATTTAGGGACAACTAATAAACTAATACAGTGATACAACCGTGAGTTGTTCCATCACAGACTTACTACTAATTTCAGTATGTTGTATATTTGTACAACATAAATTTCAAAAAATAGCATCAATGACACAACACAAATCTTGTTACTAATAATTAGCCAAACTATCACAAAGTTAAGGTAACTGGGATTACAGTACCTCTATTATGAAAATTACTCATATAAGTATCCTCATGGGCCCATCATACCTTAGACAAAAATTGTCCCAATAGCCTCAAGCTGATTACATCTAATGGAATTTATGGTAGTATCATGGTGATTTCAGTCAATTCATACTGAAAAGAGCTCAGCTGGCTATAATATATATTATAGTATAACGACGACATCTACTCTGAGTTAATACCAGTAACAGCAGAGCTTTCTAATCTCTAGAAATTTTACATTGAAACGGTAAGCCTAACAAGATTAATTTGAAGTGCCACCAAAAGGCTCAAAAACAGTGTTAGACTTCGGACCAGAAAAGAGAATCTATAAACTAAGAAACGAAAGGTGACAATAAAACAGAACCAAACCAATGCCTTGCATGGAAATCCGGAAACCATAGGTTAGATAAGTTGCAGAAAACACATAATGCAGGGTGCAGTAACCTTGAGGTGTTCAGCAGTTGCTCATGCTCTTCTCATCCAAAGTCGCAAATACGCTGCATCTAATAACCAATTTAATAGCAGTCAACAGTCTTGCTTCGGAGATACTAAACGTATTCCTTGCTTTCCAAGTTCCAAGTTCTTCGTCTTCCCATCATCAAGAGCAACAGACACAACAGATGAGCCTTCAAAGACTTCTATGACAGTCCCTCTATGCCTGAAAAAGAAAACAAATTGAAAGATCAAACTAGCACGCCTCAAGGAAAGTGTGGTACAGATTTATATGAATGCTCTTCAGAACAATTTCATATTTAAGAATCAGCAAGGAAGCCACACTAGTTAAACATCCAAATCAAACTACTAACTATAGATAGACAATGAGTTCCTTTGATTTATCCTACTATACCTTAATTTCCAATGCAATTCTCTAGCTCTAGCCTCTATTTATTGCCCTTTACTCATTGCTATCATGATTACTAATCCATAATATCACAGCATTCATTTCCATTTAAGTTGCATAAATTTTAAGTATGCAGATTAGTCAGCTTGATGTAACAATAAACTTACCAGGTATTATCAAACGGATGATGAAATTCCACTCTCTTTCCTTTTGCATTTTGTCCCAACTTCTGCAATATCCAGTTATCATCCAAGTAGTCATCCATTGTATTGTCCCAAAATGAATTGGCGTCTCCGTCATGGCTTCTTTTTCCTAAGATACCAGAAGTCTTGAGTGGAAAATAAGGTCCAGATCCATCGGCAAATCTTCCACCAACTTTGGCAGGGAAATGAGTAGCTTCTGAGCTAACTTTCTTAATCTTTATTGAGTTACTTTCTTTTGACACAGAAACGAGAGCCAAAAGAAAAGTTACTAATAGAATAATAAAAATATGCTCCAAAAACTAAAAAATACAATCTTACCTTCTATCTTGGCCCCAACATAAAAAATAAACAACTTACAACAGATCTTACCTGTTCCACCACCAAGTTTAGCTGCAGTGTCATTACTTTCTGAGTTTTCATTTTCTCTCAGCTGAGCCCGATCCTCATTACCTGATGCTTTTCTACTTGCTTTGGTCCACAAAAGTATTTCTTTAAGAAGAAAATGCATTGCAAGAACGTACGTGAAAGATGCTTTTATAAGAATCACAGTACTTCATGATATTCCTTAGCGAATTTATATGTCCTTTCTATATAACCAAGCATATTAGAGATACTTATGACTTCTACTAACAAAAAGAAACCCAAGAATCACAATATTTAATGATATTCCATAGCCAACTTATATGTCCTTTCTTTATAACCGAAAAATCCTCGAGGGCCAGTGACATAAGGTTCAAAACTGTGGGGATAATGAGCACACCCATCTACCCTTCTTCACTTAAATATCAGGATTTGTAGGCAGAAGGGTTTCACCCATGACATGATCTTAATCCACATATCACGAGATGCTCTCTTACCACTAAAAGCCCTAGGGCAACTTATACATGAATTCCTTACCAATCATAGTTGAAAATCTCGAAGAAATAATAATGCACAGAAGAAAACTATAATCATCTTTGTCAATGGCGCAACCTTTTGTCTGGATGAGATAACAATTTTGAAAACCTTAGCTTTTGTGTCATAAGCGATGCAAGCAAGTAGAAAAGCATATTTACAGTCATCAAACTCTACGGAGAAACCATAGTTTTAAAAAAAGATTCATACAAGTTAGAAAATGGAAAGAAAGAAGAACCCAAAAATGACATACAGAAATTCTTTTTACCATTTGGCCCCTTGGAGGTCTTTGGCATGCTTGTTTGAATCCAAACATCATCCCCATCCAAATGCTGAGGCTTGCTATCATTCCTTTGGACTGTTCTCTTATCCATGTTTCCAGTAACCTCGTCTATAAATTTGTGATATTTGATCCCTGCCTCATTAAATGAACATATACCTTCTGTTAAGCTACCAACAGGAGAAGAAAAGTTATTCAGTTCGCCATAGGTCGCCATAGGCCTGCAATTCATCATTCTTGACATCACCAGCAATATATCCACCAGATGGAGCATCAGTATGTCCTTCATTTTGTCCAGCTAACCCCTTCTCCTCACCAGAATCTTTTCCACATTCCTTGCTCTTTTGGGGTCAACTAAACCAGTAGGAGATAACTTTTAAGGATAGTTTATGTTGATTTTTCACTAGAGGAGCACTATTTTCATCCTCTGAAAAGGGTGAAATAGAAAATATTTCATCATCAACAGGCAACCCAGCTCCTGCCCTCAAAATTGCAATTAAATCCCTATCAGCTACATCTCTCCTCTTCCAAAGCTCCGGAACAGCATTGTTAAGATTTATAGACTGAGAACATCAAAAGAGAATTATCAGGATTGAGTTCTCGATTGAATTTTCTAGTGAAATTAATCACTGCCATAAACACACCTTATAATTATATCCGCGGCATGTTGGACATGAATACGGCAAATCATCCACTTGAAACTGCAAATATTTTTCATCACTGCAAAGCAAATACCCATTTCAAATTAAAACATCCAATGGAGTCCCTCTCTCAAAGCTCAAGTGGAAGAACGATCGAAGTTGCATAAGTTAACAGCTTTATATCGCATGAATGACAGGTGAGCAAATTGGCAGACCACAAATATTCAGAATATTTATATAGTGAAGGGAAGAAGAGAACTATCTGGAAATGAAAACTAGCTCCCTGTCAAATGACTTGAATCTTAACAACACAGAATGCAGCATAAACAGCAGTCCCCAAAATGCCATTCCTTTCAACTGACTTGAATCTTAACAACGCAGAATGCAGCATAAACAGCAGTCCCCAAAATGCCATTCGATCATTCAATGAAACAATAAAAGTCAATTGGGAATGATGAGACTATTCTTGGAAACACTGTCCTTAATTCGAGTTTAAGAACGCGAAAAAAGTTCTGAGTTCAGTGTTTCTCTTGTTCAATTAAATCTTATATGTACTCATTAATTCATTTCCATAATTATTCCAGAAAAAAGATTCATTTCGATAACTATTTCAGGATATTTTTTCAAATTCTTCATTTGAAATAATCATAAATCTTCTGAATTGCTCCAAAAAGAAATTACTCAAATATAATAAAAAAACTTTCCTATAAAGAATCAAATATAATTGATCTATCCATTTGCCATCTATTTCCAAGTTCATCTAGTCAATGCAAGACTAACAAGCCGACACAATATGTCATCTGAGTTTAGTGGTAGTTTGAAATCAACATTTGGAAAATATTTCTTTTTTTTGGTAACCAATGTAAATTACCATTAACAAAACAAAACCAAATACACCTAAAGAGCACTCAATCCCCTTATCACCCTCTAAGAAAGGTATTAAGAGAGTTAAGCCTCATATGGAACTCTAATTACACAAATCTCTCCAACAACCAACTATACTTCTATATTTACTCGCCTTTCTAGACCGTTAAACTACCTCAAGTCTATCTACAAATTCCTTCTTAATTTGTGTCACAGACGTATCTGCATTTATAGTGATGCCTTTAAACAATTTCCAGTTCCTTGCTCTCCAAACATGGTATATCATTGCTCCGCACAATGCAGCGATAAGTTCCTTGTGAAACTGTTTCCAATTCTTCCTTCTGAGTCTATTTAGAATATGTTTGACAGTTCCAGCAGGAATAAGTGTTCCAGACCCAACGTTGCATTTCAGCTTGGACTCTCACTATCCATTCACAAGTAGAGAACAAGTGAATATGGGTCACATAAGTCATTTACATACTGATACTTTACGGGTGACCTCCAACTCATTATTCTTATTTTAAGATTAACTATTCCCCCCTTCTCAAGAGAACACCAAATTTATGTACAAGTGTTATTATACAAGCGCCTGACATGTGTATAATATATATTTTTTTAAAAATTCAACTTATTAGTCATTATTTTAATTTTTTCACATTTTCCTATTCTTCTTCCTTCTTTTTCTACTTCATATTATTTTTAATTTTCATCGCAACTTTGGATTGCACAATCAGGCAAAACCTGCAGAAACAAATCAATTCAGATAGTCCTTTGTGGCTTTGATGGCAACTAGAATAATGCATTATTTCTTCAAGACAAACTCCCATCGAAGTTCAATAATGAGAAGCACCACACACAAAAACCATGACTCATAATTGAAAGAGCTTGTGACAGAAACGAGGTTTTTTTAGGGGATAAAAGTAAGAGAAAATACAAAGAGAGACACAAGTATCTTGTGTCTCGTAGAAAAACAAAAAATATAAATAGACAAGTATCTCGTTTTCCTTAGAACAACCTTTTCTGCATATAAAAGATATACTACAACATGTCTACTTCTTACTACATTTCCTATTATACAATAAATAACTATAACTAGTTCATAACTATTTAGGATAAGGATAGATAACTTCTAGCAACCATAAGGAACTGTCGAATTACTACTAATAACTGTAAGAAACCGCTCAATGTCCATGGGTGGAACCTCTAGGAATTTGAGAAAATGCAAATCATTATCTTCACCCAACTTTCTTTGCTTCTTCCTCCTTGAATAAGTATGGAAGATGTGTGCCTTATCAGCTCTATTATATCTTGTATCCGATATTTCAAGATAAAGATCTGAAAAGGTTGTTTTGAACAATATTTAAGAAAGAGAGAATACCCACCTTGCCAGGAAACATGATGGCTGACAGACAAATTTTCTTTCAAAGAAATCTATGAACTTTTCAGCATTTCATTCAATATCAAACCCTAGAAAGAAAACTATTTACAGATGAAGAAAGAAGAAAAGAAAATGGCGCAGGGGAAGTGATTAACGGAGATAGTGCATGTCGGGTTAAGTTAACCAAGAAACTGAAGGTGTAGGAAAACGAAAAGAAAGAGAAAAGGAAGAAAAGAGAAAAAAGGGAAAAGAATGAAGAAAATCTTAAGAAACCACAATTCATAGGACTATATTAATAAAGTATAATTGATTATATTTCAACTAATAAGAAGATGACACCTGTATTGTTATAACCATTTATAGTGTTTCTTTCATCTTCTCACGTGCTCTCAAGAAGTTGGTTACACTTTCTTTGTCACATCACCTTTTAGGAGGATATTAGTTCCACTTCAAACAAGATTAGGGAGCTTTAGGTCGCAAGTAAAGTTTAAGTGTGTAAAAAACTTTTTTGGACATCCACATGATGTAACTTGTGACTTTCCCGAACAATCAATTATATAAATTAAGGAATATATTATTTAAGTATACTGAATTATGTTTTGGGCCTAACTCAGACCCCAAAAGCTAGCTCAAGAGAATTGTCCAAGACTTATAAGTAGACCACCTATCGCACCTAACTACCGATGTGGGAATTTAATCATTCTTCACCCCAGTGTTGAACATGTGGATTTTAATTTGGGGTAACATTGAGTGAGATTGGTTTTGCTATGATACCACGTAAAGTTAAGTCTTGGGCCTAGCTCATCTTTTAGGAAATGTTTTACTTCAAACAAAAGTGGGGGATATTAGGTCGTTCGTAGAGTTAAGGTGTGTAAATATGATTGAACCGAGATTTTTTACTAGAAAAAAATATGAAAAGGTAACATTATGTATATTTATTGAACTAGTGCTTGGGTTGCACTAAACCATATTTACAGCTTGTCAAGAAGTAAGAAAACTGAAACCTAACAGGAACCTAGGATATCTATAATGGATTCGGTGTCCTCTAAATAAATTTGCTTGCTTAGTCTGATCATTTGAATATCACAAGTCTTACTCTAAAAAAATCCAGCATTCTTTCTTTCCAAACAATCCACCAAATACAAACTGGGACAATCCTCCATCTATCTCTATCTGCAGCTCCCGTCCCCACTTCTCCCCAACTGTATAAAAGATGCGTGATTTTGTTAGGCATAGCCCACGCAAAACCCCCGAGCCTAATGAAAATTCTCCATAGCTGGGATGTTATTCTGCACTAAAGAAACAGATGATTGACCGTCTCAACCTCTTCCCCACATAAATAGCATCTTGAACACATGGAGAACTTCCTTTTCTTAAGATTTTCATATGTTAAAATTGCTTCTCTTGCCATAAGCCAAGTGAAACATGACACCTTGAAAGGATTTTAGGTTTCCAAATCTGCTTCCAAGGCTAAAGAAAAGGTTGTTGTCCATCTTGATTTAGCAACTTATATGCAGAGTTTACCTTGAATGTGCCTTTGTTATTCACCGGGGCTTCGGTCGCCGGCTCCCCTGTCATCAGGTCACCAACTTCCTTGACCTTCCGGCACTGGGCAGGCGTCAGCCCTCCATAATCTATCATGTTCATCCTTGTTTCTGTAAAAGCTTCCAGCCTTCCAAAAAAATCAGTCACGGTCTCGATTTTACCAACATTGAAATTCCTTCTGAACTGGAAATTCCATCCATGCTGTGTCCAAACCTCAACTACACTCCCTTATTTATTCACTGCCAAGTCATGCATCTCTGGAAGGATACTTTTCAAGCTAAAGTTGCCCAACCATTTATCCTCCCAAAATGAAGTATTGATGTCATTTCCTACCCTGATGGTCGTATTGATCTTCAAGAGAGGCCACAAGATTCTGATGGACTTCCATAGGCTTACCCCATATTGTGTCAGGACCTCCTTTGTCATCCACTTGTTCTCCTATCCATATTTTGCTAGAATCACTTTTTTCCATTATAGTTGAGGCTCTTAATAATACCTCCCTAACCACTTTAGTCTAAGGGCTTTGCTTTGCTTTTTTAAATTCCTTACACTAAGACCCCCATGTTTCGTCCCCAAGAGAAACTTGTAACACCTGACAAAATGTTTGACAGTGGAATCATTTTCCTTTGTCCCTTTCCATAAGAAATCCCTCCTATTTTTATCAAGTCTTTGTATCACCCCGTTAGGAATAGGGAAGATGGACATCATGTAAGTAGGTAAGACATCCAAAATTGAATTAATGACAGTGACTCTGCCTCACAAGGAGATATATTGAGATTTCCATCTGGTAAGCTTTTTCTCACACTTCCAAATCACTTGGTTCCATATGTTCAAAGCCTTTGATTTGGCACCTAAGGGCATGCCCAGATAAATGGTAGGTTAAGACCTACTTCCCCTCCCAAAATCCAAGACAATTCCTCCATATTAGAGACATTATTAATAGGATACAACTGACTCTTTCTCCAGTTGATATGCAAACATGAGACTCCTTCAAACAGCACCAAGATTGATCTTAAAACCTATAGTTATAGCTCATTAGCATCACAAAATATTAAGGTGTCATTTGCATACCATAAATGGGTGACTTCCATGTTGCCATTTGATATTGAGGTTTGAGTTTTGGCTACCTCAAAACCCTTGAGGCATTTGTTTTCTCTGGCCACCTTTATCATGTTATTTAGGCCCTCCATAACAATGATAAAAAGGAAAGGAGATAGGGGATCTCCCTTCCTCAGACCCCTTTGAGTGTCCCCTTTAAGCAGGGGAAAATCCTTCTGGTGCACCATTTATAAGGACTGAGAATCTGACAGTAGAGATGCAATACTTGATCCACTGAATCCACCTCCTTCCAAAACCCATACATGCAAACATCTTCAAAAAAACTTCCAGTTCACATGGTCATATGCCTTTTCTATGTCCAGTTTGCACAAAATTCCTGTCTTTCCTTGGGTAATTCTTGAATCTACTACTCCGTTTGCAATTAGAATGGCATCCATTATTTGTCGATTTTTAATGAATGCCATCGGCTGAGCATCTACTAGCTTGTCAAACACTTTTTTCAGCCTTTCAGTCAGCACTTTGGATAACAACTTATATACACTTCCGATAAGGCTGGTGGACCTAAAATTTCTGAGTTCCTTGGCACCATTCTTCTTTGTGATCAAAGCAATGTAGGTGGCATTAAAGCTCTTCTCAAAGATATTGTGAGAATGAAAATTCTTAAAGGTATCCATGATATCCTTCTTCACAACATCCCAATACTTGATATAAAACCCATTGTCTAGCCATCTGGACCAGGAGCAACTATAATAATACAAAAAGATACGAGTATCTCATATCTCTTATAACAACCTCTTTTGAACATAAAAGATATATTACCACCTGTCGAATTATTACTAGATCTCATATTATAAAATAGATAAATATAACTACTTCATAACTATTTAGGATAAAAATAGATAAATTCTTGTAACCATAAGTTAACTGCTATATAAGTCTTAATAGCTGTAAGTTACCGCTCAATGCTCCATGGGTGAAACCTCCAGGAATTTCAGAAGATGCAAACTATTATCTTCCTATCTTTCTTCGCTTCTTCCTCCTCCAATAAGTACTAAAGATACGTGCCTTATCAGTACACCCCTCCTGGAAAGGCGACTTGTCCTCAAGGCAAAAATCGGGAAACTGTGCAATTAACAAAAATTTTTGGCCATATGTCTGAGGACTTAAAATAAAAGCATCACCAACATTAGAAGAGAGGTCTGTGTGCTTATAATCTGCCTTCTCAAGGTTCAAAATAACATCTCTAGTCAACATTAGTTCTTCAAGGTCTTATTGAAAAGATGTTGTCATGAGTGTCTTCTAAGGAACACCTTGCAGTTTATAAGTTTTCTCATTCAATTGGAAGATTAGGAACATCTCGTTCCAATAGGCTTGTATTATGTTGAAGAATGCTAGCCATTGTATACCTAATACCTAAGTTGCCGCGGACTCTTCACTTTCAATGTCGAACCCGTGTCGAATTCTCCAAAAATACACTACTTTTGGAGAATCCGACACTCACTCATTGACATTTTTGAAGAGTCCGAGCAACATAGCCTAACACCATGTTTGCGCCACCTAAGGAAAAAGGGAAGAAATTGTGCTTTATGACCAAGTTTGAAACCTCAATTGACAAGCTATGAAAAACGTTGTGCATTTGATAATTTCACCATTGCCTATCTGGACACCAAAAGTAGGGATATATTGGACTGCCAACCCAAGTTTCATAACTGTTAGAATAGAAATAAGATTTCCTACTTAAAATAGAAATATGAATAGGATTAGGAATAAGAATAGGATTCCTAGTTAGAAAAAGATTCTATGTAGTGTCTATAAATAGGGTCTTAATGTAACAATTCAATAATATTTTTTCCATATATTTCTCACACGATATTCAGAGCATCAGTGAGGACAAAAAAGTAATTGTATGTCAATTTTTGGTGGTTGTTGGGATTGATTTGTGTCAATTGTATTTTTTATTTTTTTTCTTTATGTCGGTGTTGTGATAAAATCAACACCACCACAAGGCTCAGATAGCTCCCCACGACCAAACCCCAACCACAATCACCGAAAATATCAACCCAGGTGCTCTCACGCGCCGATCGAAGGTTGTAATTTCCTATGAGATCTGGTTCACGCATCAGCGCGTGAGGGCTGTTCCGATCCCTTTTTTTGAGACATTTTTCTTCTTTTGGGGTCATTCAGTATATCCAATACAATCAGAACCCATATAGTTTTCTCCAGATCCGATCACCGAAATTAGGGTTCCAGTGATTCTCACGCAGTTTCCGTCGAAATCAAATCACTGTAGGGCAGTTTCCGGCAATATCCCAGCAAAATTAGAATTTCCAAGCCACTGTGGGTAGATTCCGGCAGCTTCAAATATTTTCAAACTAGTGTAGCATTTTCCGACAGTTTCCAGCGTACATACCAATCTATGGAGAATAGACGAGGGAGAGAACGTTTTGGGAAATCTCGATCCAAGTGTAGTCATTGTCATAAACCTGAACACACTCGTGACATATGTTATATTTTGCATGGTGCACCACCCAATTATGATCCTATTGTTTTAAAGGAACATAATGAATTCCTTCGAAAACGCACAAGTAAACAAACGTCTCCACAGGTAGTTTCGATTGCCTAACTTGATATTTCTGTTGCGGATAACTCTTTTACTTGTGCGTCACAGTAGCCCCCTTGGATCATGGGTCATAAACTCGGGGGCCTTTGATCATATCTCTGGTAATAAATCACTTTTGTATGATATTGTTTATTCACAATCTCTTCCAACTATTACTTTAGCCAATGTGATCTAAACAAAACCAAAAGAGGTTGGAAAAGCCAAACCCGTATCTTCTGTCACCCTAGACTTTGTCCTTTATATCCTTAGTTCTCTTTTTAATCTAACATCGGTCCGTCGTTTGATGAAATCCCTACAGTACACGACACACGATTGGTAATAGGACATGAATCACAAGGCCGTTACTATCTCACCTCTTCTAATTCCTTAACATCATGCTCCATTAGAGATTCCCCAGATCTAATTCACAAACGTTTGGGACATCCAAGTCTATCCAAAATACAAAAGATGGTGTCTAGTTTGTCTAGTTTATCCACATTAGATTGTGAGTCGTGTCAACGTGGGAAAACATTCGTGCTACATTTTCACGTAGTATTGAGGATCGTTTAAAGTCTATTTTTTCATTAATTCATTCTATTATTTGCGGTCCTAGTAGAGTCAGTTCCACCTTAGGATTTCGTTATTTTGTTAGTTTCATCGATGATTATTCAAGTGCACTTGGGTTTTCTTAATGAAAGATCGTTCTGAGTTATTTTCTATATTCAAATGTTTCTTTGCTGAAATACAAAATCAGTTTGGTGTTTCTATTCGTACTTTTTGTAGTGATAATGCCTTAGAATACTTATCATCCTAGTTTCAGGAATTTATGTCTCAGGAAGGAATTATTCACCAAACATCTTGTCCATACACTCCTTAGCAAAATGGTGTCGCAAAAAGAAATTATAGGTATCTCATAAAGACTGCTCGCAGTCTCCTAATTGAATCCCATGTCCACTGCATTTTTGGGGCGATGCAGTCCTTTCATCTTGTTATTTAATTAACAGAATGCACTCTTCTTCTATTCAGGAATTAGGTTCCACATTCCATATTGTTTCCTTAGTCACATCTTTATCCTATTCCCCCTTTGTGTCTTTGGGAGCACATGCTTTGTTCATAATTTAGCCCCAGGGAAAGATAAATTAGCTCCTCGTGCCCTCAAATGTGTCTTTCTTGGTTACTCTAGAGTTCAAAAAGGGTATCGTTGTTATTCACATGATTTTCATCGATACCTTATGTCCGCTGATGTTATATTTTTTGAGTCTCAACCTTACTATACATCTTCTGATCATCCTAATGTATCTATGGTCTTACCCATACCTCAGGTTTTACCCATGCCAACCTTTGAGGAATCTACGGTTACTTCTACATCTCCAGTTGTAGTGCCGCCACTACTAACTTATCATCGCTGTCCACGTCCAACCCTAGTCCCAGATGATTCATGTCATGCGCCAGGCCCTGCTCCTACCGGGGACTTGCCTCCTCCTAGCCAACGACTTGCACTTAAAAAGGTATACGATCCAATCGAAATACTAACCCACATTACCAAAAACTATAGGTGAAACACTTTCTCATTCTGGGTAGAAACATGCTATAGTTGATGAGATGTCTGCTTTGCATAAAAGTGGTACTTGGGAGCTTGTCTCCCTTCCTGCAGGTAAATCTATGACTGGTTGTCGTTGGGTTTATGCAGTCAAAATTGGCCCAGACGGTTAGGTTGATCGACTTAAGGCTCGCCTTGTTGCCAAAGGGTACACTCAGATATTTGGGCTAGATTACAGTGACATTTTCACTCCTGTGGCTAAAATAGCATTTGTCCACCTTTTTCTATCTATGGTTGTCGTTATTCATTGGCCACTTCATCAGTTGGACATTAAAAATGCTTTTCTGCATGGTGATCTTGAGGAAGAAGTCTATATGGAGCAACCACCTGGTTTTGTTGCTCAGGGGAGTCTAGTAGCCTTATATGTCGATTGTGTAGGTCACTCTATAGTCTAAAACAGTCTGCTCGAGCTTGGTTTGGGAAGTTCAACCCAGTAATTCAGCAGTTTGGCATGACTCAAAGTGGAGCTGATCACTCGGTGTTTTATCGACATTCTGCACAAAGTCGATGTATTTATTTGGTTGTTTACGTTGATGATATTGTTATCATCGGCAATGATCAAGATGGTATCACTGATTTGAAGTATTTTCTAGGTATTGAGGTTGCTCAGTCTAAATCAGGTATTGTTATATCCCAACGCAAGTATGTCTTAGACATTCTTGAGGAGACAGAAAGAGTGGATGTAAACATATTGACACTTCTATGGATCCCAATGTTAAACACCTTCGAGGACAAGGGGAGCCACTTAGTAATCCTGAAAGGTATAGACGACTCCATAATTGCTGAGAGAACTAATATTTTGCAAAATTGATCAAATGAAACTTGTATGTGATAATCAAGTGACTCTTCATATCGCATCAAATCCAGTGTTCCATGAAAGGACTAAGCACATTGAGATTGACTGTCACTTTATCAGAGAAAAGATACTCTCGGGAGATATTGTTACGAAATTCGTGAAGTCAAATGATCAGCTTGCAGATAACTTCACCAAGTCCCTTGTAGGTCCTCGTATTAATTACATTTATAACAAGCTAGATACATATGATTTGTATGCACCAGCTTGAGGGGGAGTGTTAGAACAGAAATAAGTATTTCCTACTTAAAATAGGAATAGGAATAGGATTCCTAGTTGAAAAAGGATTCTAATTTAGTGTTTATAAATAGGGTCTCAATGTAACAATTTAGATACACAATTCGATAATATTTTTCCATATATTTCTCACAATAACATTTTCTTCTGCTACAAAATTATGCGTTGAACCACTATCTACCAACATCAACACTTTATGGCAGTAAAGAGTGCCTTGAAGTTTCAAAGTTGAACCGGATTTTTTGAACAAAATTGCATGAAAAGAGATTTCACCCAAATCAGTAAAGGGGGATGTCTTCATTTTGATTACCATCAAGACCTTGCACATCTTTTTCCTCTTGCATTAACTCCAAATATGCAAAAGCCCCAAGTTTGCAGCGATGACCAAGGGTAAACTTGTCTCCACAATGGTAGCATAAGCCTTTTCCTCGCCGAATATGTTGTTCTGAATTCAGTGGGCAAGTGTTTGGAAGAGATGACTGTTGAAAAGGGCGTGTAACTGGCTAGCGGGATGTTTGAACATCAAAGGATTCCCGAGCCGCTGGAGAGGAAGTCCATATTGATGAAGGTCTTGATAAAAAAGGCCAAACATGTACCTTACGGGACTGATCAGCAAAGACGAAAAGCACAAAAAAGCTCTAAGGTCAATGGGGGCTTTAAGTGCAAAGCACAAATAAAGCATGGGCTTCAATGACAAAAGGCGCAAATAGAGAAAAGAATACAAATATATATGTTTAATCCAAAACTAATAATTATAAATATCAATGACAAATATATGACCAAAGAAATTGAAAAAAAATTATGATAAAGTGAAATATTTGGCTCATTGACAAGGAAAAGTTTGCTTTAACCTTGATGATGACATTGAAGCGCACATAAAGCGAGGCGAAGCGCTCAACGCGTTATGAGCCTCACTTCAGGGCTTAAGCGTGCTTAAGGCGCGCCTTTGACAACACCGGGACTGATTTAGTCCTTGTTTACCTTCATATTCTAAGGCCAAACTCAACGCCTTACATACGGACCAAGGCTTGTAAATCCTAACGTCCACACGAAGGTCTTCTTTAAGTCTGCTAAGGAGAACTCCAAGCAAACACTGTTCTAGCCAAGTTTGCATGCGCGCTACCCTTTTTGTGAATTTCTACCTATACTCGAACATTGATCGAATTCGTTGGATACTACACAAATGTTCATCTGGATTTTAAAACTCAGCGGGTCCGTTCTTGCATAAGTTTCAGAATCCAACATCGAGGATTTTCTCCCTCATACTTGGGAAATTCCATCTTCGTGTAAGAACATCGATAAGTTTCTTAATGCCTCCAAGTGTTATAAACATCGCCCTCTCCCATTAAAACTTTAGATTCAATGACTCCCAAATTATTGCTATAGTGGTCAATAGTTGGTCGATCTGATAAGGAGTCGACATGATAGGTTCGTTGTGGAAAGCGTTTGTTTGCGTATTAACCATGGCAACCAAGGTTTTTTACTAGATAAAAGCAAAAAAAATACAAAGAGAGACACAAGTATCTCATTGAACAATTGAGAATACAAAAAGAGACAAGTATCTCGCATCTCTTAGAACAATCTTTTTTGCATATAAAAGATAAATTACCACCTGTCTGCTTAATACTAGATCTCCTATTACATAATAGATAAATATAACTACTTTATAACTATTTAGGATAAGGATAGATAACTTATAGTAACCATAAGAAACTACTAAATAACTCCTAATAACTGCAAGTAACCTCTCCATGCTCCATGGGTGGAGGTGGAATTTCAGAAGGTGCAAATCATTATCCTCTCCTATCTTTCTTCGCTAAAGTATTAAAGATACGTGCTTAATAAAAATGCTTTTTTTTAAAACCATGGGATGTAACTTGTGAATTTTCCCTACAAACAATTATATTATATAATTAAGTAATATATAACTACTTTCTTCTCCATTACTTTGATATTTGATTTGATATGCTATACTTGAACTGAGCGTTTGTCGAAATCCACCACTCTACCGTCATAAGGTAGAGTAAGACTGCATACACTATACCCTCTATCATACCCCACTTGTGAGATAACAATGTGTATGTTGTTATATTTTAAGGAATATATTAATTAAATTTCATTAATTATAAAACAACCAATTAGAAAATGACAAATGTATTGTTGGTACCATTTATATTGTTTGTCTTCTTCTCTCGCACTTCCAGGAAGTTGGTAACACTTTCTTTGCCACGTCACCTAGGGGATCTTAGTTCCATTTCAATCAAGATAGGGAGTATCGCGTCACCTGTAGAGCTAAGCTGTGTAAATGACTTTTTTGAACCACCACGGGTTCCTCAATCAGAAACAATTTTTAGCTGAATTCTCGCACCCCCGTATCCATACACAGATTCACACCCGAGCTTGAACAACTTAGCTATCTTTGGCACATCACCTTTTTGGGGTACTAGTTTCACTTCAAGCAAGAATAGGGTGTATTAGATTCCATGTGAAGTTAAGATGAGTAAATAACTTCACGGACAACCACGAGATGAAACTTGTGACTTTCCCGTACAAAAACTTACTCCCTTTTTCCTCAACATAATTACTCCATCCGTCTCAATTTCTATGGCACCATTGGACTTTACACAAATATTAAGAAAGAGAGGAAGACTTTTGAAATGAGTAACCTACCATTTGTGCGGCTATATTAAGAAAGATTGAGGGAAAGTATTGAAGTTAAATTATTTCCAATTATAAAAATATGACATGCATTACGAATTGAACTAAAAAGGAAAGTATGTCACATAAATTAGGATAAAGGATATTCCATTTAACTTGAGATTTGCAAGTCCATGAATATTAGATTCCTCCATAATTATCAACAAATCGTACTAGGGAAATGTTCATAAATGTCGATTGAAAGTGGTCGTTTGAAATGATTTGTCATTAGTTAATCAAGATCTTGAAAGGGTGGTAACCCACCAAGGGATAGCAATTTTCCTTGCCAACTGTTAACCTTTCTTAATGAACTCAATTGCCATATATGTGAATTAGTTCTAATTCTTTTCCAACCAAAATAGGACACAATCTTGAATAATTGAAGGGTAGAGGTCTTTAGTCATAACACTATGACTGTAGCATCTTTACACTTGCTTTTTAAATAAGGGCGATGACCAATTGTGTCAATCAACAGTTTCTCTCATACTAAGTTCAACCTGCCACCTTGGCACATAGCTCCGAAAATGAATTCTTGATTAGCCGATTACCTTGCCCATTAAAGCTAATATACATGAAGCACTCTAATCAACTCACGGACCTACAGTGGAAGTTATAGCTGCAAAACCTTAATTGTATGAGTACAACCCTAAAGCTCCCGCTCACATACTGATGAAAGTGATACACACCTTTTAACAAATCAAACTTCCCATTGAAAGAATTCAAAAAAGATACACATCCGAAATAATTGAAGACATAATTTGTGAAAGGCGAAACGAGGCCTTGTCGCCTATTACTAGCGAGGAGAGGTGATCTCAAAAACGAGAGAATAGGTGAGGCGACAGAAGCACCACCTTTTTCTTCAAAACATGCTTTATTTAATAATAAAAAGGCAATATTGGGGTTTATTTGGTGTTTTGGACAAACACAACTCTCTCTTCCTTCTATTCGCAATCACGATCTTCGCGACCTTAAATTCGAAATCACGATCTTCGCTTCTCTCCACAATCTCTTTTTTCTTCAGTCCTTTGCTTCGTGACCTCATCAAGTATGTTTTCAACAATTTTTCTTCTTCTCCTCCTCTTCTTCTTTCATGCCCTGTTTTTATTTCTGTCAGCACTCAGCAGTATGCAGTCCCCGTTTTTTTAGAGTTCTAGTATTGCTTGTTAATTATCTTATGAACTATTGAGTCATTCAAGTTCTAGTGTTTTAGAACCTACTTTCTACTATTAGTTTTGAATTGATATATTTGTTAATATGTTTCTGCTATTGAGATATTGGATATGTATATATACAATTAAATATTTAAAGTTTTTGGTATTAATTGACGCCTCAATTCATAAAGGTGAACGCCTCGCGGTGAAACAGACTCTTGTCACCTTTTGACACAGGTTGAAGAGAACTTTATCTTTTGAAAATCTTAACAGCTGCAAGTTCCCTTTACTTTCCTTGGAGGTTGTTTTCTGACACACCAAAAAAAAAAGCCAAACAGCTTTTAGACATCATAAGTTGTTCCTTATAATCTTCAAAGGATTTTTTATTTTTACCCATTGATGACGTTCACCAATAATCTGACAGTTTAACGCAGCGCATTCCCAAAAATTAGCCATATTTTCCACTGCAGTTGTAGAAAATTACAAAAAAACAAACAGTAATTTTCTTCTTCCTTTTTCATTCGTTCATGCTGCTAAAACTTAGTCCATGAAGCATATATCATTCATACAATCACATCAGCATACCAATGTCAATAAATCAATACACAAAAGAATTGTCATTCTCATCGAAGTCTCTCTCGTATAAGTTATGTCATCTACCTTGAGTTACAACCAGTAGAACCCCGAAATTGCAGAGCTTTCTATCTCCAGAAATATAACATTTAAATTCTTAATAAGGCTGAATGCATCATAAGCAGCAGCCCAAAATAACATTCATTGATTCAATTTAACAATCAAAGTCAAAGGAGAATGATGACACTATTCTTGGTAACACTTCCCACATTTTAACAAAGCAAAATCTGCTGCAAGTGCACCACAAAAAGTATTGGAAGCTGTCAATAATAAATTTCGGATAATTCCAGAACAGAAAAGCCTAACCTAATGCACATCCACATTAGCCCCGCGTTAACAAATAAAATTGCACTTCATAAGAAAGGCGCGAAAGCAAAACCAATAAATTAATAATCTTAAAGCAATAATTAAGGTAAACCTGATGTCATCACATTGGGTGTGCACCCAGCGCTCGCAAATGTCACAGCAAACCATAGGTGTTGTATCAGAATCTCTATAAACCTATAGTATATATAAAAAAAAAAAAGATTAATTGCATTCCCCATAGACCTATCGGAAGAAAACAATTGGTTTCATTGGAAAGGCAATGAAAGCCATCCAGTAATTATAGCCGACAAATTAGAAAATTCACATTAATAAACCACCATACCACAAAGAAATTCATTGTAAGATTAAACAAAGAGAAACTCAAATAATAATAACGGCCAAAATATCTAACCTTCAAACAAACTTGACAGTAGTTTCCCTTCACAAATAATCTTCCACAAGCATCACAACAAGTGTATCCTAAATACCAGCTGCCATAGACCAAGATATCAATAGTTCAGAGGCAATAGGATATGCAAGGCCTTTAATGATTTTCATAGGATATGCAATGCCTTAAAATGATTTTCATGTATCACATGCAGCACACAACATTATCGGATGCCACTATTGCAATAATTTGTATTTTAAAATCTCACTAAGATATTAGTGCAGAAAATTAACTGTACTACGGGAAAGCCCAAAACTAGAGAACTTATTTAAACTGCTTTCATAGCCCTTATCACAATATATAACGTAAATTGAACTCCTACATGATGTTCCTCTGTGAAGATACAGAGAAAAAGACAGAAGTACATGAATAAGCAGTTCAACTAAAATGGAGTTAATTGGACTGTTCAATTAATATTTACAGCAAAACTTGAATCCAAGAGAATTTCCACTAGCTGTTCATGGCCCCATACAACATACCTCGCCCTCAGTCCATTTCCTGGAACATTAGAACAACAGCTGTGACACTTTGTGTGTTTGGGGCACAAATAAGGCCCACTGCTAACTTTCTGCACATCCCAAAAACAATAAGTACAATCTAGTTTTATTATTATACAGAACGGGAAGAGTAAGACACGATAATCCACCTTGAGTGGAGGCTGCATACAGTAACAGTGATAAGCTGCATCACACCTTTTGCAAAACATGAACTTGTTTGGATCTCCAGTTGTTTGACAGCCCTACACCAAAAAGGGAGCATACATACAGTAAGCATATACGAACAATATAGTATGCATAAGAACATGAGTTGAACAATAACATAGACATCGCTTAGCTAAAAATGCAATAACCACTAGAGTATGATGCAGAACGAATGTCCATTTATCAAACAGAAAAGTTGTTTTAGCAAAAGATTAGAACAAACAAAAAAGCGGCCAATACTTTTATTTATGACTACTCGATAGGGACACTTCCAATAGTTTTTTTTTTAAAGATATTTCATACTTGAAGAGATTTTTACGAGTTAATATGTTTGATAATCATTATTAGAGTAGAAACTGCGCTTCATGTGATGCTGCCTCAAATAGATTAGCAACCCACCGTGCAATTTAACAGGAGCATATAAAAAGCCATTATCACTAACATCCTTGACCATGAGCCACTCAAATAGAAAAGAACGAAAATAGGTTAAACTCCATTCACTTGTGTATATCTCATCAGCACATAAACTCCAGTCTTTGTGAGGGCAAATCTAGTCCTTAAATATTGTATTGGCATCTTCCACTCTCTACCACCCCTTCCCTCCAAACCATTCCCACATCCTGATAAAATACCACTATACCCAACCAATAAACTCATTTCCTGCCCATGCAACACATACAACACTAGGGGAGGGCGTTCGGTTCGGTATAATCAAATTTCAGTTCGGTTCTTCGGTATTCGGCTTTAGAAAAGTGTGCACCATATTTGTAACCAAACTAGATCGGTTTGGTTCGGTTTTTTCTACTTCAGTTTGGTATTTTTTCAGTGTTTATCAATCGGTTCTTCGATGTGAATAAAAATAAAGAGAGAATATAATAAAGTAACAATTGATGTTCACTTCAAAGTTCAAAGTAACAACTAACGGCCTAAAAATAAAAGGTAAGAACATGAATTTGTTGTTCAAACTTCAAAGTAACAACATAGAATGATAAAATCATAAAAGTAGAAATTAGAAACACCACGTTGCGGCTCAAACTTGAATTAAATTGAGTTTTTTTTAGTTTAGACTTTAGGGTTTACTTTTTGGTTATTTAGATTTTTGTTATTTAAGTTTAGGCTCTAAATATAAAAATTGAAATGAGTCAAGTAAAGTTAAAAATTAAGTAATATAATAAATATTTTAAAATTTGTTTAATATAACTTCGGTTCTCCAGTGCACCATAGTTTCAAGACCCTTACACCGAACTCCGGACCAAAGTTTCGAGAAAAAGAAACCAGAACCGAAAAACCGAAGTTTTTCAGTTCGATTTGGTTTTTTGGTATTTATGCCCACCCCTATGCAACACCTTCAATCCAGTTCTTGCAATCACTCTAACAATAAATTAACAATTCCACGAGCACCATCCTTTGACAACTTCTATCACTTCTTCATTCAATATGTCGAAAACCCTTCACATCCCCAATCCAGTTTCAATACAAGCTAGTGATGCCAAGTTTGGGGTTATTGCGGCACCTACGATGTACACGCTTTTGAAAAACTTGGTACAACAAGATGAGAGAATTTTTTTTCAACGAAGCACGGAATATTATTTGAAAACTTCAAAATATGGAAAAGATAGGAATAAGGGAGCAAAAAGAGTAGGTTTATTTTATTCTTTTTTGGATATATGGGTACTAGGATTACTCTCTACAATTAAGTGTTGTTTGACATGTTTGTCTTTTTGTTTCAAGTTTTAACGCTTCTACTTCTATTATTGCTTTTTTGTATTTTTTTAATATAGTTAACATACTTTCATTCATAAACATGGCCAAGTTTTTGCAATATACAAGTAAAATATCAAAGGATAAAAAAGCTACTAAAGGATAGGGTTCTCTACTAACTCAACCCACTACTTCCTCTGTCTCAGTTTTTTTATATGATTTACTTTCCCTTTAATCAGTCTCAGAAAGAATGACATGCCTCTATATTAAGTAACAACATAACTTTAAAATGCGTATTAAACGATTTAAGTCACACAAATATTTATCACTTATTTTAGACCACAATTTTCAAAGTCTTCCTTTCTTTATTGAACTCCGGATCGAGTCAAACTAAATCATATAAAATGAAACGGAGAAAGTATAAAACAAGGGATTTTTTGTTCACACCAAAAGAATATAAGGGAACTCAAACTACCCCTTGATGGAGAGAAACTCGACTCCACAACTTCAAAAGATCTCTCATTTCCCTCTCTCCCCAAAGTACCCATATTAAAGCAAGTGGAACCACGTGAAAAGACGTATCCTCCCTAACCAATAGTCTCTTATAGAACGACCTCACGGAGAACATTCCATATATTTCCAAACCCCACTTCCAAACATCGAAATAATCAATCTTTTTTTAAAAAAAAAAAAAGATGACACTTTCTGTTTATGCAAGTCCCCATCTTAAACTACTGCTGATTTTAAGCTTCTCTTTCAATTCGATGAATAGTTACAAAAGCTATTTAATATGAAATTAAATGCTGCAAACTAATTACTTTTACAATCAATTGATTGAGAATCTAAAATCAATGTTGCTATTGACCATCATTATTTTGTGACCTTGTTCAAATTTATTTTCATTCTATTTCATTTTAGGTATAGAATCTACATATTGTCATTATTGTATAATAGGTACTGAAAATAATAATGCTATTCCCTACTTGATCATACAAGTACACAATTCATATGCTGCTTATTGCTTTTGATCAAAACTATAAAGACCTTATTGTTTTTTGGCATTTTCAAAGTACTGCTCAAATCCTACCAATATTCAAACCTATAAGGCTATTTTTCTTTGCCCCCAAGAAACCTCCATAGTAAACCTAGATGCAAGTCTCATGGTGCCACAGAGGGAGTAACAAAGGAAGGGATAAAGGTTAACGGATAGTTGGTTATAACCTTTGTTTGATTTAGTTTGGTTAACCATTGGTTATATGGATTAAACTACCTCATTCCAAACAATCTGAAGGTTTAATGTGAAACAAAAACTAGAATCGAAGTTTTGCTCAAACAAAAAAAAATTGAAGTCGCCAAAGAACACAATTACAAAAGCACAAAAGACTGAAAAGCAAGCTGGAGAAACAGAGAAGGAAACAAAAACCAAGAAGAAAACCTAATCTGATTCAGTAACACCTTGCAAACTTAACATGATAAATTTACACCATAAAAAGAAAAAACATTAAGGGATGGAACTATAGTGACTTATTTCACATTAAATAACTTCTTTTCAAAACTGTGGTGCCTTCACCAGCTTGTGAGCACTTCGACGCCTTCCACCATAACTCTGTTACCAAGACAAGAAAACACCAACTGTCATTTAAAAACTTCTTACAACCAGGGATTGGGGCTTCAACATGGGTTCATCATTATAAGCTATGATAGCTTGCAGCTTATTTGGTTTCGACATGGTGCATATTAGAGTTGGGTCCACTTGATCTAGTGGAAAGTAGTATTCCCTGTTTCTTACAGGACAAAAGGTAGTTGATATGGCAAGTGTATGATTGGTGACTTATGGGTTTGCGTATAAGTGGGGCCATGGGTCAAACTCTACCTGTTTTACCATCTCCTTTGACTATCGTACACCATAAACATATGGAGAGATCCATTTAAAAGCATTGACTTAAAAGCAATATCATTGTTTCTGAATTGACTGTCCATGCAGACACAAAGAAGTTGAAAACACCTATTTCTATAGTTAAGACAGCGATCGTAGTCAGGATCCTCTTTTTTTATCAGTGTACCTTACCAAGATTTCTGTGTCAAAACTGACATGGATGACCTCTCATAGGGTTAGGCAACAGGTTAGAACCTAAAATTCGTAAATATGAAAACCTCAGTTTTTTACACAAGGCTAGCAAAGTAATTGGGATATCAGTTGATATCTCATATAAATTTAATTTTTCCATTTTATTAGGTAATAAAAGTCAATGTTTTTTCGAATTAGCTTTGACCTTCTTATTGACATTAAAGAAAAAAAAAGAACTCATGGTACAATTGCCACATTTATTAGAAAGCAAAACCAAATATGTTTCATTATTTTATTGAAAAGAATCAAAAGTTTTACCTCACAAACCCGACAAGCGGGACATGTCCATGAACTCCAATGGAAGAGATCTGTAGAAAGGGGCATATTAGCAAAACCAAAACACTAAAAACTGACGAATCTTGTGGCCTATAAAAGTACCTCTATGTTGACCCCAAGTTTTCAGGCAGCTTAGGTGATACTTCTTCCCACAACAATTGCATGACATCATCTTCCTTGCTCTTTCACCTCCTTCGGTTTCACTGGAAAAGCATAGCCTACACAGCACTTTGACATTTGATAGACCTTGTTCTTCTCCACCAACATGTTTCATGGAGCCCTGAGGGGAGATAATTATTTGTAAATAAAAAGATCAGATACTTTTTATTTTTATGCTCGAGGTTGATTGGACAATGCCCAAAACCACTTTTGAGGTACTAACACAATGGCAAGGAATTGGGAAGAGAGGATCAAAGGAAGATTGGTGGAAAAAATGTACTTGCTTGCATTTGGTGGACACTATGGGAAGAAAGGAACGGAAGGTGCTTTGAAGGGAGGACTAGCAGTTCCCAGATGATCAACATTAGATGTCTTAGCCTTTTGTTTTTTTGGTGTAAGCAAGATTTAGTGGGGGAAGTAGATAGTTTAACGGAGTTCATAGACCAACAGTAAATTTTTGAATTTTTTTGGATTTGAGAATGATGGCACCCCCTGGGGTTTTGTAAATACCTCCTCATCAATTCCTTGATGAGCTATTTTGGGTGAATACAAAGTTACCTATTTCAAAAAAAAAAAGATCAGATACTTTCGTGTAACAAATTAAAACAGCAGTTCCTAACCTCCACATCTCCAGAGTGAAACCCTCTAGCGAAATCCGCACCCACATTAGATGCAGCAGCAGCAGCTTTCTTCTGCAAAGCAACACGCTTAGTCTGAGCTGAAGCAGTAGAAGCTGCCTCCTCACCATCCCATGGATCCTTGAGGAACTCCTCAAGCCCAGTCACATATCCAAAGAATCCATTTTCATCCTTTGGGAACCCATCTGGGCAGAAGCAGATCTTTCGACTGCACAATAAAGGCAAAAACACTCAACTGGGTCAGAAATTCCAAACAAAACAACAAAACACAAAAGGGAGGAAACAATGTCCCGTCCATCCATAAAGAGGGAGATAGCAGATCCTCCAGCTATACCAAAAAATAGCCAAATCCCACACCCAAAAACGCTGGATGGTTTATAAAAATAACACCAGTAAACAACTTTAAACCATCAAACGAAGAAACCCATTTGGCATCTTTGGTTTAGATAAGAGAGAGTAGATAAAAGAGTGATAACAAAAAGAAAAAAAGAAGAAGAGAAAATAAACAAAATTATAAACAAATAATACAAAAATAAAAGAATGTAGTACAAGGTAACTGGGCGCCATATCCAAGATAAAGATCTTGGTGTATGAGGAATTTTTAAAGAGTTCAAATTGGGAAAAACCCCTTTGAAGGGAAAAGAAAGACAGAGAAAAAGAGAGGAAGTGGAGGGGGCGTTACTTGTGATTGTAATGTTTGTGGGTGTTTGGGGTTACACACGTTTGTTTATAAGGTGAGGCAAAATTCACATTTGGCCCATTGAAGTTTTCAAAGTGCTTATACAATCCATGATTGTTTGTATCAAAGTGAAAAAAGGTCAAAAATTCAAAAAAGGAAAAAGTTTTATTAGGAGAAGAGAAAGGAAACAATGTCCCGTCCATCCATAAAGAGGGAGATAGCCAGTGTTGTGGACGGCGAGAGGCGACAAAAGGCGACAAGGGCCTGCCTCGCCACGCGGCGAGGCGCTTGCCTTTTTGAATAAAGGCGCCAATTAATACCAAAAATTAAAAATATTTAATTGCATATTTTATCCAAAGTCTTAATAGCAATAACACATATTAGCAAATATTCAATAGCAAATATTCAATTCCAAAACCAATAGAATGTCTAAAACTTTAAAGACCAAACAATTCAAATTTCAAAATACAATAAACCAAAACTTTAAAAGTCTATTCTTCTTCAAAATTATCCAACTCTTGAAGATCAAAATCTTCTACATCATTATATTGCTCTTCATCTTCTTCCTCCTCGTATTCTTCATCAATTAGTGTCCGAGTCATACTTGAAGATGAACTTAAAGATGTACTTTCTACTCCTTTGCCCTTGTCAAGTACTGTTGATCTTGAAGAAAGTCCCCTAAGATGATAGATACTCTCGTCCGCTCCAATTGCCGTAGCAACACTACCCCAAGTAAGATCATCATCCTCATATACTAGTTCATCATCTTGATCTTCGGGGCATCCAACTAACCATTCGTTGGAATCATCTATGTTATCCAAGCGAATTGGATCAATAAGATCACGAGCATCATAACGGCGTTTCAATGTTCTATTGTACTTAATGTACACTAGATCATTGAGACGCGATAGTGTAAGCCTATTCCTCTTTTTGGAATGAATCTGTGCATAAGTTATTGATATTAACTAGTTGATATTGATAATATATATATGAAAAATAGGATATAAATTTTTACTTACGTGTTCAAACACACTCCAATTTCGCTCACATCCAGATGAGCTACAAGTTAGGCTTAACACTTTCATGGCAAACTTTTGCAAGTTTGGTGTTTCACTACCAAATAGTGACCACCATTCAACTATAATAAAATAAATTTAAAGGTTAGTGACTATAAGTAAGTCAAATAATATAAGTAAGAATGTAAGATCTAAATCAACCCACTTACCCGGTGACCTTGTGTCTCTAGCTCTTTTAGCCGGACCACAACCAAATAGTCCATCCGCCATTTTGTACTTAGGAAGCTCGGTCCACAAACTCTGTAATAAAGTTCCCTCTTCTTCAGCTTTATAATATAATCCTGGGTTCAAAACATGGCCTGCAGCATGCAAAGGCCGATGGAGTTGTTCTGACCACCTTGCATCAATAATTTGAAACACTTTCTCATAATGCTTCTCAACTCCACGAAAACCATGTGCAATAGCTTCTTTGGCTCTATCCATTGCCTCATAAATATAACCCATTGGTGGTTTTTTCTCCCCATCCACCAAACGAAGCACTTTTGTCAAAGGGCTACAAACTGTAAGTGCCCGAACAACATCATTCCAAAAGTGGATAGAAATAAGAAGATTGGCAACTTCTTTCCCCGAAGTTTCCTTTGCAAATTTGCTTGAATTCCATTCGGTTGAGAGGACTAAAGTTTTCAAGTTTTTTATTTGAATGTACATAGCTCTCAAAGTTAAGAATGCCGTTGCAAATCTTGTCTTGGCCGGTTTCACCAAATTTCTTTCTTTGGTGAATTTTCTCATCAAGTTTAACAACAATGGCCTTTGACTAATGTAAGAATGGATTCTGATGGCCTTCTTAAAAACTGTTATAGAAAGATTAAATTAAATTAATTAGTAGCTAATAAATTATTGAGTATTGAGTATTGACTATTGACTATAAAGAAACTTAATAAAGTTAAAGGATAGCTTGATTACCGGAAGCATATGGCTTAACCTTGAATATGTCACCAAATATCAAGTTGATGCAATGAGCGGCACATGGAGTCCAATAAATGTGTGGATACGCACCCATTATCATACTTCCCGCTTTGACATTCTCACTAGCATTATCGGTGACAATTTGTACCACTTTTTCCGGTCCAATTCTTTCGATAGTGCTTTCAAATAACTTGTACATTTTGGTGGAATCGGTAGATTCATTGCTAGCATCACCGAACCAAGAAATACACTACCGATTGGAGAATTCACCAAAATATTGATGATCATTTTGCCATTTCGTGCCGTCCATTTGTCCATCATAATGGAACAACCAAACTTTGTCCATTGCACTTTATGCTCCTCAACAATTTTTTCTACTTTATCCACCTCTTTTTTAAGGTGAGTGACTCTAACTTCATGGAATGTAGGAGGCTTCATTCCGGGGCCATGTTGTCCAACCGCCTCAATAAATTTATCGAATGATTTGTGGTTGACGCAATTAAAAGGGAGCCCGGCATCATACATCCAAATTGCAAAAGCACTTACCGCACGCTCTCTTAGAATTTTCTTTGTTTCTTCGATTCCTCCTCCTTTTTCTAAGCCTCCTTTTTGTGTTGATTTTTGTGAAAAATAGAGGTTCAAAGGTCCTTTCGTCACACTCCGTGCGGTGGATGAACCTCCACTAGAAGATATCCTTTGAGTTTTGGAGGGAGGCCTCATTTCCGCATAATCATCCATTTCATCAAGATCATCAATATCAACAAATTCTTCCGGTTGCCTCATTTGAAATTTGGGATTATTAGCTATTTTGTTTTGCATATAAGCCCTTATTTCTTCTCTAATTTCCGACGGACAAGCGGCACATTGTTTAACATTTTTGAAACCACCCACTAAATGTTGTTTGTGTCGCGTTATTCCACCATTGAAAGTACTCCCACAAAAGTTACAAGTGACCGAATCTTTCGTCGCTCCTTGAGTGCCATAATTCCATCCAATATCCCTCTTTTTGCTAGCATCCGCCATTGATTATCAAATTCAATTAATTCGCTGTTTAGGAATATTGGAATAAATAATTAGGTCTTAGGAAAAGAATTCTTAAAAAAATTAACACTTACTGAAGTCCTACTGCTGCTTACGCAGCTTACCAAAAAAAAAATGAAGAAGAATTTTCGAGAAGAAGAACAGAAGAACAGAAGAAGAAGAACAGAAGAAGAAGAAAAACAGAGACGCGACATTACCTGAAAAAAGAGAGTCGCGAGGTCGCCGGCGACGGAGAAGACACCGACAGCGAGGGAGAGCGAGGAAGCAGAGACGCAGTCGCGACAGCAGGGAGCAGCGAGGAGCAGCGAGGGCCGGCGAGGGACAGCGGGGAGCAGCGAGGGCCGGCGAGGGACAGCGAGGGCCGGCGAGGGAGAAGAGGAGTCGATCGATCGAGAGAGAGAGAGAGAGAGTCGCGAGTTTCAGAGGTTTTCGAAAGTAAAAACAAAAACCCTAATTTTGACTAAAACTATTAAGTCAAAATTTTTTTAATCAAAAAGGCGGCGCCTTTATCTCGCCATTATCGCCATTTCAGCGCCTTTATCTCGCCTTTTTCACCTCGCCTCTCCTCGGCAGTGAATGGCGAGACACCCTCGCCTCGCCTCGCCTCTCGCCTTTGGCGATGAGGCGAGCGCCTTTCATAACCCTGGAGATAGCAGATCCTCCAGCTATACCAAAAAATAGCCAAATCCCACACCCAAAAACGCTGGATGGTTTATAAAAATAACACCAGTAAACAACTTTAAACCATCAAACGAAGAAACCCATTTGGCATCTTTGGTTTAGATAAGAGAGAGTAGATAGAAGAGTGATAATAAAAAGAAAAAAAGAAGAAGAGAAAATAAACAAAATTATAAACAAATAATACAAAAATAAAAGAATGTAGTGCCAGGTAACTGGGCACGGTGTGTGAAAGGCCATACCCAAGATAAAGATCTTGGTGTATGAGGAATTTTTAAAGAGTTCAAATTGGGAAAAACCCCTTTGAATGGAAAAGAAAGAGAGAGAGAAAAAGAGAGGATGGAGGGGGCGTTACTTGTGATTGTAATGTTTGTGGGTGTTTGGGGTTACACACGTTTGTTTATAAGGTGAGGCAAAATTCACATTTGGCCCATTGAAGTTTTCAAAGTGCTTATACAATCCATGATTGTTTGTATCAAAGTGAAAAAAGGTCAAAAATTCAAAAAAGGACAAAGTTTTATTAGGAGAAGAGAAAGGAAACAATGTCCCGTCCATCCATAAAGAGGGAGATAGCAGATCCTCCAGCTATACCAAAAAATAGCCAAATCCCACACCCAAAAACGCTGGATGGTTTATAAAAATAACACCAGTAAACAACTTTAAACCATCAAACGAAGAAACCCATTTGGCATCTTTGGTTTAGATAAGAGAGAGTAGATAGAAGAGTGATAATAAAAAGAAAAAAAGAAGAAGAGAAAATAAACAAAATTATAAACAAATAATACAAAAATAAAAGAATGTAGTGCCAGGTAACTGGGCACGGTGTGTGAAAGGCCATACCCAAGATAAAGATCTTGGTGTATGAGGAATTTTTAAAGAGTTCAAATTGGGAAAAACCCCTTTGAGTGGAAAAGAAAGAGAGAGAGAGAGAAAAAGAGAGGAAGTGGAGGGGGCGTTACTTGTGATTGTAATGTTTGTGGGTGTTTGGGGTTACACACGTTTGTTTATAAGGTGAGGCAAAATTCACATTTGGCCCATTGAAGTTTTCAAAGTGCTTATACAATCCATGATTGTTTGTATCAAAGTGAAAAAAGGTCAAAAATTCAAAAAAGGAAAAAGTTTTATTAGGAGAAGAGAAAGGAAACAATGTCCCGTCCATCCATAAAGAGGGAGATAGCAGATCCTCCAGCTATACCAAAAAATAGCCAAATCCCACACCCAAAAACGCTGGATGGTTTACAAAAATAACACCAGTAAACAACTTTAAACCATCAAACGAAGAAACCCATTTGGCATCTTTGATTTAGATAAGAGAGAGTAGATAGAAGAGTGATAATAAAAAGAAAAAAAGAAGAAGAGAAAATAAACAAAATTATAAACAAATAATACAAAAATAAAAGAATGTAGTACCAGGTAACTGGGCGCCATATCCAAGATAAAGATCTTGGTGTATGAGGAATTTTTAAAGAGTTCAAATTGGGAAAAACCCCTTTGAAGGGAAAAGAAAGAGAGAGAGAGAGAAAAAGAGAGGAAGTGGAGGGGGCGTTACTTGTGATTGTAATGTTTGTGGGTGTTTGGGGTTACACACGTTTGTTTATAAGGTGAGGCAAAATTCACATTTGGCCCATTGAAGTTTTCAAAGTGCTTATACAATCCATGATTGTTTGTATCAAAGTGAAAAAAGGTCAAAAATTCAAAAAAGGAAAAAGTTTTATTAGGAGAAGAGAAAGGAAACAATGTCCCGTCCATCCATAAAGAGGGAGATAGCAGATCCTCCAGCTATACCAAAAAATAGCCCAATCCCACACTCAAAAACGCTGGATGGGTTATAAAAATTTTGGCATCTTTGGTTAGATAAGAGAGAGGTTTAGATAGAGAGTGAAAAGTAATAAAAAAAAAAAAAAAGAAGAAGAGAAAATAAACAAAATTATAAACAAATAATACAAAAATAAAAAATGTAGTGCCAGGTAACTGGGCACGGTGTGTGAAAGGCCATACCCAAGATAAAGATCTTGGTGTATGAGGAATTTTTAAGAGTTCAAATTGGAAAAAACCCCTTTGAATGGAAAAGAAAGAAGAGAAGAGAGAAAAAGAGAGGAAGTGGAGGGGGCGTTACTTGTGATTGTAATGTTTGTGGGTGTTTGGGGTTACACACGTTTGTTTATAAGGTGAGGCAAAATTCACATTTGGCCCATTGAAGTTTTCAAAGTGCTTATACAATCCATGATTGTTTGTATCAAAGTGAAAAAAGGTCAAAAATTCAAAAAAGGAAAAAGTTTTATTAGGAGAAGAGAAAGGAAACAATGTCCCGTCCATCCATAAAGAGGGAGATAGCAGATCCTCTAGCTATACCAAAAAATAGCCAAATCCCACACCCAAAAACGCTGGATGGTTTATAAAAATACACAAGTAAAAACAACTTTAAACCATCAAACGAAGAAACCCATTTGGCATCTTTGGTTTAGATAAGAGAGAGTAGATAGAAGAGTGATAATAAAAAGAAAAAAAGAAGAAGAGAAAATATACACAAAATTATAAACAACAATACAAAAATAAAAGAATAGTGCCAGGTACTAGGCACGCTGTGTGAAAGGCCATACCCAAGATAAAGATCTTGGTGTATGAGGAATTTTTAAAGAGTTCAAATTGGGAAAAACCCCTTTGAATGGAAAAGAAAGAGAGAGAGAGAGAAAAAGAGAGAAGTGGAGGGGGCGTTACTTGTGATTGTAATGTTTGTGGGTGTTTGGGGTTACACACGTTTGTTATAAGGTGAGGCAAAATTCACATTTGGCCCATTGAAGTTTTCAAAGTGCTTATACAATCCATGATTGTTTGTATCAAAGTGAAAAAAGGTCAAAAATTCAAAAAAGGAAAAAGTTTTATTAGGAGAAGAGAAAGGAAACAATGTCCCGTCCATCCATAAAGAGGGAGATAGCAGATCCTCCAGCTATACCCAAAAATAGCCAAATCCCCACCCAAAAACGCTGGATGGTTAATAAAATAACACCAGTAAACAACTTTAAACCATCAAACGAAGAAACCCATTTGGCATCTTGGTTTAGATAAGAGAGAGTAGATAGAAGAGTGATAATAAAAAGAAAAAAAGAAGAAGAGAAAATAAACAAAATTATAAACAAATAATACAAAAATAAAAGAACGTAGTACCAGGTAAATGGGCATGCTGTGTGAAAGGCCATACCCAAGATAAAGATCTTGTTGTATGAGGAATTTTTGAAGAGTTCAAATTGGGGAAAACCCTTTGGGGGAAAAGAGAGAGAGAAAAAGAGGAAGTGTTGGGGGCGTTACTTGTGATGTGATGTCTGTGGGTGTTTGGAGTTTTAGTGGTTTGTTTATAAGGTGAGGAAAAAATCACATTTAGCCCATTGAAGTGTTAGAAATGTTGATCGAATCCATGATTGTTTGTATCAAAGTGAAAAAAGGTCAAAAATTCAATAAAGATAAAAGTTTTATTAGGAGAAGAGAAAGGAAACAATGTCCCGTCCATCCATAAAGAGGGAGATAGCAGATCCTCCAGCTATACCAAAAAATAGCCAAATCCCACACCCAAAAACGCTGGATGGTATAAAAATAACATCAGTAAACAACTTTAAACCATCAAACAAAGAAACCCATTTGGCATCTTGGTTTAGATAAGAGAGAGTAGATAGAAGAGTGATAAAAAAGAAAAAAAGAAGAAGAGAAAATAAACAAAATTATAAACAAATAATACAAAAATAAAAGAATGTAGTGCCAGGTAACTGGGCACGGTGTGTGAAAGGCCATACCCAAGATAAAGATCTTGGTGTATGAGGAATTTTTAAAGAGTTCAAATTGGGAAAAACCCCTTTGAATGGAAAAGAAAGAGAGAGAGAGAGAGAAAAAGAGAGGAAGTGGAGGGGGCGTTACTTGTGATTGTAATGTTTGTGGGTGTTTGGGGTTACACACGTTTGTTTATAAGGTGAGGCAAAATTCACATTTGGCCCATTGAAGTTTTCAAAGTGCTTATACAATCCATGATTGTTTGTATCAAAGTGAAAAAAGGTCAAAAATTCAAAAAAGGAAAAAGTTTTATTAGGAGAAGAGAAAGGAAACAATGACCCGTCCATCCATAAAGAGGGAGATAGCAGATCCTCCAGCTATACCAAAAAATCCAAATCCACACCCAAAACGCTGGATGGTTTATAAAAATAACACCAGTAAACAACTTTAAACCATCAAACGAAGAAACCCATTTGGCATCTTTGGTTTAGATAAGAGAGAGTTGATAGAAGAGTGATAATAAAAAGAAAAAAAGAAGAAGAGAAAATAAACAAAATTATAAACAAATAATACAAAAATAAAAGAATGTAGTGCCAGGTAACTAGGCACGGTGTGTGAAAGGCCATACCCAAGATAAAGATCTTGGTGTATGAGGAATTTTTAAGAGTTCAAATGGGAAAAAACCCCTTTGAATGGAAAAGAAAGAGAGAGAGAGAGAAAAAAGAGAGGAAGTGGAGGGGGCGTTACTTGTGATTGTAATGTTTGTGGGTGTTTGGGGTTACACACGTTTGTTTATAAGGTGAGGCAAAATTCACATTTGGCCCATTGAAGTTTTCAAAGTTCTTATACAATCCATGATTGTTTGTATCAAAGTGAAAAAAGGTCAAAAATTCAAAAAAGGAAAAAGTTTTATTAGGAGAAGAGAAAGGAAACAATGTCCCGTCCATCCATAAAGAGGGAGATAGCAGATCCTCCAGCTATACCAAAAAATAGCCAAATCCCACACCCAAAAACGCTGGATGGTTTATAAAAATAACACAAGTAAACAACTTTAAACCATCAAACGAAGAAACCCATTTGGCATCTTTGGTTTAGATAAGAGAGAGTAGATAGAAGAGTGATAATAAAAAGAAAAAAAGAAGAAGAGAAAATAAACAAAATTATAAACAAACAATACAAAAATAAAAGAATGTAGTGCCAGGTAACTGGGCACGCTGTGTGAAAGGCCATACCCAAGATAAAGATCTTGGTGTATGAGGAATTTTTAAAGAGTTCAAATTGGGAAAAACCCCTTTGAATGGAAAAGAAAGAGAGAGAGAGAGAAAAAGAGAGGAAGTGGAGGGGGCGTTACTTGTGATTGTAATGTTTGTGGGTGTTTGGGGTTACACACGTTTGTTTATAAGGTGAGGCAAAATTCACATTTGGCCCATTGAAGTTTTCAAAGTGCTTATACAATCCATGATTGTTTGTATCAAAGTGAAAAAAGGTCAAAAATTCAAAAAAGGAAAAAGTTTTATTAGGAGAAGAGAAAGGAAACAATGTCCCGTCCATCCATAAAGAGGGAGATAGCAGATCCTCCAGCTATACCAAAAAATAGCCAAATCCCACACCCAAAAACGCTGGATGGTTTATAAAAATAACACCAGTAAACAACTTTAAACCATCAAACGAAGAAACCCATTTGGCATCTTTGGTTTAGATAAGAGAGAGTAGATAGAAGAGTGATAATAAAAAGAAAAAAAGAAGAAGAGAAAATAAACAAAATTATAAACAAATAATACAAAAATAAAAGAATGTAGTGCCAGGTAACTGGGTACGCTGTGTGAAAGGCCATACCCAAGATAAAGATCTTGGTGTATGAGGAATTTTTAAAGAGTTCAAATTGGGAAAAACCCCTTTGAATGGAAAAGAAAGAGAGAGAGAGAGAAAAAGAGAGGAAGTGGAGGGGGCGTTACTTGTGATTGTAATGTTTGTGGGTGTTTGGGGTTACACACGTTTGTTTATAAGGTGAGGCAAAATTCACATTTGGCCCATTGAAGTTTTCAAAGTGCTTATACAATCCATGATTGTTTGTATCAAAGTGAAAAAAGGTCAGCATAGTCCTCCTTGGAAATATAGGAGCTCAATTTTGATGATTTCCTTGAAGCAAGGCTAGGACATAAAAATGGAGTTGTAACTTACAAGACAAAAGAAAGGAACAAGTAAAAATCAAGAGATTGATCATTGAAGAATTGATTTTTGATGCTCATTTCCTGTGAGGAAGGGAAAGCTTGAAAACCTTACATAGTTCACAGTATGAATCATGCTCATCAAGTCCAATTCTGCATTTGCCACTCACAGGAACATTTGTATTTGCAACAATTACGCACATGGCCTACAGCAACAAACTTTCCTTGTAGAAGTTGTGAATATATCAGAGCAAGTATATAGATAAATAATATATTTGATGTATCAAGCAAACAAATCTGAACCTTTGGATCAAGCATGAGGCACACACCAAAACACCCATATCACGCTACTCAGGGACTAGAGAAAAAGTATCAGTTTTTCAGACCCAAAACTGATACTTCTTTTTATCAATTTCAAAAAAAAAAGGTACCAGTTTTGGGTCTAAATAAAAGCAAGAAACGCATATTTTTAGATAGGAAAAGCAGAATGGACTTAAAATTAGTTTCATCAAAGCCATATGAAGTTGCCAGTTGTGTTACTCTCGTTAAGATCTCCAAATTATTTTCCCCAATTTGAAGCACTATAGGATATTGTTTAGGGACATATGCCTAGTATTTATCCCAGTATATTAGAAAAATGACATGAATGTCAGATCTCACTGCAAAATACAAACAGACAAGCATTAGACAGTGACAAACTGCTCTTAAAGGTCCAAGCCGCAAGCGCAATAACATATCAGTTCAAGAAAGTTCCTCTATGAGATTTTTTTTTTTTCTTCTTTTAACTTTTGATGACCTTGGTGTCCGAACCAGCTATCACGGACCTTGACTAATTCAATGAGAAATTTGCCACCTATCACCAGCAACAGACAACTCTGTCCACCAAGGCTAGGACAGATGGGAAGGATCACCTAGTTTTTCTCGTCTCCACTGTGTTTTGAACAAGGGTCTTAGTTTAGGGAAACGAAAAAAACTGTGAAATTACGTCTTAAGCCTAACTCACACCCCAAAAGCTAGCTCAAAGCAATGTGAAATTAGATCATAGGCCTAACTCACACCTCAAAAGTTAGCTCAAAGGGAGGATGATTGTCTAAGCCTTATAAAGAGTCCACCCATCTCATTATCACTGATGTGGGACTTTAGTCATTCTTTAATACCCCACCTTACGCCCAGTGCTTAACATCTGATGCGTGGACAATTTTTGATATTAGGGGTCCCAACATCGGGTGAGACGGGCCCTGCTATGATACCATGTGAAATTAGGTCTTAGGCCTAACTCACACCGCAAAGTTAGCTCAAAGGGGGGAGGATTGTCCAAGCCTTATAAGAAGTTCACTCATCTCATTAACCACTGATGTGGGACTTTTGTCATCCTTTATCACCCCACCTCACGCTAGTGCTTAGCATCTGGTGCATGGACAATTTTAATTTCGAGGGTCCCAATATCGGGTGAGACGAGCCCTACTCTAATACCATGTGAAATTAGGTCTTAGGCCTAACTCACACCCCAAAAGCTAGCTTAAAGAGAGGAGGATTGTCCAAGCCTTATAAGGAGTCCACCTATCACATTAACTACCGATGTAGGACTTTTGTCATTCTTTAACACCCCAACTCACGCCCAGTGCTTAGCATCTGGTGCGTGCGCAATTTTAGTTTTGGGGGTCCCAACATCGGGTGAGTCAGGCCCTGCTCTGATACCATGTGAAATTAAGTCTTAGGCCTAACTCACACCCCAAAAGCTAGCTCAAAGGGAAGGGAATTGTCTAAGCCTTATAAGGAGTCCACCCATCTCATTAACCACCGATGTGGAACTTTTGTCATTCTTTAACATCCCACCTCACGCCAGTGCTTATTATCTGGTGCGTGGGCAATTTTGATTTTGGGGGCCTCAACATCGAGTGAGACGGGTCCTGCTCTGATACCATGTGAAATTAGGTCTTAGGCCTAACTCACACCCCAAAAGCTAGCTCCAAGGGAAAAGGATTGCCCAAGCCTTATAAGGAGTCAACTCATCTCATTAACCACCGATGTGGCACTTTTGTCATTCTTTAACAATAACCAACAAATTTGGTTAACTCGACCCTTCAAAGACAACCCAAAATAGTAATTGATATGAAAACTGTACGATTCATCAATTTAGAAAATCAAATACAAGTGTCAGGTGCCATCTATAGAAGTGTTAACTGTAAGCTTCTCTTTGTAGAAGGTTGGTTTATATCATGTCATAAGTAGGCATATAACCAAGAAGGTCTACTAAAAGGGACAAACTAATTAGTCAATTAGGTAGGAGTCCTTCAGGTTTTAAAAAATAGGTAGAAGTGACAAATAGTATAAATTAGGTTAAATATATCTTTTTAATAGTCCCAAACTTTTAAATTTTACACTTTAGTCCAACAACTGTCGTAGTTGTGGGGACAACTTCTTTAGTTGTCCGACAACTTCCGTAGTTGTCCAGACAACAACAACGAAGGATGTTCTTAGTTTACTCCTTCTATTAATATTAAAAATAAAAAAGAAGTTCAAAAAAAAGAAGTAAAGGAGCCCACTTGTCCTATTTTATTAATTGGAAACCTTTAAGGCGCTTTTAGCACATTTTTCCCATATAACCACATAAACATTATCATGAAAATTGGGGCTGGCAGCAAGAGGATCAAGTTTGATTTATGCACATTCAGTGAAAAAATTAACCTGTACAATTGACTAAATTATCATATATGAGTTAAAATCTTCGGTAATTGTAAGCTTTTATATACTATAGAGCCCAGTAAATGTTGATTTCTTCCTCATTTCGTTTTGTCTAGTATAAGAACAAAGGATTAACTCGCATGATTCTCTTCTTTTTTCTTAGTTCTAGTTATCAGTAAGAAACAAAAGGGTATTTTATAGTTGGGTACAAAAGCACTAGAGTCTTATTCCATGCAGCAGAACTTTACCAAATTGCCAGACTGGTAGACAGTTGTTTCGTCAGCAAGCATTTCTGGGTAGAGCCACGTCTTCCTTAAGATGAGACAGGCCAAAGTTTTGTAATGGTTATCAGTCCATTTCATCATGGGAGCAACACTGTTTAAATACAAAGGCTTATAAATATTAGGGAGCATTTTTTATTAATACTTTTAAGTGAAAAAATAATATGGAGCTTATTAACCATGTAGAGAGAGAAAATTAGACTTGAATGTATGCACGCACCTGAACCAAGGAGGAGAATAGTGCTCTGCCCCATTAGAGAAGTAGAGTGGAGTTTTCATGATAAGCACACAATGTCTTGCTTGAACTTCCATAAAAGAAGTATGATGACAATCTGCCACGGGTTCTGAGAATAACAGAAGACAATGTCCCGTTGATTTCTTCTTCCCTCTAAGTCCAGCGTAGGCTGCTCTTTTATGAACCTACCCATTGGATAGGAATTGGCATCACACAAGAGGACATGCTGTATACCCCACAGAGGCACTTTGAAACACTTACCAAAATAGATAATTAACTGAACCAATGAAGACCCGAAGCCACCTAGCTCAATATAGAAACAAAAAATACTTGGGTCATTAGATGAAGGATGAACTGCCAGGAACTAGAAAGTTAAAACACAGGCTCAGCTCAACTAACTGAACAATTTTATTTATTTTACAGGTGATGTAGGTATTGCCTAGAAGACTGGAAAATCCACCCTCACAAGTTAGAAAGAAGAGAAGCTCCAAAGATAACTAAAACATTTGAAGTACAATTCCAGCATTTATCTTGCGGGTAAGAAAAAAGTTCTAGACGCTTATAAGGCAGAATGATGCACTTCAACATTTAAAATACAAATGTTTAAACTCATTAACTTTTCAGGACAATCTGAAAAAACTAAATTGATATCGATGCTATGATGGATTTCCTTGGCTCGGACACGGATACGAGAGAGATTTGATAATTTATAGCTTTCTTGACAACAAGGACTCACCTGGTGTTGTTTTAGCTAATCATTATTATTATCAATCAACAAGGAACTACATCTCAACCCTAAGCTTGTCAAGGTTAGCAATTTGAATCCTCTATGATAATAAAATATTGTTTACAAACAAATTATTGACATTCTTTCTATTTTAACCATCCCAAAAAAATTTCACACTATTCCACCAGTCATATACAGTTATCCCATTTAAAGTGACGTCATTGAACTGGAAATGGAGTTCATTAATTATGGTAACTAATTAAATAATGTAGATATGAGAATATTTAAACATGGTATAATTAGATAGTGTAGATCACAGAATATTTAAATTAAAACCAAGTTTAAAATTTGAATGTTAAAACGTTCTACAACTCATGCTCATTCAGATAATGACAAAGGAGATGGGATAGTTCACGAATTGCTCGAGAAAGAGAAAAAGAACCCATAAAAATTCGATCTTTTCATATAATCTACCCTTTCCAGCTTCCACCAAAATTAAATAGCTCTTAAATAACTTCTCCTATTTTTTCCATTGCTTAATATCTTAATCACATATTCCAAATATCCAAAATCTCAGAACCACCCAATTCCCACGTTTAGCTCTTCCCTTCTAACAGGAATTAACCTAAAAAGTGGGAACAGGCAAGTGTATTAATAAGAACGAAACAAGAAAAGCTAACATAAATTAAAAAAGGGAAAAGCACAATATTAATACAATAACTAAGAAAAATGAAAAATATAAGAGTCAGTATATGTACAAAGAGGAAAATAGGATTAAGGTAACTCAAGAACAAACAAGAAAAACTAATATAAAATTAAAAAGGGCAAAGCACAATATTAATACAATAACTAAGAAGAATGAATAATAGTAAACCCAGCATATGTAAAAAAGATTAAAATAGGATTTAGGGTTTTACATGGAAACAGAGAGATGATGCTTCACCTACTTCTGAGCTGAATACAGTGGCAGTTGGAGAAGACAAACCCAAAAAAATAGTCTCTATACATATATATATTTTATTTTATTTTTCTACTTCCTTTTCTGAATAAATTTCTAAACATTAATTTATTACTCATAATATATTTTTTATATTGAAATCATCTAAAGATAAAATAAGTTAATAATAAGGTATCAAATCAAAAGTGAGTTAAAAGCAAAGATATTTCTCTTTCATTATTATGATTGGAAGATTTGAATATAAAATATTTCATTAATAAAAAATATCTTTTTATTGAATAATTATAAAGATACATATGATCAATCTCAAAATTTAGATTTATTTATAAGCATCTTTCTTTTAGATTAAAATTATTTTTACAATTGATATTTGTGATAAAGAATATTATATTTGGAAAATTGCATAGTAATATAATTTTGTTTTTTAGAATAATAATATCATCTAATTATTTTTATTTTTCTGAAAATACATTTGACACAATAAAAACATGTTTTTCTTTCTTAATGCATGGAATGTCATGTCACATTATCTTTTTTCATAGTAATAATAATAATAACAATAATAAAAAGAAATAAAAAAAATCATTCAATGCTCGTTATTTATATTGAAGTTCGACTAATCTGAATTATGTCTAGTAAGGCTCATTCGATGATAATTTTTCCTACCAAGGATTATTCTTCTTTTTAAATTACTACTAGAAAGAAAAACTACATCTTTTTGTTAATTTTAATTTAAGATATTAAGATATTTATAAAATAATTTCAATTAATATAACATAGTAATTTATATGAGCTTAATCAATTATCAAATTATGAACAAGAGACATAACTTTGTATACTTTACTATTAGTAATTTAGTACCATTTAAATAAATAAATAATTTTGATATATTTATTACGAAAAATCTTAATCAAGTGTTTCAATTTTATGTAAATAAATTATAAATTAAAATAAATGATAGTGAACAAGTTCTTAAGACTCTTGAAATTAAATGTGTTACACACAATACATGAGTTAAGTTTTTGTATATATTTGTTGAATAGTTAGTAAACAAGAAATAGAGGACTATCCAAGAACTAGAAGAATTTTTTAGAACTTGTTCTCTATCATTTATAATAACTTGTTCTAATATATATCTTAAGATATTATTCGATATTTAAATGGTTTGACTTTGGCAAAGTAAAGTGTTATGTGCATTATAAGAAAAATACATAAACTATCCTAGAGCTAGAGGAATTTATATTGGATTTTGCTCGGAACCCTAAAGAGCTAGGCTAGAAAACTTTAATTTATTTATAATTATCTTTTATTCAAGATATGAGTGACATAAAAGAGCTAAAAAAATTATTTACTCATAAAACAGCTAAAAAAAATTATTGTTTAGAAAGAGATGAACAATGTGACGTGTCATTTCATTAAGAGAGAGAATGGTGTTTTCATTCTGTAAAATATATTTTGAGATAAATAGAAATAGTTGGGTAATATCATAGTCCTAAAATAAGAATTGCTTACGTAAACATCATTCATCATTAATAGTAAAAACAAAATGACCGCAACATTCTTATGCAATATTATGATACTAAAATACAAATCTATGCCCCACAAAAAAAAATGTTTTTATATCAAAAATATTATTGATTGCTCGTATAATGTTCAAAATGTCGAAGGACAAAAATTAAAAAGCACCCTTAAATGGTAACATATATGTGTATGACTAGGGTTATTCATGGTTATCATTAAAGAATAAAATCGAACCGCAATCCGAATCAAATCGATTAAAAAATCGATAATTGGTTAATAGAGTTGTCAATATGGGCTAGATCACTCCCTCCGGATTAAACCATACATGCTCCAACACTTTACGGGCCAAGCGAGGCTGGCCCATATTTGGTGTGGACCAGAAAATGGCCGGCCCAATCCACAAGTACGTGGGCTACAGGCTTGCCGGGCCAGCTCACTTTATTTAAAAATTAGATTATATTTAAAATTATTAAATTATATTATAAATCATAATTTAAAAATATTATCATAAATATCGACAAAACAATATTGCATTATGTTAATGTTACTACCTTTTAATCAAATCCACAAATAAAATTATCTTTGTAATATTTATTAAGTATTTTTTTCAAGTAAAAATATAAATATCTAAATAAAAATAATAACTTAATTGTTTTAAGTTTGTACTCTCTTTAATTTTAAATTTTAATATTATATTATATTTTTTAATTAATTTTTATTGACCTATTTGCCGGTTCTACCGATATTACTCAAGCCCCATAAATCAACACACTTATTTAGGCCGAGCTAAAAAGTCCTTTTCTCATATGAGCTCTAAAAATAGCAGCCTAGCCCTATTAAATCCCGGGTTAGGCCAGACAAGCCCAACAGACCTAGCCCATATTGACGGCTCTATTGGTTAGATTTGATTTTAAATTTTGAAAACCGATATTATTTGATTTGATTTTAGTTTTACTAAAATATAACCGCAAAAAATAATTAAACCGAACCGAAAAATTAAATATATAAAATTTATAGTTATTTATAAATTATTCATAAATAAAATATAAATGGTTTGTCAAATTTTAATTAATTTAAGTCCTTACTCTACCATTTTCTCAAACCCAACTTTAACAATCCTAAGTCTAAGTCCGTTAAAATTCGTTAATCTTTACTTATCAATCTTCATATAAAAAAAGTGACACTTTCTCTTAATTGAATCACTTTGTTCGTATAGTGACAACTCAACTACCGCATAATCGCGTAATTGCTTAATTGAACCGACAATGATTTTTTTATGGATTGTTCATGTACAAGTGTTTATGTTTGTCGAGATACGTACTTTCTCATAAAGAAATTATTACTTCAAATCAAATAAACCAAAAAAACTAAACCAAACCGATGGTTATCTATTTCCATTTAGTTTGGTTTGATTTTAAAAATTTAAAAGATCAACTAGATTATTTTGATTTTAATCAATAACTGATCCAAATCGAACTACAAACATTTATACGTACTAGTACTTGTTTAGAGTTAAATGAAACACAATTCAAATTTCACGAACATATGCAATCAAATTGCACAATAATTTTATATTCATCTAAAATATTTATAGAATTTTGATATTGTAATAATCAATTCAAAACAAATAATTATTTTTCCAAATAGAAATTTGACAGTTTATCCATGAATTTAGAGTGTCCATTAAATGCGTTAAAACGTGAACAAAATATGAATATGCAAAAGAAAAAACTTGATTTAAGCCTTGTGAAATTGCTAAAACTAACACAAAAGAATAACAGTACTAACTTCTCATTTTTGTCAGGTATCTAGATTCTATAATATGATGATATTTTTAAGTTATATATAGAATATATCTGAAATATTTCAGGCAATTCTTATCAAACTGGCTATCCTATATTAGTATATTATAGTATGATAATGTCATCTGCCCTCAGTTACAACCAGTAGGAGCTTCTTATCTCTAGTAATTTTACATTAATAACTGCAAATCCAGCAAGATTAATCCAAAGTACCACCAAAAACGGTGTTCTACCTGTGACCAGAAAAGAGAATTTGTACACCAGAAAATGAAAGATAACAATAAAACAGAACCAACCAACTCCTTATATGTAAGTCCGGTAAAACAAACTTGCAGCAAACACACGATGCAATGTGCAGTAACCTTGAAATTTTGACCTGCAGCGATCAGTACTTCCTTTGAGCCCACCAAAGAAGAACAACCATGGGAATCAACAGCAGCTGCTCATGCTCTTGGCATTCAGAGTTGTAAAATACGCTGCAGCTAATAAGCAATTTAGCAGTCAATGTTTTTGCTTTTCAGAGATACAAAACGTATTCCTTGCTTTCCAAGTTCCACGTTCTTCTTCTTCCCATCATCAAAAGCAACAGATACAACAGGTGAGCCTTCAAAAACTTCTACAACTGTCCCTATATGCCTGGAAAAGAAAATGAATTGAAAGGTCAGACTAGCAAACCTCAAAGAACGTGTGGTACAGATTTATATGAATGCTTTGCTATACAATTTTAATATATAAGAAACCGGAAGGGAGTCACGCTAGTTAAAAGCTAAAATGAAAATTGTAACTATAGATAATGTGCTCCTTTTCTTTATCCTACTATATCCCTGTGTCCAAATGCAATTCACTTGCTCTACTGATTGCTTTTTTCACATTGCTATCATGATTAATAATCCAGAATATTACAGCACTCATTTCCATTGAAGTTGCATAAATTTTAAGTATGCATAGTAGTCAGCTTGGCAATTAGCTTACCAGGTATTATCAGACGAATGATGAATTTCCACTCTCTTTCCTTTTGCATCTTTTCCCAACTTCTGCAGTATCCAATTAGCATCCAAAAACTCATCCATTGTATTGTCTTCATACTGCTGTGATAAATTATCATCAGCCCTGGTTGATGATTTTTCTCCAAAGGCTGGTGCTCTCTTTCTTTTAGACCTCTGGCCCTTAACCACGCTTTTATCCTCCTCTCCTGGAGAAGCCCATGCATTTTGACTTTCATGGCAAGGATTCTTGTACTTGAGCTTTAGGAGAGGTTTTGGATCCTTTCTCGCTGAATTTGATAGTGAAGGTGTGCTATTTTTCACGTCATTTAGGTCATCACAAGAAGCGGGCCCAGCTTCGGCATGTTTTACAGAAGCCAATTTATTGTCCCTTGTAGCAGAAGCTTCAATTCCATCCCTTATAATAATACTACCGTCATTGCTTCCTTTACCTAAGATGCCAAAAGTCTTGAGCGGAGGATAAGGTCCAGATCCAACGGCAAATTTTCCACCAACTTTGGCAGGGAAATTGGTACCTTTGGAGCTAACTTTCTTGATCTTCAATAAGTTGCTTTCTTTACCCCTATGATTTTGACCCTTTATTTGGTCCATATGATTCACCTTATGTCCTTCAGACACAGAAATGAGAGCCAAAAGAAAAGTTATTAATGAAATACTAAAAGTATGCTTCTAAAAGCAACAAATACAATATTATCTTCTTTCCCCACCCCCGACATAGAAAGTAAACAATTTACAACACGTCTTACCTTTTCCACCACCGAGTTTATCTGCAGTGTCATCCCTTTCCGAGTTCTCATTCTCACTCAGCTGAATTAGATCCTCACTACCTGATAAACAAGGAAGTATATCTAAGAATATTTTTTGGTAAATAATTTTATGAGTGTTGGGAAAATCTCCCATACAAAAGAAGTATACCAAAAAGTAGAGAAATATAAGAACAAGCATAGAGTATTGAAGCTAATAACTTGATCTCATGAGATTTTGCTGCCTTGATCAAGCAATTTAGACATTGAATTGAAAATTTTTTACGGAACAATAGATGGACAAGCAAATCCAGAAATCGAATTTGAAAAACAAATAGGAAACAACAGAAGTCACCTACATGTTTCGACAGTGAGCACATTAGTTTACAAATTAAACCAAATTTCCTAAAATTCCTAAGGGTGTGTGTATGGGTGGGTGGGGTGGAAGTGTTAACATGAGAAAACAATAATAATATGCAGCATGAACTTTAATCACTATAGGTAATATAACTTCTAATCTATAGTGGGTCATTAGCATCTCTCCGAACTCTTCAGCAGCAAGTATTCACACAGAGGAAAGAATCTCAACTAATGTAGCATAGAAAATAGAGAAGGAACGCTATAGCAGAAAAAGAATCAGAAAATTTTACCAGGTAAAGAATAGATCTTCCAATTCCAGACCAAAGAAAACCAAATATACATGTCATGTCACCTTTATTTGTACTAAATATATATATATATATATATATATATATATATATAAGAGAACCCTCTGGTTTATGCCAGAGTGCATCCATTAAGACATCAAATTCAGCGTTCTGAGAAAAGGGAAGAAGTCTGTGAGTAAGATGTACATAAGTGCTACTCCTTTAAGAATTTGTCAAGATCATTAAAAGAAACAAGTTTTAAGGCTTACATTTTTATCATTTTTTAATAAATGATTGCATTTTTATGTCAAACATTGAGGACGTGACTTAAAATCCCCATTTACTTTACTTTCACAAGAACTTTCCACGCAAGTCATGAAGAAGCAAAAAAAAAAAAAAGAAAAGAACAAACATCAGTTCACATGATTACAAAAACACAGTCCTCATATGCCAAATAGGCAATCAATTCATCAAGGAAAGGAGAAGAAATATTCTGCATAAGTTTACAACCATGCTAGTTTTTTATCTACAACAAAATGCATTCGAGAACGTACATTACAGATACTTTTGACTTCTACTAACAAAAAGCAACCCAAGAATAACGGTACTTTGTGATAATCCTTAGCCAATTTATATGTTTTTTCTTTATAACCAAGTATATTAGAGATACTTATGACTTCTACAAACAAAAAGCAACTCAAGAATCACGGTATTTTACGATACTCCTTAGCCGTCTTATAACAAAGATATCCTTAGTTATAAGATGGCTAAGGAATATCATAAAATACCGTGATTCTTGGGTTGCCTTTTTTTTTGTAGAAGTCATAAGTATCTCTAAGTAACTAACCATTTTCTTGTGAATACAAAGTTACCTTTATCCAAAAAAAAAAAAAAAAAGAAGAAAATATCCTTGATGGCCAGTGACATAAGCGTCAAAACTGTAGAGATAATGAGCACACCCATCTACACTTCTTCACTTAAATATCAGGCTTTTGTCAGCGGTAGGGTTTGAACCCATAACATGTGCTTAATCCATAAATCACACAATGCATCCTTACCACTTAAAGCCCAAGGGAAACTAATATATGAAGTCCTTACCAAACACAGATGAAAATCTTCAAGAATAAAAAAATGCAGAGGAAAACTATACATCTTTCTCACTGGCGGAACGTTTTGTCTAGATGAGATAACAATTTAGAAAACCATAGCTTTTGTGACATAAGTGACGCAAGCTAGTAGAAAAGCATATTTACAGTCATCATATTCTATCGAGAAGCCAATGCAATAGTTTTTATAAACAAGATTAATCCAAGTAAAAAACCAGAAAGAAAGAGGAACCTGAAGACAACATATAGATAAACATTTACCATTTGAAGTAGTCAATTCTTGCTCTTTCTGACAGCTTGAAGCATCGTACTTCGGGGAACCTGCTATGTTTTTATTCTGCGAGCCCAAATGTATAACAAACTTTGGCCCCTTAGAGGTCTTTGGCATGCTTGTTTGAATTCCAACATCATCCTCATCCAAATGCTGAGGCTTGATACCTTTCATTTGGACTGTCCTCTTACCCGTGTTTCCAGTAACCTCATCTATAAATTTGTGCTTTATGACCCCTGCCTGATTAATTGAACATATACCTTCTGTCAAGCTACCAACAGGAGAAGAAAAGCTATCCAATTCCCCATAAGCCTGCAATTCTTCATTCTTGACATCACCAGCACTATACCCACCAGATGGAACATCAGGATGTCCTTCATTTGGTCCAGTTAACCCCTTCTTTTTACCATATTTCTTGTAAGAAGATTTCTTTCCATATTTTTTGCTCTTTTTGGGAGATTTGTCAACTAAACCTTTAAGAGAAAACTTCAAAGATCGACTATGTTCATTTTTTACTACAGGAGTACCATCTTCATCATCTGAGAGGGATGAAATAGAAAATATTTCATCTTCAACTGGCAACCCAGCTCCTGCCCTCAAACTTGCAATTAAATCCCTATCAGCTACATCTCTCCTCCTCCAAAGCTCCTGAACAGCATCCTCAAGATTTCTCCCCTGAGAACATTAATAGAAAACTTTTAGGATAGAGTTCTCGTTTAACTTTTCTTGTGAAATTAATCACAGCCATAAACACACCTGATAACTATTTCCACGGCATGTTGGACATGCATACGGCAAATTTCCATCCACTTGAAACTGCAAATATTTTTCATCACTGCAAAGCAAATGCCCAATTTCAAATTAGAACTTCCAATGGAGTCCCTCTCTCAAAGCTTCACTGAAGTACAATCAAGGTTACATAATTTAACAGCTATATATCGCATGAATGACATGAGAACAAATTGGCAAACTACAACGATGTCAAGATATTTATATAATGAAGGGAAGAAGAGGAGCTTTCTGGAAATTAGAACTAGCGCCCTGTCAACTGACTCGACTCTTAACAAGGCAGAATGCAGCATAAACTGCAGTCCCCAAAATGCCATTCAGTTATTCAATGAAATAATAATAGTCAGTGGGGAATGAGGAGACTTCTAGGAAACACTTTTTACATTTTAACTTTAAAAAATCTGCTGCAAGAACACCACAAAAGGCATAGTATGCTGTCAATAATAAATTTTGATATTTAATTCCAGAACAGAAACGTCTAACCTAATGCACATCCATATTTGCTCCCATGTAAAGAAACAAAATTGCACTTCATGAGAAAGGCACCATAGCAAAACCAATTAATTTATTATCTTAAAAGCAATATCTAAGATAAACCTGATGCCATCACATTGGCAGTGCACCCAACGCTGGCAAATGTCACAGCAGACCATAGGTGTTGATTCAGAATCTCTATAGACCTACATTACAAAAAACAATTAATTTCATTCCCCATAGATATATGAGAAGAAAAACACTCGGTTGCTTTGGATAGGCAACGAAAGCAAAAGGCATCAAGTTAATACTAGCAGACAAATTAGCAACTCCACATTAGTAAATCACCATAGTACAAAGAACCTCCTTGTAAAATTAAACAAAGAGAAGCTCAAATAACATAAACAGCCATAATATCTACCTTCAAACAAACAGGACAGTAGTTTCCCTTCTCAAATAATCTTCCACAGGCATCACAACAAGTGTATCCTAAAAACCACCTGTCAGAGATCAAGATATCAATAGTTCAGAGGCCATAGAATATGCAATGCCATAAATGATTTTCATAGGATATGCAAAGCCTTTAATAATTTACATAGGATATGCAATGCCCTAAATGATTTCCATACATCAGAATATATAGCATAAACTAAACGGAACTCCTACATGATGCTCCTCTCTAAAGATGCAGAAAAAACAACATAGAAAAGTACACGAATAAGCATTTTAACTAAAATGAAGTTAATTAGAGTGTTCAATTAACGTTTATAGCAAAACTTGAATCTAAGAGAATGTCCCACTAGCTGCTCATGGCCCCATACCACATACCTCTTGCTCAGTCCGTTTCCTGGAACATTAGAACAACAGCTGTGACACTTTGTGTGTTTGGGGCATAAATAAGGCCCACTGCTAATGTTCTGCACATCCCAAAAACAACTTAGTATAATCTACTTTTATCATTATACAAAACTAAAAGAGTAAGACACGAGAATTCACCTTGTGTGGAGGCTGCAGACAGTAACAGTGATAAGCTGCATCACACCTTTTGCAGAACATGAACTTGTTTGGGTCTCCAGTTCTTTGACAGCCCTACATAAAACAAGGAGCATACATACAGTCAGTATATAATGAGCAATATAGTGAGCATAAGAACACGAGTTGAACAATAACAGACATCAAATAGACAAAAATACAATAATCACATGAGCATGATCCAGAATGCAAAAGAGTTTTTTTGAAAAGAAAAAGAGCAGCATATAGTTTCATTTATAATCCTACTCAATAGGGACACTTCCTCACCCGCTTCCTTACACATGTAACACCAACTGACACAAAGAACGCATACCTTCCTTGGCACCCTTAAGATCCATATTACTATATGGAAAAAGTCATCTCCTCCCTAACCAATAGTTTCTCATAAAAGGACTTCACAGAGAACATCCCATTATTTCCAAACCCAACCTCCAAAAATTGGAATCAAAGAACATTCCATTGTTTCCAACACCGCACTCCAAACATTGGAATCAAAGAACATTCCATTGTTTCCAAACCCCACCTCCAAACATAGAAATAATCAACTGGATTGACTTGTCTATGTAGTAAGGCTAGGATTCTGTACATCCTTAAAAATTCTTGTTCTTTTTTTCTTCAAAGATAACACTTTCCTTGTATGCAAGTTCCCATCTTCAACTGCTGCTGATTTTGAGCTTCTTTTTCAACTTTATGTATAGTTACTACAGCAATTTAATATTAAACTGAATGCTGCAAAATAATTGTTCACAAAAAAAGAAAATGAAAGCAACTCACCGTATAGTTGTCATGTTTTGGGCAGCTATTAAAAAGTAAAACCAACTATGTTTCATTGTATTTTTTAAATGAATCAAAAGTTTTACCTCACAAAGCCGGCATGAGGGACATGTCCATGAGCTCCAATGGAAGAGATCTGTAGGAAAGGCATATTGGCAAAAGTACATCACTAGGAAAGGGCATATTGGCAAAAGTACATCACTAAAAACTGACAAATCTTGTGGCCTATGAGAGTACCTCTATGTTGACCCCACACTTTCAAGCAGCTTCGGTGATACTTCTTCCCGCAACATTTGCATGACATAAATTTCCTTGCACTTTCACCTCCTTCATTTTCACCGGAAAAGCATAGCCTACACATCACTTTGACATTCGATAGACCCTGTTCTTCTCCACCAACATCTTTCATGGAGCCCTGAGGTCAAATATTTATTTATAAATAAAAAGATTGAATACTATCATGTAAAAATTTATGATTCCAGCTCCCAGCCTCCACAACCCCAAGAGAAAAAGAAATGATAACAGTAGAATGAGCAATGAGAAGGGGTTATAACAAGTTCAGTAACAGCGCCCCTATAGAATACAAAAATTCTGCTGGTGAGTGACAACAATTAGGTTGAATGTGAGGAACGACAAAAAAAACATCCCAACCATTATTTAGATTTTATATCGAAATGACTTCTACATTCAAATTCATGAAAATCTATGTTTTTTAGAACTGCGGTTCCTAACCTCCACATCTCCAGACTCAAACCGTCTAGCAAAATCCTCAGCCGCCATAGATGCAGCAGCAGCTTTCTTCTGCAAAGCAGCACGCTTAATCTGAGCTGAAGCAATAGCAGATGCCTCCTCACCATCCCCGCCGCTTCCACCACCCCCATCACCAACAGGCGCCTGTGGGGGCGGAGCAACATTAAGCTTGGGCACCTTAACCTGAATTGTGGCAGGTTGTTTGGCCTTAAGACCCCATGGGTCCTTTATAAACTCCTCAAGTCTAGTCACATCTCTGAAGAACTCATTTTTACCCTTTGGAAAACCATGTGGGCAGAAGCAGATCTTTCGGCTGCACCAAAAAATACCAAAACACTCAATTGGGTCAGAAATTCAAAAGAAAACAACAAAACAACCCAAGAAACCGATTTCACATCCATTGATAAAGAAAGAAAAAGAGAAAGCTAACAGATCCTCACGCTAAACCAAAAAATCACCAAAACCCAGATCCAAAAACGCTTGATGTGTCATAAAAACCCCACTAAACCACTTAAAACCATAAAACAGAGAAACCAATTTGCCTTGATAACAGAGAGTAGCGAGAAGAGTGATTAAACAAAGTGAGAAAATAAACAACATTTTCAATAAATAACTCAAAAATAAAGGAATCTTGAAAAGAATGTAGTACCAGGTGATTGGGCAAGCTGTGTGAAAGGCCATACGCGAGATAAAGATTTTTGTAAATGAGGAATTTTGGGAGAAATCCCTTTGGGGGAAGAGAGAGAGAGAGAGAGAGAGGAGGGGGTGTCTTATGAGAGTTTGGGTTTGTTTATAGGTGAGGCAACCATCGATGTTTTCAAAATGTTGATAGAATCCATGATTTGTATAGAAGTGTAAAAAGGTCAAAAATTCAAAAAAGGAAAAAGATTTAATAGGAGAAGAGAAAGTTCCAAAAAAATACATATAGTCATTGTGAGTAGATTTTCATGATTTATTTTGACCATAAAAATTTGATCAGATTTAGAAATCTGGTTTTTAAATATTTTCAAGTTCCCACCCTTCGGGGTGGCCGGTTTGAGCCTGGGACTTCCATGTTGGAGGTCTCAAGTTCGAAACCCCTTGCAGGCGAAAGCAAGGGTTTGCCTTCTTGGTCGAGCTTGTCGCACCAGGCTTGCCTAGTGCGGGTTACCTCTCCTATGTGGTTTGCGAGTTATTGCATAGGAGCGGGGGTTTTACCCTCTGCGCACCCAAAGGGTAGTTGCTGCGGGTTTCCGTTGTCATAATATTTTTTTTATATATTATCAAGTTCCCACCAATTTTTGGGTTTTTTTGGAACATGACTAATACTACGAGTCAAGGGTCATAAATTTGTTTCTAGCTAAGATCTAACTGAAAGTTCAAGCAATTACAAGGTTAGCAATGACCGATGTAACATCTCGCAACTAGAAACGACTAGAAAAGAGGTTAAAATTTGAAAAATGTTTATTTTTGAAAAGAAAAAGAAAAATCTGGAAATAGGAAATTGAGTTTTGGTCATTTTCAAACAGCCAGTTTTAGGAATAGTTCCACATATGGTTGGAAAGCCCCCATAATAACCTTTCCAACGCCGCCGAGTTCGCATGAATTTGATATCTTATGAATGAGTTATGTCTTTCGGAAGTTGGACTATTGGATTAAGAAAAGTCCAATCCGAATTTGGGAAGGGCAAAGTTGTCTTTTCCTTACCCAGGAATTAAATGGGATAAAATCAGACCTTTTTTCAGTTTTAGAAAATGGAAAACATACGCTAGGGCTTGGAGAAGAGAGAAAGGAAGAGAAAAGAGGATCAAAACCAGAGCGCTTAAGCTTTGTGCATTGTATTCATTGGGGGTGATCCCTAAAATGGTACGTGAGATCGCATAGTGTTGGGCTAGTTCACCCACACGCCAATCTTGTTTCAATTCAGCGAATCTAAGATATTTGAATGTTAAGAAAGAGTTCTTGAAGAACATTGTTGAAAAATTCGTTGAATTCTTGATGGTTGTGATGTTGAAGTCTCTTGTTAATTTGATTCGTGTTTTCGGCTGAATTTTCGAGCTAAATCTATTAAGTATTGAAGGTACTAATGAACCCAAGTGTTTGGAGAAAGAATCATGAAAGTTTAGAGCCGGGGCAAGGGCTGGGGCGCTGCGCCTGCCAGAGCACCACAAAAGTTCTTCTGAACTTTGACCTCTGGCTCCCCGTGCCTCTCAGAGCGCCATGGACGTCAGTTCTCCCCATTCTTCCTCCACCATTTCGTACTAGTTCCTAATGATGTACCTATGTTTCTTAGTTGATTCCAACACTCTAAGATACATCTAAACACGATGAAATCATCCATAAACATGAGATCATGAACCATGAATCCATAATCCAATTCAAGGAGAGTTAAGATCAAAGTCAAAGAAGTTAAGAGTCAAGTCTAGAAGTTAGGAAGCAAGACAAAGCAAAGTTCTTAAAGGTTTTCAAGAGTTTTTAGCAACGTTTTAACTTTGTTCTTAAGACTCAAGTTTCAAGTTAAGTAAAGAGTAAAGAGTTTAAGTTTATTTCTCAATAATTACAAGAGAACTAAGTATTCCCTAAGAGTTTATAAATGTTTTCATATTTAAACTCAGAGGAAACTAAGATCTGCCAAAAGAGTTTTGAGCAAGAAAAGGGAACATTGATTTCAAGAGAGCTTTTGAAGCTAAGTGTTCGAGCAATTACCTCAACTCATAGAAAGAAATTGTTTTAAGAACACATGAGTTAAGTATATTTTTGGGGAATAGTATTGAGCACCTACATGGGAATGTGAGTTCATTTAACTTAAGTCTCCATAAACCATGTAGCCATCATGAGTATCAAAGGGTAATACTTTTAGATGATCACTTAAGTTAAACTAGTGGATCCACTAAGTTAAGTAAGGTCCTATACCGATGGCAAGGTACAGGATGGTCCTCGACAGCATGAGGTAAAACATTGTACCATCACTTAGACTCAGCAATGGTTGTCGATTGAAGAATCTCCCACAAAAGTTATAATATTTTCAATGAGTAAAGTTAAGTTTGTTATTGGTTTACTTTAATGAACTAAGATTGTTTTCAGTTGCTTTAAAGTTTTATATATATATATATATATATATATTATATATATATATATATATGTCGCATGCATTTTACTGTTTTATATTGAGTTGAGTATCCATGAGTTGAGTAGAGCCAAGGTAAGTGCTTTCTTCTTACTTTTTTTCAAAGCTTAAATTGTTTTAGCATTCGAACTCACATACTTGTATATTCAATGTACTGATGCCAGTTGGTCTGCATCGTCTTATGATCCAAGCGCAGGTAACTATGGTCAGATCCGGGGTATCGTTGGTCCAGTGAGCAGCTCAAAGAGTCAGTTGGTGAGCCTCCCTTCATTCCGGAGGACATATTTATCATTCAGTTATTGTTTTAAGTTTTCAGTTGTTAGGATGATTGGGGGTACTATCCCAACATCCCTCTTTATTTTAGAGGCTTCATAGACAGATAGTATCAATTTCTTTAGTCTTTTCATTTCACTTGTAAATGATTAAGACTTGAGTTGTCATTTTGACTTAAGTATTACTTTTAAGTTATTTCTTGAGTTATCTCTTGTGTTTAAGTCTTCCGCTGAGTAAGTAAGTCAGGCTAAAGGTCTGCTCAAAGCCAGCAATAGTCTTCGAGTGCCGGACACGTCCAGGTTGTAGGCTCGGAGCGTGACAACCGGCTTGGAAATATATTATAAAGAAACTAACGGAGTTCAATTTTGATGATAATCTTGAATCAAGCTGGCATGAGAAAATGGAGTTGTAATCCACAAGATGAGAGAAAGGAACAAGTAAAAATCAAAAGATTGATCATAGAAGAATTGAATTTTGATTCTCATTTCCTGTGAGGAACGGAAAGTTTAAAGAGCTTACATAGTTCATTATACGAGTCGTCATCATCAAGGCCAGTTCTGTATTTGACACTCACGGGAACATTTGTATTTGCAGCAATTACGCACATGGCCTTAACAACAAACTTTCCTTGTAGAAATAATATATTTGATGTATCAAGCAAACAAATCCGAACCTTTGCATCAAGCATGAGGCACATACAAAAACACCTGTGTCCAGCTACTCCGGGGTCATGACATCTGCAAACTGTCATTTAATAGAGAAAAAGTATCAGTTATGGGTCTGAATAAAAGCTAGAAACTTATATTTTAGATAGAAAAAGCATAAGAAACTTAAAATTAATTTCATCATAGCCATATGGAATTGCCAGTTGTGTAAATTTGGTCAAGTTCTCCAAATTGTTTTCCCTAATTTGAAGCATTACACCATATGCAAAGAATTTATCCTGGTATATTAGAAAAATTCATAAATGTCAGATCTCACTACACGATATAAACAAACAAGCATGAGTCAGTGACAAGTTGCTCTTAAAGGTCTAAGCCGCTAGCGCAATAACATATCAGTACAAGAAAATTCCTTTTGCAGATCTACCCAGGTTACAAAAATATATCTAGGTCCCCTTCTTTGCCACGTATGTAATACCAAAGAAATTTATATTCTTTTCTAGGAAACCACCCAACTGGGAGAAGGGTCTTAGTGTAGGGAAATGAAAATGACCAACTAATTTGGTTGACTCAACCCCTTGAAAGACAACCCAAAGATTCTATAGTTATAGAAATATAAAGAATATGATTCATCGAATTAGTAAATCAAATACAAGTGTCAGGTGCCATCTATAGAAGTGTTAACTGTAAGCTTCTCTTTGTAGAAGGTTAGATTACATCATGTAGAAAGTAGGTAAGTAACCACAGATACATACATCCAATATTTCCTTTTTATCATAAAATTGGGTCTAGCAGCAAGAGGATCGAGATCAAAGAAAGTAACTTTTTGACTATTTGTAATGACCTTGAAGTTGATTTTTGTAATTCTTTTGGGAAATTATCATTTGACCCCTCTCAATATGTTTGATCAGTGTAACAAATCGAAATTTGGAAAAAGGAGGAAAATAAATTTCTGAACTAAAATCTGGTTTACGGGTCCCATCTACGGACCGTTGGAGGTTTTACGGGTCGTAGATGGCAATAGTAGGAAGTAGGTAAAGTAATTTTCTAAAATCAAGTCCTAGTAACCTTTTTACGAGTCACCAGGACGGTCAGTCAACTATTGTATGAGTCGTAGGTGAGTCCCGGACTTTGTGAAATTTTAAGGGGTAAAGTTGGTTTATACGGTTGGCATGTACAGATCGTCGGAAAACCTACGAGCCGTACATGGGTTCCGTCAAAAGTTGATCCAAAATAATAGTTTGGGCTATAGGTGAGGCTCGACAATTATTTTTAAATGGCTTTTGGGTTTTCTCCTAAATGATTTAACCAAGAACTATCTCGTTTAAGCCCCAAATTTACCCATTTCAACTCATTCTCTTAAATTTCCTAAGCTTGACCAAATTCATCACCTCAATTCTCTCAAGTCTAAAGAAAAAGAAAATGAGTTAGTTTTCCATTCAAGTCTTCAAATTCTCCATTTTCTTGAGCTTAAAGGATCAAGGTATGTGTGTATTGTATTAAGAGAAAATGATCAAAATGATCCCTAATGTATAGAGGTTACATTATTTGATCCTTAATATATTCCACATGATCCATATAGTCCTTAATATATTATAAAAGATGCTCAATATGGTCTTTGCCCTAAAAGTAACACATCCATCCATCAAATTTATCTGATGGCCCCACTAAAATATAAAGTACCCAAAGCTCCCTTTCTCCTTCATCAACTGAAAAGCTTAGCCGAATTTTTCCTTTCTCTTTCTTCTCCCTTCTCTGTTCTCCGGCGATCACAATATTCTAAGCTATTTGCACCGCCGCTCGTCCACCAGCCAACCGCTGCTCTCCACTTCCGTCCCTCCTACATCCCTACTCTGTTCCCTCTGTTCTAGCCTTATTCAAAGATAGGATTTCTAAAAAAAAAAAAAATTATTGTTTAGTTAGATAATTAGTTTGTTTTTCACATTTTTAGACAACGTTTTTCAGCTTTTTAAATTTGCCACAATGGGCTTATGAAGCATCAACCAAGCAAATTTCATGTCAAGATATTGTAAAAACGAATTCACAATTTATATAAAACAAGATGAACTCGTTCCTTAAACTTTTTATCAAAAGCATAACTTAATTGTTTGAACCACATTTTTGAGATGTAATATTCTTAAAAGTGGAAGAGGGATCCGGCTGAGGCAAAAATAAACGCACAAGCTCTCTGGAACAAAGCTTTTGGTGGGAAGACATGGAGAATGAGGGAGATAGTAAAGATTTTGATTGTTTTATTTATTGAGTGAGGTCGGTGTTAAATTTAACCGAGGGATTTGTTATGTTTAGGGAAAAGAACCAAAATGAGTACATTCTATAATACATTAAGTACCATATGCATCATGTGAAATATTTTAAAGGTCAAAATAAAGCAATTCCTATATATTAAGGACCATTTTGATCATTTTCTCAGTGTATTCACCGATGGAGTCCTTTCCTCCATAGATCCCTAAGGATTTCAACTTCTCAACTAAATTTCCAATTAATAAAATTAGGGTTTCACTTCAATGAATATGAGTTTCATTCAATTATGACTAATTAAGCCTTCTAATGTATTATTTGATGTGAATATATGATATTTAGTTGAAATTGCATTTAACCATGCCTAATTTAGGCTTTAACCTGTGAATAATGAATTATGAAGATATGCATGTTTTCATAAAGTTATTGTAAATAAATGATGGTTTGAAAAGAGAGTATTGATGTTATTGTGAAAGGATTTCTCACTTACTATGATGATCATGATTGTGAAAGGTATTTCTCACAAATGAATTCACATTGGTGAAAAGTTTTCTCATTTATGTTGAATAATGTTTTTTTGGAACCTAGGATATAACCCGCAACCTCTACAACCTCTGTCACAGCCTCTAACCTTCGGGTGAGCACTTTGTGCGCACTGGGTAAACTTCCCACAGTGTAATAGCCTGCAAACCACACTGGGGATGTAAACCGCACTAGACAAGCCCTATGCGACAGGCTCGACTCAGAAGGCATTGAGGGGATTGATCTCAGGTCATCCGTGTGGATAACCACCCTCCAAACCAACTGAGCCATCCCGAAGGACTGCTGAATTATGTTTAAGTAGTTATTCTATGTTTTGATCTTCATAGTTGTGGATTGATATTGATCACTGCCTAACCTATGTTAAAATGATATTTGACTTTTATCTATTCTGTTGGGATTTGGACTTACCACTAAGAGTGCTTTTACGTGGAAGCTCAAAGAGGGTAGTCTGTAATAGCAACCTCTAGTCCCAGGTTACATACCCGTATGATTTACTTAAATGAACTAGCTAGTGTTCCACTTCAGCAAATGATGATATGTACGGATTCTACCTTGGCAAGTAGTTTGCCTTCTTTTGGTATGAGGGATATACCAAATTCCATGATATGGTCTTATTGTTAGTTAAAGTTAAAATATCTCACAAAATGACTATGTTTTCTTCATAGCTTTTCTCATGTCCTTTATGTTAATATACTTGACCATGCTTTCATGATTTTCATATGATCTCTTCTTTACAACTTTAAACGTCCCATTATGATCATGCCTACTCGTTTAAAGTTACTTATGTTATCATGCCTATGTTTATGCATATTGCCTCACAAATGTACTAATGCATACTTGTACCTATAGTGTTTCACTAATGTAAGGTCCAAAGCTCCTATCTCCCATACTTATGACTAGTGATCCTTCATAAATTTTGAATTGAAGTCCTCATGCTTAGAGGACCAAGACTCTTTATTACTTCATGTCATTTTCATTTCAAATTTTGTACGTGATGTATGGTAACGTCTCAATCACTTCCCTTATGATGTATTAGATGATCTTGAGACTTTATGTTAACATTCTGCTTTTGTTATACTCTTTTATGTGAAATGCTACCTTTTAAACTATGTTGTCTCTATTATCTTGTATGATGTATGATGTATGCTAAGTGGTTTGTGTAAGGACTCTCAAGGCCTGATACGTCATGTCACGTCTAGGGTGTACTATGGGTCGTGACAATCAATGTATGAGACTAGATTTGAAACCAGATTAAAAAGTTAAAAAGAGTTTTGGAATTTTGAAAACTTTTTTTGAAATTGGTAACGTAACATATAGGATATTGTTCATCTAAAACAGAATCAATAAGACATGGCAAGTTATTTAGGTCAAGTTGAATCCTTAAAGGATAAATTTGATTATCTTAAGTCTTCTACCAACAAATTGGATAATTAGGAAACACAAAGAGACAGGTTTTTTATGGTTTTGGTTTTGATTGGGTTGCGAGCAGACCTAACCTCATTACATGACCAAATTCTCTCAAGCCTATTTGTTCGTACCTTGGAAGAAGTATTCACAAAATTACTATGCATCACATCTACAGCACTAACGGTAAATTCATGTGATGTATCTATCATGGCTATCCAAACTAACAATTTTCAAGGTGGATACAAAAAAGGAAAAGGGAGTGTCAATAAACATTGCACTCATTGTAATAAGGGAGGAAATGTAAGAAAGGAATGTGGGCTTCTCTCCTTACATTGCAATCATTGTAATAAGAGAGGGCATGTAAGAGACGAAGGCCGACTTCTTCATGGTAAGCCTCCATGCAATAATGATTGTCCTCGACATACAACAAATATGGCTAACTACACTTGAAGTCATGGATGGATCATCTTAACACTATAACTGGGTCAAACTAAAATAACTACCTTCAGTACCAAACATCAAGGAAACAATCATCAACATCTTAAGTTGCTTGCACAATACAACAACTAATTTGCTTATGTAGCAAAAATATTCTCTACTCTCCTCACTACACCCCTTCTACCCTCTCTATTGTTACTTTGGCTAATGGATCAAACACTATAGTAAAAGTGATAGGTATAGCTTATCATTTGCCTTCCATAGCTTCAACATCAGTCTTTATTGCACCTGAGCGTCCATATAATCTAATTTCCATTAACAAATTAACGAAAAACTAAAATGTGATGCAACAATCCTTGATGATTTTGTTTTTGTGCACGATTAGAGTATGGCATAGATAATCGGAAAAGAACATGAGTCACAAGGATTATACCTGCTCTCTATTCCAACATCACATGTTGCTTTCACTTCCACTGCTTCTTTTAAATTGCTCCATAGCCAAATGGGTCATCCAAGTCTCTTAAAATTGCATAATATGGTCCCTAAATTATCTAATTTATCTTTGTTAGAATGTGAGTCGAGTCAACTTGGGAAGCACAAAGCCTTTTTCCCAAAGAGTGATAATAAGGCTACCTCTATATTCAAATTGTTCATTCAGATATATGGGGTCCGAGTCGTGTCAGTTCTTCCTTAGGCTTTCATTATTGTCTTTATTGATGACCACTCTCAGTGCATGTGGTTATTTTTAGTGAAAAAACGTATTCTGAGTTAATCTCTATCTTTTAGAATTTTTTTGTTGAAATTCACAATCATTTTGGTATTTCCACTAAGAAGTTAAGCAGTGATAACTTATGAAAAATACTTCACTACTTCTCTCTACCAACAAGTACTTATCTCTACAGATGTTAAAACTTTTTCCGAGACTTCTCTACATTTTTCTCCTAATGTGAAAAATCAAAAGGCCATATCAGTACTTCTTGTTCCAACCCCAGCTCCACCTCCAACTCTTAAGGTCTATCGTGATGACCTCATCCTCTTCTCAGCTTGCTAATTCAGTTAGTATTTACAGCTCTATTCCAACTACACAAAGCAATACTGCTAACTTATTACATCGTCCAACAATGTCTTCTGCTTTGGTCGAGCACTTATCAAATGTTCTTCCCATTGATGTTCGCAAAGGTACTAGAACTACTATTAATCAAAACTCATGTTGATGTTTATTTAAGTTATCATCGTATGCTACCTTCATATCATGCCTTCATCACTAGCTTATCAAGCATTAAAGTTCCCTAAGACTATGGCCAAAGCAATGTTTCATCCAAGTTAGAGATGATTGAAGAGATGATTATTATGCATGATAATGGTACTTGGGAGCTTGTTCTTTTACTTGATTGAAGGCAAAACAACAATAGGTTGTCGTCCGATATTCCCAGTTAAGGTGGTTCGGATAAAGTTATCGATCGTCTCAAAGCGACAGTGGTTGCAAAGGGATACACTCAAAATTATGGCATCGATTATGGAGATACTTTCTTACTAGTTGCTAAGATGGCTTAAGTTTGTCTTCTCATCTCTATGGCAACAATGAATTATTGGCCCCTTTTCAGTTGTACATAAAAAATGCATTCCTACGTGGAGAAATTGTTGAAGCAATATATATTGAGCAACCACCCAAGTCTGATGCTCAAGAGGAGCCTAGACCAGTTTGTAAGCTTTGCCGGTCTACATGGTCTCAAGTTGCCTCCTAGAGAATGGTCTGGTCGTTTTTTAGCAGTTGACCAATAGTTTGGAATGATTCGAACAGAAGTTGATCACTCTGTTTTTTATAGGCATTCATCTCATGACAAACATATCTTTTAATTGTTTATATTGATAATATTGTTATCACATGAGATGATCATAAGGTATTGCTAAATTCAAATAACACCTTTCAAGTCACTTTTAGACTAAGGACTTAGGCAAGCTGAAATACCTTCTGGGCATTGAAGTGGCACAATATGGCCATGGAATTGTTATTACACAAAAATATGCCTTAGACATTTCAAAGATGATGGTATGTTGTATTGCAAACAACTGGGCAGTCTCATGGATCCAAATACTAAGCTTATTCCACAACAAGGGAGCCATTAAAAGATCCTAATAGATATCGGAGACTTGTTGGCAACTTAACTATCTCATGATCATGCGAATAAACATCTCATTTTTTGATAAATGTAGTGAACCAGTTTTGCAATCACCTTGTGATGGTCACTAGAATGTAGTGATTCGCATTCAGTGATATATCAAAAGCTCTCCGGAATAAGGTTTATTGTATGAAGACAAGGGAACACCAACATAATTGGATATTCTAACGCAGATTGGGTGGGATCTCCTTCTGACAAGTAGTCCACTTCAGGTTATTGTGTTCTAATTGGAGGCAATCTAACTTGGAAAAGTAAAGTTGTTGTAGCTAGATTAAGCACAGAAAGAGTATTGAGCTTATGTGGTTGAGACTTCTCCAAGAATTGAAGATGGAAGGAGTTAAACCAATGACATTAATTAGTGATAACCAAGTTGCACTACATATCGCTCCTAATGTCGTGTTTCATTAAAGAACGAAGCACGCTGAGATTGTTTGTCACTTCATTCGATAAAAGATACATCACCGCGAATTTTGTCAACTCAAAGGACTAACTGGCAGATATTTTCATAAAATCACTTTGAGGATCTAGAATTAACTATATTTGTGGCATACTAGGAGCATATGACTTACATGTTCCAACTTGAGGAGGAGTGATAATTATGGTATAATTGAATAGAGTAGATATGAGAATATTTAAAGATGGTTATAATTTTTTTTTGAACATTGGTAAAGTTTTAAAGATGGTATAATTAGATAGTGTGGATATGAGGATATTCTCTAATCCCTTCACTTTGCAGTTAAACAGATCATGTAATATTTTATTAGTTTCTTTCCTTATTTACATTATTCATAACAACTTCTTCCTTTTCTTTTTCTTCTAATTTCTTAGAGTAGATATGAGAATATTTAAAGATGGTATAATTTTTTTTTGAACATCGGTAAAGTTTTAAAGATGGTATAATTAGATAGTGTGGATATGAGGATATTCTCTAATCCCTTCACTTTGCAGTTATACAGATCATGTAATATTTTATTAGTTTCTTTCCTTATTTACATTATTCATAACACTATTCAATCCATCAACATGAGAAAATAATTGACGATTCAATTCCAAAAATCTCCTCCTACTCCTCCGCTTCTTCTTTTTCTTCTTCTTCTAATTTCTTAAGAGTTAAATAATTAAATTTTACTTGTACATAACATTTGCAATAATTGGCAAAAATCAAGGTTTTTTAAGAGAGTCTGAGATAGAAAAATCAAATCCAAATTTAAAATTTGAATATTAAAAGGAATTAGATTATTGAAATTAGTGAAACTTATAGAAAAAAAATACCAAAATTGGAAGAGTGTAACATTTTAGAACATCCAAAGTAGGAGTATCACACAATTTAGGGCAGATTGGTCATTATTCTATACAATTATCACAAGTTTCAAAATCACTTGGGCCTTTTTACTACATCAACTTTTCTAGTTTCTTGTGTGTCCCTATATATTTTTTCATCCCTCCTTCCAATAAACCTACATATATATAAAACTCTCTAGACTTCTACATCTTTTAGATATCTTCGTTGAAATTTGATTAATTCAATATATCTTATTAAAAATATATAAAAGAATAAGGTTATTCCAAACCATACCATCAGATTCCGAGATTATTAACATTATTATTTTTTACTTTTGAAGTCATAATATTAAAAATAGGCAAAAGTATTCATTACCCCCTGTACTTGAAGTTTTTTATTCAGTGTACACCTAAACTTTATTTTGTTTCAATTACCTTCCTGAACTTGCTTATTTATCGAACACGTACACCTTTATGTCCACTCACTACGATCGTGTCCACACGCGCGACGACCCTAGATAAATATTTTGCCACCTAGTTAAATATTTTGCCACCTAGATAAATATTGTCACCTAGATAATACCAACCTTCACAATTCACAAATCAAACTCTCTCTTAGCAGGTGAAAATCCATGTAGGTATTCACCAAAAACTGAATCTTTCAATGAAATTCTCGATATTCTTGGTCGTATGAGACGTTTGAAGAACTCAACCAAGTGCTTGACGAAATGTCTAAGAGAGGAAATTTGGTTAATGAAAAAACTTATGGTATTTGATTAAGTGATATGCTGCAGCTCATAGAGTTGAAGATGCAAAAGAGTTTTTCTATAAGAGGAAATTTTTTGATTTGGAACTTGATGGATTGTGTTTCAAGAAGAGGATTCCCGAAGCCCTTGAGAAAAATCTGAAATTTGAAAAGGGAGAAGAGATAAAGAAGAATAAAATGAAAAACATAAAAGATTATTTGGATCATTGTTCCAATGTATCTCAGCCTTTCTGCTGGAACCAGCAACTGGGCAGAAGCAAAGGCCATGCTTTAATTTTTGGCCTTAAATGGTGCATTGAATAGCTTGAGAATAGAGAGAGAAAAATTCTTAAAATAATCCAAATATTAAAGAAAAATAGATTTTTTACGTATATTACCGTTGTAACTTTATGATGTGGCAAAAAATCGCTGTCTCACACGCTTTGTAGAGTTTAATTTCAGTTTCTATGTCAGGTGGACAGAAAAGGTGTACGTGTTCGATGAATAAGCAAGTACAGGGGGGTAATTGAAACAAAATAAAGTTTAGGTGTACACTGAATAAAAAGCTTCAAGTACAGGGGGGTGATGAATACTTTTGCCATTAAAAATATATATATAGATTAATATGTTTTTTTTTCCGAGACTTCTCTACATTTTTCTCCTAATGTAAAAAATCAAAAGGCCATATCAGTACTTCTTGTTCCAACTTGAGGAGGAGTGATAATTATGGTATAATTGAATAGAGTAGATATGAGAATATTTAAAGATGGTTATAATTTTTTTTTGAACATCGGTAAAGTTTTAAAGATGGTATAATTAGATAGTGTGGATATGAAATATTTTATTAGTTTCTTTCCTTATTTACATTATTCATAACAACTACTTCTTTTTCTTTTTTTTCTAATTTCTTAGAGTAGATATGAGAATATTTAAAGATGGTATAATTTTTTTTTGAACATCGGTAAAGTTTTAAAGATGGTATAATTAGATAGTGTGGATATGAGGATATTCTCTAATCCCTTCACTTTGCAGTTATACAGATCATGTAATATTTTATTAGTTTCTTTCCTTATTTACATTATTCATAACAACTATTCAATTCCATCAACATGAGAAAATAATTGACGAATTCAATTCCCAAAATCTCCTCCTCCTCCTCCGCTTATTCTTTTTCTTCTTCTTCTTCTAATTTCTTAGAGTTAAATAAGTTAAATTTACTTGTACATAACATTTGCAATAATTGGGCAAAAATCAAGGTTTTTTAAGAGAGTCTGAGATAGAAAAATCAAATCCAAATTTAAAATTTGAATATTAAAAGGAATTAGATTATTGAAATTAGTGAAACTTATAGAAGAAAAATACCAAAATTGGAAAGTGTAACATTTTAGAACATCCAAAGTAGGAGTATCACACAATTTAGGGCAGATTGGTCATTATTCTATACAATTATCACAAGTTTCAAAATTTTATATCCCTGATAAATTAAACTTGGATACATTGTTTTTCTCTCAAACTAATTTCTTAACAATCACTTGGGTATTTTTATCTGCCACTCACATATTAGACGAGTCAAAGTTAAACGTTCTACAATCCATGCTCATTCAGATAATGTCAAAAGAGGTGGAATGGATAACGTATTGCAAGAAAAAAAAAACTCATCAATCTTCCTATGTTTTCTCCACATAATCTACCTTTCCAGTTTCCACTAAAATAAAATACCACCTAAACAACTTCTCCTATTTTTTCCATTGCTTAGTATCTTAATCATATTCCAGATATCAAAAATCTCAACACCACATTCCTACACTGAATACTTTCACCCAAAAAAAAAAACAGAAATTAGGAGTCGAGAACGAAACAACAAAAACTAAGAAAAGCACAAAATTAATACCAACAACTAAGAAGAAAGAAGAATATGAAAAAGTATGCATAAGAAAAATAGGGTTTAGGATTTTACAGGGAAGCAGAGAGATGAATCCAGTGGCTGTTGGAGAAGACAAAACGAATAAAATAGTCTCTCTACATATATTATTACCCTTTTTCTACTTCCGTTTTCTTAATTTTAATTTAATAAACTACTGAACATGAATATATTGCACCGAATATATGAGGCAAAAAAATAAACTGAATTTTTTATGTTGAAGTATATCTTCACGTAGTGGATATGGTAGACGCCTTTAAAGATAATAATAAGATATTAAGTCGAGATCGACGTAAAGTCATTTTAATGTGACTTGAAAAAATATTTTTGATAAAAATCTCTTTTATGTCGTTGAATCATCTGAAAGAAAAATAAGATCATTTCAAGATGGCCATTCTTGTCAAGCATATTTTGATTTGATCAATTTAAAGGCAATAAAATTTGAAATCTATTTATGAGTATAATTTTTCATTGTTTAAAATTATTTCGCAATTAATCTTTGTAATAAGAATATAATTAATGATATCTTTGAAAAAAAACCTTTTATCATATTTTGGAATAAGTTAAGCAAATAGTCACTTACATTTGGAAATTATTTAGTGATGTTATAAATTGTAATTGTTTTAATATTAATATTATAAAATAATATATCAATAATAAAATATCATTCGAATAATCTCGAAAAGTGAAATCAGACATGTATATTATTAGATAAATGCATTAGAACTATTCAAGAACTAGAGTAGTTCATATTGGATTTTGCCACAGAATCCTAAGGAGCTAGGGTAGAGAGAAGGATATTTTAATTTTAAGGAAAATGAGAATAACGAAGGGATAGATCCTAAAAAGAAAACAAAAATGATATTACTAGAAAGTTTCCTAAACACGAGTGATTATTTAGAAAATTTACTCTCACATTGCGTGTCTTAAATGTGATTATTAGTATAGACGAAGGAATAGCTCATGATAATCGTCTTCTTAAATAATATCATTCACTATTAACAATTTAAAAAAAACATGATATTATTATACGAAAATATAAATATTTACCCACGAACGATATTTTTGACCACTTATATAATGATTATTTAAGTTGTATAAAGATTGCATCTGAAATATTTCTAGTTTGAATTTAGGATCGAATAACACACTAATATACCAATACAATGATACAAAGTGATTTGATCACGAATTTCAGAAAGTGCAGAGTGATACTGTGTGTGTTTCAACAAGTATAAAAATCTCATCTACCCTGAGTTACAACCAGTAAGAGCAGAGCTTTCTAATCTCTAGTAATTTTACATTAAAACTGCAAATCCAGCAAAAGATTAATCTAAAGTAACACCAAAAGGCTCAAAAACTGTGTTCTACCTCTGACCAGAAAAGAGAATCTGTACACTGGGGAAACAAAAGGTAACAATAGAACAGAACCAACCCACGACCTTATATGTAAATCTGGTAAGGAAAGGTTAGTTAAACACATGATGCAGGGAGTAGTAACCTTGAAATTTGACCTGAATGATCATGCTTCTGGGAATCAGCAGTTGCTCATGCTCTTGCCATCAGAAATGATAACATACGCTGCATCTAATAACCAATTTTAATAGCAGTCAACGTTTTTGCTTCTGAGATACAAAACGTATTCCTTGCTTTCCAAGTTCCAAGTTCTTCTTCTTCCCATCATCAAGAGCAACAGACACAACCGATGACCCTTCAAAGACTTCTACCACTGTCCCTCTACGCCTGAAAAAGAAAACGAATTGAAAGGTCAAACTAGCACACATCAAAGTAAGTGTGGTACAGATTTATATGAATACTCATCTATTTGATATTTAAAAGCCCAAAAGTGGTCCTTTTCTTTATCCTACTATATCCTTGTATCCTAATGCAATCCACTTGCTCTATTGATTGCCCTTTTCTCATCGCTATCATGATTACTAATCCAGAATATCACAGCACTCAGTTCCATTAAAGTTGCATAAATTCAAGTATGCATAGTAGTGAGCTTGATGTAACAATAAGCTTACCAGGCATTATCAGACGAATGATGAACTTCCACTCGCTTTCCTTTTGCATCTTTTCCCAACTTCTGCAGTATCCAGTTAGCATCCAAAAACTCATCCATTGTATTGTCTTCATACCGCTGCGATGAATTATCATCAGCCCTGGTTGATGCTTTTTCTCCAAAGGCTGGTGCTCTTTTTCTCTTAGACCTCTGGCCCTTAACCATGCTTTTATCCTCCTCTCCCGGGGAAGCCCAGGCATTTTGATTGTCATGGTAAGGATTCTTGAACTTGAGCTTCAGCAGAGGTTTTGGATCCTTTCTCGTTGAATTTGATACTGAAGGTGTGCTAATTTTCTCGTCATTCAGGTCATCAGAAGAAGCAGGCCCAGCTTCGGCCTGTTTTACAGAAGCCAATTTGCTGTCCCTTGTAGCAGGAACTTCAGCTCCGGCCCTTGTAATAACACTACCGTCATTGCTCCTTTTTCCTATTATACCAAAAGTCTTCAGTGGAGGATAAGGTCCAGATCCATCAGCAAAATTTCCACCAACTTTGGCAGGGAAATTAGTACCTTCTGAGCTAACTTTCTTGATCTTTATTAAGTTGCTTTCTTTACCCCTATGATTTTGACCCTTTATTTGGTCCATATGATCCACCTTATGCCCTTCAGACACAGAAACGAGAGCCAAAAGAAAATTTATTAAATAGAACACCAAAAGTATGCTCCTAAAAGCAACAAATACAATAGTATCTTCTATCCCCACCCCAAACATAGAAAGTAAACAACTTACAACACGTCTTACCTTTTCCACCACCAAGTTTAGCTGCAGTATCATTCCTTTCCGAGTTCTCATTCTCTCTCAGCTGAACTAGATCCTCACTACCTGATTAACAAAGAAGTACATCTAAGAATATTTTTTGATAAGATAAATAATTTTATTAGTGTTGGAAAATCTACCATATACAAGAGGTATACCAAAAAGTAGAGAATCTACACCATATAAGAACAGAGCATGGAGTATTGAGGCTAGAGTAGCATAGAGTATTGAACAGATGCAAGTATTCACACAGAGGAAAGAATCTCAACTAATGTAGCATAGAAATTAGAGAAGGACCACCATAGCAGAACAAGAATTGGAGAATTTAATCAGGCACAGAACAGATCTTTCATTACCAGACCAAAGAAAACTAAATATACATGTCATGTCACCTTTATTGTAATAATATATAATATATATATATACACACACACACACACTCCCCTTCCATTTTCTTTAATTTCAGAAGAATTTCTCACTTAAGTCAAGAAGAAGCAAAAAAAATAAAATAAGAACAAACATCATTTCACATGATTACCAAAGCACACAGTCCTCATATGCTAAATAAGCAACCAATTAACCAAGGAAAGGAGAAGAAATATGCTGCATAAGTTTACATCATGTTAGTTTATTTTATCTAAAACAAAATGCATAGCAAAAACATACATTAGAGATACTTTGACTTCTACTAACAAAAAGCAACCAAAAATCACGGTACTGTATGATATTCCTTAGCCAACTTATATGTCTATTCTTTATAACCAAGCATATTAGAAATATTTATGACTTCTAACAAAAAGCAACCCAACAATCATGGTATTTCATAATATTCCTTAGCCAACTTATATGAAATATTTATGACTTCTAACGAAAAGCAACCCAACAATCATGGTATTTCATAATATTCCTTAGCCAACTTATATGTCCTTCCTATAAAACAAGAAATCCTCGATGGCCAGTGGCATAAGGTTCAAAACTGTGGGGAAAATGAGCACGCCCATCTACTCTTCTTCACTTAAAATAGGCATTTGTCAACAGCAGGGTTTGAACCCACGAATTGCACTTAATCCACATATCACGCGATGCGCTCTTAACGTTTAAAGCCATAGGGAAACTAAAATATAAAGTATTTCCAATCATAGAAGAAAATTACCAAGAAATAATAATGCAGAGGAAAAGTATATACATCTTTCTCACTGGCGGAACCTTTTATCTGGATGAGACAACAATTTAGAAAACCATAGCTTTTGTGTCATAAGTGACGCAAACTAGTAGAAAAGAATATTTACAGACATCAAATTCTAGGGAGAAGGCATAGTTTGTAGACAATATTCATCCAAGTAAGAAATGGGAAAGAAAGAGGAACCCGAAGACAATATATAGAAAGAAAATTACCATTTGAAGTAGTCAAATCTTGCTCTTTCTGACAGCTTGAAGCATCGGACTTTGGGGAACCTGCTATATTTTTATTCCGCGAGCCCAAATGTATAACAAGCTTTGGCCCCTTAGAGGTCTTTGGCATACTTGTTTGAATTCCAACCTCATCCTCATCCAAATGCTGAGGCTTGCTACCTTTCATTTGGACTGTCCTCTTACCCGTGTTTCCAGTAACCTCATCTATAAATTTGTGCTTTATGACCCCTGCCTGATTAATTGAACATATACCTTCTGTCAAGCTACCAACAGGAGAAGAAAAGCTATCCAATTCCCCATAAGCCTGCAATTCTTCATTCTTGACATCACCAGCACTATACCCACCAGATGGAACATCAGGGTGTCCTTCGTTTGGTCCAGTTAACCCCTTCTTTTTACCATATTTCTTGTAAGAAGATTTCTTTCCATATTCCTTGCTCTTTTTGGGAGATTTGTCAACTAAACCTTTAAGAGAAAACTTCAAAGATCGACTATGTTCATTTTTTACTACAGGAATACTATCTTCATCATCTGAAAAGGGTGAAATAGAAAATATTTCATCTTCTACTGGCAACCCAGCTCCTGCCCTCAAACTAGCAATTAAATCTTTATCAGCTACATCTCTCCTCCTCCAAAGCTCCTGAACAGCGTCCTCAAGATTTCTCACCTGAGAACATTAATAGAAAACTATCAGGATAGAATTCTCGTATAACTTTTCTAGTGAAATTAATCACTGCCTTAAAAAACCTGATAACTATTTCCGCGGCATGTTGGACAAGCATATGGCAAATTTCCATCCACTTGAAACTGCAAATATTTTTCATCGCTGCAAAGAAAATACCCATTTTCAAATTCAAAGTTCCAATGGAGCGCTCTCTCAAAGCTTCAGTGGAAGGTACAATCAAGGTAGCATAAGTTAACAGCTTTATATCGCATGAATGACAAGAGAACAAATTGGCAAACCACAAAGATGTTAGGATAAAAATATAGAGAAGGGAAGAAGAGTTTTCTGGAAATCAGAACTAGCGCCCAGTCAACTGACTCGACTCTTAACAAGGCAGAATGCAGCATAAACAGCAGTTCCCAAAATGTCGTTCAATCATTCAATGAAACAATAGAAGACGAGGGGAATGATGAGAATATTCTTGAAAATACTTCCCTTAAAATTCAAGTTTATGAGACAAAAAAAGTCCAAGTTCCTTGTTTCTCTTGTTCAATTAAATTCTATATTTACTCATATTAATTCATTTCAATAACTATTCCAGGAAATCAACAAAAATTCCAGGATTATTTTTTTCGAATTCTTCATTTAAGAGAGAAATGTAAATCTTCTGAATTGCTCCAAAAAAAAATTAACTCAAATATCATAAGACTTCTCTTCATTATAATCAAATATACTGATCCGTCCATTTGCATCTCTTTCTAATTTCCAACAAACAATTCATCTAGTCAATGAAAGATTAACAAGCCGACACATTATGTCATCAGGACGTTTGAAATTTGTGGCCTACCATTTGCATGACTATAAATCATTTCATCAAGGCTGAGGGGAAATTCTAAAGTTAAATTGTTTCCAATTATAAAAATTGTGACATGCTTTTAGAAACAAATTAACTTCCTCCACAACTATCGACAAACTATACAATAAAAAATGTTCATAATGCCAATTGTATGTCATTGCTCGATACGATATGTCATTAGTTAATCAAGATCTTGAAAGGCCCTTGACCATCCAATGGATAACAGTTCTCCTCGCCAACAATTAACCCTTCTAATGAACTCAGTTGCCATATCTGTGAAGTAGTTCTAATCTTTTTCCTACCAAAATAGGACAAATCCTAAATAGTTGAAGGGTAGAGGGCCTCAGTCATAATGCAGCACACAGTAGCTTCGCGTCAATTGCTTTACGACCAAGCGCGATGACCTATTGTGTGAATTGAAAGTCCCTCTCGTGCTAGGTTAAACCTGCCTCCTTGGAAGTTAGCTCTAAAAATAAATTCCCAGTTAGCTGATTACTTAGCCTACTGCCCTTGACAGAGTACAAAAATGTACCAATCCTAAATAATGAAGGGAATTCTTTTTGTTTAGTATCCAAATAGCTGGAGTTACAAACAGTCGGAGCCCGAGACTGCAAAGCTATCAAATCTCTAGAAAATTAAAATAAAATTCTTAATAAGGCAGAAATGCAGCATTAACAAGCAGTCCCCAAAATGCCATTCAGTTATTCAATGAAGCAATAAAAGTCAATGGGGAATGATGAGACTACTCTTGGGGACCCGTTCCACATTTTAACATAGCAAAATCTGCTGCAAGAACACAATAAAAGGTACAGGATACTGTCAATAATAAATTTGTGATATTTAATTCCAGAACAGAAAAGTCTAGCGTATGCACATCGATATTTGTCCCCGTGTTAAGAAATAAAATTGCACTTCAAGGGAAAGGCACCAAAGAAAAACCAATAAAGTAATAATATCAAAAGCAATATCTAAGGTAAACCTGATGCCATCGCATTGGCAGTGCACCCAGCGCTGGCAAATGTCACAGCAGACCATAGGGGTTGATTCAGAATCTCTATATACCTACAGTATAGAAAACAATTAATTGCATTCCCCATAAACACATGAGAAGAAAAATACTCAGTTGCTTAGGAAAGGCAATGAAAGCAAAAGACATCACGTAGTACTAGCCGACAAATTTGCTATGCCACATTAGTAAACCACCATAGTACAAAGAATCTCATTGTAAGATTAAACAAAGAGAATCTCAGATAATAAAAACCGCCATAACATCTACCTTCAAACAAACAGGACAGTAGTTTCCCTTCACAAATAATCTTCCACAGGCATCACAACAAGTGTATCCTAAAAACCACCTGCCATAGATCAAGATATAAATAGTTCAGAGGCAATAGAAAATGCAATGCCTTAAATGATTTTCATAGGATATGCAAAGCATTAAATAATTTGCATAGTATGCAATGCCTTAAATGATTTCCATACATCACATGCAGCACACAATATTATTTTATGCTATTGCAATAATTTGTATTTGAATCACGAAAAGACATTAGTGTGGAAAATTCACGGTGCTCTAGGCAAGCCCAAATCTAGAGAGCTGAGTTAAATTGCTTCCAAAGCCCTTATCAGAATATATAACATGAACTGGAACTCCTACATGATGTTCCTCTGTGAAGATACAGAAAAAACAACATAGAGAAGTACATGAATAAGCATTTTAAATAAAATGGAGTTAATTAGACTGTTCAATTAACATTAATAGCAAAACTTGAATCCAAGAGAATGTCCCAGTAGCTGCTCATGGCCCCATACTACATACCTCACGCTCAGTCCATTTCCTGGAACATTAGAACTACAGCTGTGACACTTCGTGTGTTTGGGGCATAAATAAGGGCCACTGCTGACGTTCTGCACATCCCAAAAACAACTAAGTTTAATCTACTTTTATCATTATACAAAACTGAAAGAGTAAGACACGAGATCAACCTTGTGTGGAGGCTGCATACAGTAACAGTGATAAGCTGCATCACACCTTTTGCAAAACATGAACTTGTTTGGATCTCCAGTTCTTCGACAGCCCTACACCAAATGACCAAACAAGGTGCATACATACAGTCAGTATATATGAGCAATATAGTGAGCATAAGAACATGAGTTGAACAATGACATAGACATCAAATAGGCAAAAATGTAATAATCACAAGGGAATGATCCAGAATGCATGTCAAATTATCGAACAGACGAGTTTCTTTTAGCAAAAGAATATTTAAAAAAAAAAATACCAGCCCATAGTTTCATTTACAGTCCTACTCGATAGGGACAGTTCCTCACCCGCTACCATACACATGTAACACCAACTGGCGCAAACCATGCGCACCTTCCTCGGCACCCTTGAGATCCATGTTGCTAATATGGAAAAGGTCATCTCCTCCCTAACCAATAGTTTCTCATGAAAGGACTTCACAAAGGACATCCAATTATTTCCGAACCCCACCTCCAAACATTGGAATCAAAGAACATACCATTGCTTCTAACACCACCACCACCACCCCTCTCCTCTCCCTCCAAACATCGAAATTATCAACCAGATTGACTTGTCTATGTAGTAAGGCGAGGATTCTGTATATCCTTAAAAAAACTTTTTCATTTTTTTCTTCAAAGATGACACTTTCCTTGTATGCAAGTCCCCATCTTCAACTACTGCTAATTTTGAGCTTCTTTTTGCTTCCCTTTCAACTTTATGTATAGTTTCCAAAGCAATTTAATATGAAATTGGGTGCTACAAAATAACTCTTCTTTTAGTTGATTAATTCTTTTTATAGTTAATTTATTCAGAATCTAAAATCAATGCTGCTATTGACCATCACTATTCTGTGACCTCGTTGAAATTTATTTTCTTTCTACTTCAGTTTATATATTGAGTTTATATATAGTCATTGTTGTATAACAGGTAGCGAAAATAATGATGTTAATCACTATTTGATTTTACAGGTACTAAATTCACTTATTTAGGTAATTTCACGTGTTTGATGAATCTAACCAATAGTGACTCATTTCATATTAAATGACTTCTTTTAAATAATTGTGGCGCCCCAACCAACTTGCACGGACTTCAACTAATTCCACTAGGTATCTTCCACCACCCACTTACTAGGTAACTGTCTAACAACCCAAGAAATCATCTAGTGTCATCAAATAACTTCTCACAACCAGGGATTGGTGTTTCAACATGGGTTTATCATTATAAGCTATTATCGCTTGCAGCTAATTAGCTTTGACATGGTGCTTATCTGAGTTGGGTCAACTTGATCTAGCGGAAAGTAGTCTTACCCTGTTTCTTACAGGACAAAGGGTAGTTAATATGGCAAGTGTATGATTAGTGGCTAATGGGATTGCGTGTAAGTGTGCCATGGGTCAAATGCTACCTGTTTCGCCATCTCCATTGACTGTTGTACACCATACACATATGGACGGATCCATTTAAGATCATTTACTTAAAAGCAATATCTTTTTCTCAATTGACTGTCCATGCATCAGTTAATATCTCTGATTAATTTATTATTTCCTTTTTGTTAGGTAATAAAAGTCCGTGTCTTGTAGAATTAGCTTTGACCTTATTCACAAAAAAAAAAAAAAAAAAGCAATTCATAGTACAATTGACACGTTTTGGGCAGCTATTAAAAAGCAAAACCAACTATGTCTTATCATTCTTTTGAAATGAATCAAAAGTTTTACCTCACAAAGCCGGCATGACGGACATGTCCATGAACTCCAATGGAAAAGATCTACAGATAGGGGCACATTAGTAAAAGTACAACACTAAAAACTGGCATATCTTGTGGCCTATAAAAGTACCTCTATGTTGACCCCAAGCTTTGAGGCAGTTTCGGTGATACTTCTTCCCGCAACTTTTGCATGACATCATTTTCCTTGCTCTTTCACCTCCTTCATTTTCACCGGAAAAGCATAGCCTACACATCACTTTGGAATTCGATAGACCCTGTTCTTCTCCACCAACATCTTTCATGGAGCCCTGAGGGCAGATATTTATTAGTAAATAAAAAGATTGAATGGTATCATGTAACAATTTATGATTCCAGCTCCCAGCCTCCACACCCCCAAGAGGAGAAGAAATGAACATCAGTAGAATGAGCAACGAAAAGGGGTTATTACATGTTCAGTAACAGTGCACCTTTAGAATATGAAAATTCTGCTGGTTAGTGACAACATCTATTTGGTTGAATTTGAGGAACGACAAAAAAAACATCCCAACATGATATTTTAAATTCAAATGACTTCTAGACCATCTGTTTGGAGCGCTAGCAGACCTGTACTTTTACGGGTCACTTGGTTGGCATGCTAGTTATGTGAGGAGGAATTGTTTATATGGTGATTAACAATGATGGGATTGTTAATGCAGTCATTAATAGCAAGAAGATTGGTAAGCTATACATGAATTACTTACTTTAAAGGGGCATTTTTGTATTGGGGATGGGTTTAATCCCCACATTGCGAATATATTATTCTTATTCCACATTGTATTTCATATAAAATAATAACCGTTTCATACACAACTTAATGCAAGTATTATTTAGGGGGGAAAAAGAAGAGAGGGGGAGAGGGATTCATCACCAATATTTGATTGGATCTCTAATGGCGTCAACCAAACTTTGTATTTGTTATACTTTAATTAACTTATTTCATGTGGCCAACCAATTAGGGGTTGTTTGGTAGAGTATATTAACAAAAACAATCCATGCATTAGCACTGTGTATTAGTAATACCTTGTTTGGTACACTTTTTTATGCTATGTATAACTAATGCTTGTATTAGTTATACACTCCATTGTGTATTAAAGTGTGCATTACTATTACCATAGATTTCTAGGTATTAGTAATGCAAGGGGATAAAATGCATGCATTAGCATGGGGTTATTGTGGAGGATATCTTTATAAATAGATATTTATATGCAATGCATGCTATTTTTAGTCCACCAAACCAATCAATGCATAAGAAACAATCTATGTATAATTAATACAAGCATTACTAATACACTCTATTTAGCATTATTTTTATACACCCTATGTGGGGTTTTATGATGATATTAATGTTAATTATTGCAATACATCAACCACAAAAAACTTATAACATTATGTCTAAAGTTGTCCGCTTCACAGAACATTCTCACACTCTCAAGTCATTATAGCCAAATAACTTAAATGTACTACTGTGATATAAGACAATGTTTTAGAAGGATAGGTGGATGGACAATATCATTCTGACGGAGGAATCCCCAAGTCTCTTTCAAATAGCATGTGAATCAAATTCCTCCATCTCTCAGAATAGAGAAGACAACACCTGGAATGTACTATTACGAACTTACAAGACTGGGAAATCAAAGAAGTGGTCAAGTTGTTTTTTAGGCTAGAAGGCCAGGTGATAAATGCCTGGGAAGCAGACAAGTTAAGTGGGACAGTGACAAGGTAGTAGATACTCGGTGAAAGCAGGCTATGCAATCTCATATGCTCCTAATGAAGTGCTTGATAACTGGCCATGGAAGTTGATATGGAAGACTAAGCTCCTAACAAAGATCATATGCTTCAGTTGGACAACTCTTAATGAAGCTTGCCTCACTCAAGACAACCTTAAGAAAAGGAATTTTCAGATTGCTCTATGAAGAGTTGTCCAACTGACTAACCCATAAATTACTCAATCCTATAGGAAGCACCATGAAAAATCTTTTACTCAATCCTATAGGAAACACCATGAAAAATCTTTTACTCAATCCTACAGGAAGCACCATGAAAAATCATTCTCAACCCTGTAGGAAGCACCATGAAAATTCATTCTCTTTTGAGAGAAGATATCAGAACAGACTAAATATTCAACTATATCTTTTCTCCTCCTATAGTGGTATACTATACAAACACTAAGAGTCTAAAATGTAAATGGAGTTAAATTATCAAGTACTCTAAAATCATTCATACAAACCAGAATATTTATACCTTTTTGAGGACCACGTAAATTCTTTTCTCCCTCAACAGAACAAGCCATATAAACAGACAAGTGATTTGAAAACAGATCTTCAACCATATATGTCAGTATACTGACTATATAAATAGGACAACAGAGAAGTCAATTGATTTAACAATCATAATTTTCACATTCCACATTCAAATTCATGCAAATCTACGTTTTTTAGAACTGCAGTTCCTAACCTCCACATCACCAGACTCAAATCGTCTAGCAAAATCCTCAGCCACCATAGATGCAGCAGCGGCTTTTTTCTGCAAAGCAACACGCTTACTCTGAGCTGAAGCAATAGCAGCCGCCTCCTCACCATCCCCACCGCTTCCACCACCCCCATCACCTACAGGTGCCGGTTGGGGCGGAGCAACATTAAGCTTGGGCACCTTAACCTGAATTGTAGCAGGTTGTTTGGCCTTAAGACCCCATGGGTCCTTGAGAAACTCCTCAAGCTTAGTCACATCTCCAAAGAACTCATTTTTACCCTTCGAGAACCCATGAGGGCAGAAGCAGATCTTTCGACTGCACCAAAAAATACCAAAAAACACACAATTGGGTGAGAAATTCCAAACAAAACAACAAAACACAAACCCCAGAACCCAATTTCACATCCATCGATAAAGAAAGAGAAAGAGAAACCTAACAGATCCTCCTCTACACCATAAAATCACCAAAACCCACCTCCAGAAACACTCAATAGGTCATAAAAACCCCAGTAAACAACTTAAAACCATAAAACAAAGAACCCCATTTGTCATTCTTGGCCTAGACAAGAGAGAGTAAAGAAAAAGAGTGATAATATAAGAGAGACAGAGAGAAAAAATAAACCAAAATTATAATCAAATAATACATAAATATAAAAGAATGTAGTACCAGGTAATTGGGCAAGCTGTGTGAAAGGCCATACGCGAGATAAAGATTTTTGTGTATTGAGAAGAGTTTAAATTGGGGAAAAGCCCTTTTGAGAGAGAGAGAAAGGGGAAGGGGCGTTGGCTTGTGAGAATTTGGGGATACACACAACTTTTGAGAGTAAAATTCAATTTTGGCCTATACAAGTTTTCAAAATGTCAATAAAACCCATAATGATTTGTATACTAAGATAAGAAACTTCGAGAAAAACGCCTACGATATTCAGGGATAGATTTTCAATTTTATTTGACGGTAAATTTTTATCTAATTTTTAAAATTTAATACATAAGTTTGTTTATAGAATGAGGCAAAGACTAAACTTTGTCCATCAAAGTATTGAAAATGTCTATTAAATTCATAAACTTTGTCCATCAAAGTATTGAAAATGTCTATTAAATTCATAATTGTTTGTTTAATAGTGAAAAAAACTCAAATAATAAAAATGAGAGAGAAAAAATTGATAAAAACGTCTGATTCTTGGAGATAGATTTTGAAAAAGTATCTGATCATAAAATTATGTATGATTTGAAAATTTGATACATAAAATTATTTTTAAGCAATTTTGACCCACTAAATTTTTTAAAATGTTAATTGAACTAATACTTGTTTGTATAATAGTGAAAAAACTCAAAAAAAAAGTGTCAAAAAGAAAATAAGTGAAGAAACCTCGAGGGAAACGCCTATAGTTCTTTGGAATAGATTTTAAAATTTATTTGACCCTAAGGGTGTGTTTGGTATGAAGGAAAATATTTTCCATGGAAAATGTTTTCCTAAAAAATGTTTTCTTGGAAAACAAGTAGATTTTGGACTTATTTTCTCATGTTTGGTTGGTGGTGAGTAGAAAATATTTTTCGGAAATGATTTTGTGTTTGATTTATGAATGAAAAATACTTTTGAGGAATATCTTTTATTTTTACTAGAATAAAAAATAATTTATGAAATTGAAAATATTTTTTAAAAATAATTTTTTTGAGTGGTGATGATAGGGGGTGGGGGGTAGTAGGGGGGGGCAGAGGGAGGGGGTAGGAGTGAAAAATAAAAATTTGAAGTTGATAGTATTTTTAAAAAATAAAATTAATTTTTTGGGGGGTTGGGGGTGGGGGTGAGGGGGCTGGTAGGGGTGGGTAGGGGGCTGCCGGGGGGGGGGGGGGAGGAGGTAGGAGCTTAAAAATAAAAATTTGGAGTTGAAAATATTTTTAAAAAGCAAAATTAATTTTTTGGGGAGGGGGTGGTGTTGGGGGAGGGGGGGGGGGCGAGGGGGGGGCAGGGGGGAGGGTGGTCAGAGATCGGGTGAAAAAATAAAATTTTGAAATTGAAAATATTTTTTAAAAAATTAATGTTTGTTTTCCCAAAAAAATGTAATTTGAAATTGGAGGAGAGCTTTGGAAAATGTTTTCCTTAATTTTTGAAGGGAAGTTATTTTCCTTAATTTTGAGGAAAATGAGTTGATTTGGAAAACATTTTCCAAAACTTTTGTCCCAACCAAACATGTGAAAATTGGAAAACATTTGGAAAACATTTTCCAGAAAATGTTTTCCTTCATACCAAACACACTCTAAAATTTTATCTGATTTTAAACTGTTAGATTAAAAAAAATTAAAGGTTAGGCAAAATTCTACTTTGGGCATTGAAATTTTCAAAATGTTAAATGATTTTTTTTTGTATAAATATAAATGGGGAAAAAAAAACATAAAAAGGAAAAAGGTTTTAAAATGAAAATAAGAAATTTCGAGGGAAAATGCATTAATAGTCCTTGGGATATATTTTTAAAACTAATTTGATGATAAAATTTTGTTTGATTTTGAAAATCTAATACATGAGTTTGTTTATAATGTAAGGCGAAAATCAAATTTAGCCCATTGAAGTTTTCAATATGTTAATATAATCCATGATTATTTTTATAGTATTAAAAAAAAAACTCTAGAAAAGAAAAATAATAAAAAAATTAATAAGAGAAAAAATCTCGAGAAAACTCCTATAGTCATTGAAAATAGTTTTCAAAAAAAATTATATAACCATAAGTTTTTTGTTTGATTTGGAAGTCTCATATGAAAATTTATTCGATTTTCTTCATACGCATTTTTTTTACTGTTATAATTTATTTATTATTTTTCATATTGACTTTTGGGTTATATTAATTTCACTTTAAATAAGAATAAGGAGGAAAATAAACACTCATAAACTAAAAGTGCTAAAATATGTTCGATTGTCAAATTCAAGATGTGTTTTGAGTATATTTTCTAATTTTACAATAATATAAAAAGGCAAATGACATTAATGTTCATATTTATTTTCTTTGAATTTAGAAAAGCACTAAAAGACAGTGAAAAAAAATTAAATTAAATTCTTTTTCTCATTTTGTATTTGTTGTATTTTATAAAAGATAAATATTTATTGAAATTTGACACTTTATTCAATATTAGAAAAGTGTATTAAATAGTAAGGAATACACTTTAATCAACAAAATATTTTTATAGATAGTGTTATAGGGTCCGTTTGGATAGGCTTAATAAAAACAGCTTTAAAAAAAATAATTTTGAAAGTGCTGAAACTTATTTTTAAAATAAGCAGTTATGTGTTTGGATAAAAGTGATGAAGTTGCTATACCAAACGTGAAAAGGGAAAAATGGAAGAAAGAGATGTTAGAGTTATATTGTAATTTGGAGATTGTATAAAAATATTAAGGGCAAAAAGATAAAAATGTGGTCAACTTAAAACAACTTATAAGCTAAAAAAAAAAACACCTCTACCCCAGCTTTTAACTTTTGGCTTAAAATAAATTTTCTTAAACTTAAAATAAGCTATTTCGAGTATTGTCAAACAGCTAAATAAGTCAAAAATCAGTTTTTAAGTCAGTTTGACCAGCTTTTAAGCTGAGCCAAACAGGCTCATAGTCAAATCTTTAACTCTGGAAGTTTATTGTAGCCAAACTTTAAACTCCGAATATTTACGTAATTTTTCAAGATTTTACAATAAAATCGTATAAACATAAAACTTAATTTTATTAATCTTATACATTTGTGAAAATTCGAGGAGCCTATCATTTAATGATTTAATGTCATTAAATGATTCATGACATGATCTTATAAAATATATTTGTTTATATATATATATATATATATATATATAGATATATATATATATATATATATATATATATATATATATATATATATATATATATATATATATATATATATATATTGATGTTGATCTTAGATATGTTGTAGTGTCTTGTGTAAATTTGTGTCAATTAATTATTGCATAAATTAAAAACATCACAAAAAAATGAGATTAAAATCTATACATGTCAGATCGTTGTAAAAGCGCATTTCAAAAGTTTAAAACATTTGACTTTATCTTTCACTCGTTACTTCTTCCATAACTGATAAATTTTGTTTTTAAATCTTGGCGATTGTCTTAAAGTTAAGGATATGTGAAAGAACCTAGTCAATGCTCACAAAATATACATATATATAAACAAATATTGGACGTATAATACTAGATTTGGAGTATTGCAAGTGAATTACACATACAAAATACGAAAATAAATTGTGTATACACTATAATGCAAACATCTATTTGATCAAATATATTTAACAGAATACACGAACAAATTTCTAGTTATATATACACTAAAAAGTTGTATATTATAGTCTATATTTAATATAATGTATAATATACATTTATATACATTTGATGTATGATTAAATACATATTAATTGAGGATCAAATTTTTTTTGAGAAACTTACATAAATATACTATGATAAAAAATATTTACCATTTATAGCAATAATATATATTTTTTTTCACCTGTTCACTTTTAATTTATTTGTAATACAAGTTTACATATTACAAAAAACAATTTATTATTCACATATAATACAAATTTTAATGATGAATAATACATTTATCACACATTTTAATACACTTATAATACGATGTGATAATTTTTTACCAAACAAGCATGATATATTTCAAAAAATAATTATAATTCATATATATTGCATACATAATTCACTTTTAATACATATTACAGATTTAACAAAACATTATTATAAATAGTAATAAACAAAAAATATCGCTAAAATTAGTAATTATTTTTTAAAATGTATTAATTTATGTAATTTTTCCAAAAAAATTTATACCTTAAAAGTGATTACAACCTTTTTAATGAATTAATTAACTGATAAAAAAATATGTTTTCCTTCCCTAAAAGTGGTTTTAGCGATTATTAATGTATTAATTAAGGAAAATTTTATATTTTTCATTCCTTAAAGTAGTGGCAGATTTTTCTGACTATTTTGTATCAATTATATTTAAGTCATATTTTACCAAATACTTTTTGGATAATTTAATTATTAATTGTCTTATAATTTAGGAAAATCAAGAATGTCAATTTATTAAATATTTTAATAAATAATTTGATGGACCACATATACTGAGCAGAAGACTCACACTAATCAGGTTTATAATTTTTTTGACATTATTAGTCGATTTAATTTCATCACATGAGTCAAATACTTCGTCCAATAAATAAAATAATAAAATATAATTTTTTTTAATTATGTCTCCATTATTCTCAAATTTCTAATTAATTGTGTCATGTTGCATGGGGTAAATTAGATCACATATGTATTTAAATTAAGGATTAGTTATAAGAAGCCTAAATCAAATTTTTATGACAATAGTGTACAAAATCGAATATACACCTTAATTGAGAAATATAAAGTCATCGTCGTTAAATGTAGAAATGAATTAGGTTGGAGTCGAATCTCATAAAGTATAGAGCAAGAATTAAGTCGTATGGGATTTTTTACTTCCAGTTATTTGTTTTTTAAATAAAATGGGAAATATGAGAGTTTTGAGTTCTGATTTAAATTTATTTTACAAGTAACAATATCACTTAACTTAAAATCAAACAGAGAAAATTAATCAGTATTGTGTTCACCAAGACTGTTTGACCATTTTTGGGTTAGTTGCAAAACTTTATCTTGCGTTGTTAGTAGAGTTGTTAAAAGGGTTAGGCCCATTTAGTTGGCCCAAATCAATCCTTGAATTAAAGGGGTTGGATCTAATCTTTTTCGACTAATTTAGGAAGGAAAAATTACGCGGTTAAGCAAACTTATACTATTTAACTACTTATCATAGATATAGTTTGTTATAATTACCACTCGCGATTAACATTTTACATACGTGAGCTGACTTCGAGTTTGTATAATTAGTCACGTTTGTATAAGTATAATTCGCCAGATATACAAATACATATGTATAATATATAATTATTTTATTTATATACATATACAATTCCGCTCTCTCCCATTCTCTGCCCTCTCTCCTCCCTCTCCCAATCTCTCTTGCCATATATACAAATATATATGTATGATATACAATTATATAACTAATATACATATGCAATTCACCTTTCTCCCACTCTTTTCCCCCTCTCTCCCGCCTCTCTCCTCTCTCTCTCAATCTCTCGCCTCTCTCCTTCATATAACATATATCTACGAATCGTAATTATCAAACTATAGCTATGAAAAGTTTCACATTTAGGAATGAGACTTTTTAGCCCAACCTCATTTGGCTTGCTAGTCTCGTAGGCCCAATCGGCAAACCTTAGAGGCCAACCTGTAGAATATGAATTTTAAATATATTTATTATGTATATTTTAATAGTGTTTTGTTGGTGAATATTTTGTCAATAAGTATTTTAAAAAATATGAAATAAAATTTTACTTCGTTGCGGATCTTTTACATTTTAGGTTCATTAGCCTACTATAATCAAGTCTATTTTTGTTTCTATGCCTAACTTTTCATTTCCCCTGTGATGTATTGTTTATAAAAAATAAAAATAAATTGTACAATTATTTTCTTATGAAATACCTTAGAATGTTGTATTTTAATAGGACCAGAGAAATATTTGTAGTACAAATATTTGTATAAATACGATATGAAGTTAAACAACCCGATTTTCATTAATTTGATTGGATTTTTAATTTAAAAATCAAATACAAATGATTTGATATGTAAAAAAACTGAATCATATCAATCCAATCACGTACCCTTCATTTTATGGTATAATCTTCTTCTATTTTATCAAGTTAAATAAATCAAATATTTTACATATATACTATTTGTAGTCTTGCTTAAAAGATTCAACTTAAAATTCATTAACAGGCATAATATTAAATAGATCATTACTCAACAATTATATTAACATCCAAGAGTAAAGTAATTACTTGAAATTTGTAAGTACATATTAAAGCTCACCACTATATAACAAGTACACAAAAAAAGTCATAACAATTCTAAATCAATAATAACTTATTAAGAAAAGGCAACAACTCATGATCACAATTTAATAAAGAATAAAATAGGTTGATAGTACACCACCTACTACAATACAATGATTAGATTACTTGTATGATTACCACCAAAACATGTGGTACTCAAGTTTCTTCTCCATTAATTAATAATTTTCTTATAATTTATATGTCGTCTGGTAAGTAGATAGGAAATAAGTAATTTATGTTAAAAATTACAATAACGTTTGGTGAATAATTAGAAATCCTCATATCTAATTATATTACGAGGGAGTCATTGTCTTATTTTAGCTAGAATAGAAGGTGAAATAACAAAAACATGAACAATATTAATACACAGATACACTCATGTACTATTTATCTCTAAATTACTAATACGTGCCTAATTCTAACCAGCTATCAGACGACCCTCTATGGACCTCGATTATGGAAAAATGAGAATGATTCTCTCAAACTTCAAGTCAAAAAAATCTTTTTTTTTTCCGGAATGGATCCTAACTCCTACAAGGCGTCAATTCAGATTAAAAAAATCGATCGTTGAAAAAGAAAGCCATACACGACATGAGTTTAGTTTAATCAGATTCTATTGTAAAATAATGAACGTTGTGAATGCCAATAATTATTTTAAAAAATAAAAATAAAATTCTATTATTATTATTGTATGGAGTATATTATTCAAAAATAAATAAATATATATATATGCTTAATTATTTATTTTGTGTGGTGTTGTGGTGGTTATGTGAGTAATAAAAGTAGAGAAGGAACGTGAATCCCATGCAAAAGGTTGGGAGAGTCCATAAAAGAAAAATACACATTTTCTCTCCCATTCGTATTGCCGTTTGAGGAAGTTGGAGATCTGTGAGAATTCTCCGATCTCCCTCTTTCCTCTGGTCTGGCATTCAATTTCTCAATTTTCTTCTTCTTCTCTGTTTTTTTTGGTGGGAAAACCCACCTCCTGTTTTCTTTGATTTTGGGGATTTTTTTTGTTGAAAATGGGTATTTCTCATCAAATAATGCCGGCATGTGATCAGCTATGTGTTTGTTGTCCGGCAATGCGGACAAGGTCCCGTCAACCTGTTAAACGTTATAAGAAGCTCATTTCTGATAGCTTTCCTCGATCTCCGGTTAGTTTTTTTTTTGTTTCTTTTATTTGGGTGTTTTTGATTTCCCTTCGTTTTTAGGAATTACGAAACATATGTTGCATCCTTATATGGATTGGGTTAGGTCTAAGATTCATTTATTTACCAGTGTTAAAAGAATGACAAAAGTCTGACACCGGTGGTTAATGAGATAGGTGGACTGCTTGGGCAATCCTCCGAGCTTGATCCATTCATTTGATTGGTTTACCCAATGTTGGACCCCCGTGTTATGTTATGGGCGTGAAGGGGTGTTAATGTCCTACATTGGCGGAGGAGATGAGGAAACATTGGGTATATTTCAGATTGAGTTAGACCTATGATTCATTTCTTTACCGCGTGTATGAAAATAAAAAAATAGAGAATATAGTGGAAATTGTATGAGAATCCTGTGGATTGCAATATGATCAAGAGGTTGGACTGATTACTCCCTCCACCCCCCTGCAAAACAGCTCCTGGGTGGGTGGGTGTTGCGCTTTGTCTGATGTGATGCTGTAGAATTTTGTGTTCTGAGTTTGTACATGCAGTTGAACCTTATATAAGAATCATAAAGGTAGTTGTCCAGCGATTGGAAGTGCATAGCTTGGGTGTCAGCTGCTATGTTTGAGAAACTTATAATTTCCTCAATGTATGTGGAATTATACTCCAATGACATCCTGTAGGTTGTTTTTTTGATGATTCTTACGTTAGGTGACTAGACATTGTTGTATAGTCTATTGATTTGAGATGCTCAGCCTTTCTGGTAGTTTTAGATGATTAAAGGCTTCATTTGATAGTTCCTATGTTATTTTCTACGGAGTTAACAAACTCGTTTCAGCATGTGTTAGATCCTTATTTTCTAATTTTTATTTTTGATAATGAGTTAATTTTCTAGTTATTACTAAGATCTGGAATATTCTTATCAGGGAAGTTTAACAAATTCTCCGCTAGCATTGTAGAATGAGATTAAGCATTAATCAAACTGAAAAGTCAAATGGTTTTACCTGTAAACATTTGGGTTTTTCTTTCTTTGAGGTTGCATATATGGGATTGCAAGAACTCCTGAAATTTATAGATAGCTATGCACTTTTATATCGTGATACTCTGAGTACTCTGGATACAAGCTCTATATACAGATACTGTGTGCAAGATATCCATCCACAGATTCCTGGTGTAGAAAGAGGATGAAACAATTAATGCAATCTTAAATGTGTATTTTTGAGAGTATTCTTACACCTGAATTGGTAGTGGCCTCACTTAAACCACTGAGCCAAAGTTAAGAGGATTCAAAATCTATATATATACATAAAAAAAAATACCTTATATATATAGGTGAGCCTCAATCATCTCACCACATCCATATTGATTAATAACACATTTAATTATGCAGTCATTGATAAATTCTGAAAATCAAATAAATTCTGTATGAGCATTTGTGCTTCCTCATTATCCAGAATTTGCTCCACTTTTATATATTCAGGCAAAGTATGGTGGCTATTACATGGTAAAAGATGTGAAAGGTCATTACTCATTAGTAGCCAACATGAGTTTTGAATAATAACGCCGTCTAACAGTTGTAGTTCTGGCTTAGTTGGAATTAGATTAAATTGATGTGAATGACAAAACTTGGCCCCAGTTCGGTTTGGAGAGATGAAGAGACTTTAGCATAGCTGCACAGGTAGGTTTTGATGTTGTTCAATCTGGAGTATGAATCTTTTAGATTATAGAACATCATGGTAGCAGTGATGTATCCTTGATATTTGCATTTGAGCTTCTTGAATAACTTGAGGTAGGATAATAACCTCCTTAAAGTTTCCTATGCTTTCTTTACTCACTGGAAGCATTGGAGGTTGATTTTTTATTGGTTTGGAAGGAGTAAGTTTCTCAAGAACTAACCTATCTTTTATTTTTGACAGGATGGAGAGCCTAATGAACGAATGATCAATAAATTGTGTGAATATGCTTCAAAAAATCCACTTCGGATACCCAAGGTTGTATTACTGAGATACTGAACAAACTTGATAAGATGGACTTATTTTTTATTTTAAATTTATGATTCATTTCTTGCTTGTCTTTCTCCTTAAAAGTATTTAAGTAGTATTCTTACAACCATGCAATAATATATGGATTCCCAAAAATTGTTGAGATTTTGATAGGCCTCTATGCTATACCATTGTATATTTTGCCCTATTTCAAGTTTGGGAAAAGCTGATTAACTTCAATCTATCGCCAGATTACAACTGTTCTTGAGCAAAGGTGCTACCGGGAACTAAGAAATGAGAATCTCGGGTCTGTAAAGGTAGTCATGTGTATCTACAGGAAGTTGCTTACATCCTGTAAGCAACAAATGTAAGTTCCTTGCTCTTTTTACATTGATGGAAGAAGGTTTCTGATCATGAAAAGGATAATGTTGTGAATATACGTGCTAATCTTTCTTTTACATTGTCTAAAGACATGATGTGAGTTATACAAGGTTCTGAGCTGCTATAGACATACAACAGAAAGTAGTTTCTTCTCATCTCATGCTCTAATGTTTAACGAGTTTACTAGTTTCTTTTTTCTTTTTACTTCTTTGGTATCAAAAAAGACAAAGTTAGTATTAGGCCATTTACAATGAATTTGATGTTTTGTTGATTGTCATGGTAATAATTATATCGGAGAAGTGAAGGACAGATTTTGCATGTAGTATTTGTGATGTAGCAAACGAAGGGAGAAAAAAGAGGATAAAGAAGTTTCGAAGTAAGCATGTAAAAAATAAAATGCCAAGGTTCTATTTATGTAGTAAGGAACCCCGAATAACATCCGTTCCTGAAATAATGAAAACTTCATCTGTAAGTAGCGGATAAAGGTAAAATCAAGGATAAAAATAAACAACCTGAAAGATAATGAAAACATATAATCTAATCAACATACGCCTAATTTAGAATCTAACTGATTAAAATAATCTAGTTGAAGACTAACAACAGTTCATGTTTTTCTACTATTAGCTCTCCTAGTCTTTGTTGGAGAAAGAATCTCTCTTAATCTTTTAAAACTTAATTATTTTACTGGTGTAAGAAAACTTGATTCTGGTGATTGAATGGAAGTCATCCTCGGTAATCCATGTATTATCATGTAGTGGTTGATCCTTCCGCTAAACAAGCCATACTACTAAGTACATCTATGATCTGAGATCAATATCTGAAAGGTGAAGGCTTGGACCCTGGGATACTATAAAAAAGAGATCAGGGGCTCAAATATGCCTCTTTAAGGTAGGTCAAATGCCTTTTAACACTGTTTCCAACTTACAAAGCTTCAGAAAAGTCGAAGGTGATGAATGGAGAGACCAAGCCTCCCTTTTGTGGTCTCGTTTGAATGTTGTAAAAAGACGATTGGAGATCTGTCACCTTTATAGTGTTCTGAATGTCCACGGTTGTCACTCTCTCAAAAAGTTTCATCATATGAATCATAAATTTAATTCAATGATAGTTTGAAACAAATCCGAATGTATCCTCTGTTTTACATACCAGGACCAAGGTTCTGCTTGTCTGCTTGTTTCGCATGTTTCCACTCCTTAATATAACATTAAATAGCTGGATAAGTCACTACATATAAGTTTAATATGTCAATACGATATAGGTTCTACCGTCTAACTCCAATTGCTTTATATTCTTCTTTTCATGTTTAACTTTATACATTGAAAGATGAATGGAGATCCACTTCTGTCTTCCTAAATAGTACTCCTTCTGTTTCAATTTGTTTGTCTTACTTTGACTTGACACATAATCTTTGAATTTTGTGGTCTTAAACTAAAAATATATAGAACGTACCAAAATGCCCTTTAATCTTGAGGTCTTAAACATGCCATGTTAAAAGTTAGAACTAAGAGTTGCCAAAAAAGGGACGAGGCATTCCTTGCGAAACAGACTTAAAAGAGTAAGACAAAAAAAATTGAAAAATGGAGTTATAGATTTAGCCATCATCCTACATCCATGACTGTCACGACTCACTACTCACAACTCAAAAATGGAGGGCTTTTATGATTACCTAGTGGAAATGTCCTTCTCCTAGCGACCCTTAAGTTGCTAATCTTCAGGGAGAAGAAACTCCATTTCCTTGAGCATGTCGTCCTAAATTAGCAAATCTCCATGTTCTGTGACCTTCATTTGCCAGAAAAGCACTTCTTGTGCTGTTGCACTTCAAGTAATTTCTGTAGTGAGCTAATCGAGGTTTGGCTGTGGGCATGTGGTTGAAGCACCATTTGTGCAGTCATACCTTAGAAAGGAAATTTTCTGAAGCCCAATTCAACTGTTGTTAGTGCGCTTTCTCTCCACACATGTTACTGCATAGCACAAAGGAAAATTGTTTGGCACCCAATCGAACTGTTGTGCTTTCTCTCCAGATTTGCAACCACAATGCACAAAACAATTTGGTTCTTCTCTTGATTGATTCCCGGATCCAAGTTTTGAGTTTCAAACTAGTTGAAACTTCTTTTGCCCTCCAAACTCCTCCAAGTCCTTTTTGAAGCTCCAATCCCATGAGCAAACAACGCATATGGAAATGCCTCAATTATATTACAAGCATCCATATCATGAACTCAAACAGCTATGCACACATGCACAGTTTACTAGAAGGCCCATGGTGTTTCAATTTTCCACTTTTGTCCGTCCTAAAAAGTTATGAGTTAGCTATCACCTCACATCTAGCCCCACTTGTTTCACTGTCACATATTTCTTGAATTTTAATTGAACAAATCTATAGTTTCTACCTTGGATATAGAAGTCAAACCAATTATCTCACTCTGAATGCGCTTTGTTCAATATCTCACCTTATTTTGAATGATGATGGTGTTCGGGCAAATTTGCATGCTCCTCAATTAATTTCATAGAGTACCTGCTACCTCCCACTAACACAGGTACCAAATAACCAAATAAATCTGTCCAAAAAGGCTTGGAGAGATGGGAAAAATTCACCTGGATTTTGCCTCCGCTGAGAAACCTCACGGTTCTCAACCCACTTCATTGACCACTAGGTCAAATCCATACCCTTGAGCTCAAATATTTTACTTTTTTTAAGGACTCGTAAGTCATGTCATATTATGAGACAACAAAATATATCTTGAAATCACAAGCATGTCTCAGCATGGCTTACTTGCATGCTTGACAGTTTTTCTGCATAGAGGTGTCACATTTGATAATTTGGCTACTGCAAGCTCAGCTCCAATTATTTTAGGTGCCATAGTTTACTCTCTAGATTCTTCAACATACCAAGTCTCCTACCCATGGAAGCCATTATATGGGTATTAAAGGAAAAAAACTTTGGGCACAAAGCTGATGGATAGCATGAACTCTTGGGAGAATATTATGAAGTGGAAGCTTTTGACTTACTGAGGTTAAGTGAGGGTAATGAGGCTGAAATGAAAAAAAAAATGATTTTCCCCTCATCTACTAGTGTGGGAAAAGAAGCACTGATTCTTCTTCTACTTAGGATATTTATAGAAGTCAGGGAAATGAGGATCATCGTGTACAAAATTTCAAAAGTTTACCCCTTTTCAGAGATATGCACGGTTCCATGATATAATTGTTTCTATCACTTGTTTTCCTTCAGTTTTTAACCAACTGGAGATCATTGATTTGTTTCTGAACCATGGGGTTTGTTGATTTTCTTACTGTTTTTCGTACAATGAGTCCTATAGACCTGAACTAGTACAAATGCACTGCAGGCCACTGTTTGCAGGCAGCTTTCTCAGTATAATACACATTTTGCTGGATCAGATGAGGCATGATGAAATGCGCACAGTTGGATGCCAAGCTCTTTTTGACTTCATAATTAACCAGGTTAATAGCTTCTTTCTTTGGCTTTACCCTATATTGGTGATAGTTATCTTTAAGATAACACAAGTTCTCCTTAACAATTAAAGCTTATTTTTGAATTTGACTGTGCATTATGCAGAGGGACTCTACATATATGTTTAACTTTGAAGGCCTGATTCCTAAAATCTGTCTTCTTGCTCAAGAGATGGGTGAGGACGAAAGGGTGATTAAAATGCGCTGTGCTGGTCTTCAAGCTCTGTCCGCCATGGTAAACTACCAGATAAACTTCTTGTTATTTTCTTTTTTGACACTGGTAAGTTTGTATTCTTCAGCATTAAGAATATCAAGACCACCACCAAAAGTTAATTACAGACTCCCTACAGATCTATAGTCTGTTAAGTATCTTCTAGACATAGCTGTTTACAAAAAGTAAAAGATACAATACAATTCCATTTGACTATATTAATGGAATTGGACCTTTTTTCCTGATGCTCTTTCTGAGGTGTAAACTTTGTTTGATTAGCTTGAGTTTGTGGAGGTACAGTCATGAATGGTGACTGAATATTTTGTCAGAGACATCTTCCATTTAGTTGGATGTTCCAACAACTTTACAAACAGATATTCTAGTAAAGTTGTATAGCAGCCTGGTCTTTTGTTTCTACATTAGCATGTGCTAGGACAATGACTTAGATCTTTGAAGACTATAGCTTTTTCATCATTCCACGCATTCATTGTATAATTGTGGCTTAGATATTTGAAGACTAAAGATTTTTCATCATTCCACACATTCATTGTATAATTGTGCCCCAATTTCTAAGTGGTGTCTTATTGAAGCACACATTCATCATTCAATATGAGAACTGCAGAGATATGTCTAACTTGAAGAAAATTGCCTTTTAGGGATTTGTAGAGAAGTCTTTGAATTAGTTCCTGCACCTGCACCATTGAATTTTAGAACTGGCTACGTTGTGTCAAAAATTGTAACGCAACACTTTGAAGGTTTTTTTTCAGATTTTCTTTTCTTTGATATGCTATATTTGAGCAAAGGGTCTATCGGAACAATCTCTCTGTCTCCACAAGGTGGGGTAAGGTCTACGTATACATCACCCTCTGACCGTTTACATCATGTGTTAATAATATGTGAAACTACATACTTTTGGAGAATTCATTGCTTCTAACTATAATGAAGTTTGTGCTTAGCACTTCGCTGTGAATTGCTCATCTACTGCTTCCTTTGCTGATTATAAATATGTGCTTTGGTAAGGAAGTTGCTTATGAGTTCTTTCATGGTGAGTTTCACTTTAATGTGTGGTTTCTCTGATTAGTGATGTGGTTTTCACAGTAAATGAATCCCTAAATTTCGAAGCATGTAAGACTGATGTAGCTATTGGAAATAATGAGGAGTGTAATCTCACAAGCATGCTGAAACTTTGAAGTTCCCTAGTTCAAATCTAAGTAAAGAGAGTGATTTTTGAAATTGAACTAATTTGTAACTAAGATTTAAAATTACTAAAATTAAATTTAACTTGTGTGTTTGGGATAATGGAAAATATTTTCTGGATAAGTCACTTCGAGTGTTTGGTTGTCAAAAAATCTTTTTTCTAGGAAAACATTTTCCAGAAAAAAGGGATTGGGTCGTCGTCAGCCTAACCAATTCAACATCTCTGTTGTTGTAATAGAAGAGTTGGTATGGAAAAACTTATGGAATAGAGTTTGAAGGACTTGGTGTCAAATGGATTGATGATCTTGGAATCATTTGGCTGGTTAGAAGAAAAAACTTGCATATGCATCTCACTTGATAGATAATCTAATAACAAAACAGAAAACTGTTTTAACCCAAAATAAATTCTACTAATATATGTAGTTCTTCCATTAATTAATTCTTCACAACTATCAACTAATAATAGCTAATTCTATGGACTACAAATATTACTTATTGATCAACCATTTGAACAAGTTACAGTAAACAAAAAAGATCCAAAAGAAAATAGCTATTGGTCAAGGAGTATAGGAATCTGGAAACTGAGTAAGGTTGTCACTGCACAGCAATGTGGAGAACTAAAAAGCTGCTCCTGCAACAAAGAACTGAGAAGTAGCCTAGGACTCTCTTGGAGCTTGAGATATGAAATGTGGAGAAAATTACATTATCCGGTAAATGTTTAAAACTGAATAGTGTCAATGGCAGTGAAGCTTTTTCTTTCCTCCATTTCGGCAAAGAATTCTACAATAATAGCTCGTTGTCTAGGAGTGGACTCTCATACCCTAGAAAGGGTGTAGGAGCTCTCTGGGAGCAGAGGGGGGAAGAGACAAAGGGTGGAAGTACTCCCCCCCCCCCCCCCCACACACACACTGAATTGTAACCCTTGGTGATGCCATTTGTCTGCCGCACTGTCTTCAGGCCTTATTCATTTGGATGACTGCGTTGCTTTAGCAGATAAGGCAACATACATGGTTTGTTTGTGATGGTAGATTAATGATGCATTTTCTAGGAACATGTAGGAAGGTTGTTTGGCATGTAATGCGAGTTTTTTTCCATGAACATGTTGGGAATACCATTTTGCATGTTTGCTAAAGCAGTTGTTTTTCAGTCTGAATGTATTGGACATTTTGCTATCAATCACTGTGGGCCAGATGGATAGAATCTAGAAAATGTGTTATGCTGGCAGTGGTGTTTTATGTTTGGCTAGAATATAACGAAGGACTTCTAATATCAGTGCAATTCGTAGAAATCCTATAAAAAAGAGCTAATTATATAATGTAAGGCTATTGCTTTAATATCACGTTACCTTGACTGATCAACATCCAAATTGCAATATTTGCTTTCCATCTTCAGTTTCTTTTGATTTGGAGGAATCATGTCTTTTGCTATTCTCTCCAAACCTTATTTTCTTGTAAATGGAAGGTCCTGTTTACTGATTCTGGAAGTCGGAAAGAAACAACAACTACATGCAGCTCCATTGGTTGGTCCGTGTGAGGATTTTGATATTATTGACTTTTGATGTTTGTCTTTCCACTTACTTTGTCAGTTCCTTTAGCTTTATCTCTGGATTACTTTGGTGAAGTTTGAGTTCATTTATAATGGATAGTCTGAGCAATTCTGTTTCTTTTGTCAACTATTCATGTACAGATATGGTTTATGGGTGAATTTTGTCACATGCCAGCGGAATTCGATAGCGTAAGTTATTGCAAACTTTTTTTATGCTTCTCTGCTTAATCAGTTGTTGATACAATTAGTACTTTTTCCCAATTTCAGAACTATTTTGTTATTTAGGCCAAATCTCTTCATCTTCCACAGATATTTTTGGTTGCACCTAGTTCAAATTCCACCTTGCATGTCTATTACTATTCATTTAAAGTGGTTCACATTTTATTGTCATGAAAGGCTTTATATTTTATGCATCACAATTTTATCTAATTTGCCTATACTATATGTGAAGAAAAGAGAGAAAAATATGCTGAGAGTGAATTCTTTGATTACTCTCTCAAGTTAGTGCGCAGATTAAATGGTGTTTACAAGAAATTTCAGGCTGATAATCTTGCTAGATTACACAACTATACAATAAGGGATTCTGTTCATGTTAACAAATTCTTAATGATCTTCTCCAAGGTGGAGTGTACATATTGTGCTCCTAACTCATAGCAAATAAAAAATTGATCCTCAATTTTCAAATGATTTTATAAGAATATCTCTAAATGCTCCATTTGAATTTACATAGTGGTAAGTGGTATTTTGTCCAATTAAGTGTCAATCTGTTTCAATGTGCCTTATTTTTCTAGTGAAACAAGAAGCCTATTTATGAGCAAAAAAGAATGTGCAAATAACATTTGCTTAATTCAGGATTACTAATGCTTGTTTAAATTCTAACAGTTGCATACTAACACTTGCATTTTCTTTGGGAAGTATTGGGAAGTCCTGTCTGGTTATTAAGATTATTTGGTTTAATGTCATTTATCTTACCAGGTGACGGCTGCAGTATTGGAGAATTGTGAAGGCCCTAAAGAGAAGCTGGATCTTAATAATGATCAAGATAAACAGACTAATGGAGTCCAACCAGTTTCGTCCGGTGGAAACCAGATGCCGTCATCCGCTAATGAATTGACAAGGGCTACTTCTTGGAGGAATATAGTGACAGACAGAGGCCTTAACGTGACTGCGTAATTCCTCTTTCCATGGTGTATATATTTGTTAATTATTTTTATTTCTGTAGATCATCTCTCCTCCAATTACATTTCTCTTATGAACAGGGAAGATTCAAGAAACCCCATGTTTTGGTCAAAGGTGTGCTTACATAACATGGCGAAGTTAGCGAAGGAGGCTACAACTGTACGGCGTGTTCTGGAGTCCTTGTTCCGTTATTTCGATAATGCTGATCTTTGGTCGCCTGAACATGGAGTTGCCCTTGGTGTTTTGCTTGACATGCAATCTATTATGGAAAACTCTGGTATTTGATCTTTCTTTAATCTCAGTGATTACCCTTTTTTTCTTTTGAATCTTGGGGTTAAGCAGCATATTTGTCACCTTAACGCCTTGGACTCACTCTGTGCTTTTCCGTGATTGCAGGGCAGAACATACATTTCTTGCTGTCTACTTTGATCAAGCACCTTGATCATAAAAATGTCCTTAAAAATCCAAATATGCAGATAGAAATTGTTGAAGTAGCCAGCTCCCTTGCTAAGGCAACAAAGGCTCAGTCGTCTGTGACGATAGTTGGTGCGTTTAGTGATATGATGAGACACCTCCGCAAGAGCATACTCTGTTCCCTTGATGATTCAGAACTTGGGGAAGAAGTTATTCAATGGAACAGAAAGTTATACACAGCTGTTGATGAATGCCTTGTACAACTGTCCCTGAAGGTAAATTTCATTCCTTAATTATAAGTCTAGTTTTTTTAAAATTTCCACTTTTCAAGGTCACCAAAAATATGCACTATGCCATATTTACCTTTTTTCTAAATGAGGTTGTCAGTTTTGAGAAATTTTGTTTCGTGAGATCCTCAGAAGCATCATCCTAGATGAGACAACATCGCCTGACAAGAAGAGAAGAAAAGCTTAATATACTGCCTACTTTTACGTGGCTGAGTGTAAATGATGTAAATTGTGATCCCTCTGATAAACAGGTAGGAGATGCTGGTCCTATTCTTGATGTGATGGCAGTGATGCTGGAAAGCATATCAAATGTAACAGTTATGGTGAGGAATACAATGGCTGCAGTTTATCGAACTGCTCAGATTATTGCATCCTTACCAAATCATTCATATAAAAACAAGGCAAGGAGGACTCTATTCTTGTCATCTTTATTTTCTCTTGGTGATGCTTTCAACTGGTTAATTGTCAACATCCTTTTTCTCATTTTTTCGTCTATACCTTTCAGGCTTTCCCTGAAGCATTATTCCATCAAATTCTTTTAGCTATGGTATCGCCAGACCATGAAACAAGGCTTGTGGCACATCGTGTCTTTTCTGTTGTACTTGTCCCATCTTCAGTTTGCCCCCGTCCTAAATCTGTCCAATCACGGTCAACAAAGGCTACTGGTATTCAGAGGACCCTATCTAGAACCGTTTCAGTGTTTTCTTCTTCAGCTGCACTTTTTGATAAATTGAAGAAAGAACAAACTCCCGCTCAAGACAATATGGCTGGAAAGGAAAAAACATTCAATGCTAAATCATTGGTGAAAAACCAATCCATGCTGAAAAGATTAACATCAAGCTATAGTCGAGCTTATACTGTGAAAAGGAATTCATCACCTGGAACTGATGAAGGAAAAGAGAATGGTAACACAGAAGAGGAGCAGGTATGTGTTTGTGTTGAAGATATATAATATTGTTGTCTTTCTAAAAGCAATAACAAAAAAATAGTGCATTTCAATTCAACATTTTACCTTTGGTTGAAAAAACAGATTTGCTTTCTTGGCTGCCCCTTACCAAATTTCATTTCATTTCAGGATGGAATTTTTCTCAAGCTGAAAATTCGACAGATTAGCCTCTTGCTGTCTTCACTGTGGGTGCAGGCAATCTCCGCTACAAATACTCCAGAGAATTATGAAGCAATTGCTCATACTTACAGCTTGGTGGTGTTATTTTCACAAACAAAGGTGGTGATGTTTTTCTTGCTAGTAAATATTAATCTGCATCACTAATATATTTTCCAACCTCCATTTATTTTGCTTCTTTATCTTTTCTATTTCTTTCTTTAAACTTAGTGGAACTTGAGCGTAGAGGTGCTTATACATCTATATGCTTCGTATTACTGAGTGCAAGTTCTTTCACCCCCTTATGCTGATTTCTAGAGGTGCTTAGTTTGTACTTTTTACTATAGATACTATTGACTCTATGATCTTGAGTGTTGCCTAGATATACAACTTTTTTAGGAGTAAGAAATTAGTCCACATTGTGTAGTGGCAAATCTTTAACGTATATTACAGATAAATAGGGCCAGTATTTTGAGTAGGTATCTGACTGAAGATTTGGTGGAAACTTCTGTTGCCAAACCATTTTTTGGTGGTTGATGTGTGTGTGCATGGGTGGGGGAATTGAGGATGTCGTGTCTAAAAGCTTCTAACTTCTGGGGAATAAATGAATTTCAAACTTTAAGAGCGAAGTTTGGAGCCCTCTTTGCTTCTTATATGGTGGCCATCGTGCAGAGCCAATTTTACTTACTGTTGAGGATATGTTTCTTTTTTGTGATAATGTTGTTATATGACGTTTGTGTGATGAGATAGATTGCAAAAACAAGGCTGGTATGATGAAATTAGTACGAATGGATTTCTAGAAAATAAACACAAATTACAGGATTTCAAAATCGAAGACCAGGGGTGGGTGGGGTGGAAAGCAAAGATATTAGAGGTGTAATATTAAAAAATTTGAGGTGGACAAATAAAGCCTATAATTATCTTTCTTCTTTTTGAAAAGCTGGACTAACACTAATGTTATTGTGGAATTTTCAGTAGCAGCTGGATCTAGTCTTCAAAAGTTACAGATTGAAACAAATTCATTTAGAATATTTGCATTAGTCCAGAACCTTCTGTTACAAAAATCTTGTGGGGTGTGCATGCAGGGTGTTGCAACCAACAACATAAAAATATATGGGTACTATTAGATAAGGGTATATGTTATTGGACATCTCTTGTTTTCAGTCAATTTCATGTTCTTAAGTTTTACTTGTTCCCCCAGATGCTGACTATGTATCAGAAAGAAAAACTCTTGAATTTGCTTAGTAACATTTGTAATAGTTGACTAGGCTATTGCTGATGAATTGCTTGTATCTCATCTTCCAGAAATCCAGCCATGAGGCTCTTATTCGAAGTTTCCAGCTAGCATTTTCTTTGAGGAACATTTCTATAGCAGGGAAAGGTATAACACAGTGGTCAGAATCTGAATTTGGAACGTTCTTTATGTTCCTTTATCCTTAATAAAAGAGCACGATTAGTTGTTTTACAAATGCCTGCATTTGATCTGATATACAGCTAATTGGTGCTGTATTATTTGATCAAACCAGTGATAAGTTATTCCCTAGTAACACACCGACATTGCCTTTTGTCATCTTTATTGTGTTTGCAGGATCTCTACCGTCATCGCGCCGCAGGTCACTCTTTATGTTGGCAACATCCATGATTATTTTCCTATCTAAAGCGTACAGCTTCATCCCTGTCGTTGCTTGTGCTAAAGCTGCATTAACGGATAAAACAGTAAGGACTTGCATCGGTCATGTTTTGTTCAATGTGCTCATTTGTAGATATTGTAAACAATGCTTTTTCTGCGATGTTCTCTAGTCTAATTCGATGTGTAATGCCTTCAACAGGTTGATCCTTTTCTTCAGCTGGTAGATGACTGTAAACTAGAAGCTGTAACTGGTAAAACAGAGCATGCAGTCAAAGTTTATGGATCAAAAGAGGACGACGAGGATGCCTTGAAATCACTTTCAGCAATACAACTATCTAGTAACCAAACTACAGAATACTTTGCTTCAATAATAGTCGAGAGCTTGAGGAATTCTTATAAAGTAAACATTGTATATGTTCTCATTTTGTGATTCAATGATAACTTAGGCAATATTGAATGCATTTTGATATTTGACCTATGTGCAGAATAAGACTGCTGCTATAAAGGATCAGTTGCTTAAAGATTTTCTTCCTGATGATGTTTGTCCTTTGGGAGCTCAGCTAGTCTCAGAAACATCAGGAAAGATCTACGGATTCGGTTCAGTTGATGATAATAGTCCGGACGAGGTAGTTGGAGCTGCTTCTAAGTCTTTGTATCTTTCTCTCATATACTACCTTGGAGCTGCTTCTAAGTCTTTGTATCTTTCTCTCATATACTACCTTTATCTTATATCCTGGTTTTCTATTATCAGGTTGGGGACTTGACTATGCCCATCTTAGAGGATGGTTTAACTACTGAGAATCAGAATTTATCCAACTCACATCTTACTCTGCAAATTCCAGACCTTATAACTGTCACTCAGTTCCTAGATTCGGTACGTTTCTGCTTGCATACCTTCTACTTCTTGTCATGCGCAGAGTAACTGCAGAATTAGATAAGGAAGAGTTTGGCTGTCATAATTCCTACTAAGAGCTCTGGAAGATGTCCGGAAACTTCTTGTTCTTTTATATTAAGAAAAAATAGACTCCTTTTTTCTCCTTATTCATTCTCAAGAAGGTTGTACAGGGGAAGTGAAGGTTCACCAGAATAAAATAATAAGCCACCAAAAAAGAGAAGGGTTTTGGGCTTTCTTCTGGTCAGTTTTGTGGGAAAAAAGGGGGCCTGAAAGTTTAGGCTTCATGACCTCTTGAATGGGGAATTACAGATTTTTAATGGTCATTCCAATGCCAAAATTCCATTCTGGTGGTGATATTACTAGAATGGCAAAGGTTGTTTTTGCCAATTCTTTCCCAGATATAGTTTTGAATTTCATCAATGATTTCAATGAAAACCGTGATAGCTTTTTTTAGTTTTTTTTCTGTGCCCCTATAAATAATTGAGAGGGTTCATAAGAAATAGGGGTGGTTGCTCAACAGAGTGGGAGCCCTATGGGCATGGTTATAAGTTATTTTTCCATTGCGTAATAGTAGTAATTCTGACCTTTGGGATAATATCATGTAGGCAAGTCTCTTTCCCTAGATATGGTTAACATTCTATAATCATTTACTGAAACTTATGCAGGTATCTGATACAACAATTCAAGGAGGAAGACTCTCTGTCTCAACTTCTGATATGACTTTCAAGGACATGACAGGCCATTGTGAGGCCCTTCAAGCAGGAAAGCAGCAAAAGATGTCACATCTAATGATTGCCCAAGCGCCTCAAGAAAATTCTTTTGACTTTTTCCTGTCAAATCTGAAGCCTGCAAACAACTGTGATAATGTGATATCTCCAGTAAGTATAAAAGAATTGTGTTACGTCTTTATAGTTTTGACATCCATCATTTCCATAACAAGAGTGAAAGATGTAGAATTAAAACCCGGTATATTATGTAGCATCACAAGGGTGGGAATAGCATTTACCCATATTCTTTAGGTTGGTAGACTTCAAAGTGGCATTGTGGAAGGCTACTAAGAAGCAACTTACATGCAGTAGCATCTAAGAAGCAGCTTCACATGGTAGTGCTAGTTTATGGCCGCTTTTCTATAGTACCAGTTGTTGCTTCACTGAATTTGCTTCGACTTTAATACGTTCAGTCTTCCTTGTTAGTGTACATATTCATTAATATCCCTAGTTTTTCAGCTCTGAAACTCATGTATGTTGCAGGTTGAACCTTCACATGTGAAGCATCCCTCTGAGTCCAATCTGTCAAATCCCTTTATCACTACTATCCCTCCAATGCCATGTGCAGCTGAATCCAACTTCTTTGCACTACCTGCTTCAAGTCCATATGACAACTTTTTGAAGGCAGCTGGAAGTTAAAAAGAAGTTTTTAAGAGGTTGAGAGGGGTAGCAAAAGCTTGAAGAATCTCTCCTTTTTATCTAAATTTTGCATCATTCTGCTGCCAATAATTTTCTGATTGTAAACAATTTTGAGATCTTCTTATTGACGTACATGAACGTATTCTGATATCTTTCTTCTTATATCCCTCTTCCTATCCATTTGATCTGAGGGAAGGTGGCTACTAAGTCGATGGAACATTCATGAAATGAGGAATTTTGTGTAGAGCTTTTTCAAAAGAATACAAGATTTTATAGAGATAGAGGATTATGAAACTTCTATTTTTTTTTATTTTTTTTTTAAAGCTTAGGTTTGCAAATATCAATTCTATGTAAAATGTACATATGTTCTATTATGACTATCATATAATTTATAAATGAAAGCACTAATTTTTCTTCCCTATTTTTAGTTCTTTGGGTAAAGCTTTCCTTTTTTTTTTTTTTTTTTATATAGAGTATTTGAGCTTATTCTTTTTAATTTCGATATTTAATATTTTGTTGGAGATAAAAAAGTTATATTTTCGAATATATAAATATATATTTATTGTTTGTTTATCACAATAGCGGCGGCAAGACACCGCAGCAAGCGGCCGCAACCACCGGTTTCCCAGAGAACACCACGTGTACATCCACCATTTATATATGTGTATGTATATATGCTTCTGTTTCACTTTGTATAAATTTGTGTAGTAGTAACCAAGCAAATTAATAAGATTTGATTCATTAAATGGAAGGCTCTGATTTTGTTAGAGTTAAGGTAAGGGATTAATATCAAATATTGTATTTATTCATCAAAATAATAAGAGTAAATATTTCTGAATATTTTTCAATATTTTTATAATTAAAAAGAGATATTTAAAGTGGTTGATTTGTTTATGTATGTCATGTACTTTTGAGGTCATTGGAAGTATTGAAAGTGCCTAGTATGGATATTTTGTTGTGTATTGAGTTGTTCAATTAGAACTGAACATATGTGTCATGTATATTTGTGCTTAGCTAAAATTTGAATTTTATGGATTCGGAATTCTAGAATAGAGATGTTAGGTATTAGTTATCAGATTTTGAATTCATCTCTTCCTTGCAGAGGGGAAAATCAGGTGATTCAGGCATAGTTAAGATAAAGGTATATCACTTTTCTTTTGTTTTTGTAGTTCATTTTCAGTTTGTATTATCATGAGTGTGCTATTTTGCAATAGAATTATTAAAAGGTAAAGATCAAATCTTGCATCAGCTGGGTTGTAGTTGGACTATCTTTTGCTTAGCCGTTCAATACTATTTTGTTTTTATTTGCAGAGGACGTCAACGCCGGATGATGTAGCCTCCGTTTTGTTGAAGGTTAGGAATTTGTTGTTCTTTTCTGTATTTCTCTTTAGTTTTAGTTGTTTGTTTGCTTTTCACTTAGTGTACATCAAGGTGATTTTATGGTTAAAATTGTTCGTCTTTGCTTGTTAGGATGGGGAAGTGTGAAAATGTAATTGTTTGTCTTTACTTGTTAGGATGGGAAAGTGTGAAAACGTAGTTTCGTGGTGAGTTAGATTCAGTGACCATACGTGAAATTTAACCCCTATGTTCCCTGTTGGTGATCAACTGACCTTTTTGAGTCCACAATGTTAGTCTAATAAAGGCATGTATGTCGATGTCCTTGGTTGCGCTGACTTCAAATATCACTTGCTTTTTGTTTTTTAGGCTGTCAGCTTTGGTTGTATTTCCTGATGAAGAAATGTGCTTTTTTTGTAAGCAATTGTAATGTTGGTAACTTGATTTCTAATCTTGTGATTCTCTTTCCAGGAGAGAGAGGGGTATGGTGCGGATAAAGAAATTGACAGTACCAGAAAACGTGACGAGGATGATGTAGAGAACAAAGACTATGATGATGATGATGATGGAGACGAAGATGAAGATGGTGGAGATGTAGAAGTCAGTGATGCAGAGAAGAAGCAGCAGAGACGTGTCAGCCACGGGTTTCATTTAGTTGAAGGCAAGATGAAACATGGGATGGAAGATTATCTGGTGGCGGAAAATAGGAAAATGGATGGACATGATCTTGGGCTCTATGCAATATTTGACGGTCATTCAGGACGTAAGGTTGCAGAATATTTGCAAAGCCATCTTTTTGATAATATACTGAGTGAGGTATGTTGAATTGTGTGACCACCACCTCGTCTAAATGTTTTGGGAAGTATATATTAGTTTCAATGATTTTACTATTAACTCAACGAGCTAGTAGAGTTGTAATCGTCTTTATTCCGAACAGCCTGATTTTTGGAGGAAGCCTGTGACTGCCTTTAAGAAGGCATATAAAAGTACAAATAACTACATTCTGGAGAATGTAGTAGGTGCACGAGGTGGCTCAACAGCGGTAACAGCTATGTTGATTGATCAGAAATATCTGGTTGTGGCCAATGTAGGCGATTCACGTGCAGTACTCATTCGGAAAGGGAAGGTCAAACAAATAACAGTTGACCATGAACCGCAAAAGAAGGAAGAAAAAGAGGTAGTCGAAAGCAAAGGAGGTTTTGTTATTAAGATGCCAGGTAACAGCGTCAAATTGCACTTCATTGCGAAACTGTCGTGGATGTCAAAATCGTAAACCTGAGATACATACCACTTTGGCTAATATGAACTGAGGGAATAGAGTTCAGTTCTAAGCTCCTTTAAGGAGTAGGTTAAAGAATAGATTAGAAGATAAAAAGTCAGCAAAGAACAGAGAAATTTCTCAGTGGAATTAGTCGAGGTGCGCTTAAGCTTAGCCCAGACGGACAGACCCTGTGGTTATTTAAAAAAGAAGGTTCTCTATCTCATTCTACGATATGTGTTTTTCCTTGTACTTGGCATTTCAGTCCTTCCTTTTACTAATCCTCAGCTAGCGAGTGTAGAAGATCATTACGTGTATGGTGATAAATATTGTACTTAGAAACTTGTTTAAAATGCAGGGAATGTCCCGCGGGTGGATAGCCAACTAGCCATGACAAGGGCATTTGGAGACGCAAAAGTGAAAGACCATATCACTGTGGAACCTAGTGTGACAATTGAGAAGATAGACAATGACACCAATTGCATAATCTTGGCAAGTGATGGCTTGTGGAAGGTATAATTTACAGAGCAACAACTTGTAAAATTGATAGTAGTAATTCTACATCATGATGAATCTCATAGAAACTATGATCGTGAGTCGTACTTTTTAGTATGTTGATACATTTATAATTCAGGTGATGTCGAACGAGGAAGTGGAAAAATGCATAAGAGGGTTAGAAGATGGGAAGAAAGCAGCAGAAGAGTTGATCAATGAAGCACTTGCAAAGAAGAGCCGCGATGATATTTCTTGTGTTGCGGTCATGTTTCACTTGTAGTTCATCGTCGTTGTGACGTAGATAATATATATTAATTCAAAGTATTATGGTTATTTAGACTGTTGATTTTTTGTAATTCGAGAATGAATTTATTTATTTAAATGTTTTGCCTTGGTCTTCTGGATTAAATGAAGAGCCGCGATGATATTTCTTGTGTTGCGGTCATGTTTCACTCATAGTTCATCGTCGTCGTGACGTAGATAATATATATTAATTCAAGTATTATGGTTATTTAGACTGTTGATTTTTTGTAATTCGAGAATGAATTTATTTATTTAAATGTTTTGCCTTGGTCTTCTGGATTAAGATTTAAGCGTTTGTTAAAATTAAATTAAAAAAAGTGAATTAAAATATTTTGAGATAATAAATATACTATATGACAAAAATATGGAACAAATAAACATAATTTTCTTTGGTCAAACTCCTTCACTGGCATATATAAGCCGTTTCGCTATCGATCTCGAATCTTCTTCGATAATTTCAAAGCCATTTTCAGATAAACCCACCTCAATTTTCTTGGGATTTTGACACTACATGCGGTGAGGAATACTTCCAATTGTCGAGAAGATTAGTACTTGGTAATACTTCTACTTATCGTTGCTCTTCTTGCGAAATCCAGTTGAGTAATACTTGTAAATTGGAGCAAAACTACTTCAATTAGCTTCAATTGTGATTTTTTCTTAGTGGGTTTTGATAAAGATTTGATTTTTTTTTGTTTCTTTCGAGTCCCAGTTTAGTTTTCATAATACAATCGTTATTTGAAGTGAAAGGTACGTGGGTTGCTGGTGCTATTCTGGGGTTTAAGAAAATTGAGCAAGATTTCGAATAATGGCTGAAGTAGAAGAGGAGCAGCAGCTGCAGAATTCATCAGTTGGTAATGCGTTAACCTATGACTTTTTTCTGCTACTCAGCTAGATAATACTATCATCTATGAATTTTTAGCTTTTAATTCAGATGATTGTGATCTAATTCTGATTCCTTGAATAGCTAATCTTTTGGTATGATTGGTCTTTGAAAATTTCCCCTGGTTATTGTTCACCTTGGACCCTGTAATCGAATGATGGTTGTTTAATATGATTTTTGAATATGAAGTAAATTTCAAAGTTTGATTCACTGAAATGATAATGCTGGGTTGACTTCAGTTGTAGAGGTACTTGTTCGAGAATTTTCTAGTATTTTAGAGACATTCATGTTGTTCTTGAGAGAGCGATTTCCAGCTACTTCTTGGACTATGATCTTAAATCTATCAAAATTTGGAGGACATTTGGTTAGCGATGAAGTTACGAGTACTTTGCCAAAATTTGAGAGCTTTTTCTCCTTTCTAATGTTTCAATGCAAATGGAAGCAATTTTCTGTGAAGATCAACTGATTTCACCATCAATATTGTAATTTATGTTGTCCCCATTAGTTCCTCCTCCACCTTTTTTTGTTATTTTGCAAGGCACTTGACTAGTGACTAGTGATAGTCCTATGTCATGCAGTTAAGGATTGGGATCATGGATTATGGAGGAATTTAATTTTAGGTTTGAAAGTGGTGTTTGCTTATCAGCAGAAGTTGGTCGCCTTATTGAAAATGTGCCCTTTTTTTGTATAAATGTTCAACTAATTGTAAAGAGTAGTGGTAGGGACATTCTCAGTATGAGGTTAGTCTTCTAGGATCAACTTGCTTCAAAGTGCCCATTAATTATTTATAATTTCAGGAATGATCCTATCAGTGATTATGTACTAAGCTTATCTAATGAATTGAGTCTTCCAAGAAAGTTTTCTATGTATCTGCTAATTGAGGTTCTAGATTCGTATCTATGTAATTACGGTCTTTGTTGACCGTTGGGCAATATCAGTCAGCCACAGACCCCAGTTACAGCATCTAGTCCTCCACGAAAAGTAAGAAATTCCGCATATTTTGATCAATTCTAAGTGAAGGCTATTCTTTCGGGAAGAAATTAGATCTGAAGTCTTAAACTACTTGTTCATACTTGTTTCTGAAAAAGGTTTGTTTACTGAAATTAAATTATATGCAGACCAGGGTGGTACTGATGAAATCATCGCTGAAGGCGCTTCAGTTGTTCGTGAAGAACTTCCACAGGATGATGCTGGGCCGCCAAAAGTTGATTCAGAAGTGGAAGTCCTCCATGAAAAAGTAACCAAGCAAATTGTTAAAGAAGGCCATGGTCAGAAGCCATCAAAATACGCAACATGCTTCGGTAAGTCAAAGCTAAGATTGTTGTTGTTTGGTTGTTTTTTCCCTTCCTGCCCTATACCGTCTTCTGGTTTCAGAAAAAAACTGAAATCCTACAATATTTTGATTGGTTGGAGTATCTATTTTTCCCCTTCCTCCTACTGAGTTCTTTTAAAATAAAATAAAAAATCTTTGTGGGTTCTTTGAATCGATTAGCTCATGCATATCTTTTTCTTCTTTGGGTTAGTGCTTCTTTGGCCCAGCTAAACATTATACTTATAATGGTGACCAACATTAACCATTATTTTTTTTTGATAAAGGTAACATTTTAAACAGAGAGATACAACAATAGTGTATTTCAGTAGTATTTACATCAAGAGTAAAGAATAATGACCAAAAGAAACTATTACCTACATTATCCATTATATGCCACACAGACACAGTGCAGTCTATCACTGCAGTCACTAGTTAAATTTGCAGTTTCTATGTTGTATTTCTTGTATAATTATTCAAATTTCGGTGAGGTAGAGTCTGTGTTTCTTCTCTTTCAAGTGCATTAAATGACTAGAATTATCTTTGTAGTGCATTACAGGGCATGGGCTGAAAGCACCCAGCACAAGTTTGAAGATACATGGCGTGAACAACAACCTCTTGAGCTGGTTATAGGAAAAGGTATATAACCAATTTATTTTGCAGGACATTCAGCATATCACTTTTGATCATTTCATACTCAGTTTTTGCGGTAGTAAATTAGCACTTGATGCTTATAGAGTATTAAATTTTGTGATAGCTTGCTTCTGTATGTGTGTTTTTCCATTCGTGGAAACAAAGCAAGTGCCGTTAAATGCTTTAAACTTCAAAGAAATTACAATACTTTTGAGGAAGTTTTTTTTTAAAAAAAGTTCCATTGATTTCTGAATTTAATTAGAGGGTGTTTGGGTAAAACTTATAAGCTGGTCAAACTGGCTTCTGGCTTATAAGCACCTTTTGCCTTCTCTATGCATTTGATAAAGACCCAAAGTACTTTCAGCTTATGAGCACTTCTAGTTTGACCCAATTTTTTTATACCTGGTGCTTTATTGTCATCAATTGCAAATAGGGCATTTTCACTTCATCTTTGGTGACTGCAGACACATTTCCATTTGTTGTTGCTGAGTGATTCTGGCCCTTTGTCTCATGATAGTCAGATCAATACGAGGAAGTCTGTCAGCAACTGAAAATTATAGCATCTCCTTCACTATATCAGTCTACTTCTGCAAGATATTACATTGTCGTCCTTAAGCATAGCTATAGTATTGGAGCTAGCCCTTGCCTTCTTACAGTTGAAAACATACTTATAGTTGCCATCTTCAGTTAATTTCTCATTTTCTTTGGGCTTCTGTCTCAAAATTCTTTCCTGAATAGTCAGCCATTTAGTCATTTCTATTTGAGCTTCTCTTTCCCTTTCTAGTAATTTAGTAGTAGCACTCATAGTGATTAGAGTTTGATTATCCTTTAAGTTTCCTTCTAGATTCCGCCACACTTCCCAAACCATCATGTTTCAGTTGCTTTAGGATTTCCGTACATAGTTTCAATTTGTTCCAAACATGGAACATATAGCTACCGTGTTCTGGATCCTATAGTGAGTTACAATATGCATAAAATGGACAACATTAGCAAGTACATTCAAGAATCTGTTTGTCCATATAAAAAAATCTTCCAGGTGATTTTATGTCAGCTAGAGCAAGAGTCTATAGCTGCTGAAAATCTCTGGTCTCAATATCTGCAACAGGTTTCCCTCCAATTCTATACGCAGGCAGTAGGAATTCTTGAAATCACTCATGGTTCTTGGACAAACTTGTCCATAGTGTTTGCCTCTCCACGCTACATGTACTTCCATAAACCACTGTTATTGCACTTTGAAAGTTTGTGTGTGTGTCAATAACATAGCAATGAATGCGGGTCTCCAGGATAGTGACAAAGACATCAGTTTAAACCAAAAAAATAAAAAAAATAAAAAATACAAAGACATCAGTTGGTTTCCACAATACCCAAATTCTGCCATTTGCTGCATATGAATAGTTGTTAGCATAGTTCCATCCCTTAGAAACTTTATTCAAGCTAGAAATAAACTTATGCTCTGTGACTTTTGTCTCCAACGGGCCAGCTAAATAAATTGTGTTTCCTCAGATAATTTCCCATTTCCCCTTGTTTAACAGCCCCCTCACATTCCAGATAAGTCAATTCATGAATCAACAATTGGACTTCCTCCCTTAGGAGGCTTCCAATCATAATTGTGTCTCCCTTCTCCCCAGTCAGTGGTTTAAACCTGTACAAAGCTTGCATCACACTAGTATTCTGGGCTTATACACGGCTTTGCCAGATCAACTCTGAGTAAGACATACTTCCTGTTCTTCCACTTGATGGTGATGAACTGCTAGCCTGTGCCTGTTTAGGTGTTGTGCCATACACTTCAGAAAGCTGAAGAGAAGATAAAATGAGCTACTGATCATAGGTGATATCATAGGTGTGTCACTAGTTGTATCCATCACAGGTGGAGGTAGCTTTATTGTATCTGCTTGACCAGCTGGAGCAGGGTACTTGCTTTTCCAAACGCTGAATCAATTTCTTACCTCTCTGAGCACCTTTATCACGCACTGCTTACTTCTGAGTGACCTGATCAGTTTTAGGAGGGTGAGCACTGCCCCTTCCAGTGTCTCCTCTACAAATATGTCCAAAATACATTTTCTACAAAACAAAGTTTTCCAATCATATTCTGCCTTCTGGGAGAATAGTTTGCTTGAGAGTTCAATAATGTCAATCTCTGACGGAAGCTCCTGAATGACATCCATATCAATAAGAACTCGAGCATAAGGAAACCTAGTCTGTTTCTTAGTGCATTCATCAGCAAACATTGGCTCCACCTAACAACTAGCAATACTGCTCAAAGTAATTGTTCCCCAACTATTCAGAAGTAGGTTAGGAAATCTAATCCGTAGAGGAATTGTTCTGTGATATTCCTGCTAAAAATCAAAATGAGGAGTCCACATTTTCAGAATCAGAGGTACACAATTCACTGTGTATGGGCCTGAATATAGAACTTTATCTTTAACCTGACTAGAATTCGATCTCACTTCAAGAAATATAAGTCAGGGCAGGCCACATAATTCCAAATTCTAGCTATATAGTTTCTCATATAATTGTAATTTGGAGTATTCCCCATAGTATAGAGAATAAGTGCATTCCTCAATTTGTCTGTTCCTAAATCTCATCTTTGTCCACTGAACTTTATTAATCTTTCTCCACTGAATTGCTAACTTACCATTTACAAAACTGGAAGGAAAAAAGATAAGGGCATACCATTAGTTGCAATTCAATTTTCAGCATCTTTTTGTCTTACACATCAACTTTTTATGATTAGTTTCAGCATTTCTATCCAACTAATCCAAGCACCGAACTGCTAATTTATAAAATCAGTTTTAGCGCTAAATATTTGTTAGTTATTTACAATTAGGTAATACAATATAAGATGTATAGCTTTGTTGTTTTCTTGCAGAGAAAAAGGAAATGACTGGCCTAGCTATTGGCGTTAACAGCATGAAATCCGGTGAGCGTGCTTTATTTCATGTTGGCTGGGAACTAGCCTATGGAAAAGAAGGGAACTTCTCTTTCCCTAATGTCCCACCTACAGCTGATGTATTGTATGAGGTTGAGTTGATTGGCTTCGATGAGACAGGAGAAGTGAGTTATTTGTTTCTTAATTAATTTCTGGTTTGTACTTACTAAAGGGCTGGTACTCATAATTTTCTAAGCAATATATTTAGGGAAAAGCACGAGGTGACATGACAGTAGAGGAGAGAATTGGGACAGCAGATAGAAGAAAGATGGATGGAAATGCTTTATTTAAGGAAGAGAAACTGGAGGAGGCTATGCAACAGTATGAAATGGTCTCAACACTGCTTATAGTTGATTAGTTCATATTTTCTAGTACCCATATAAGTTTCATGTATCCTCATCGTACATGTATTCTAATTGCGTTCCTTAGGCCATTGCATATATGGGAGATGACTTCATGTTTCAGTTGTTCGGTAAGTTTCGGGACATGGCTTTAGCTGTAAAGAATCCCTGCCATCTGAACATGGCAGCCTGCCTGCTGAAGCTCCAGCGATATGATGAAGCTATTGCACAATGTAGCATTGTAAGCATACACTTCTCTTCAAAGTTTAGATACGTATTGCTGCCTCCCATTTTTGTAGATAGTTCTTGTCCTTATTTTTTTCTTTTTCTGTGGCTTACTATCTTTTCGTTACCTCATGGATTCTCGGGAAAAAGTTATCTGCAATGGCCTTACTTTCCCTAGTAGAGGAGAGTCTATAAGTTCATAATTCTTTCTAAAGACGTTACCCTTTTAGTTTGCTATGACCTAATTACTTGTTCTGGGCCTTCTGGCATTATTTTTACTGTTGAGAATACAGTTGTCCAATTTTTCCAGGACTAAGTGCACCCATGCTACTAGCACTTGGGTGACTAAATTATGAAATTTATTTGCTTTATCTTCTTTCAGTGTTCTTAAACTCATTATTCGGAGAAAAAAATTACTAGTGTTGAAGTTAGTAATGTTGAGCTTGATTCACTGATGATGATTAGGTCCTAGCAGAAGAAGAAAACAATGTAAAAGCGTTGTTTAGGCGTGGAAAGGCTAGGTCTATACTTGGTCAGACTGATGCAGCTCGTGAGGACTTCCTTAAAGCACGTAAGCTTGCTCCACAAGATAAAGCCATTACAAGGGAATTGAATTTGATTGCAGAACACGAGAAGGCTGTCTATAAGAAACAAAAGGAACTTTACAAAGGACTATTTGGACCAAGACCAGAGCCTAAACCAAAGTCAAGAAACTGGCTGATTGTCGTTTGGCAATGGTTATTGTCACTCTTTTATACGCTGTTCAGGCGTAAGACGCCCAAGGACGACTAACTGAATTGGGAGAGATGTTATTGTGGATCCAAAACTGAGAAACTGCTTCCCACCATTTTACTCCAGTAACAGAACTTCTGGTGCTCTAGAAGCTTTTTCAATGACCTTTGTGTTGGAACAAAAAAATCTAACCAAAGAAATTTAGTGTTTTAATTATGTAACTTTATTAGTAAGATAACACCTTGCTAATTAGTTCCTCATTCTGACTTCAAATGTTTGCTCATGATACATGTATTTTGGATATTGCAATTTCTCTTGTTTTGGAAGTAACCTTATCCCCTACTAGCTATAGCTTACACAATGAAGGCAAAGAGTGTGTATGCATAGTATTGAAAGGGAGCTTGGAGTCCGAGCTATAGGTCAGGGTTCGAGATGTAAAAACACCACCACTAGTAAGCTATCTACATCACACCTCTCGAATATATATATATATATATATATAAAGATTTATTGAGTGAAATAATTCCAAATGAAGATGAATATTTCAATATTTCACGTGACGTTCAAATATATTGAAGTTCCTCGAACTTGTTTTGAAAAATATTTTTTTTTTGAGTCTATTATTATTGATAATCGTAAACAAACAAAATTAGTTCTTTTATTGCTAATGAACAGAAAGAAACCAATTTTACTCAAAAGTCTACCTTGAAAGCAGTGCTGGAAATCTGGGGTTGAATGGTTTATTAAAATAAGAAAATGCAAGAATAAAAAATAAAATAAAAAAATAAAAGAAAATTAAAAGTCAAAAAGAGTTGTATGCTCTGATTTTATCTGATTGGACCACCTACCAATTTGAGGCGGAGCCGAAAATAGTAATTTGAGATTTTAAATTTTAGGACATAACAAAGAAATATTACAAAAAAAAGAAATGTTGCGGCGACGATACTGTAGGGGAGGTCCTGCCGAAAAATAGCTCGACGTCAGGATGATAAAAAGCTTAACACCTCTCATTCTTATTACATTTTCAATATGAAAACGAAAAAAAATGTAAAAGAAAAAGGTCGTTTTATTCAAAACCCCAATTGTGACATCCCTTCTCTCCCACTTCACACCTCGGAACGCACCCTTCTTATAGACTTATAGAGATAAACGCGCTTTCACATCTTCTTAACCCGAAATGGCTGGGGAGAGGAAATGTTCCTTTTTTTTAGGGTACTCCCGGGAACGCCCTCTCCTTCCTGATATCCAAAGGAGAGCGGAGCTTCAACACCGGCTGTCCTTCTATTTTATCGGGAGGAACGAGCCCAGGCACCTCCCACTCTTTTTGGGTATCCTGGAGAAGCAGTTCCTCTTGGAAAAGAGGGTCGAGGCCGCATTGGTGGGGGATGGGTTTCCCCCCCAGATAGTTCTGGCTCGGAGGTCAGAAATCCGCAACCTCCTCTTTAACCATCCTACAAGTATAAAAGACATTTTCACTATTTTTTTCTTATAATTGAGATGTCATTCACGAAAAAATTAGTGAATTCATTCGATCCCACAAACTTTCACTTAGTTCTCCTTGCCAAGTTATACAAACTGTGTTTTTTTTAAAATTTTAAACAAGTGGAACCTACATGTTTAATTGTTTTGTGATAACATTATTAATCCTTAAAACCTTTTAGTTAGTGGAAATAAGTAAAACCAAAATTGGTACTAAATGTTTATATTTTTAAAACTATAGTTTACTTTTAAATATATACTATACCCTGTAAAAAGTTAAGACCACATGGGTGATTTGTACAATAGGAAACACACTTGGAAAAAAATGAAAAAATATGTTTCACCAAATTTATCGATAGGGCATAATTTTCACTTTATTGTCCATAAGGCATATTTAAACTTAATATAGAAAATATATGCTACATATATAAATTATCTAGTACAATTTGATATATTTTTGATATAATTGTAAAATAATAGAAGAAATCTACAATTCTAGTAAAAAAAAACTCAATAATTTATTTCAATTAATTTAATTGATTTTTTTAAAAGACAATTGATATGTCAACCAACGACAAATCAAGAAAATAAGATAAAATAAAATAGCAAATGTAAATCACCGAATGTTGTTTCATGTTTGATTTTTGAATATAAAAAAGAACTTTTTACATGGAATGTTTCCCTCCGAACGAATTCTACGTGACATAAATTTAAAATAATCGAGCTTTGATTCAGATACCGATAAAAAAAAATTAAATAAAGACAAAGGTTTAATTCAAAGTGTAGGTTTAGAGGGTGAGGTGGAAAAGTTAAGAGTGGTGCACTTTAACTTTCAAACATAGTTGACTATGCTTCATTATTTTAAAATGCGCCATACGCGCAATGCACCCCTCTTGTTTCAATTCATCAAATATTTTATTTATAACACTCAACTTATATGTTTTACAATTTTAGTCCCTCATGTTATTACATTTAGAACTTGAACACACCATTATGTTATGGACTATGATGTTGAAAGTGTACTAAAGTTTCTTCATTTTAATAAATCGATTTTTATTAAGCGTAAACATATGAAGCCTTAGTTATATTTGTTTGTATATTGGAGTATTAAGATTAAGAAGAAATAGTTTCCTCTAGTGAGATTATTGTTACCAATTTATTGTAATGTTGTTTTCATAGAATAAAAACATGTATTCATCAGAGTTGTTATATTGTTTTAAAAGAGAAACTAATAATAATTTCAACTAGGCTTTCGTAAATGTTAAAATTGTTAGTTTTACAAGGGATGAATGTAAAGCGGAATGTTATGACTTTTATGAATAAATATTACTTTTATGAAGACTTGTGACTTTTATGAAATTTTGAGATTTTTATGAAGAGTAGTGATTTATTTCAAGAGGTATGATATTTATGAAAGACTGCGACTTTTACGAAAGGTAATGAGTTTTGATTTTTCCAAAGGATTGTGACATTTACATACGACACAATAGATATTTGTTCACATTACCATTTGTTATCTATAAATAGAGGATTTTCTCTTATTTTTCAACAACGAATTTCTGAACTTCAATACTTCTTCTTTTCCACAAACAAATTCTAGTCTGCTTTACTGTCATTGAGTGATTCACTGACTCTGTGATTTTATGTACCTGATACACCGATGAATAAGATCATCTTTGAAGGGTATATTTCATAAGGCTTAAATACTTGAGGAAAATAATTTCCTTAAAGAAACACTATGAGTTTATTTACTGATTTAAGGTTTCTAAATTTGAAATATTTTTTTTCAAACATTGTTGTTTTTTACGAAGTTCCTCAAAGTTATTATTCTAAATATTTTTATAATACAAATTAACAACAAAAATGTCACCATTTAATGAATCAAAAGGAATCTTTGTCTCACTTCTCATTGTTCCAATTAAATGCACAAGTCACAACCACACCAAAAACCTAATAAATTCAATTTTAATTGTCCATAACTTCGTTAACCGTTACTAAAACAACAAAAAAAAGACAATTTTAAACAAGCAAAACACGGTAAGTATATTGCTTAAATGAGAGTATATCTTAAAACTATATGTTACATTTACGTTGTTCCCTTAGAAGAAAACACACCTGTACGTAAAAACTATTAAATTACTTTCAGACAAAAATTATTAATCATTACGAGTTTCAATTAAACTTCAGTAAACGTTAACACAACATCCTTTAATGACTCAGAAAGAATCTTTGTATCGTGTCACTTCTCTCTCTTCCACGTACAAGTCATAACCATAAAAAAAAAAACCTAACAAACTCAAAATTGTTAACTGTCTCAAACTTAGTAAGTCGTTAAAATCAATCATAACAAATAAGAAAGGTATATTTTAGAGAAACAACATTGTATAGGGATTAATGTGACAATTACCTCAAAATACAAGGATGGATTGTACAAACTTTGTTACCTTTTTAATAATATCCCTTTGACTGATGCGTTCTACGCACTTTGCGTATTCAAGTCTCCTTCTCTTTCCTTTAACACAATTTACACCCCACCATTAAAGAAAGCATACATAGACCTACCCAAGTAAGCTAGCAGTTAAAACTCCGTTGACTAATAGCAAATTCCTCTCTCTTTCTAGGTGTGGAAGAGAAAAATCTCAAAATGGTCTAAATCTTTGAAGAAAAGGGTTCATTTTTCTCATCGGAAAATCTTCGCCGGCTGGCATCCTGGCATTTTGGAGCTGTTCCGGTGGACTATTGTGGTAATATGAACATCTTCTCAAATGGGGTTTTGAATCTGAGCTGTGTTGATGTGTAAAGTTGTAATCTTGAAAAACCCCATTTTGGGTTCTTAGGGGAATTGAAAAAGATTGGGTTTTTATGTAGTTTGTGGGTTTGTTGTGATTTTGGTGTTTTTGCTTTGTGATCTTTGTTTTTTGTTGAATTTGTGTAGTTCTGTTGGAGATCTGTGTTTGATGATGGTGATAAAGAGTTTTTCTTTTTCCTGAAAATGAAAGTTTTTTGGTTGGGTTGTTTAAGCTTGAGTTTTTTTTTTAAAATTTTATTGAAGATTTGTTCCTTTTGTTTACTGTTGCTTTTGTATCCTTGGTAAAATCAGGTTTTGAAGGGTTTTTGTATGTTTGGTTTGATGCATTTAGAGGAGATGAATGAATTCTTGTTTTGATTAAAGTTGAATGAAACCTTTTTGACTTGTAGGAAATTGGCGTTGTGAGCTCACAATGAAGAGATTGAGGTCTAGTGATGATCTTGAATCATGTGGGGAGAAAGGTGTGTTGAAAGATTGGGCTAGGAGGGAGGAGGATCCGAGTTTGCATCGTTCATCTTCCAACAGGAATTTTTATTACAAGTCTGAGAGTGGGAGAAAGGGATTATCTTCTTCGTCGTCTAGATATGATAGGTTTGAGGATGACCGTGAGAGTCTGAGACCGATAAAGAAGAGATCAGATTATGATGTGGACAACTATGATAGGCGGAAGAGTTACAATCGATACAGTCATAGTAATGATAAAGGGGTTCTAAGCTCTTCTCCAAGGGGTGGATATGGTGCTGAAAGGATTCATAGGTCAGAGAGTTTTTCTGGACCAAGGAGGGAAGTCCCAAAGGGGTTCAGATCAGAGAGGGATAGGTCCAGGCGGGAGGGGAGTGTGTCATCATGGCGCAGGTTTGGTGGCGTGAAAGATAGTGATGAAGGTGCGAGGAGTGGTGGGGATTCAGCAAGAGGAAGTAGAGTAGAATCAGAAGATATTGAGAAGGCAAAGTCGCCTCCAGGATGGCGAGATGCAAAATCACCTGCTTGGTCAAAGGACTCTGGTAGTGAGCAATCAAGGAGTGTTGAAGTTAAGAAAAGTGAAGGCTTGCCAATGGAGAATGGTGGACATAGCAGTGAAATGGAAGAGGGGGAACTGGAGCCTGATCATCCATCTTCTGCCACTGAGCCTGCTGCTGAAGATGAAGCTTCTGGTGAGGTGAACCGCTCACAGATGGAGCATGAGAGTGAGCGTCAAGTTGATAGTAAGAGACAAGATGATGGGGTTAATTCTTTGTACGACCAGAAGGTTGAGCTCAGAAAAGTAAGTGTTACTGCTGAGCAGTCGGAAGAAACACAGTCGGATAATGTCCAAGACATTTTCAAGGATGGTGATGGTTTGTCTGATCACGGCACTTCAATGGGGCACAGTGGAATGGGAAATGAAACTGAGACTCTGAGAGATCATGTTGGTGAAAAGAATGGGTCCACTAGGAAAAACAATGGCTCTAGGGAAGAAGAAAAGAATGTGGATGCTGAGAAGTTACCACCTAAAAAGAGGGAACAAGGGGAGGAGAAAAACAGAGATGCTAAATCTAAGATAAATTGTATTGAGATCCGTGAATTAAATAGGGAGCTTGTTGGGGAAAATGGACCAGCAGACTCTGTTTCTTCTGTTGCACATGAAGATGTATCACTAAGTGTCAAGGACAAGGGAAAAAGTCTCGCTGTTTCGCCTGAAAATATCACTGCCCCTCCTGCAGATGGTTTGATGATGGATAACGAGCCAAGAGGCATTGTACCTTGTGGAAACTCTGATATGGAAGGACCAAGTACGAGGGGCCTTGAGTTGTTCTTGGCTGGTCCTGTCAAAAAACCTGAAAAAGCAGACAAATTTAGTAATTGCATGACCAAAGATGAAAAGTTTGGTCTGGAACCACTTGAGCTTTCTCTTAGCTTGCCAAATGTCCTGTTGCCTATTGGTGCACAGAATGAAGTCCAACCTCCTGGTTCTCCTAGTCAAGGAAGGAGTTTCCAATCCTTTGCCAGCTCATTTCGCACAAATTCTGATGGCTTTACCATGTCAATGTCCTTTTCAGGGTCACAACACTTCACTCATAATCCTAGTTGCTCAATGACACATAATTCAGTTGATTATGAGCAATCTGTTAAAAGCCGCCCCCTCTTTCAAGGTGTCGATTGGCAAGCCCTCGCTTCAAATGAGCAGAAGAATAATGACATCCCAAATTGTCAAGGCATGTTATCAAATGGAACTGGTCCGTATCAGCAGTCTCAAGCATCTCAAGGAAATTCTAGTGGTCAAGCTGTAGCAAAACATCTCAGAGCTGCAGAGGAAAGCTCCAAATTAGCTGCTGGGCTGGACAGGCAACTAAGTACTGGTCAAGCATCTCGTCATCCAAATGGAGCTAAATCTCCTACACAGAGTGTTGGGTCTCATGAAACTGGGTCAGAATACAATAAAGATAAGAAACAATTAACTAGAGCAAAAGATAGCAGCTTTTATAGGTTCGGTGGTTCTGATGGCAAAGAGATCCAACTGCCTATTGGGTCTGACTTCATCGAATCAGTAATCACAACCATGGTTTCTGAACCAATACATGTGACTGCAAGGAGGTTTAATGAGATCTCTGGGCAACAGTTGCTTTGTGTGAAGGAGGCACTCAGTGACATCATCACAAATCCTGGCAAACATTGGCAGCTTAGTACTCTGCAAAAGGCCCTGCAGAAGAGGTCTGACATCACTTTGGATACACTACTGAAATCCCACAGGAGTCAACTAGAGTTGTTGGTGGCTCTGAGAACTGGTCTCCAAGAATTTCTCCAGCCAAGTTATGATGTTTCTACATCTGACTTGGCAGATATATTTCTGAATTTAAGATGTAGAAATCTCACTTGTCGATCTCCGTTGCCTGTGGATGAATGTGAGTGCAAAGTATGCTCACAGAAGAATGGTTTCTGCAGTGCTTGCATGTGTCTTGTGTGTTCCAAGTTTGACATGGCATCTAATACTTGTAGCTGGGTTGGGTGTGATGTTTGTCTGCATTGGTGTCACGCTGATTGTGGGCTACGTGAATCTTACATCAGGAATGGACGTAGTGCTTCTGGTGCAAAGGGTTGTGTAGAGATGCAATTCCATTGTGTTGCGTGTAACCATCCATCTGAAATGTTTGGTTTTGTAAAAGAGGTTTTCCAAAACTTTGCAAAGGAATGGACGGCAGAAGCATTTTCGAAGGAGCTTGAATATGTGAAAAGAATTTTTTGTGCCAGCGAGGACATCAGAGGGAAACGCTTGCATGACATTGCTAATTATATGTTGTCAAAATTGGCAATTAAGGCTGACCTTCAAGAAGTTCAAAGTCAAATGATGCATTTCTTCCTGACAGGTGAGCTCTTGACAGTCAGTCTATCAGGTTTTGTTGATATTCCTTCTTTACTTAACAAATGATCTTTTTATTATGTTGTATTGTCAATATTGAGTTCATGATGGATTCTCAGCTGGTAACTTTGTTTCTGACGTCTTAAAGCTTATATTATTCAAACACTACTTGTCTTCCCATGATAGGATATAAATTAGTAAACTTGCAAGTTTTTGTTTGGAGCCCTTGACATTGATATGCATGGGAACCTCATACTTGTGAGTTGTGACCAGTACATGGTGGCTTACTTACTGTCCTGTTTGTCTGAAATCCGACATCCCCTATTGGTATTGATGCCTGGTGGGAGTAATGAACTTTAGTGTCGCAGTGGTAATTTATCTGGAGTTGTGAGATGCTATTTTTGTGCATTCATTATAGGCAGAAAGGATTTCCATAATTTTCTGAATGTTTCAAATTCAAGCATCCTCTCTAATAGCGTGATGGACGAACAATGGGTCAAACAAAAGAAATGGATAAAATCTGTTGAAATATGATTGTGTCAGACTGCCTTCTGAGCCCTCTAATCCCCCCCCCCCCCCCCTCTTTTTCTTTCCTATCTTTAACCCACCTCCTTCCTCCCTTAATCATCTTCTTTCTTATCCTACTTGACCATCTCCCTTGGCCCCACAAGATTTAGTCCCCTGGCACCCCAGAAGAGGGGAAAAAAGAGGGAAATTGAACCAAATTCTTGTAATGAGCTCCATTTACGCATTCGTTGTTGGTAATTGGAAAATAAGAATTATAATGTACACTTTTGTAGTTGGGTTGAGGGTATAAGTTGGGGATTGCAAAATTCAGATGAGGTTATATGTTGTGCTGTGGAACTTGTCAGTTACAACTTACAAACTTGTATTTGATGTAAGTTGAAACTTCTGGTTTATGTGGAACTTTAATCCTAATGCTATAGAATCTGATTATATGGATTACCATGCTTGGAAATGTACCCATGTCTTTACTTACCAAGGAATAGAAATTGAGATAGTCTTGTTTCTTGCGATGAAAAATGCTGAAATATTACTGTTGTGGCTTTTTTCACCTGTTTCGTCTCCTAACCATGCATGCCCTTGGTTCTGTCGAGTTCTGTCAGTCCCAAGTCCTTGTGTTAATGCTCAATTTGACATGGATGTTCACTTCATTTTAACTTGTGAATGCAGAGCCAGATTCAGTCAAAACTGATAATGCTCCAATTATTCATGGAAAGGAGTTGTCAACGAAGAACCATGAAGGGAACAATGGTATTGCTCGGCCAAGCCAGGGAGCGATGTGGCTAAAAGCTGTTAGTTCTGAGAAGGCTCCTCAAGTGGAAAAGCCTACAGGTTTGCCTTCAAGTTTTGATAGCCTCCGGAACGAAAAGCAGGCAATGAACTCGAGTTTCCAGCCTAGTATGGAAAAGGGGCCAGTATTTGATGAACTAGACAGCATAGTTAGAATCAAGCAGGCAGAAGCTAAAATGTTCCAAGCACGAGCTGATGAAGCTAGGAGAGAGGCTGATGCTCTGAAACGCATTGGTGGAACAAAGAGTGAGAGAATTGAAGAAGAATATGTAACTCGAATCACAAAGTTGCGGTTGGCTGAAGCTGAGGATATGCGGAAACAGAAGTTGCAAGAGCTGCAGTCTTTAGAAAGAGCTTATCAGGAGTACTTCAATATGAAAATGAGAATGGAAAATAACATCAAAGATCTCTTGTTGAAGATGGAAGCTACTAGAAGGAATCTCAGTTTGTGATTAACTTGTAGCACCTTGTTTAGGACAACACCTTGTTTTTTTCTTAAGCAGCATTTGCAAGGTTTGAAACACCTTAAGTATATTAACTTGTAGGTGTTCTTTGTATTCTGCTAACCAGATTCTGTACAGAGACCACCTTATCTCTTTATGTTACAGATGAACTCCAGTTATGCACAAGATGTGAAAACCAGGAAAATAGAGATTCAGTACTTGATCATCCAGATGAGTTATTTTCCTACTTCAGCAATGTGCCTTTTATTTTTTTTTGGGTAATGCTGTGTCATCCACTGTGGTGGTATTGATTTCTAGGAGTTAATATCTTAAAGGATTACTCAACTTCAACTTTAGGAGCAAAGTCATTAAAGTTTGTTTTGTATCAAAAAAATCATTCAATTTTAGGAATTGATCGTAGCAAAGTCATTAAAGTTTGTTTTGTATCAAAAAAATCACTCAACTTAGATTATCATATCAATAAAATAAAGTTTAAGGACTTTGTTAGATAAATTTTCAAAATTGAGTGACGTTTTGAATATCCAATAACCAATGTGCAATGTAGGCTGTGTTGCAACACATTCCTGTATTGTGTATATTCTAGGGATTGCTATGTAACAGCCATAACGTGATTCTAACTATCAAAACTTAAGTAGATGAGGAGAAAGAAGTTACTATTACTAAATAGCAGTCAGTAATAACAAAAGTGCATTGCAATATGAGATACAAAAATGAAAAGAAACAATAAAACATAGAAATTAACCAGTTTTGATATGTTGGCAACAGCCATGATTACAAGAAACCAACAAGTTCATTGGTTTTAAAAAGCCTAGAAATCAACACATCAGTAAAATGAAGATTTTACGGGAACACTACAAACAGCAGCTAACATCCTCTCTACTCAAAATCAGAATCAGTATCATCAGAAAGTTCGATATCATCATCAGAAATTTCAATATCATCGTTATCCTCTTCAGTATCAGAGTCACTGATAACATATGTCGTCGTCTTCTTCGTTGCCCTCTGTGGTCTAGCTTTTGGAGCGACAACTTCACTAACTTCCTCATCTAGACTGCCCAAGGAAGGAATAAGAGGACTTACTTCTTCACTTTCATGTGAAGTACTACTGCTACTTGTGTTCTTTCCCATAACAGCTCCACTTTTCTTGTTAAATGGAGATGCCCTCATTTTTCTCACTTTACGATCAGGTGACACACCAGCATCCTCTGCAGGCTTCAGAACTTGAGTTATGAGTCTCTGACCAACACTCTGTGATTGATTATTAGCTGATGCTCTCTTCTCAGGGGGTTTAGGTGCTGCTGCTGCTTTTGCAGCTGCTGGTTTCCTCCCACCTTTCTTTTTCCCTCCCACAGCTGCTGCTGGCTCAAACTCATCGTCATCAATTTCAATCGCATCCTCACCATCAGAAACATCTGGAGTGGATGGCAGAGCCTTCTTTTGTGCAGCAGCCCTTTTAGCAGGTGCTTTCGTCTGAGCTTTTGGCGCTTCAGTCTCTGTGACTGCAGGGAAATGGTCATTAGTTCTAGAAGACAAAATATAATCATGAAAATAGTCTACATACCATAATATATGACAACACATTTCACTTACCTTCTGATCGATCTGGAGAAGAGTTGAGGTTGTAAGCTGCAAGTCTATCTTTCAACGCTAGCACTTCATCCTCTTCTTCTTCATCTTCTACAACTATAGGTTTTGCCTGCTGATAATAGGTATTGAAAATTAATGTATCAGCAGATGACTATGATAACAAAGAAAGGATATCCTTGTTGAAACAGAATGACTGAAGAAAATCTAAATCTGAATCCACACCTTTGCAGGACGACCTCTGCCTCTTGGCTTCACAACCTCAGAAACATTGGCTAGAGAAAAGATAAGAAAACCCAATTCAGTACATCAATAATCCATTGAGTACAGCAAAAGCCATGAAAATTAGATACTGACCTGTTTCCGCCGTAGAACCAAACGACATTGATTCAGCAGTAGACTCGGCCTTCTTATTAGTTTTTCGGGGTTTAGGCTTGGGTGCTGCTTTTCCAGCTGCATTCATCACCTTCTTCTTTAGCTTTTCTCTAGCTTCCTCAGTTTGGATATCAATTTTATCTTGTTCCTGAAGTATATAAGCAAAAGCGTTTATTTAAGATGAGTAAGGGAAGGCATACTAAAAAGTTGGAAAAAAGGTACTTTAAGTGGCATACATCAAGCTGTTTGTCAAGGACATCAAGATCTTTCATCCATAAATCCTTTGGAGTTGCATTTCTCATATCTTCAACTTCAGCATTCAGTTTATCCCTGTCAGCACACAGCTCTTGAACCTTCTCAAGAGTCAATGTTCCTATTGCCATCGACAGCAAGTAGTCATAATCACTTGCCCTAACTCCCCTATTTGATTCCTCTGGACTCTCTTCACTATCATCTGCATCATCAGTAGAGTCTGCAACAACAGCTTCAACCGGCTTTTTCTTGGGGAAAGGAGTAAATCCTTTGTTCTTCAATTCAAGCAAGAGCTCAGCTCTCTTCCTGTTGTTCACAATGATTTCGCCTTTCACAACTCCAAGGATGAATTTCACCTTGTTCTCAATTCTCAGCAACTCCAATTCGAGAATCTCCAATAGAGCTTTCTGCATAAGTTACAAGCATACGTCAATGACCAGCATTCAGGAGGAAGAAATGTATTTCAGTTCGGTTATTTCATTGACTTGCCTTTCTTTTCTCATAATACTCGAGTCGTACATGGTAGAACTCCTCAAGAACTGCAATAGAAGAGTTTAAATGGTAAACAACAACATCTATTTTCTACTAATCTAATGTAATCGTGTGTGAAATTACGTACTCTCTTCTGGGGCATCATATTTCTTGATTTTCCCCTTGGAGTCGAAAAGGTGCATATTGCTGGTACTTATTGTAGTAGTCAGCTTAAATTTTTTCAGCAAACCCTCTTGCTGGGCCAATAGCAGATTGTCCTCAGACATGATCACTTCAAAACATACAGAGTTCTCATCACCATATGCTCTGACTTCCTGCAAGAAGAAGCTCCTTATTTCTTGTCTACATTGAAGTACTTCCCCAAAGAAAAATAATTAATCAGTGATAACACAATGGACATACCTTTATGAAAGAATCCTTGGCCTTGTCAGTTGAGACTGTCATGGATTCCAAAAACTGCTTATAGTCCTCTGTCCACCTCCGAACTGGCAACTCAGAAATCCTAAGAGTTGTTTCGCTGACCTCTTCTATAATACCAGTGACAGTGTAGGTTGCTCCAGTTTCTTTTGTTGCTGTTTTCTCTATTTTCCCTTTGAAACCTTTATACCATGGATCCATTGGCTCCATTAGCTCATCATTCAGTAAACGCCTTACATTTGCAACCAGGTCCCTTGGATTATAATTAGGGACATATGAACTCCAACCTGTTCCTATGCCTTCACTTCCATTCACAAGTACCGTTGGAATTATTGGTACATACCTAAGTGAAAAGGAAATCAACCATTCAGCTATTTGCAATCGTTTGATTTTTCTTCACTAGATATGAAGGTACTGTAGTTGTCTGTGACATTATTACTTACCAAGTAGGTTCAATAGACTGTCCATCTTCATTCAAGTAATCAAGGATGGTATCATCATCCTTAGGAAACAGAAATCTTGCAATTGGTGAAAGCCTAGTGTAAATGTACCTAGAACTTGCATGATCTTTGCCTCCCTGCAGTTGAAGGTTGTCGGTAGATGAGTAAGTGAAAAGAAATGGAATTGTGTGATATAAAAGTAAGATCCAAATAATTAAATTGGTTCTCACCATATTTCGAGTGCCAAACTGACCATTTGGTTGCAATAGATTTACATTATTGCTGCCAACATAGTCTTGTGCCATGCCAATGATGGTGCTGCTAAGACTCTGCTCACCATGATGATAAGCTGAGTGCTCAGAGACATAACCAGAAAATTGGGAAACTTTTGCTTCCTTAACAAAATTCCTCTTAAATGCACAGAACAGAATCTTCCTTTGACCCGGTTTCAAACCATCAAGCATTGAAGGAATAGACCTTTGAAGGTCAGCCATTGAAAACAGAATAAGCTCTTTGTTAACAAATTCGGTGTACGAGATGTACTTTTCTTTCTGGTCTAGATGGGTGCCAGGCTGCAGGTACAAGAAAATTGGAGATACAGAGTCAAATCGTGAAATTTTGGATGTTGCACAAACGATACTAGGATAAAAATGCAACTGTTTCCAACCTCAAATTGTCTAAGCCAATTCTTCCTTGCTTCGATCTTCTTCTTACTGAAAGCAAGTTCTATTGATTCCCCATCTTGGTTATCTGCCCAGACAAAATCTTTCCTGTGTTTGTGAAGATCTTGGAAGTACTCTTTTCCTTCTTTTGAAGTACTTGTTCCCAACCCCTATCAAGGCAAAGAGAACAATTAGCAGAAAGCCACAGGATGGTTCCGTGAAATGTTTGATTGACAAACCTTATAGTACTTGATAGACCAACCACTTGAAGTAGCACCCAAACTCCTTCTCCATGCCTCATACTCAGGCATGGTATAAAATGCCAGTATCCTCCCACTTTTGTGAGTAGCCTGCAAAACAACAATGTTCAGACTAATGTACTTACTGAAAGATCTTTTGGACCTGATTGATGTACTTAGTCTATTTAAAGAAAAGGTATAAATTTCACCTTCACAATTGGTGTGATAAACTCCACCAAGAAAGATGGAACTTTCAGCAAGGACGGCCAAAAAGTGTGGATGAAATTAATTAAGAGACCCTTGATATGTGAACCATCATGATCCTGCTCAAGTATAAAAATATAGTTCAATCAAGTGAATAGAACAACCACAAACCATTCAATATATGCAAATATTGCCGAAGAAAGGGCACCTGATCAGTCATAATCATTAAATGACCATATCTGAGTGATTTGACACTGTCATATTCTTTGCCTGTCTGAAGTCCAAGAATCTTCTTGATAGATTCAATTTCTTTATTTTCTGAAACCTGTTTATGACTTGCTTCCCTTACATTTAGCAGCTTACCCCTCAAAGGGAACACACCATAGTGATCTCTCCCAACAACAGATATTCCAGCCATCTGTGAAAATCTCAGTTCCCTTAGAAACATATCAAAGGTGGTATTGAACATAAAGAGGTTAAAGAAAGTAAAAAAGATAGCATACAGCTAGAGCCTTGGCTGAGTCTCCTTCAGTCAAAATCAATGTGCATTTATCAGAATTCCTCCCTCCTGCATCATTAGCATCTTCCAGCTTCTCCACCTTGACCTTATCAGATTTTTTTCCATCAGTCTTCTTAAGATCTTTGCTAAGTTTAAAGTCTGCCCAGGAGAGAAGAGAGTCGACAATGCCAATATTCTTCTCAACTGCAGTAATATCAGAATATTTATAATCAAAACCACATACTTAATATAAAAAATAGCATAATTGGTCTTTGCAAGCATCAAAGGGACAATCTGTAGTTGAACTAACATACCTTTCTTCAGAAAATCCGGTTGAAGTTCACATTTTGAACCGAAACTGCTCTGACGCAGGGTCAAGGTTTCTTTAGTTTGTGAATCAAATGCAGGATTGTCAATGAGAGCATTAACAAACATCCATAAATGGCTCTTCACTGCGTGGGCTTTGATGTTAGCATTTTTGTTCTTCCTGTTCACTACACCCATTATGTGGTTTGCTATTTGGTTAGCCACATAATCAACGTGAGTTCCACCCTTAATAGTCGCAATGCTGTTCACAAAACTGACCTGTCCAATCATCATGCTAGACCATGTTAGTTTAAGAGCTAAATATTTCATAGATTACCACAATAGTTGTCTCAAACAGCTTGTCATCATACCTGTTGAAATTGTCCTTCACTCAAACTCACACATATCTCCCACCTTAATACTCCATTTGCGTCATTAACTTTCAGGAACTCCCTGCAACACTAGTGAAGTTAGCATACATTTCAAAGTAAAAAACTTGAGAAAGAAGTAGAGATTTAGAAAATAGAAATTTTTGACAATATACCTTTTCGCATCATGAGAATCCAAGAAAAGCTTGCAATACTCTTCAAATGATTTGACGGGAATACGCTGTTCATTGAGTTTCACCTTCACAGTCTTTCCAAGGCATCCACCCAAATCAATTACTCTCTTTCTCATTAGTGCAACTACATCTGCTTCGAGCTCTTCCATGTTAAACTTTGCCAGGTCTGGCTTAAATGAAACTCTTGTCCAATTCTCACTTGCTTTGCATTTAGTTATAATTGGTTCACCCTTCTTTCCCATGTTGTTAGAGAAAACCTTCATTAACAGAACACAAAATTCAATTGCTTAGTAACAGCACTCAACCAACAATCAGCTACAAGAAATAGAATTTCCCTTGAAGGTATTGGCAACTACCAGAAAGATCCATTAATTAAGTGCATCCTCATTGGCAAAGGTTAAAACAAAAGCTTAGTAGAAAATCCCAAATTTCCATTACCTAACTAAGAAGATCTTCAGCCAGCTCTAGGATTACAAATAAAGATGTAAATTATATCATCCTTCTCTAATATTCGTCAGTACTTATATAAGATCTCTGTCATAAAAATATGCACACAGCACACTGCTTCTAATTATGTGTTTCACGATTCAGAAACTAAAATCTCACACTCAAGTACAGATGTAAATTCTATCATCCTAATCTAGTATTCATCAGTACCTATTTAAGATCTCCATCATAAAAAATATGCACACATCACACTGCTTCTAATTATGTGTTTCCGCATCAGAAACTAAAATCTCATAAAAAGATTAAGGATTTACCACAGTATCCTTCAACATTTTCAACAATATTACGAAATAAAAGCACCATTAGAATACTACTGAAAAGAAATCGTAATAAAAAGGGTGAGAAATACCTGCTTATACTTCTTCTGCCGCTTTCCGTCAGCAGTTTCAATGACAAATTCAGTAGAAAAGATATTCGTAAGCTTAGCACCATATCCATTTCTTCCACCGGTGGTTTTCTTCTCAGCATCATCATAGTTACTACTAGTCAACAAATGCCCAAAAATCAATTCTGGCACATACACACCCTCCTCCTGATGGATCTCGACAGGAATACCATCACCGTTGTTGTACACACTAACTAAATTCTGTCGCGGATCTATAACCACTTCCAACGCGTCCATTTTCGGATCTCTCTGTTTGTTATCAGCTGCATTAACTAAGATCTCATCAAAAATCTTGTACAGCCCAGGCACATAAGTGACTGGGCGATGAACCATCCTGTCATCCTCCCATACCCAAAGAGTTTGAGTGTGTTTTTCAACAGATCCGATGTACGTATCGGGACGGAGAAGGATGTGTTCAAGCTGGGTCTTCTTCTGGTAGGTTTGTTCAATCGTTTTTCCGTTTGCATTTGTAATATTGGCGTTGCTACTAGATTGTAACGGGAGTTTTTTGGTTGCCATTTTTTCCGGCGGTGGCGGAGGAGGAAGAAGAGAGACACAGAGATGGTGTCTTTTGGAGGAATTTGGGGAAATAAGGAAAATGTTGAGAGTATAAGTTAGGGTTTATAGTACAAAAATAGGCGCTTTAACGGTAAAGTTAAAAGGAGATTTGAAATTTGAAATTTGAATTCTGAATTGGAGGGCTGAGATGCATTTTCGATATCTGACGGTCGTGGACTGTTTGGTCAGGTATAATTATAAATATAATAATTTTTATTTTTTTTATTGAAAGTGAGGAGCCATTTTTTTTTCAAGAGTTTGACAAAACAAAAACTACTAATCTCTAAATTAATATCAAATTTCGAAATTCAAATATGTTTATTTTTTATTATAAATTTTTAAAATATTTTTAATTATTAATTACTGTGACTTGTACTACTTTTGACGTAATTCACAAATATATAAATTTCAATTTAAAAAATTTAAAGATTACATTAGAAAATTCTCAGTCAAACTTAAATTATTTAACTCTCGGAAAACAAAATATATCTCTATGAATTGAGACAGAGGGAGTATTCTTTTTTTTTGTGTGAGTTCCATTTCTTTTTTGGAGGGTTTTAAAATACAATTTGGAAATTTTCAAAAGAAATTTACGACGTACTTTTTTGCAAAATGTCTTTTTATATATATTCTTATTTAGTACGAAGTCGCTTTTATCCAGGATTGTAAATCTCAAATTTGTCTATGAAGAGCGAATTTCGTATTCTCCACCCCTATAATTAGCCAAATTAGATTATTTTTTTTTGATAAATTTCTTGACTTTTTGGAGTTTCATTTATACTATTTAAATACACGCTCTCTAAACCATAAGATAAGTAGGCCTCTCTAGACTATACAAGCGCGCATTGAGCCCTTGCTAAGGTTTTAGTTACTTAGGAACTTCAAAGCTAATGAAAATGCTTTTATAGTACTTGATTATTTTATGTAATGATGATTTAACATTTACTAAGTTTTTATTAAGTCACACTCACTTAAAAATGTGTTTACTTTTGCACTTTATAATGATTTAAACTCTAGTTTATGAAGAACTATTGTTGTAACATCTTCATGACTCAATGAAGTTATAATATTGACTAATGGCATCACACAACATACATGAAAAGATATCTTAACAGGCTTAAGTCATTTACGGTCCTTTGAATTTTTCCGCATAAATCACTTATACACGTCAACTAGGACTAATACTTATTGAACACTTCTTTTGCCATATCTGGTGCACGTATCTGATCTTTTGGTGCTGGTTGTTCTGTTGCTTCTGACTGGGACAAAGTTGTCGATGATTGTGTCTAAGAAACTGAAATATGCTCGTCTCCATGGCTTTCGAACTAGCAAGATATAACAAGGAACTAGAATACCTGTTATAAAACCCAATCCAACACTAACATAAAACCATTTATCAGGAAATTCATCACTCTTGTCATTCTCTAGTACTGTTCTATTGTCCGAGTTTCCATTTTGACATAGTACTACAAGTGGAGCGCCACAAAGATGGGGATTCCCCTCAAACGCGGACACTGTAAAAGTTGTCATCTGCCCCTTATAAGGAACCATACCGGATAAGTTGTTGTTTGAGAAGTTAATATAGCTCAAGAATGACATTGATCCCATGCTTGATGGGATGACACCAGACAGGATGTTACTCGAGAGATCAAGCGATGCTAACTGATGTAAGCTTGATATGTTTTCTGGTATTTGTCCACTGATTTGGTTTCCAGACAAGTTCAGAACTATGAGGCCATGCAAGTTTGTCAATTCCACAGGAAGTGCTCCGTTGAGGTTGTTTCTCGACAAGTCTATTGAGGTAAGAAGTGATAGAGTCTTTGTGTACTTTTGGAACTGGTTTTTCAAATTCACTACCAAGCTTTCGTCATAGTAAATTCCTCTGTACTTCCCATATAACAGATATTCATTCACTTTTTTCTCTTGTACCATGGCGTTCAGGTCTCCTATGCTTGTTGGAATGGCGCCAGTTAAGTTGTTTTCTGCAAGATCAAGCACCTGCAATGAACTCAGTTTTGACATTCCTAAAGGAAGTTCTCCGGAAAATGAATTTGACCTTAAGCTGAGGATTCTAAGATTTTGAAAACCATCAGATATCCAGGAGGGGAACTTTCCGGATAGTTTGTTGTTGCCTAGATCAAGTGTCTCCAAACTAGATAAATTTTTCAAAGAAATTGGAACCCCTCCAGAGAATTTGTTGTCATTTAAGTGCAATGACTGAAGCTGAATCAATTGGCCCAAAGAACTCGGAAATGAGCCAGATAGAGTATTGTTCCCAAGGTCTAAAGCTTTCAAGTAGGAACACTCCCCTATGCTCGAAGGGATACTTCCTGTTAGCTTATTGTTTGAAAGATCAATGACTTGAACAAGAGTCATTTTTCCTATAGTAGCTGGTATTTCACCCGAAATATCATTATTCGAAAGAGACAGAAATATCAAGTCTGGCATGACTTCGGAAATGTTCTGAGGGATGAGACCTTGGAACATATTGTTTGAAAGATCAAGCAATTCAATTGAGACACTGGTTAATGGAATGGTTCCGTTAAATAGGTTTGAACTCAGATCAATATCTGCAAAGAAGAATACTGGTAATGGATTTGGTAGAGCACCACTTAACTGATTAAAAGAGCAATTCAGCAGTGATAAATTAGAAGAAATTTCCCAAAACCAGCCTGGAATGGAATCTGAAATACTCGCGTTTGAAATGTCTAGGAACTTGAGCTCTTTCTGAGACTTGAGCCAAGTAGGAAAAGAAGGACCTAAATGGCAAGACCCCATGTCAAGATTTCGAATCTGAAACGGAGGAATCCAGTTGGGATTAACATTTAACGTCAAGGAGTTGGATGAAAGGTCAAGAATCTTTACTTTGCGCAGGTTCTTAAAATGAACTTCTGATAGAGTACCTGTGAGGAAATTAGAAGAAAGATCAAGAACAGACAATTCAGAAAGCTGTCCAAAACTCTCCGATAGAGTACCATTTAGCTGGTTTCCTGAAAGTCTCAAGTTGGTCAAGTTTTGAAGCTTTCCGAAAGAAGCTGGTATAGGGCCTTCAAAAAAGTTGGAAGCTAATCCAAGTTGTTGAAGATTTTTCAACTGACCCAACCATCCTGGTATTTTACCAACAAAACCGTTGCTGCTCAGCTTTAAGTACATCAAACTAGGCAAAGGATTCTTCGAACCACATTTCTCCATTCCTTCGAGTTGTTCAGGTAGACCTCCTGTCAAGTTGTTTCCTGTTAAATCCAAGTTGATTAAATTGCATAGTCCTCCAATAGTTGCCGGTATTCCACCTTCAATATTGTTTAAAAAGAGATCAAAATGAGTCAGATAAGTCATATTCCCAATGGATCTAGGCAACTTTCCATGTAGTTTGTTTGAACCTAAATCGAGAACTTCTATCTGTTTCCAGCTTCCTCTAAATAGCTCAAGGCAATTAGCACTAAGGTTCTTGTTTAGCGCAAGGTTCAAGTATCTTAACCTTGGAATCTCACTGATGCCAAGTGGAATTCTGCCTCTAAAACCAGAGTTGCTTAAGTCTATATATTCAAGACTGCTGATATTTACAAGCCAACTCGGGAACGTTGAGTTGAAACTATTGAAACTAAGATCAATAACAGCTAATGAAGTGAAATTGACAGGAGTAAGATAGGAAATGGAACCAGATAAGCCACAAGATGAAAGATGCAATTCTTTCAAATGTGGAAGCTGGTTTAGCATTTCCAACCAACTCAATCCTACCATAGAGAGATCTACTTGATTCATCCCAATATATTTCGAAGAAACAAGACCAGTTACCCAGTGAAAACTTTCAACAGTCAATGCTGAGAACTCTGAAGAAACATCAAGATACTGCAAGTTAGTAAGGTTTCCCAAAGTAGGAGGTAATGTACCGAAAAAACCAGCTTTCGAAAGATTCAGATATTCCAAATTCTTCAAAGAACCAACAAATCTTGGAATTGGGATTCCACCAAATGTGTTTAGACTCAAATCCAAGTATCTTAAAGATTGGATTTTTACCAAAGAAGGCCTAATCTCCCCACTCAAGTTCCAAAATCCATACCTGGTAACATCAGCAGAATCGACAGGAAATGGATTGTGAAGGTCTATTTTGATAACAGAACCAGTAGCATTACTGCACCCTATTCCTCTCCACTTACAACAGTCTCTTCCTTTCCACGACGAAAGCCGGTTCTCAGGATCATTCAGGCCATTCTTGAAATCAAGTAGTACTTCAAGATCACTAGCTGAACAACTTGTAGCAACATTTTGTCCTTTACAAGCAAATTCTACGGTCATCGAATGCAAAATGACAACAAAAAGAATACACACTTGGAGCCTCTCCATCAAGTCCAAATCTTTGGAAGTAGAATAAGCACTACACCTTATTCTTCAAGAGGGGATTATAAGTTGGTTGAAAATAAATGATGTATTAGCAATTAGTACCTTACTATTATCAAAATGGTTGTCACTTTCCATCATTTGTTGAATGAAGTACAAATAAAGGGATAAGCAAAGTCAACTGGTCTCTATTATTATTAGTACAAAATTTGAAAATGATTTTGTCATGTTTTCTTGGGCATCAATCTTTTGTATTTTGTCGTTAGCTTTTGTTCTTTATATTATCAAGTTTTCAGAAAGTCAGCAACATAACAATAAACAAAAACAGAAAATATAAAGGGAGAAGGTGTAGTGAACTTTCCAAGTTGACCATTACAGATAAATTCTGAATTGTTTAGTGTTGAACATGTGGGTTTTTATGTAAAAAATTCAATCTTTATACATAAAAATCCATTCTGCAAATTTCTTGGATCCTGGTAAAATGATTCTCCAAACTTGCAAAAGCATACAACAATATAATTAGGGTTTGGAGAGGTTAATTTGTTATTAATATTATCCCTGCCTTGTTGTCCCTGTGCCTTGCAAGCTAGAGAGATTGTTTCAGATAAATCTTCGATTCAATTAAATAACATGATTGAAAAAAAAAAGACAAAATACTAATACTGGATAGAATAAAGCATTTTGAAAAAGAATAAGTGATCGTAATAAAATAATACGATATATTCAAGTATAAGGAGCAATAAACACTAACAAAAATCTAAGAAATAAGAAAATACAAGAGTAATAATATGACTACTAGTATGGAGGGATAAGTAAGACGACACTCAACTATCTATTAACATTCTACCTAGGGGGTGTCAAATGGACAGATCAGGTTGAAATGAACCAAAAGTATTTACATACTACAATTCCAAGTTCGTTACAAACTTAAGTACTTTATTAATTATATCTAATCGAATAACGACTTATTGATATTGTGTCTCTGAACGCGCCCCACAAGCACTCATGACTCAATCTTTCTTTTGCTCTTCCTTCGATTTGCCTCCACGAACACGTCACTTAAAAACTAAGAGTGCTCAGCTTTGCAAGGTAGTCCTTGTTGATTCACATGAAGTTTCATGTACCGCAAGCTCCTATCAATCATTAGGATTATTAATTATTAATTAATAAAGATTGTGAGTATCGAAAAGAAGCTCTGAATATGGAGAAATATTTCACTAAATATATTATAATAACTTAGGAACCCCTTTTCATTATTAAAAATACTAGTTTTCGGATACGCATTTTGCACGTGTAACTCATGAGTGTATTACTTCTTAAAAGATTATACTATTAAATAATAAAATATGTCTAATTGAGATTTCTTACTTTGTTTTACTACTAATTGTGACACTCTAATTTTCTGACCTCCAAGTGAATGCATCGAGATAATAATATGAGAAATTAATAAAATAAACTTTATTTATAATTCAAAAAATAAGTTTGCAAAGCTAAAAGGAAAAATAACAACTATCTAAATTAAATTTTTCGATAGTTCCGTTTTATTGGTAGAATAATGTTAGAAAAATAGTGTAAAATTAACTTTGAGTGAAGTAAAACAAAACCTTGCAACTTTTTTAATGAATGTGTTTAAAGTATTGTATTAAATTTTTATCCACAAACACTTTAAACTAATTAGTTAACTATAAATATTTAAAACTAAGATGTAAAAAGTTTTTTTATTTATATTTTGAAAATCAGGATATATATGAATAACTACTATTTTTATATAAAATTTAATTTTGTCATACATAACTTATCCACCATTAATCTAATATAATATGCTTCACCTTTTTTTCCATAAAAAGAAAAGAAAAGAGTAAATATCCTATTTTATCATATTCATTCTTACAGATGAAAATTAATGTATATGTAAAAATTATAAGTACGAAGAAAAGAAAAAGAAAAGGTACACATGAGCAAAGATAATTAGGCATTTCATTTTGTTTTTGTCTCTATAGTGAAACTGAACATTTGAGCATACAAAATACAAATATGAATTTAGAGCAACTTGCTAATAAAATAAGAATTCAACTATATGAATAGAGACAAAAAAATCTTATTATAATTATTACTACAAATAAGTATAAAACTAACATATCAAGCTCCGATGCTTCAGTAATTGAATCATTGTCTATTCTTGTGACTGCATAAGGAAATCTCACAACTTTCACCTCAAGTTGTGACATTATTTCACATGGTTAGAGTTCCTACACACAAGAATTGTAGGAGTGGTAAATAAAAGTTCTTCTTGAAAAAGTTAAATTTATAAAACAAAATTATAGGAACATGAAAAGTCACATGAATTATTGTTAAAATAAATATAAAAAAGATAGAGATGAAATTTAATTTTAAAGATACATAAATCTACTTTAATTTCTTGATAATTGCTCATTTTTATTTTTATTTACATTTGTGTTAGAAATTTGAAAGGTCAAGATTATGAAATGAGAATAAGAAGATTTATATATATATATAAATTATATGAGTTTTAATTTATTAGAGGAGCAAAATGGTAATTCAACTTTTAAGTTTTGAGTTTCCTGCTTAAAATAATATATGATTATAATTTTTTATAAAAAGTAATTTAACGCCAGAGGCAGGATATCTAACAAAGAAATTTGAACAATTATTTTTCTATGAGCCAATAGCTAGTGCATTCAGAGCCTTGGCGCAGAGCTCTATTGGAGTAATATGAGAGAAAGTAATCCAATTATCTTTTCCAACAGGGTGATCATAGTGAGATATATATAGTAATGAAATTGAGTTTTAAATAAAAATGTAGCAAGCAGGGAAGACAAACGTTATGACATGAGAATCTACATTAACTTAATTAGTTGTGGGTGGACGAGAACTTAGTAATTGCTTAGATTTGCATTTATTGTGGAAAATCATTTTTCTACATTTAATAACTTTGTTTCTTTCTAACACATAATTTTCGATCAATTTATTCAACATTTTCTATTTTAGAGGAATTAGATATACAATATCCTACCTCGTTTATCTAAAAATCTTGGTTCTCACTATTGGGTAAAATATGTCTCATTCAATCTCTTTGATACTTTCTGATCATGTTCATGGATTAACGAAAAATGTGTAAAAAGCTCTCTATTTGTTTTTGGTATTATATGAGTTTTTCCTAGAATGAGATACTTAGATCAAAATAGCATTTAGAGAAATGTTCTAACAAAGAGTAAGCAATTCATTGCTAGCAGTTAAAAGATGAACGCCTAATTTCAATATCACATAGCTCTATCAACGGAAGTCAATTGAACACAGTGATCAAAGAGTGGGTAAATGGATTAAGGCACGTCTCGCCAGTGGAAAGTAACAAGGTTAGTCTCCCCCTTCCCACCTTACCTGTACGTGTATGGGCCACCACTTTTCTGAAAGGCGAAAAAGTGGGAGAATCCATCTCAACTACATGATGAATATGTTTTAAATTAACTGCATGTCGAGCTTGTGTTCACTTATTTCTCGCTTGTTCAAAAAGATTCAACTCTACATAACGCCATAGTTTACTTTCATGTCCGAAGATAAAGGAGGGAAAAAGAGATATTGAGACCAGAGTAATGCAATAGATATGAAATAATTCGAAAAGAACTACCAACACGAGTAAGAGTGAAGAGAAAGCGAAAAGAAAAAAGGGTGTGAAATAGTCACAATCATTAATGAAAAATACCATGATATTTAGGATATAGAACAAAACAAAGCATCAATCACATCAAAAGCTAAAGATTAGTTGGATTTATCACTTTTTTAGAATTACTAATCCTCAAGCATAGCCATGTAATTTCCAGATTATCAATGTTCAATCAAGAATCAACCATTTGGATAAACCTATAAATCCCCACCACCACAAAAAATCTCAAGATCTCTTTCCCACACAAGAAAAAGCAAAAAAAGAGAAGATTTTTGTATTACCATAATCACCATGACTGCTTCCACTTCAGCTTTCTTCTCATCATCAGTTCTCAACATACCCAATTCCAAGAACCAATCCCTCATCATCCCATCTCACAAAAACATCTTAAACCCTAACCCTTTTCCCCAAATCAAGATTCATAAATCAAGAAACTCACAAAAGCCAAATGGGTATTTCATTTCTAAGTCTGTTATTGTCGATAACCCCTCTACTGTTTCTTCTACATCTTCGTTGAGTGTAGATGCGGGAGTTGATGAAAAAGATGCTGCGGCAATGGGGAAAGTTGGGTCTAAGGTTAGGGTTACGGTTCCGTTGAAAGTGTATCATGTTCCGAAGGTTCCGGAGTTGGATTTGGATGGGAGGATTGGGACGGTGAAACAGTATGTGGCTGTTCATAAAGGGAAACAAATATCAGCTAATTTGCCTTACAAGGTGGAATTTGTGGTAGATGATTTGGAAGGACGAAGTACTCCGGTTAAGTTCTCTGCCCACCTTAAGGAAGATGAGTTTGAGTTTCTTGATTGATTCATTTTAGTTTTGATCACAATTTAATTGCTTTTTTAATGAACTATGTGTACTTCTGAATATATGAAAATAATCATGTGTACAAGTATTGTTTTGTGTATCATGCTGTAGAATTCATTTTTGAAATAAAAAAAATGCTTACTTTAGTTCATTTCTTTGTGTTTCCATCGATCCGTTGTTACTGATATTGAATCTCGGAGAATGGTGGTAGTCTAAATTAATACCTAAAGATTCAGAGAACTGAAGAATCAGTTGTTTCACTTAGAAGGTTTTAACTGTCTACTCTTGCTTGGATGTTTCTGTTGAGTCCTTTATCTTTTTTCATCTGTAGCTACTTTACTGTTGTAACAACCAGAAATAAATGTGAATTAAATTTTCTTCAACTTGTGTTTGAATCTCCAGATTTGTTCTTTAGCTTGTTTAGGGTTGGATATATATTCTTTTAAGTAGAGACTTACGCTCATAGTCTTTAGGAAGACTTGAGATTGGTGAGAGTTCCAAACTTGTTGGCGTAAATGTTGGTTTTCTCCCATGTGGGTAGCTTGATTTACTAGGCATGGTGTAATAATGTAAAAAGAGTAAAACATTAACTGTTAATGAGTTTCCATAGCAAATTGAAATGCTGCATTTCCGCGTCCTTTTGCTATCTATGGTTTGTTGTGTTACGCTTTGCTGAATGAATTTGACACTCTGAGCTATTTGCCTTAGCTGAGGAATGTTTCCTCTACTGAGGAGTGTAGCACTTGCATTTTCGTATTAGGCAATTGTAAAAGAAGAAGAAGACATGTTATAATTAGAAGCAGAAAATAAAAACATAAAGATAAAGATTAGAATTACACATGATATACTAATCAAGAAGAATTTGTAACATAAGACATTTCTATGAAATATAACAGATTCTATTGTCAAGGCAAATAGAATCTATAGGTTATTACTAGGGACCAGACAATAGAGTGTGGAGAGTAATTTCTGATACACATTCAGCATCTTCTGGTGCTGCTTTACATTTGGAAAAGGATTACCATATTAAAAAAGGATTAGTTTTCTGCAAATCAAATCAAAGACAGATGATCCCTGGCTTAGAGATGTGGAATGAAACAAGTGCTTCCAATTAGGGATATGTCCGTGCTGAGAGCAACAAAGTGTAAACCTCAGGTGCAAAGGCATTTGCCTTTGTTGATGGCATGTTTGGTATATAGAATTTCTTGCACGTTCTTCAAAAGTACTCTGCATAAGCTAGAGAAGAATCAGTACTTCAACTTCTGGCAATATTGACGGCTTATACCATATTTCTGATCAATGTCTGACTACTTGTATCATATTTTTTATATGCATAAATTATATCATGCTCCAATGTGTCAAAATATACTTTGGATTTGAGGGAATATGTCATTTGTGGTTACTTGCATATCTAAGTTACCATGTTCCCAAGGCTTTGGTCTAGTGGTGAGGGCATAGCACGTGATATGTGGGCTAGGCGCACATCACGTGTTCAAACCCTGCCACAGACAAATTCCTGATTTTTAAGTGGAGAAGGGGATGGTCCATTATCCGGCGAGTTTCGAACTGTGTCACTAGCACTCGAGGATTTCTTGGTTATTAAAAAGGAGAACTTACCTTTCACATTTTTGGCTCTATTAAGTTGCGAAGTTCTGTGAGCATACTGCTTGGTTCGATATCTGAAAAAAAAAAACTAACAGCAAGTTAGTTGGTTCATTTAACTTTTACCATTTAAAATAAAGATAGTTGTTTCTCTTTGCTGTTTTTGCAATTCCTAATACACAGAGGTTTCAATTGGAGATGAAGATCTCAAGTATGATCATCGTGAGGACTTGAATGTGTACTTGTTTGCATTATATAGTTGGAGCATATAGGTAAAATTGAAATATCCACTTTGGATATTGGAGAAGATTTAGTGGGCGTTTGACATAGAATATGTGAAATTTGCAGGAAAAAAAAAAGTAATATATGGAGAAAAGTTGAAGTATGGTATTTGGAAATTGGAGTTGTGTAATGACATGAATACAACTTGGAAAAATGATGAATTTTTGTAAGTGATTTAGAGTGAAAAATGTGAAATGAGTTTTTGGAGTTCTGGAATTCCGGAATTCCGAAATATTGTAACATTTCTATGTCCAAACATGATTCTGTGATACAATTCCGGGGAAAAAACTGAAAACTACCCATGGACAAATGGGCCTTTAGGGGGTAACCTAAGCTTGCTTGCAAGTTCCATTAATTTCGTATGCTAGCATTTCTAAGCTGATACTAGGTTTGAAATATTGTCTATTAGTTATACTAGTATGGTGAGCTTACAATATATTGCCTTGAAGCAGCTGTTCATACTGTGTTCTTGCTAGCTTCCTTGATTGTTAGGATTGCTGCAGTAAAGAATAAAGAATGGTTGTGTTAACTGCTGAAGCTTTAGATGTAGAGTCTTAACTATATGTTGTTGAGCCATTCATACATATATGAATGAGCCTGCTGTTTCATGGTTAACTAAGCAGTAAAGGGTGGATTTTGTCTGTATGGTGTTCCTCTTTTTTCCATACTCTGCCAATTTTTTCGACTTCAGCTCAGACTCGAGAATCTTAGGTCCAATTAATCTTACTTTTATTGTGTTATGTGTTCTTCACTAAGCTCATATGAAGGTTATAGGTAATTTGTGGTGATTCCTCTCTATGTCGTTGTATGTTTATCTTATCATTTCTTATCGTCACAGTGGATCATATTTGGAGGTCTATGCAAGACATGATCAAACCATCTGAGTTGCACCTTCTGTTCGATTGTGGTCATATCTTGTCCTGTTCGATTTTTTTTTTCTAGTAGGTAGCACATCCATCTTAACGTTCGTATTTTGTGTTGCACATCTTAATCTTTAGAGGCCAACGTTGTTGGTCTTCATGTTGCATATAACCTCTTGAAGTATCATATAGAAAGTTTTTCTGTGCAGTTGCAGAATTCAGTACCACTAAATTAAAGCATTGCAAAAAACCCGTTAATTACCTGGGGATTAGTATCAAAATTTGCAGGAAAATATGATTTCTGCGGATTTTCATACTAATCCCCGGGAAAATCTCCATGTAATTATCAGTTTTCTTGTAGGTAGGAAAGTCTAGTGAGTTAATATGTGGATTGATGGTCCAAGCTCCAATACCTAACCTACTATACTAATTAATTCAGTTTTATGTCAAGTAGAGTTCATGGTCAATGATTGAATCAACTTGTACAAGAATTTAAGGGGTCGTTTGGTAGGCTGTATTAGAAGAAATATTCCATGGATTATGTAATAACTAATCCATGAATTAGTTATGCCTCCAACATGGTATTATGGAATGTATTACTAATACCTTCCATTTGAAGGTATTAGCTCTAATACCATGGGACTATTCTAGGTAAAGACAAAAATACCCCTCAAATCCTTTTAATATTTTATTTATTTTTTTGATTTTATATTTTATATTTTATATTTATACTAATAAAGTTATTTAAATAAATTAGCTTACAAATTTTATTTAGATATAATTTTTTATTTCTAAAATATGAATTACTTAATCTATTTATTATTAATATAAAATATTATAATCTGACTAATATGTTAATATTGATGTATGAATTTAAGAACAATTCATAAGTAAAATATTGTCTCTTAATTAAAGTTCATTAAACATTACACAAGTAGTCTAAAACAAGAGTGTGTGTATATATATATATTACACACACATCTCGAGTATAAAAATAGTTTAATTTATTTTTCTATATTTATTTTATATTTTTATTTTATTTTATGATAAAGAATTTTTTAAAATTTATTGATACAAAACAAAGTTCAATAAATTTTCTCTATAATCATTATAGTTGTGACCTTTTGAGTTATTAACTCTAATTTGTTAAGATGACAATTATTTACTTTCAAATAATTTAAGTGAGAAAATAGTGAACATGACAATAAAAAATTTATTCTCCTAACTAGTTAAAAATGTTATAAAAAAATAATATACTCCGTTAATTATCTATTTTGACTCAATTACATGAAATACAAAATCTCATAATAACTCTAGGGTATAATTGGAAAGATTTTTTTTAAATCACACATAAAATTAGATAAGAAACAATGAACCAAACACTTGATAAAAATAATTCCCGCATTACTAATCTCTGCATTGCTGATCCCTGCATTATTTATTTTTGTACCAAACGACCCCTAAAAGGATTATTTTGTATAACATCAAAAGGTTATGTTTCAATAAGGTGATAGATACTATTGATGAAAATAATTCAACCCCCTTTACCAAGGACCAATTTGGCCATTTTTCTCATCTAACCTACTATTCTAATTAATTCAGTAGAGTTAATTGTCAACGATCAAACCCACTTGTATCAACTTTTTTTTATTTTTCGAAAGTTAATTTGATGGTTAAAAATTAAAACGGGAAAGGATTAAAAATATCTTTAAACTATCTAAAATAGCTCATATATATCCTTAAACTATATTTTGGCTCAAAACGATCCTTCTAATCAAACTATTGGGTCAAAAGTGTTCTTCTAATTAACGAAAATTGTTAAATGTCATGTGGATGCCACATGAATGCCAAATGGCACCCCAATAGATTTCCACTGCCACATAAAATAAATGAAAAGTGATCAAAAAGTACCCTTAAACTATCTGAAACAGCTCATATTTACCCTTAAATTATATTTCGGCTCAAAACTATCATTCCCGTCAAACTATTGGATCAAAAATGACTTTCTTATCAGCGGAAGTTGTTAAATTCTACATGTGCCACATTGACTAAATCTCTAAATTTTAATTACTCATTTTTCCCTCATTTCATTATTTTTCAGAAATGATTTCACCCCTTCTCCCTCATTTCGCGGCTAAGGTTTCATAGTTTTCTTCATCGCTGGGTTTCAAAGTGGATATTTGTGGTTATAGGCAAATAAACTTTTTTCTTATTTTATTGTGTTTATAACCACGAAAATCCACTTTGAAACTCAGCTCCGAAGAAAGTTATGAAACCTTGGCCGCAAAATGAAGGGATAGTTGTGAAATTTTATTTATCATACTTTGAAATCGTAAATGTAATAAAATAAGAAAAAATATTTACTAACCTACAACCATGAATATCCATTTTGAAACTCAGCCTCGAAGAAAGCTACGAAGCCTTAGCTATGAAATTAGGGGAAAGTTGTGAAATCCTAACTATCATGCTTTGAAATTGTAAACATAATAAAATAAGAAAAAATACTTACTAACCTACAAGCATAAATATCTACTTTGAAACCCAACCACGAAGAAAAGTATGAAACCCTAGCCGCGAAATTATGGAGAACAGGTGAATATATCATTTCTTATATAATTAGGATTTAGGGATTTCTATTAATAAGAAGGGTACTTTTGATTCAATATTTGACGGGAAAGATAGTTTTGAACCGAAATATAGTTTAAGAGTAAATTTAAGTTATTTCGGATACTTTAAGGATATTTTTGACCCCTTTTATTTAGTCTACATGGCAGTAGAATCCTATTGGCATGCAATGTGACATTCATATGGCATTCACGTGGCATTTAACAACTTTCGTTAATAAAAATGGTACTTTTGACCCAATAGTATGACGGAAAGGATAGTTTTGAGCTGAAATAAAATTTAAAAGTGTAATTAAACTATTTCGAATAGTTTAAAAATATTTTTGAGCCCTTTCCCGAAATTAAAATTTAGATATGATGTTTGACACATTTTTTGTCTTTAAATTGTTCATCATACTTTTTCGATGTTTGGGACAAATTAGCATAATTAGTGGAATTTTGACTTTACCAAACAGTTTTCACATTTTCTTCATGCCATTGGTAAAAATGTCGTAATGGAATTGTTTCAAAAAATATTTTAATTTATTTCAAATGATAAATTTAAACCATTTATTATAAGCCATAATAAGCCATATATGTAATGCTCTCTTCGTCCTTAAAAAAAAAAAAAAAACTACCATATTTTTTAAGTCCAAAATAACAAAAATATAATAATTCAAAGTTCAAAAATTTACTCCCTCAATCTACTATGCATGTTCGGTTAATTCTTGTTCAGTTTAAAAAATTAAAAATAATTATATTATTTTATACGTACTTTATTTTTAGTATTGATCATTTTCGATATGAGTAAATTACGAGAACAATATATGTCTAGGTATAATCTCATAGATTAATTTAAAAAATGACAGAATATATGCAGATTTTGTCTCTAAATCTTTATAGGATAAAGAGATAATTTTCGATAAATTCTTGATTTAAATAAGCATATCATAAAAGAAATTACTCCCTCCGTATAAAAAAGAATGTCCCTATTTCCTTTTTAGTTTGTTTAAAAAAGAATGATTCCTTTCATTTTCTGGCAACACTTTTAACTTTAATTTTTCACGTGACATGTTTAAAACCACAAGATTAAAGGATATTTTGCTACGTTTGACATAACTTTAATTTAAAACCACAAGATTAAAAAGTATTTCAAGGAGTATGCCAAATTTAATACTCCTCCTAATTATTTGTTAACTTTTGAATTGACAGATCTATCAAGAAAACAATAATTGACATAATCAGTTTATTTAGGCCAATGACGTATAACAGACCAATCAAATGTTTCAAAGTCATTAAAGTAGAGAAATTTGGGTTCATTACTTAAGTGAATTTTCATAACTCGTTAATTCTGTTATTAATTATTTGTCTATTTTTTATTTATTTTTTAATTATTTGTTTATTTTATAAATTAAAGAAATATTTTTTTTATCTATTATATTTTCAACTAATTATTTTGAAAATCTAAGTTTTTAATTTATACAAATTTATCATGTTAATTGTTTTTAATAAATATGTTAATTTAAAAATAGACAAATAATTAGTGATCGATGATGAAATAATAAATATTTAATAAATTTGTTGTGTTTTGGGGGTTAAAACGGAAGAATTGTTATTAGCTAGGAAACAAATTGTAAGAGAAAATTGAGCCAAATGTAATTTGAAGATTATATTATATTAGAAGGAAAGATAACATCTCCCTCCCTATTTTTATTTATTTTTTTGATCTTTTGAAGTGAATGAAATAAAAGATAATATTTTATAAAGTAATATAATTTTTAGTATTTCCGAATTTATTAAAAGAGAGTATTTTTTACTTTTCGTCAAATATATTGACAAAATAATGTATTTAAATTGAAGTAAAACTTTGAAATAAATATGCTTTTTAAAAAAATTAACATGAACTTGTATTTATATATTCTACTTCGAGGATTTATTTATATACTTAAAATTGTATAATATTGAACAAATAAAAACATGTACTTTATTGATACTTATAAGTATTATATTATATCATTTGGATTATGTGTGTTTGCTTGTTTAATTTTGTGCAAAATTAATAGTCTACTTTTATGTATAAAAAAATTAAATAATAGAAATGTTTATCCAGTTCAAATTAAATAACATGTTTATCTATTATGCCGCTGATTACATTTTCTAATTAAATGATAGTTATAATGTTCGGAGCTCATATTGAAGATCCGACTAAATTCAAAACGCGTTCTACAAAACCCATTCAGAGATGACACTCGCAAAAAAACTTTCATCATATCCAAATTTTAAATTTAAAATCTCTAATTAAGGGTGAAACACTTTCACTAGGTCACGACAACCCACATCGATATAGTGGTAGAAGTTATTTCAAGAAGAAAAAATAGAAAAGGGGAAATGAAAACCATGGATGGAACATTGTATTTTTTTTTTGTCAAATACAGAGAGAAAATAGAGTATACCCATTTTTCATAGTGAGTCAACTGATGAGATCCTCCATTTTATTAGCCAACAAGAAGAAATATTAGACAAAAAGATTACTCACCATAGAGAAAAGATCGGATATTTATCCCCCTTTGAAGTCAGTGCCATAATTCTTGTCACAAACCCTAAATTCTCTACAATTTCTTGATTGCAATTCAACTCTGTTTGGTCGTGATCCTTCAGATTCCTGAGACACGAAGAGATAGGTAAAATAATTGGCATTTCTTGCTTTATATCATATGGGTTTTTGAAGGTCAATGGATTCTCTATCTTGTCATTGGTTTTCTGTAAAGATTGTTCCTTTTTTGGTTTCTGATGAATACCCATTATTGGATATGCGATTTGCAGGTAATCTATGTGGTTTTGTAATTTCTTCTGTGGGTTTTGGCATGTTGGGGTTTGGTAGGTGGGAATGGTGGTTTATTTATGAAATCTTGTTGATGCCTTTTGTTGTTTTGGCTGATATCTTTGTTGCTTCGCTTATTAGTTCAAACTTTATATTCATATGATTTTTAATGTTGAGCTTGTTGTGTCTGGGGTTTTGAAGCCTGTAATGTATTAGTATAACAGATTGTCGACTGAATTTTGATGGAAATATTTTGGTAGGTGAGTTATGTTGTCAAGAAAGTTCAAATTTTGTTAGCTCCAACAGAAGGCTAAGTTTAACATTTTGATTATATTCAGGGTTTAATAGTGCTGTTTTTTTTTAAAGGGGGTTTACTACTGTCGTCACTGCCGTTAGGGATATCATCTAATCATGGACCAAGTTTCACTTGCTGTACAATTTTTGATTACTGAGGAAAGACTGTTTCTCCGAATTCAGCGTATTCAGGGGTTATGATTTCGTGTTTGAGTTGTTTGAGCCTTCTTTTGTGTTCCTTGTTGTCTGGCTCTTGTACCTCATTCTCCTCCATCTCAGACAATTCTCCATTTGAATGTTAACTGGCAAACTCTCTGAACAAGCTTATCGTATGTGAATTATTTGGTGAGTGTATCTAAAGTACCTACATGAACTATTAGGTTGAATAAAGGCGATGCATTGATTGTGGAAACTTAAGTGCAACAAGTTGCTAAATTGTTTTGTTTGCTGTTGGTCTTCTTATGCTTGTTCTATTTGTCTACAGTACAGTTGAATTGGTTGAGATTTAACTGTACTATGCTTCATTCTAGTGCAGAACGGACCAGTTACACCCTTTGATCAGCAGTACCAGGAACAATAATTTTTTAAATTGATTGTTGATTCAGTATGCTGTGGGTTTTGATAGTTGGAGAAGTTCACCACAAAGTTATTTGTTCCAAAGGGAGTTAAGTCTGCTGACATCTGTAGCCACTGAGATGATGAATTTCCAGTGATACTCTTGATGATTACACTGGTTTTGAGTAATTTCAGGGCTACAGTGATTTGCTGATCTAATCATGAAGAATATGGGGTTGAGATTTGTGCAATTTCTTTTATTCTTTCTGTTTGTATCAGCTTTAATTTCTTATGTCACAGCTGCATCTGAAGAAGTGAGTGTACAAAGGGTAATAACTGCTCCTCTAAAGAATGTCCGGAACAATATAATTGATGGCTCTGGTAAAGAATATGGTGTTGATTCTGTCAGTATGGATGGAAAAGGTGAATGGACAGGTGATAACACCAGAGTGTCTGTTTCAACTGTTGCATTGTTCACTTTGGCAATGGCTGCGGCTAGTGGTTTGGGTGCAGTACCATTTTTCTTTGTGGAGCTGGATCCTCAATGGTCAGGAGTATGCAATGGAATGGCTGCTGGAGTGATGTTGGCAGCGAGCTTTGACCTTATTCAGGAAGGACAGGAACATGGAAGTGGTGGATGGGTTGTGTCTGGTATTTTGGCCGGTGGTATCTTCATATTGCTTTGTAAAAAGGTGAACCCACTAGTTTCCCACTTTCGTGTTGTCCAGTTTTCAATAAGTTTTGTATCATACTGTTGAATAACATTAAATAATTTTAACATCATCTCTAATATCATGTATTTTTGTGACTATTAATCTGGTTAAAAATGGAAAACGGTTCATGAGTATGTAAAAGCTTAATACATGGCATGCGCTGCTGGTCTTTCACTATATTTGACTTGTTATTTTTCAAATTCTATGCTGTAGCTTTCCCACTATTTTCAACTTCAGAGTACTTATGATCAAAACAAAATTACATTTCTCTAAAAAAAATTTGTTCGATCAATAGGAAGTTGTCGGATCCTACTTTCAAACTTTTCTGGATATCCGAGCTTCAACTTTCTTGCAAGTTAGTGTCTTGAAATAGTATCTGTTCTTGAAGGAAATTCATGAACCCTTCATTTTGATTTTAGTCCTTTTTTATTCTAAGAAACACATGCAAGGCGTTCCTTTGATTGGGGACTTTCCTGACACATCTGATAAAGCTTTACTGTTCTGCTCTCCAGTCCACTGTTGTCTATGATTTCTTGGTAGGTTTAGTTTATGTATAATGTTTTCTTGGCAGTTACTATCTCTAAAGGAAAGAACTCTACTTTGTAAGCATGGCAATATTGGAATTTAGAGGTTCCAGATCAAACCGATCTCTGTTGATATAGTAAATTTGTAAATGGGCAACTCTATTTAAAAAATCCAAATGTGCAATACTTCTCCTTTCATCTAAGTTTTTATTCCCGATCACTGCCCTTCAAAAACATATACTCTATGCTGCTTGGATAAGGATGTCCACTACTTCTCCTTTCTTTTAAGTTTTTATTCTCTAGCTTTCTACGTATTTCTTTGCTTTTATGGACTAGGTGTAAGTTTAATCTTTAGTATTAGTTTATCAATGAAGATAATCCATATGCATTCTACAGTGGATGACTGAGTGGTTGAGGTATAGGAGTAACTGTTGAGATTTCTGGCTTAAATTCCTACAAAATATACTCAGTATGAACCATATGGACAAATTTCCCATGTATGTGTATGATGTCGTTGGGTATTCGTGGATTATTACTAGAGATGTGCATGAGCTAGCTTGACCACTACCTTTATAAAAAAAAAGTCAAAACCAAAAAAGAAAAGAAGAGAATCACTGTGCTTTAGCTGCAATTATTAAATTTTAGCAGAATATATTATGTTCTAGCTGATATTCCTTCATTGAAGTACGCTATTCATATATCTTAGCCCTTGAGTGGATCGAATTTGCAAACTAAATTTACAACTTAATGTTAACTTCCATATTGGGAATTTTGAAGGTGCTGGTAATGGGTCTTACGGAGTTAAGTAGAGAAGCTACTGCTTTTCAGTTCCAGTCATTCTGTTGAGTGGATATCAGATATAGTATGTTGTGTTAATTGTTTCTAATTTCTATTTACTGAAGGACATTATGAAAACCTTGTCGCGTTACTAGCGAATGCTAGTTGTATTAGCTTGATCTGCTGGCTGAATTTAGGATTCTTAGTCTCTTTTGCATTTGAAGTAAACCTAATTCTGTTAAAAATTATCTTTTTTGCATAACTCTTGTTATTCTTGCATAGTTTGACAAGTTTCTTCATTCCCATGTTGCAATTCGTCATGTTGTTTCTATGTTCATATTCAGTTTCTTGAACAATATGGTGAAGTAAGTATGCTGGACATTAAGGGAGCAGATGCAGCAAAAGTCATCCTTGTTGTTGGAATTATGACACTTCACTCATTTGGGGAGGGTGCTGGTGTTGGAGTATCCTTTGCTGGCTCAAAAGGTCTTTCTCAGGGTATCTTGGTAACTCTGGCTATTGCCGTGCACAACATACCAGAGGGTTTAGCTGTGAGCATGGTTCTTGCATCAAGAGGAGTTTCTCCACAGAAGGCCATGTTATGGAGTATATTAACTTCCTTACCCCAGGTGATTGAATATATACCATCTTTTACAAATTGGAATTTCTATGTAGACAAGTGAAAGTTGGGATATATCTACATTTTGCTCTCACTGATCCCTACAAATATTACCTTATTCTTATACAAGTCAACCAGATTTTTCCATTTGTGATATGTAGTCCAGTGTTTTTGTTAGAAGTGCAAAATGAAAAAAGCAACAAGGCCCGCTTTATGCTTTAAGTGCAGAGCTCACTTCCTTGAAGATAAGTGCAATTTAAACAAAAAGACCAAAAAATCAGAAAGTAGCAAGTAACTGCCTACTGGAATGTTAAAAAAAAGAAGGCCAATACAATTAAGTTAATAAACTAAAAATTAACAGATAAGAGAAAACATAAGTCTGCTGATTGATGAAGAAGAAAATAAGAGAAAAAGCTGAAAAGAAAATAAGAGAAGCCAGCCCCTCCAGCAGAGGAAAAAACAGTGGAGTCCAGCGACCCTGGGAAAAAAATTCCCACCCCCTCCAGCAGCGAGCTAGCAACGACGAAGTAAAAAACAATGGAGAAGCCATACCTGGAGTTTGAAGAAGAAGAAGAACAACAAAATGTGAATCCTAGTCGTAGTTCGGAGGAGAAAGTCACACCAAACAGTGAGAATGGAGAAACAAAGGAATATTGTTCTGCGATTTCTTCTTCTAAAAACGTCCGGCTTTTTGAAATTTTAAACAAAAAAACATTGCTTCCTGCTACACACACTTCTTGCTTTCATCTGAGAAGCGATCACCTTTTCATTTCACTTGACACTTTAAAATCAACAAATTCTCATCACGCTGAAGCGTTCACTTTCAACAACTCTGATGTCGTGTTTGTCTTCTATAAGAGGTGCTTGTGCCAATCATTGGAACGATAGTTATACTGTTCATGCATGTACTAATGTAAATTTATTGCATATTCACGAACAAGTGAGGTATGACATATGATCTTTAGTTTCCGGTTTTAGTTAAAATTCAATTATTTTTCCATCCCTTGTTGGGACTCATGATATATAGATGTCTAAGTAAGCGATGAAACGTTTGCTTTCAACAACACTGATGTAGTTTTTGTATTCTATTAGAGATGCTTGTGCCAGTTATTGTAACAATAGTTTATACTGTTCATGCGTGTACAAATATAAATTATTGCATAGTCACGAATATGATACATGATTTTTAGTTTCCTTTAGTTATATTTTAATTATTTGTCATCCTTTGTCAGTAGTCATGATATATTGATGTCTAAGCCTTGAATTCTTTCTTAATGCAGCCAATTGTTGCAGTACCATCATATATGTGTGCTGATGCATTTCACAAATTTCTGCCATTTGCTACTGGCTTTGCTGCTGGGTGTATGATTTGGATAGTTGTTGCTGAGGTCCTTCCTGATGGATTCAAGGTAATTTGTTTAATGCCCTCTTAATTTTTGAAATACCTTTTGTAACTTACTTGTATAGTTCCCTCTACCTCACAAAGGGGAGAAAAGGAGAAAATAAAGGAAAAGGAGGGAGAAAATGAGCAATGTTACCTTATCATAAAAAAAAAATGGAGGGAGAAAATGAGGATATAAAGAAAATGCACTCTTATGAGTTATGATCCATGATGATTTTAGTTGGCAAGAAATGTATGTATGTTGAACTCTAATATGTAGAGAAGCACTTAACATGCTGTTCTATGTAACTTTGGATGGAATCGGCTCCTTGAGTTTAATCAACTGATTGAATCAGTAGATCGAAATGTTTATGAAACTTATTAGCTAATATTATTGATGTTAGTTGAAAAGGAAATACTCTGTCTTGTAGTTTCTTATTGACAACTTTCCAAGATGGTGGTTGCATTAATTCCACAACCTAAAGCTGGATCTTAATATTTAATATTCTAATACTATCTCCGATAGTCCTGCACAACCATCGCTGAAATATTGATTACATTTTCCTTTTAATTTATGGTTTTCTTTTTGCAGGAAGCCTCGCCATCTCATGTTGCATCAGCTGCTACTCTTTCAGTAGCATTTATGGAAGCTCTTAGTGCTGTGTTCCAGAGTTTTGGCCACAACTACAAGTGAGTAAATCTTTCACCTACCCTATATCTCCGCTTCCCCACCCCTGCAATGACAGGAGAAGAAGTAGAAACAGATTGGTGAAGAGAAGTTGAAAAGACATACTTTTAGTCTTAAGATTATTAGAGTTTTCGGTGGCTAAGATGTCTTGTCTTTTTGCAGTCTAGATTTCTTTTTGAAGTCTTCTTTTGCTTTTAATTAATTGGTTATCTGAGATTGAACCCGAGGACCTCCTATTAGTGGTAGTTGTATTCTGTTGTTTTAGGTTTATGGTGTAGCTTGTTTGTTTGTCTATTTTTTTGACATTGCTGCGGTCTACATGGAGGGCGTGTGGCCAAAAGATAATACGGAAAAATATATTGACATTGTATATTAGGGAAAACTGGAGCTTTTCTGTGAAGGTCGTGTGTATTGTTAATCTTAGAAAATAATATTCTGGGCTTTATGGGACGTTAAGATTAGTTTTTTGGAAGTCAAGAGAATCATTAAGATTTTTTTTATATCCGTAACATCACAGTGAACTTGCACGTATCTTGACTAATCCTCTAGGCTTGAAAAAATCCCAGACCTATCCACCAGGTAGCATGTCTGGCCCACACACATGTCTGAGAATCATCAAATAGTATTTGTAAAATATTCTTTATAATTATAATAGTCAAGTGGATATTGTAGAGAATATCTTCAATTATATGTCATAATTTAGAATAAAAGGAAGTGGATATTTTATGTCATAATATATAATAGTCAGTTGGATATCAAAAAAGAAACAAGTCATGGACATGGTAAATGCTGTATGGGGGAGAAAATGATGCCAAGAAGGAAATCGTGGGATTCTGTACCCAAATGTACAAAGAAGACGAGCTATGGAGGCCAACACTATGTGTGATAGAGTTAAATCAGTTGGAGGGGGAGATCGTTTCTTAACAAAGCAGAAGAAGTAGTCAGATAGAGGGGGAAATGAATGTGATCTGAGAGACTTGTCAAAAAAAAAAAGATGAAAAAAGAGGGGTTGACGAGGGAGATATCAGAAACTTGAAAGTGAAAGAGAGAACTTTGGATTTGTTTTCTTGATGTTTTATTTAACAAAGAGGTAATGAGAGCTGTACGACCAGTTCAATATTGGAGTCAAATGATTTCAGCTAAGCCCTTTTCCCGGCAATGCTTGACATAGTAAAGGGTGATATCATGGAGAGAATCGTTTCCCTTCAGGAGTCCCAAGAGTTTGAAAGAGTCTCAATAGACCCTTCGGCCTTCAATGATAGAAAAAAAGGAGTAGCAAACATAATATACAAATTTACTAGTCTAGTGAGGAACACTTAATAACAACATGCTTCCCGTTAAACTTAGCCATTTGGACTTCAAATATTACAATTTTTTAATATTGAACTTCAATATTTCTAAATACTAGTTTAGCCAACAATAGCTGTAAATATTGAAGTTCGTATTTGAAGTTCTAGTGAAGCATTGAAATTCTGGTTTGAAGAGTATTTCAAGTGGAATTATGGTTTCCGCTCACTAATCTTTAATTTTCACACGATTTCATTCCGAGTGAAGTTTATTTCCAAATGGAGTAACTTGCTAAATACTTTTTCTCAAATTGAAGGACAAAAACTCAGTCCTTCAACTTCACTAAAATATTATCCTAGTTCCTAGTAAAGGTGGTGTCGTTTGAGATAGTGTCGATGTATTGAATGCAGTCTTTGAAGGTATTGACATTCTTCAAATGTGACATCAGTGGCAAATGAGGTGGTGGATCCCGGAAGAAAGCAAGAGTGTGCAAATTATATTTCGGAAGGACTTGTGATCACGTGAGTTGAGATTTTCTGAATTTTGTAACCATGAAGATGGATTTTTTGGGAAGGTGGAGGAAACATATCAAGCTCTATATGACAGTGATTTCAGTATTAGTAAATGGGAGTCCTTGTGGCTTGTAACTAGTACTGGAGGATTGAGATAGGGACATCTGGGGCCTCCCATTGAGCAGATAGCAAAATGAGTAGCAGGGAGCGCATTTGAATGATTTCTAAACCAGCGAGCACTCTTGTGGTTTATAATGCAGAAAGGCTGGTCCTCTCATAGTTTTAATTAATCTCAAGATTAAATATCTACTTTAACTCTTATAGAATTGAGGTTATTTTCTGTGAGACAAGCAAACAACATAAAATAAGTTGCAAATGTATCCGATTATAGAATTTGGACATATCCTATGCCCTATCTGGGGATACATTGCAGAGCAACCACCTTCAAATTTTGTCCTTCAACACCTTCAAATCTTTTTACTCGTAATACCCTTACTCATGTGGCGGCCTTTCCGGTTCATTAGGTAAAGCTTATTTTGTTCAGTAGCAATAAACTAATAGCCACAGTCCTTGTCTAGTTCTTGAAAAGAAAATCCTACTCTAGCAAGCAGCTATTGGATGTTGATACCAGTCTTCCAGAACAAAAATGTCTCGTTGTACCTAAGGTTTGAAAGATTTAACTGGAAAATAAATCTGTAATATTTTTATGCTATGTATGTTTTTAGTTTGATATGGATTCTTCATTAGTGATGTGTTCTGTCCTCTAACCAAATCATGTTGCAATGGCAGCTCGGAGGATGCTTCTGCCTTCCTTGTTTCTCTACTCTTCGGGTTTGGTCCACTGCTTGGCGGTGTATCTCTTGTTGCATTTGCTCTTGCTTTTCGTCTTCAGCATGCTCTCCTAACTGGTGTAGCCTGCGGCACGGCCTTCGTCCTTGGTGTATGGCGTCCTTTGCAGCTAGTCTTATCATCAAAGATGGAGTTTATCCCCCTTTTCTCTCTCCTTGCAACAGGATTCTCACTTTCCCATTTTTCAACTTCTAGTGTCATTAAAATTGGAAGTCGCAAGAGGACTTCAGCAGATACTTTATCTGCTGTAACAGGATTGCCAGTGAGTGGTCTCACTCTTCAGTCAATTTTGTGCTGTGCTGCAGTTGCCCTCCATGCACTATCAGAGGGGCTCGCTTTGGGTGTTGCTGCACCGAAAGCTTATGGACTTGGTCGGCACATGGTTCTTCCTGTCTCACTTCACGGACTCCCACGTGGTGCCGCTGTTGCTAGCTGCATTTATGGAGCAACTGACAGCTGGCATGCATCCCTTTTAGCTGCTGCTCTTATTGGCTTCATGGGTCCTTCATCTGCAATCGGAGCCATACTTGCAGGTATCGACTACAGTGGTTTGGATCACCTTATGATGTTTGCATGTGGAGGATTACTTCCATGTTTTGGGAGCATTTTCAAGAGGGCAATGAGCCTCCAAAAGCAGAAGAGCATAACAGGACTGATAATAGGCATTTTGTTTGCGAGTATTTGTCTAGCATTCACAAAGTTGGTTTGCTTGCATACCCCTTACTGCAACTCTGCACCAGAAGCTGTTAGGTGATGAAAGTTGAGTAAAATGATAACGTTTTGAATCAAAAAAATCTCTCGTTAACTCTGTTTGGACGCAGCCTTGTGGACGTCAAACTTACTGAAAGCTGTTGAGTTGATTTTTGCAGCAAACAACTTACAAAAAGAAAGCATAGGAAGTTGAGGTAAAAGATTGGATTGTCTATTGTACATTAGTTAGAGACTTCGTTTAGTTGGAAGTGAAATGTTCATTTCTAACCAGTACAGATTGATAAGCCTTTTAACATTAATTTTGAAGCAAGTATAAAGGTATTATCTGCATATTGTGTATTTAAATTTAAATTCTGTTAAAGTTTGTAGAATGGTTTGTTTGCACTTTTAAACTGCAGAGTTGTTTTATTTTTAGAACTTCCCTCGTGCAAGTAAGGAAAAGAAGCGGCCTGAACCCTACTTCTCTTTCACTGCTCGGATTTTCCTGAAGCTGTCAACCTGTTTACCTTTGACTGAACGACAGAATTTTTTCACCGTGTTCTACTTCCTTGAGGGATGAGAAGGATGGCCGGTCCTCTCTCCTTTAGGCCCTTTTTTCGACAAGGGGAGGTCATTCTTGAAAAGAATGGGTATGTTCAACTAGTAATTTGAACTATTCTATAAAAATAGAGATTTTCAATGCTAGAAATAATACCATCTTAATTGGATCACGACTCATAGGATATATTATTACTTGGAGGTTGAGCTAGACCACCTTTGATCGAGAAGTCAACTAACTTATGGTGCTATCCACACCCTACCCAGTAGCGGGAAATTTATTGATGAATGCAGTGCGGGAGCGTTTTACATTGATAGTGTCCACCCTACCTTTTAACATACATCTTCACCTTCACCTCTCATAGCCTCCATCTCCACCACCCTCGTCCATCCACTTTACTTTTTACCTCTCATAGAATTTGTCAGAATTATACGAATATTTTTTAAATAATATCTTATTCTTGCATATTGAATACAAAAAGATAAATAAGAAAACTACTTATTTTCTTAAAATATATTTTTCATCAAACCGAACACGCCCTTGTTCAATTTTTCCTCTCTCCAAAAAAAAAATCTCTTTGTATCTTTTCTCTCTCTTCCTAAAGTCTCTCTATTAAAGTACAGAAATTTCTCAAATTGTTTTACACGAATTACTCCATAGTCTATATATTTTTAAGGGAATTTTTCGCATATAATCAATCAAAAATAATTTAATTACGCTTCATTACTATAGTTTGCTAAGTACGTTTCGTATATACATGTTATAGAGAGGAGAGTGGTGAACAAGATAGAGAGAGGGAGGAGAGAGTCGAGCGAGAGAGGGAGTTCATATTTGAGTGATTTCTTTGGGAATCAGAATTAGTTTGTAAAATTGCAAGAGTTGTAATCTGAATTCATAACTCGAAGTGGGATCAACGATCTAGTTAATTGAATTTTCTACAATAAAATAATGTGTCATTACTATATTTAATTCAGCTTTTAATATTTACCTTGTATTTGTTAATCATATTCTTTTTTCTTTTTTTTTTTGCTCTCTTATATTCTTCCAACGAATCTCTATTTTCTTTTGTTGGTAGCTTTATGTATCACTTCCTTCTTATTTTCATTATGCTTTTGCAATACGATCGAGATATTTTATACTTTTAAAGCGTACTAACCAAAGTTCTTTTAATACACACACTCTAATTTAAAGCTAGCTTCTTGACATTGAAGTTTTAAATATAATGTTGTTGAACTACTAGCAATTTATAAGCATTAAATAGTAATTAAATGGTAACGCGTTTAAAATTCTTAAATATCAAAAATAATAAAAATAATAATAATAACAAATAACAACCAAAAGAAATACAGTTGCACCCCATGTGGATGACGGTGTGATATTAAAAGTGAGTGTAAAATATAGGAGAGAGCTATTCTTTTAAATTTAGCGTAAATTATTAATTTTATTTTAAATTATTTATGATTTTAAAAATATATTTTTATGTATAATTGATCTATCACAAACTCTTGTACGAGCATGAATTTCTTAATAAAAACCAGAAAAAATAATGAAAAGTACTCCTTAACGTGATGAGAAACTTGGTGATGTATCTTATTCATGTCGTAAGATTGGGATTATATTTCTGTTGAGTTAATCAAGTAAAATAATATTCCTTCTGTCTCAATTCATGTGATTTACTTTTCTTTTTATTCAGTCCAAAAAAAAATAACACATTTATATATTAAGTAATAATTTAATTTAAAATATTCATTATATAGTACACATAATTTCTATAATGAATTTATTTTGAACCAATCGTTTCAGAATTTTCTTTTCTTTCTTAAACTTCGCATCAAATTAAACTGTTTCACATAAAATGAGACGAATTTCTTTTTTTATGACTATTAATAATTTTCTTTAAAAAAATTAATAATTCACGTCGAGATTTTCGTTCGTGGGTCATGGAGGAAAGTGGTAATATTGTCAATATTTCACATGCCAAAAAAGAGTAAATCACGCCAACAACCCCACAATTTTTTTTTAATGCCAAATTTGGCCCCACAACTTTGGATCCCATCATAATCGATCCTTTTGAATTCAACTTAAGGGTCCACTCCACCACTAACTAATTAGTTAAATCACACTACTTAATTAGATTAAGGATACGATTTTACTAGATTTTTCGTAGATTTTATATTTGTACTAAAAAATAAAGTACTTTCGTTATTCTTAATAGATATGTCCATTTAAAAGCGGACACCTAATTAGAAAGAGAAGAGTAATAACTTGTGAATCCTTGATAAATCTGATTAACAATTTAATAACAAGGAAGAAAAATAAAACTTAGAACGCCAAACTTCTAAATTTTTTTTCGTGTGATTTGGCAAAATAGACAAGTAATTAGGAATAACTATAAAAGAAAAAAATAAACAAGTAATTAAGAACAGAGAAAATATTTTATTCATGTTTAGGGAAAAATCTTGAATTTCAAATTTTTTAAATATTTCATTTTTGAATAGGTAGTATTCTACTCCAAAAATGAAATTTTCCATTGCCAAATTGAATATAATTAAATTAAGTATCAAATGGAAATAAATAATTTTTAAAAAAAATCTAATTAATTTACTATTTGTTGCATGGATTACGGAGAAAAAAAAAGTCATGTTCAAAGTTTCTAAAGCAACATAGGGAGCTGTATTTTAGACATTCCGTCAAAAATTATTATGAGTGCCTTAAAGCTTCTCTACTTAAATTCTAAATTTCGATAATCGTGATTTATCTGAATTTAATATTTACAATAGTAAAATATAGATATATAAGTAAGGTTTTTTTATTTTTTTAGATTTCGTTTCAAGTCAAACTAAATCATCCCTTTTAAAACGAAGTATATATATATATTTTTTATTTTTTTTTATTTTTTAGATTTCGTTTCAAGTCAAACTAAATCATCCCTTTTAAAACGAAGTATATATATATATATATATATATATATTATATATATATATATATATATATATTAGTTAATAGATATAGGACTTCTAGCTTTTACCTAGACTAATTTAGGACTAAGAAAATTATATATATAGTTAATAGATTCGGGACTTATAGCTTTAACTAAGGGCCCGTTTGGATGGGCTTAATAAAAGCAGTTTTTAAAAAAGTACTTTTGAAAGTGCTGAAACTTATTTTTAAAATAAGCAGTTATGTGTTTGGATAAAAGTGCTGAAGTTGTTATGACAAACGTGAAAAGGGAAAAATGAAAAAAAGAGATGTTAGGGTTATGTTGTAATTTGGAGATTGTATAAAAATATTAAGGGCAAAAAGATAAAAATGTGATCAACTTAAAAGAGCTTATAAGCTAAAAAAGAAAAAGCATGCCTACCCCAGCTTTTAACTTTTGACTTAAAATAAATTTTTTTTAACTTAAAATAAGTTATTTTGAGTATTGCCAAACAGCTAAATAAGTCAAAAATCAATTTTTAAGTCAGTTTGACCAGCTTTTAAGCTGAGCCAAACAGGCTCTAAATATATAAATGAAATTAAATTTTCAAACTAGAAAATTTTCAATGTACTAAAAAATGTCATTGATTTAAAAACGAAAATGACAATAATTGTGATACATTAGTGGGAATATTTCACCCTTAATCAGAAATCGTGAATTTAATTTTTGAATATGAAAAAAATTATTTTAGGAGCGTCATTTTTGAATAGGCTGTGCAGTGTATGATTCGAATTTAATTAAAATTTTAATATAGGTTCTAGACATTCTTGGAAAAAAAAACAAATATATTTATAACATAGGGATATGAGAATAACTGTAGTCCTAAATCCTGTAATTGTTAAACCCTTTTATATAATACCCTCTTACCTTAATTCTTTCTTCTCCTCAGCTTCTTCTTCACTCTGCAAATATGGTGTTCAAAGTTTCAGTTTTGCTTCTTTTCTCATTTCTCTTCACAGCCTCTGCTGTTCGCTCAGCTCCTCCTCTTGAAGGTAATACTAATCTTACACATTCTGATTTTAATATGCTCATTTTCTTTACTTGTTTTTGTATAAAAATGCAATCTTGAAATGACTTGTTTTAGTATATATTTGTAGACTTTACTCTATTGAGTTCAAGAATGCTTAGTTTTGAACTACTTTTCAGCTCTGTTTAGTGTGTCTACAGTGTTTCGACAGAAGGGTTCATATTGTAAAGCTATGGTTTTTAGTTTAAAGAACATTTTGTTAGGATCTGTACTATAATTAGTCTTGTTTGCTTGATGGGGTTTAAATGGTGTTCATGGGGTGGGCAAAAAGGTTGAGTCTTTGCTCAAATAAAGAGTGATTTCTTGGATGTTGTAGATTGGTTACAGTTAATGATATTAGGGAGATGTTGTTTTCAGGATTACTTCCAAATGGTAATTTTGAAGAGCTACCAAAGGCAAAAGACCTCAACAAGAAAACAGTGCTTCAAGGTAAATATGCTTTGCCCAAATGGGAGATTAATGGCTTAGTGGAGTATATTTCTGGCGGGCCTCAGCCCGGTGGGATGTACTTCGCAGTCGCCCACGGTGTCCACGCTGTGAGGCTTGGGAATGAGGCTTCAATTTCTCAGACAATTCCAGTCAAGAAAGGCTCTTTGTATGCACTTACTTTTGGGGCATCAAGAACTTGTGCTCAAGAAGAGGTGTTGAGGGTGTCAGTGCCTCCTCAAACAGGAGACCTTCCTTTGCAGACCCTTTATAGCAGCAATGGTGGTGATACTTATGCTTGGGGTTTCTACGCCACCTCTAATGTTGTTAAAATTACCTTTCATAATCCTGGAGTTCAAGAGGATCCTGCTTGTGGTCCACTCTTGGATGCTGTTGCTATCAAAGAACTTTTTCCACCTCGCCCTACAAGAGGTACATCTCGATTACCTTGTATTCCACTTATTATCATTATTTGTACAAAGTCACCGTTAAAGATGTGCTATTATTTAAGGGTGTATCAATCATAGGTGTATGAAGAAGTCTTGTCAAATGGATGCTTTTCCTTATATATGTTAAATTCTTATCTTGGAAAGAAATGGCTAAACAAAGCGGGTGGACATAGGGGAGTTGTGTAGCTTAACCTAACTAATTTAGTACTGAGTTGTAGTTGATTGATATATTCTCTGAAGGTTAATATATTTTGACTTCATTGCTTGTCGAACCTGTGAATGTTGTGAGTAGGCGACAGCCCCAGGGACCGGGGCATGTACTTGCCATATGCAAGAGAAAAAATGGACTCCAAAGTTGAATGAGAGGATATTATACATTTTTATATGTCTAGTATATGAAGGACTTTTGTTGGATTCAAGTGTGCAAATTTGTTTTCTTGATTTTGGTTTTTGGTGTCCTGCAGTGAACTTGGTAAAAAATGCTGGTTTTGAAGAAGGACCTCACCTCTTGATAAACTCTTCACATGGAGTTCTCCTCCCTCCCAAGCAGGAAGATTTGACATCCCCACTTCCAGGATGGATCATTGAGTCACTCAAAGCAGTGAAATTCTTGGATTCAGCTCATTTCAATGTCCCGTTTGGCCAAGCTGCAGTGGAACTTCTTGCAGGGAGAGAAAGTGCTCTCGCCCAAATCATTAGGACGGTCCCTAAGAAGGTCTATGCCTTCACATTCTCTGTTGGTGATGCAAAGAACGGTTGTCATGGTGATATGATGGTTGAAGCATTTGCTGCTAAAGAAACGTTCAAAGTTCCCTTCAAATCACAAGGCAAAGGCAGCTTCAAAACTGTTAGTTTCAAGTTCACAGCTATTGCAGACAGAACTAGAATTACTTTCTACAGTTCTTTTTACCACACAAAGATCAATGACTACGGCGCTCTTTGTGGCCCTGTTGTTGATGAAGTTAAGGTGACCCCTGTTGCTTAGGCTCTCTAGAAGTACTCCACTTATCAAAAAAAGCATTTATCATCGAGTTTTTGCAGTAGTCTTATCATACTCCCCACTTATCAATAGGACCATTTTGAGGCAATTCCTGTATTTTACCTATGTAATTGCTTAATGCTGCTGTAAGAGTTGTGTACTATTTGTTTACAAAGGAAGTCTGAAACTAGTAGAACTTCCTCTCCATTACAAAGTTGTATTACATTTCAAAGATTTCATGTTATCTTAAGGATGAAATATAATAGTATTTAGATTATCAATCTCATTTCATTGGTTTACTTGATTAGCTCTGGATTGTTTTCAATTAGCCACTTCCCAATCTTGTCATTAAAAAAGGTCTATCTTAAAGTTCAACTTGTGTATTTCAAAACTCCAACATGTGACTATTTTTCAATAACAAAAGCTGAAAAGTGGTTATTTGTGCATATAAAATCCAGAAATTGACACCAAAATGATGATAATCCAGTAATTCCTAATGTAATGGAAGTATCCCATATAAATCCCAACAGTTTCTCTGGCTTGATAGCCTTCCTTCAGAAGAAGGAACTGTCTTTTCTTGAAGCTTAATAAGTTTGTAAATGTACTGCTTTGTCCTCTTCAGTGGCTGCAATCAAAAAGCCAGAAACAGCTAATTCCAAGTGGAAAAGTGAAATCACTCTTCCAGACAAACTTTAGCTCATCTGCATTCTTGATTTGCTTAGTGCTAAAAAGATATAAGATCATGCAATTAAAAACAATACACAATCAGCCAAGTAATGAATATAACAGAGGATGCTTCTGCTTCTTGAAGCTTTATTAGTCTAAGATTCAGACAGTTTCTTTGACATACAGCTTTAAAAAAATTCAAAATCCTTGAGTATGTAAATAGTTACTCCAATATACTATGGCATGTAAGCTTTTCCTCAGAAGAAGCAAAATATCTTGTTTTCTGTTAAGGACAATCTTCTTGTAGTGAGAATGTTTTTCTTGATACAGTTGTTTCTGGGATCAATGGTACAAGGAGCTTTCATTTGCTGTCATCCAAAATGCCCACAAGACATTTCTCCATTAGAACTTCAGCATTAACCCAAGCATGGTATTTGTCTGAACCAAGTGTTAAGGAATTGCAGAACTTGATGAAACAAAGAAAAATTCAATTTCTAAGCAACAACATACCCAGCGTAATCCCACAAGTGAGGTTGAGAAGGGTAGGATGTACGGACCTTTGTAGAGTAGAGAGGTTGTTTCAAATAGATCTTAAGACTCAAAAAAAAGTAGCCAGCACATGATTGTGAGAAAAATAAGACAGCAAAAAGTGAAATACAAAACAACTGCAACAACAAAAAGGAATACACATTGAAAAGTAAGAAACTACGTGATAACTAACAATACTACTAAAAAGGAGAAGAGGAGAGGAGAGGAGAGGAGGACGCTAGCACCTGCCTTGCCTCTCCTACACAGAAAAATCAAATTCTAAACAAGGAATACTAGTTTTGCAGGTTCTTAACATTAGGAAGTTCTTTGCTCTGGCATTCATCAGACAGTCAGACACCATATAAGCAAATATATCCTTATTGCCTTTGAATTTGGCTCGGAAATTAAGGCAAATATCACCCTATGACAATTGTTAATCATTTTTTTCCGAGCATCTCGACTAATCCACCTGGCAGCCTATCCAACCCACAAGGCATAGGTCACCAAGTTAATCATGCTGATTAAAGTTGGAGCTCATGAGCTCACACCAAGTGTTGTAATTATTCTTCAGAAGCGGAATCTCCAGGTTGTTATTCCCACGCTTCAACCACTAGACCATTGACCATTCTCTTGGTGACAAGGACCACTATTAACAAAGGTTACATAATTTCTGTATGTTTACTCTCACTCTCTTTCAAATTCCTCTCTCTCTATCTCTCCGCAGGGAGGAGAGGGTCAGCGCAGTGTGAGGTAGGTCAGGGTACCTTAGCAAACTATGAAATGGCAGGATTTGTGTGGAGGGGAGTAACATCTAAATGGTACTTATAACGCCTGGTGTCAGTATTACTAATCATGACATTCATATTTCCTATATGTTCTCTCTCTCTCTCTCTCTTTCAGCAGGAAGGAGGGGGTCAGGGCAGAGTGAGGAGAGCCAAGACAAATTTAGCAAACTATGGTAGGGGAGGATTTGTGTAGAAGGGAATAACGTATAAATGGTACTCATGGAGCCCGATGCCAATATTGCTGGAAGAGGAGTTCCATCAGCAATAGCAGAAATGGATCCACTTCTCGTATACTGTGTATAACCAATCCGAGAACTAGTAATTGTGAACAGATTCGATAATGATCCTGTTAAATTCTAGTTGAATCTAGTACCATTGTATGAGTTTTACCAACTACAAAAACAACAAGAGCTAGCAGAGGATACTAAACAATGCCGTGCAATCTTTTCCTACGGCCTTCATCAGCATGTCTACCCCTGAAAAGAAAGGTGCAAGCTAGTCAAATAAATAACATTCATAACTAAATACCAACTAAAAATTTCCCTTGGTTATAGCTAAAGTAATCTATTGAATGCATGATAAGTTAGATGGCTAAAATACACAGAAATTCTTATGCATGAGACTAAAATAACAACACAGAGAATTGACAATTATCTTCGAGTGCAAACAAATTACAAGAGGTGAAACGTGGGAAAGAAACTTCTTATGTATGCTTCTGTCAAAGCATCATTTAAAATTTGAAAGCGAAAATGTCACATCAGTTGATTTCACAGATGTAAAACTTTAGCAACAGCTACTTTAAAATCAGAATTTTTCCATTTTACAGATTCCATAAGAGAAAAAATAGGTCAAAATATTAAAGGAAATCAAAACCTCTGTCATGTCAAATATAATAGAAATATTGACTTTGAAAGAATTTCAAGTTCTTAACCATTCTGGAAGCTTTACCAGCGGTCTGGTATATCATCAAATCCATAAACATGCATTTTTTGTTGCTACACATAATGGAAGTTGAATTGCAAAGAATCAGGAAGATGCCAGCTACTAAAGAAGCCTAATTTCCAGGCTTTAGAAGGAAAGCTATTTAAGATCCAAAGTGCACAATCAGCTCCCAGCCCCTGATCATTATCCCAAAGAAAAAAGAAATGAAAAAAATGCTTAACAGACAATGACTTCAAAATTGAGGACACATGGAAATCAGGAAATAGTAAGGTCAGAAAAGATTATTCCAGTGGTTCTCTGACATTGTTTACAGAAGGGAATTCCTAAGCCAAAGGATGAGGAAGGTGGAAGAGGATGTATACTTTTTTCAGATGAGGTAAATATGCTGGTTTCCTAGGTCTGCCTTCAATGCAACACACAGCTAATGTGGTGATTCTATAATTTATTGCTTACTGTAAGCAACATTTAGCATACAAAATTACAAATTAGATCCATAAACCTCATGCCACCCTCCACCATCCCATCCCTTCCATAACCTCTTCATCGAATCAGGGAATGAGAAGAAGTCACCTTCACAGTCAAGTCTTGCATGATGATATATATGTAATTGAGATCATATCTTCAAAAACATGAGATATAGTAGTCACAAGAAATATCTTCAAGTCAAAGCAAGATGATTAAACCAAAGGGACAACGAAGATAAGACTTCGCCTTTGCATTCACGAAGGAACATGTGTAAGAGATATGGCAGTCGTGTACATCTCTTATACTGACAGTGGTTGTACTTGCTACATGAAGGTTTGCATTTTGGGTTTCTATTATTGAAGCATTTCTTTAAGTATAGTACAACTTCAAAAAAAAGCATGCAAACTCACACTCATAACTCTGTGTTTTTAAGTTGACAAACTGGCAAACTCACACTCTTAACTGCAGCATCAAGTATATTTGTGGAGAAAAAAATTATTAAGATCGGAATGCATCTTTCACATCATCTGGTGCAAGGTATAGTAGAAAGCCATGCAGAAGAAAGGGACAAGAAATGATTTCCATAACTGATTAATGAGATAGAGCAAAGCAAGCATTGATCCATACCTCCTGGGTGAAACTTCATGTATGGTGTTATATTGTAGACATGCCCTTTAAGAACAGTCCACATTGCTTCTGCATTTTGGTGTTCCTTAACTTCATCCATTGATATAAGTCTCCTGTTGGACTGTCCTTTCAATCCTGAACAATATACATGACGACTGGAATAAGAAGCACTAGAAAGAGAAGCTTCATAGGAGGAAGCCAATTGTGTGACCGACAATTATGCACTTAAAAATATGTCAGGATTTAAGTCATAAAGAAGTTCTCTCAATTCATATTATGTAGGATAGAAAATTGAATTGATGGAATGCAATAGAATTGATGGAATACAATAAGCATTGCATTCTTTGTTTATTGTTTACTCTACTTCTCTTAAAGGCGAGAACTTTTTAGCCATATAGTAGACCAGCCATAGTTATGAGTGCTATAAACTTTTAATCTTGGTTCAGTGCATTCAAGGCATCAGAAGATTCATTCCAAGGATATGTAAAATGAAAATTACAGCAGAGCAAGCTGCAATATACCGAGCTTTACAATTTCATGCTGTGGAGTAATAGCCACTTCCCATTCCCCACTAAAGCATGTTTTAGATTTGAGGCTTCGACACTTAAATGACATAGGCTCAACTTTTTTGTTTTGATAAGTAATCAAAGATTTTATAAACGCTTGCATTAAGTCAGTACAGGAGAAAATAACTCCAGACTGTGCAGATCCCCTATTGTATCTCAAATTGCATCAACATCCTGTACAATAACCAGGATGCACCAAAAAGCTAGCAAAATAAGACCTCTTTGTTTAAGGCTACGTAAAATGGCAGGTTCAACTTCACTTGTAATTGGCCAGTAACATGTAGTATTATTTTTTTTAATAAAACAGTGTCGTGTATTAATACAATATCATCTACAAACTACAAGCATCATGTATCATGGAACCTCATTCCACACACTAAAGGACAGGAACTTGTCCAGAGCTTGTACATGAAATAAAATTTTCATATCACATGACTATTTAGAGGACCCTTAATTTACCATAAAAGACAAACTATTAAGTATTGGAATGAAATGTCGCAAAAATAATGTCGCATGGGTTAAGAATATTCATACAGCTTACCTCAACTAGTTTAAAGTAGAGGAATAATAGTTCAACTGATTGATTGATATCGCATGATCTTCTTAAGTAGTTCTTTCACTCATCAAAAGCCTTTTAAACCAAAGTTTGGCATTTCTTAAATGGCTCGTACGATTCCTAACCAGCCTTGGTGTCAGAGCCCATTAAAAGCTCATGAAGTTCGGTTCCGGTCCTCTCTTTAGAAGTTACATAACATTGCATGTGAAGCCTGGTAAATAGGTGTGACAAGGATGGAGTGTATCAATGAGTTTTCTGGTCCATTATCGGACAGGACTTTTGGGCTTTGATACCATTCAAGCTCAGAAAGGACATAATAGCCAGTACTAGACCAGAAACCCACACATTGACTTCTTAACTTGTGATACCTAATAGATTTAATATCAAGTCTAGTTGATGTATTAACTACTTTTATTAACAAAAGGAAGTACAGAAGTGTCTATGCATAGAAACAAAATTGAGTTGTTTTAAACTGATACAGAACAATGCAAACCAATAATACTTCTCCATTGTTCTACAAAGCATTCCACCTATGAAGTACTTATACGTCCATTGACTATAAACTGATAAAGCTTGCAGAAACAAAGCAAACAGGCACACCTAGAAATGTATTTATTCCCAGTTTTTATTCTATCCTTTATCAATATGATCAGAAGAATGATAAATTTCATCTAAGAGTAGAAGATTTACACCAAAAGATTCTTACCTGCAAGGTCAGGATGTGTTCTTGTAAGCTTTAGCCAGTCCATCTGACTATAACCCTTCTCATAGGGGACCTTGGCTCGAACTACAGGCTTCCTAGCAGGTTTTATTTCCTTCTGATAAGTTGGGACTGAAAATTCACCATCTTTTGATGCCACTTGACCAGAAGTTCCACTTGCTTGCTTGCCTGGAGATGTGTCTATAACAGTGAAAGACAAAGAACCAACTGTTCCCTGCTTCTTTGAGGTAGTAATATTGCCCAATTTACCTTCCCATGGTGCACCATTACTTTGACCTGTACCATCATTATTTGAGGGCTCCTCTTTTATTCTAATTTCACTAATATCTTGAGCAATCTTCTGTGTATCCACATAATCTTGATTATCAGGTGCTCCAACCTAAATAGGCAAATTAATCTTTCAAGTTCAATTGGTAAAAGAGAAATTTAACTAGGTAATACGACGTGATCGTTAAGCATAAACGTCTCAGATGTCCTTCATTACAAGGTGTTATCATGGCACACCTGACAAAAAGTGAAATCATCATCATTAGCCATTACTAGCTCAGCTGAGCAATGACACGAACAAAAAGGTCCTCGCCGAGAAATCTGGTGCAGATAAAAAAGTTAATTTTAGATTAATTTTGTTCTGGAAATATTCAATCACCAAATATAAGGTAGTAGCATTAACCCCCAAGTAACTCTTGAAAACCGGTTATATGGGGTATTGTTCCGGAAATATTCAATCACCAAGTGTTCCACTTCGGCAATCAATTACAGAAGGCATTAAATATGACCTTGAATTTTGATCATCTTTAGAGTGTGCAAGTAATGGGCTCCTTTGATGGTTGGAATTACCACTACCTCATGTAGGTACAACGGCGGTTTTTGAAAGACCCTCAACTCAAGTGCATTAAACTTAAGTAAAGGAAGAAAAAAACAACAAACCATAACAATAATAAGAAAAGCAGTGTAAAGTCTGCAAGCAAGACAACATTCTACCCCCAACTAACCTTCTACCCCCTTATACACGACCCCTATTCCTTCCTATCTAGAGTCGAGTCCTCAATACTATGAATCAGCTTCACATCCCGTCTAATCACATCTCCTCAACATATAACAAAAATTAACTAAAAAACATCCAACAAAACCATGACCTCCATACCCATTTAAGAAGATGAATAGTTCAAAATTTCCAACTTGTTACTTTTTGGAATTCCAGAAAAGAAGTCCCAACATTGGAGTGTTAAATTGATCCCATTTAGCTGATGTGCATGTAAGTCTCAAGCTCAACCAAACACAAGTAATCACAAAAAGGGTCAATTTTTTCACCTATCAAGCAGTTAACTTGATGGAAACTCTAGCATCACTAACTTAAATTAATCACATTTAGCTGATCCTCAAGCTCAACCCACCAAGAAAAGGATAAACTTTTCACATATGAATCAACCAATCAAACTTCAAGAAACTCTAAATATCACATAAGCCGAAAAAAACCCATCAAAATCCACACACCCATTTGCCCATAATCAGTAAAAAGGCTCAAATTTTCACCAATTTAAACAACACCCAACACATATACAATCAGAAAGACTAATAATAACAATTCAAATTATCAAATTCACCTGATCTTGAAGGGTTGTTTTTCCCTCTAATTCGCAATGTTCGTTCAAAGCTGATGGGCGGACTACCTACGCTACGTTACATTCTTGAATTTCTTCTGAAACCTTTGCATTTAGAGTGGTACATTGTGCATAAAGAGAAGTACCACCAACTGCCCCATTTTGATTTTGTTTGGTAAATTAAACCTAAACTATTTCAAATATAACAAACTACCCCTTTATTTTTTAAATACTAAACTAATAAATTTGAAGTTTTTCTTATTTTCTAAAAAAATTCTTAAAATAATAATAAAATTTGAAGAAATCGAAATTAGAAAATAAAAAAAAAATAGTAGCTAACAATGATTTGAAAGTAAGAACAAATTATATGTTCACTCTTAAAAAAATAAGATGAACATATATTTAAAATTAACTTTTTAAAAGGAAATAAAGATTAATTTTTTCTCGCACCTCTTTTTTTATGACAAATTATTTCGATGAAGATATTATTCACAAGTTTAATATCACGAAGAATGAAACAATTTTAAAATTGTTGTACTATTTTTTTAGTGAAGAACGAAAATTAAATCATCTAAAGTATATTTGTTCTGAAATAATATAATTAATATGAATGTTCACATCTCTAGAAATGCAATTAAATTTCTATTACTACTACTATTTAGAGATATTTTGATTAAACTAATTTTAAAAAAGGAGAATTTCATAAAAGTACACTTGATTATATTGCAAAAATATAGCTAAAACTTATTGTACAAATTTTTATTACAAAACTCAGTTTGGTATATAATGACATACAAAATTTTCATATTTTATTTTTTATAAAAATATTTTAAAACATGATACATAATATACAATATTATACAAAATTATAAGAACTATTTATACACTCATATACAATAATATATAATCTTTAACACTACTATTACACAAATACAATTGACTTTTTCTTTTTTTTAAGAAAAGCAACTCAAAAACCGCACCAAAACACCGAAAAATTAAGACTTAGGCTCCTCAATCTTATATGAGTATATTATACGTAATCTTATATGCTATATATTTTATAAAATTTTATTTTTTCGGATTAAAATCATGACCTCTTAAGGAAAAATTACATTGCAATAACTTTACTAGCTACGCTAAAATTTTCCTTAATATATGTTAAGATTAGGCTCGTGAAACGACCCCTTCAATCATCAAAATTGTTAAGATTTGAAAAATAATATACGTTGGAAATCAGATTTCTCTTCTTAATAGGCTCGTGCTAATTAGTGGAGTCATGTAAATTATGTCACAAATGTCAAATAAGCAGATTAATTTAAATTTGAACGGATTAAATTAAATTAATTTAATAAAATGATCTATTTAAAAGTTGCTTTAAGTTGAAATGAAGTTTTTCACACATTGTTCTTATTTTGAGGAGGTTTTTAATGTTTGCCATCATATACGATGATCTTTTATTTTAATTTTTGCTACTCGTTTTATGAAATTTTGGATCAAACTATCATTGTTAGGATCTAATTAATTTTACTCGATATAAGTTTAAAGAACTTTTTCTTCATCTACCATAAGTTGAGTATCTACAGTATAAGTATTTAATTTGTTCAGTATAAATTTTGAGAACTTTTTTCTCACCTAGCATAAGTTGTGCGCGTAAAGTTTCTAAATTGCTCGGCATAAATTTAGAGAAGTTTTGTTTCATTAGACATAAATTTTGCAGGAATTAAATACGTGAATTCTAAAACTAAGTTTATGTCTAGATCGACATTATTTATGTAGAAATAAAGCGGTATAACTTATTAGACTTTTAAATCGTAACTTGTGTTGTTGTATTATGATACGAAAAAAATCAAACTTATGTCAAGTAAATTTGTTATTTTAATGTCATGGATACTTTCAATACTATATGTATATGAGTCAATTGAATTGCATGTCCGTCTATCATTCAAATGACTTAAATTGCACAAATCAAATCAAATTAAATTAATAAATGAATAACTCAACGATATATTTAAATTTAAAGAACTTAATTTATTTATAATTTTATGATCTAATTTTATCGTTTTACAAATTACACTCATGCTTTAGATTGTTGTACTAAAAGTGAATTGATGTACTAATACTATTAAAGACAACTTTCACATAAAGCAAACAAAAAATTCATATTTGTATGCTATAGCAAACTTTGCATAATTGCGCTCCATAGCAAACGTAAAACTGTATAATTTGTTATGCATATACAATTGTATAATTCGCTGGCCTAAATTGTATAATTCACTAGCCTATTTCGCTTAATTGTATAATTTGTTTTGCATACAGTTGAATCGAATTAAAATGTATGTATATTGCATAATTATAAGTGTATAGCAAGAAGATATATGTTTTTCTCGCTTTATACAAAAACAAAAACACAAAATATACACCTCTGTTGTATAAAGCTAGAGAAAATTGTATTTCACTGCAATTGTATAATTCGCAATTGTATAATTCGTTGGCCTTTTTCTCTGCAATATTTGAAGTAAAATGTTTGTAAATTGTATAATTAAGTGTATAACACGAAGATATACATTTTTGCATGTGTATATACAATTTTCTCTCGCTTTATACAAAACAGAAACAGAATTATACACTTCTGTTTATAAAGCGAGAGAGGCGAGCGAGAATGGAGAGTGGCGAGCGAGATTTTTGGGAGAGAGACGCTGGCAAATTTTAGCTAATGTTTGCTATGGAGCACAATTAAATCAAACTCTAGCTATTCCATTTAATTTAGGTTATTAGTTTGCTATTATATACAATTTTCCCTACTATTAATAATTAACTTTGAATTACCTGTAACATTAATATTAATTAGGTGCAGCTGTATGTTGGGCCTGTACTAACATCAATTATTAGAAATTATGTTGGTGTATTAATATAAACAACCTTGGCTTCAATTTTATTTTTGTACGTTAGATCAATTTGGACATGATTCAAAATCGAAAAAAGGATAAATATATTTTTAAACTATCGTGAATGGTAAGCAGATTTTCTTCGTCATATTTTTGGGACATATGGTGTCATTATCATCCAAAAACCAGAGTACACATACCATCTATACTAAAGGATTTACACGCATTATAATCTTATGTACTGATCAGACATCAGATCTTTGGATAAGGTTGTATCACGTATCTCTATTTAGTCTTCTGTTAGAGTGAAGGACATATATATACTCTAGTTTTTGAACGACAGTGACATCAATATCCCAAAAGTATGATAGGATATTTGCATACTATTTATAATTAGTCGTGATATATTTGTATTTTTTTCCTTTAAATTCAACCATTAATTTGAAATTATGTCAATATATTACTATTAACAACCTAGACTTTGATTTTCTTTTTTATGTATAGCAGTAGTGTTAGGTTGTGTTACACATTGGGTCTATTTAGATGTGATTTAAAACTAATAATTAATATGAAATTATGTCGATGTACTAATATTAACAATATAGATTTTTTATTTTCTATTTTTATCTATAATTGTAGAATTGGGTTCTGCTATAAGTTGGGGCTATTTAGATATGATTTAAAACTAATAATTAATTTAAAATTATGGAGATGTACAAACATTAACAACTTCAAGATTGGATTTTTAATTTTTTTTTTTACGGGTTAAAGTTGAAGTTGTTTTTCAACAAGTATAATTTAAGCTTTTAAGTTAGATATTTTTTTTTCATAAATATGACTCCTCAATTTCAAAAATTATTAAATCTTTTTCAATTACAATCATATAAAATAAAATAAAATAAAATCATAATATGTAAACAAAACATTTAATTATCCTAATGTGTCATATTGATAGAATCATATATTCATGCTCTTTTTGAAAATATATTTTTCCTGTCATCACAAACTTTCAAATTCACATAATTTATAAAAAAAAAAATGTACTAGTCAAAAAAATAGTGATAATAATTAACTATCATTTAATATAATTATTCCAAATGATAGGGACTAAGGACTATGTATCATGTTGAGCATGAATTATTGTTATAAGAATTTTAAAATGATGAATTATTTAAATATTATATTTTGAAGAATTTGAAAACTAAATTAGAATTTTATTTATTAATGGTTCTAATCGACCTGAACAAAATATATGGATTCCCTCCATCCTCTTTTTCATTACTAATGTAATATCCTTCACTATTTGACTAAAAATGGAACGAAATGATCTTGTTTTGTTCCTCGGTTGAAAAGAGATGTCTTTAGTAATCGGAGAAGCACTTTGATAAACAGATTTGATCTTGACCGATTCAATTAAGGTATTAGTGTTTGTTCTATTATACAACAAAGATCGTATTTTTTGCACTTCGTTCAAATAATAATTGTACCCGTACGAAATTCTTCTATTTCTCAGTATGATCTCTATCATCATCTCTATTCCCCTTATCAATTCTCCTATCCTATTTAGGTCTATGAATTTCTCTATCAATTCCGTTACCTTATTCTTACCCATGAGGTTATATTATTTATTATTGTTACTATTGGTTTACTTTTCAACATATCACAATATTTTATATATCATTTTATTTTTTTTACTTGAATCAAAATTCTATATATGAAAAAGAAGTGAATTTCTACCGCATAAATATGTACACTTATTCTCTTCCATCACTATATTAATTGGAAAAATTATTGAAATAACGTCTTATATTTTCCTTATTTTTAATATTTTTTTTTATTTTTAAAATTTTTATTTTTCTCTTAATGTGTTTAATGTATTCGGAGCTATATATTAATATATCTCAATCAGTATTTAATGTATTTGAGCTACATATTATATATCTAATTTATTTTATAATGTATATGAGCTAATGTTTAATGTATCCGAACTACATATTATGTATTTGATTTATGTTATAATGTATTTGAAATACTCTTTAATGTATCCAAAAAATACAAATTTTAAAAAATTATTATAATTAAAAAAAATAGAGATAGAATATAATTACTCTTTACATCACGAAAAATTATAGGTAATTGATTATGTTAAGTTATTGTCTTGATTGTTGTCCATGTTCACATTATTACTCATTATTTAAGATTAAATAAAGTTATCTATTGTATTAATGATGAGATCACATGCTTCCATCTGTAACATTCTTCTCAAATTGACAGCAAATTTTATTTTTAGGTTAGCTTAGTCGTATGTTGGTGTATTAATAATTTAAAATCAATTAGAAATTATGTTGGTGTATTAATATAAACAACTTTGACTTTAAATTTTCTTTGTTTATCAATTTATTGTGCTAAAACAGAAAATAAACCTGACAATTTGATTAAATCTCTTAAATTATGCTTAAGTTTTTTTTTTAATATTAATTGGATAGATTTAATATATGTATCAATGTGTTTCATATTTATTGTATTTTGATACATAGCTCCCAAGATCTTCACATTTTGCCTCAAACTAAACAATTTTTTGTTAATAATATTTGTGTATCACCATTTATAAATTTGATACATACTTGTATAACACATTAATATATCATTATATATATATAAGTGAATAAGTATCAAATACAATTTTTACCAAAACATATTTAGCTATGAAAATAGCAAGGTTTATGTATCACGCATATGATTTGAAATTAAAAAATTGAGTGATTGATGTAATCGTTGATATATGAGAGTGATTTTAGATGTAAAAAATAAGAACGAGATTGTTTGATTGGAAGGGTTGTAAATAATGTATCTTGAAAGAAAAAAGAAGAGAAAATGGGAGATTTTTGAATTTTTTTGAAATGATAGGAAATTTCAGAAAATATGGAAAGAAAAATTGTGTAGTTAGGCAATTTATGACTCATTTGTTTCCATTAAGATTCAAACGTCTGAATCTGAATACACATTTTAATATTAAAATGTGCATTAAGATCTAGATGTGTGAAACTAAATAAATATTTAAATATTAAGATGTTGTAGCTGAATCTGAACACTGAAAAATGTACGTATGAAATTAAACGTTATATCATTAAAATATTATAAAAACCTCATTTTAGTAAAATAGTTTTTTTTTATAGAAAATAATATTTTGAACATTTTTATCGTAACAAGGTAACATTAATTTACATCATAAACATGACTATTCTTTGCATTCAAAACCTTTGAGAATCTAATATAATGTAATGTAAAATAGTTTATATAGACTAGTAATATAATGTTTATGAAAATATTTTATTTTATAATAGACATTTGTTATTGTTATTGTTCAAATAATTACTACTTTTTTATTTTCTGAAATCTTGCTAAATATTATATCATGTGAGTACTTATCAATTCAAATATATTGATTAATTTATAAAAACAAAAACGTATATTAAGTTAATAAGCATAAATTGAAATTAAAATGGTGAACATGTAACTAACATTAATTAAATCAAAAATTAACTTTTATGAGTTATTGTAATGTAGTTGAATTAAGATATGAGCCTTATTTTGCGTTTGAATGATGTTAAAAGTGTGTCACAAATTTGATTCATTCAGATATAATTAGACTCATTATGAGACTTATAAGGAAATAAAACAAATAAACTTAATGAACTGGATCTGAATAATTAAAATCCAATGCTAAAAAATAAGCACATTTAAGGAAGAAAACATTTTTAATTTTTTTTGTAAACTTAAAAAATGAAAGATTTACTTATGGTATTTACATTATAATAACTTTTCAATTCAAACAGAGACAAATGATTTGTGAATTCAGCCGGTTTATATTGAATTTATATCAACATTTTTTTTTTTAAAAAAAAATTAATTAATAATAAAATATTACTCGTTGTCAGAAAAAAAAAAACTGAAATTAATAGTGCATGAAAAATGGTGAAGAATTCCTTAAAATTCTTAAGAAGAATTATAGAGTATTTTGTCAGTTGTTAGACAAACATGCTTTCTGAAAGTACAAATTATGCTCAAATTAAATATGGATTAGATTTATTAAAGTGTATACATAGAGAACTGAACATATATAATAAGATAAAACATAAAGTAATTTCTATTATTTTATATCTAATTTTTCAACTTCCCCCACGGTCGGCAAGCATGTTTGACCATGAATAGTTCGATTTTTAGTCTGTTTAAAAAATATTATTCTCTCCGTTCTATAAAAACTAACTTAATTTAATATAATACGAAATTTAAAATTATAAACAAGATTTTTATATATGTGGTCCTAAAATGTAACAAAATTGTTTTTAATTTTGTGGCTTTTTAAATATGCCACGTGAAAAGTTGATATTAAAATATAACCAGAAAAAAAAAACAGGTTATTTGTTTTAAAACAGAGTAAAGAAAAAGAAAGTTATTTTTTAAAATGGAGGGAGTATTATTTTATATTTATAAACTCGATAATAAATTGAAACATGACAAATAAATTATAAAAGAGAGTATCATAGAATAGTAGAAGTAAAGCTCAAGGGTTTGAGGCTCCAACCTTGAGTATCGAATTATTTTTGTCAAGGAACGTTTTATTTTTTTATGAAACTTTTCGATATAAATTCATATTATTTGAATTATAATATGAATATCGAACCTCGAATAATTTTTTTTTTTTTGATACGTTGTAAATTCAGATCTGGTGAGATCTAGATTTGTCCCCCTACTCCCACTTGTCATGTGCTTTTAGATCGACACATGCAAAGGACAATTGATAATTACTCAAAAAAACATAATTAGTGGTGGGTCAAAAGTTATAAAATTTTAGTTCATCTTTTTAGATTATTATTAGAACTTTAATGAATAAATTTTTTTAATACTTTATTAATGAAAAAAAAAAGTAATGTTAATTGGCCAGAGAATTTAGTTAGAATTTTTTTAAAAAAAATTGTGTTTTAAAATAAATTAATTTTTTTTATTTTTTAATTAAAAGATATAAAAACTAAAAAGGTAAAAATGTTCATAAAAATAAAATAACTTAGGTAAATATGATTCTGACCATATTCTAGTCACATTTTCTTGCCATATGATTTTTTTAAAAAAAATAATATATATTTCTTCAAATTAATTAAAAATTACATATAAATTAAATAAAACACCATAAATATATAAAACTAACTATAAAAAGCAACACCTCTAATAATAATACCAAAGATAAAGATAAAAAGAGAACCACGTATATAGCACCTTGTTTGGATAATTATTGTTGTTTTCATAATCCATTGTATTACATTGTTTTATGTCGAGGAATATTAATTAATTGCAAATGGTTAACGAAATTAAGTGGTGAAACTAATTTTATAAAGTAGTTAGATATACTTAATATAAATATTAAAATTGATGATAAATAATTGATGATAGGCCATTTTTGTTTAAAATGCCTATGATATCATTAAAATTGTTATTAAAAGAATCATTAATATCCTTTTAATGAAAAGGAGAAACGTGAATATATAAAAAAAATATTGAAAAGGAGAAATGGGAAATATTAAGATTGATAATAAACAATTAAAGTTAAGCTACTTTTTGTTTAAAATATCTAATATTAGAGGTGTATAAACGAATCATTAAGTCAAATCAAATCGACGAATTAAATAAAACCCAAAAAAAATACCGACTTGTAGTTCGGTTTTTTTGGTTTGGCGATTGAAAAAAACGACTATTCTTGATTTGGATTGGTATTACAAAAAAAAAAAAAGAATCAAATCGAACTCAAACCCCCCCCCCCCCTCCCCTACACACACACATATTTATCTATTTTATTCAAAATTGGACTTGTAAAAATTATAAATATTTTATTTTGTGTTAAGATCTGAAGTTATAATTATATTGTTATAGTTTTTCAAATTCGAAGTTAACAATTTACTTTGTAAATATTTTTTTGTATTCAGTTTGCATCTAGCCTTTAATCTTATTAGTTCAGCATAATAAACGTTGATATTTCAAAAAAAATATTTTGCACTCATGTGAATTTGACAGTCTTTTCGAAAATTTCTATTTACTTAACACTTTTTAAGTTTAGTTTATCACACAGGTAAGTAAAAAAATATTTATCGCTTTTTCAAATACAGTATAGTTGTAAAACTGAAAAAACCCAAAAAAACCGACTAAAATCGAAATCGAAAAAATCGACTTTATATGATTTGATTTGATTTTTAGATTTGATAAACCGACATAATTAATTTAAATTTTTAAAATAAAAAATCAAATCGAATTGACCTATGTACACCCCTACCTAAGATATCCTTAAAATTATTATTAGAAAAATAACAATTTCATTAATATGCTTTTAATGAAAAGGAGAAACGTGAATATATAACAAATATGAAGTTAGGTTTTTATATCAAGACTCTAATATAGAGGTGTTATATTGGGATAAATATTTTGAGATTTTTTTTAAAAAAAAATTAAAGATAAAATAGTCAATATTTTGGCCAAATTAAAAATGTTCATAAAATGCATACAAATCAAAGTTGCCATCTTATAAAAATGGTACAAGATATAGCTATTATTCAATTTCTTTTAGAATAAATAATAGTAATATTTTTAAAAAAATACGTTAAAGTTAAATGTAATCTAGAGTTACATAATATCACTTTGACCATTATATAGTAAATAATTTAATAATATAATGAGTGAATAAATTTATGTAAAAATTATAAATATACATATTTTTTATAATAATTGGTTTTTACAATAATATTTCATTATAATGATCCGTTCTTTTTAGAATTATCTTTTATATTATGTTATGTTGTTTAATTTTTCATACTATTTTTTATAACAAAAAACATCATCAATTATGAGAAGTAAGATGGTAGTACTCTTTAATATATTAGTAATAAATTAAATCTCATCATTTGAACTATAATTTTGAGTACTAGATTTCAAATGATTGCCTAAAAGTTTATTTTTAAGATTTTAAAAAAATAATTTTTTAATTCTATTTATTGCATATTCATTATAATATAGTATCTCACTATAACATTAGGAGCAAATATGTTTTGAAAATTTTTGGGTATCAAATAGCAAATGATTGCACAAAATTATTTTAGATTTTAAAAGTTCCACTTGTTAAATTATATTAAGATATATGACATTTGTATTTTGAAATCGCTTTTAAACATATATTTTTAAATATTTTAAAATTTCTCAACACATTTTTTATTTATTTTGTACTATGATCAACACATTTTTTATTTATCATTGTTATTTTTTTTTTAACTATTTTTAATTTTTGAATAATAATTATCTCTACTTAGAAATTTAAAAATACACTCCATTGCCCTATTTCCAATTAGAATATTGTATTAAATAAACGAAATTAAGAGTACAATTTAAAAGAAAGTGGTGACGGCTGTAATATATAAGGACATGTTTGGCAGCATATTATAAGGAAGGTTCTTCGAATTTTTGTCATTTGAGGATACATCATAAACAAACAAGGGAAAAGAATCACAATAAATATATTTTCTCGAACTCTGTGATCTAGAATTGATATATTTTATATAAATATATATATATATACTTTTTCTATTAATTTATTTCTATTTATTAAATTTTTTAAATTTGATTTCAAAAGTATTGATCATAAATAAATATGAATCAGATCTTATAAAAAAGAATTGATTTTATAAAATAAAAATTGGGTTGGATGTAAAAGGATGTAAAGAAAATGGATGGATTTTTTTAAAAAAATATGTAGTATTTTTAAAATAGAAAACTACTTTTTTCAAAAAAATTAAATCTATTAATAAAAGTGATAAATATATATCATTTATTAAACATAAAAAAATATATATACTATTTTTAGATGGTAATAACATATATACATTATTTTTTAATAAAAAATATTCTAACTCTTGATTCTCATAAAAAGGTTAAAGTAACCATGAAGATGAAGATGAACTTTAATTTAAAAAAAAACTGACATGTCCACCACTAACATTTCTATATAGTGGGAAAAACATTATAATATATAAGTTCTCATTAAGATAAAATATTATTAAAAAAAAAACATAATTTAGATCTTAAACTACATTTAAATACCTATTTAAGCAAGCTGTAACATGTCATTATTGATTCCTTCTTAGCTAAAAGAATGTTTGTTGGATATTCATCTGGCCACCTATTATTCACTATTTTTTAAAAAAAATTAGGCTGAATTCATAAACAAATTTGTGAACTTGTTGACTTTTTCCGTTCAGGCACTTAACTACGTCATTTTCCTATTGAATCATTGAACCACCCATAATTTGTTCGTTTTAAACACTATTGACTTATTTTTATCGTCTTTTCTATTATAAATGTCTTCTACTGTGTTCGTATTATAATGATTTTGATCGAGGGAATGAAGACAAATTGTGTGTTGGTCTCATTTGTTTTCTAATGTTTTCAAATAACTTGAAGTAAAACACAATTATTCTCGAATAGTTTCGCTATCAATTGGACTTATGAGTTCTAAGACACCATATGTATCATCTATCAATACCCCTCGCAAAATCCGGTTCTATATCAATCAACGATGTTTAAAAAAGAAACACATTGTGGGTGGTTCAATGATTCAATAGGAAAATAACATAGTTAAGATATCTGAGGAGGAAAACCAAAAAAATTAGGGATCTTTTTATGTATTTGTTGAGTTTTAGTAATATTATTGACAAATAAATAAGAGTTTTTTCTTTATAACCTGTATTGGAAACGAATTAAAAATTAAAAAATAAATATTCAAGTTAATCTTGAATAAAATCAAAAAATTGAATAACATGAAAAGCAAAATATATGAAATAATCTAATCATATATTTTTATATTTTCAAGTCACACTAAATAATGCTATCAAATAATATTCTTTATGTTTGAAAGGTATATGAAAAAAGGAATTGGAGTGTTAAAATGGAATATAACTAAAGTGGAATATTAAAATAACAATTGAACACAAATTATTATTATTATTATTATTATTATTATTATTATTATTATTATTATTATTATTATTTTATGTCTTTGACATTGCCGGCTTCATGTGTATGAAAATAAGACATCCGTCTTAGGCTGTCTAATTTTGAGGGGTCCATTTTTTAGAAATAACAAAATCATTATAAATTTTCTTAGAAAATAGCTTTAGAAATAAGTATTAGAGTCCAAAAAACTTTTTATATACTTTCGAATTATCGAATTATCGTAAATAGTATGTAGTTATTTTTTTATCATATTTTTGGAATATTAATATTTTCGTCGTCTACCTTTTATACTAATGGATAAACACACGTCATAATCTTATTCGCCGATTCGACATTTATTGAATATCGAATCGACGAATAAAAAAGTATCACATGTCCCTATTTCTGTTGGAATAAAAGACATGTATATTTTAATTTTTTAAATGATAAAGATATCAATATCTCAAAAATATAACGTAAAATATCGATATACCATTTATGTACCCAATTCTATATGTGGTCCCTTGGTCCAGCTTGCCCATTTTCCCTATTTAAAGTTGGATAACTAGTCAGCACCACTGCCCATTCAAATTCCAGTTGTATAGTTCAATGGATATGTCTTAAATTGCCATTTTTATATGTATTTAATAAAAAAATCAAATAAATATAACAACACAAATTATTGAACTTTTGAGAATCTCACACTTTATTTGGATCGATCCTTGATAGTGACAGAGTCAGAATTTCAATAAAGGAATTCAAAATCTGTAGAAATAGACAGTTAAAGTAGTCGAGGGGATTCGATATGTACTATATATACATAAAAATTATTTTAATCATATAAATAAGATGATTTTCTATCGAAGGGAGTTCACCCTTAGTATAAAATGACTCCGGCCCCGACTCTCAGTTACACTAAAACTAATATAAATATTTTTTTTCGTAACGTTTAATTTTTGTATCTGTTTGGATTCCATGTACGTTATCAAAGTAAAAAAATCAAAGCGGCACTAATAATAAAGCAAAGATGGACAAATAGAAAGATTAAACTTGCATATGGACATATAATTTGGTATCAGTAGTTGAATATGTGATTTGGGAGTTATAATTTTAAAATATAAAATTTTATTCATAAGTTTATATTTTTTAAGAAAAAAATGAAGATGTGCTATTCAAAAGTTTCAAGATTTTTATTATTATTATTATTATTATTGATCATTAGTTAATTATTTAAAATTATGTATGTTTGAAAGTTCAAATTTCACAAGTATTTATTTGTAAAAAGCATATGAGATTAGTCAATGTGGTCTCTTGGAATATTTTACTATCGTGTGGTTTGAATTATGATTTACTTATATAGTAAGATTGTATAAAAATTGTAGAATTTTTTAAACATAATTTTCACAATTTGTAGGATTTTCATATTTATGAGGAAAAAAAAAACAATTTAAGAAATTTAAATTACTTATGCAAACAAAAATTGAGTTTTCTCAAATACATTTTTATGTGAACCCAAATAAGATATACTAAAACACTCTAAAACGTAAATTAAATACGTTAATCCATAAAATGTAAGTAACGAAGAGAAAAGCTTAAGTTTCGAATGTGAAAAGGTATGCGTACGTTAATCTTGATTTTTTGTCTTAACGTCTTTTTGTTGTAAATCACAATTTTTTTAATTATAATGATATTTATACTTCATGTAATCATAATTTTCATATTGAAATAATTTTTCTAAAATAAATAATAAAACGATTCGTCATAATTTTATTTATTTTCAGATAAACATGTCCGAAAATTAAAAAATTATGACATTTACATTTCATAGATTTATATCACTCGCAAGTTGCAACAATGTTTTGGAATTTAGCCGTTAGTATGGCATAAATCGTGTTGACTCACGCTCTTATTTAAAATAACATATACATTTTTAGTACGGTATAATGTATAAAATTTTGACATATACATTACTTAAAATTTGTTTTTTCCACCAATTTTTTTTTTATATAATTTGAGGTTGTTTTAAAGTTTTGAAAAATATTTTTTAAAATTTTTAAAGGGAAAAAGTACAAATATATCTCGAATTATCATAAATGATATACAACTCAGCCATACTTTTAAAAAATTAGTTGCATTGCCGTCCAAAAACTAAATCATATCTATCTTTTATACTAACGGACATACACATGTCATAGTCTTGTCTATTGACCCGATATCTATAAAATACGGATCGACGAACAAGATCGCGCCACGTATTCATGTTTAGTCTTCTGTTAGAGTGAAGGGAGTAATGACGAAAGATATCTATATACAATTTACGATAGTTCAAAGATATATTTATCTTTTTTTCCAATATTAAATTCTTACATTTAAAAAAAACAATTTAAAAAATATTTAACCAATCCAAAATAAAAAAAATATTTTTCTTTTGGTACTAAAACGTCTCGACTCACACTCTCTATCTTTAATTTTTTGAAATTTATAGTGATTCGCATGTCGAACCGGGCCCTAAAGAGGGGGTGAAGGAGACGTGGTATAATATGTGACGTGGCCACGAACCCCCTTTTCTGTTTATGGTGTCTTTCAATTTTTGAGTGCTGGCATTAGGCATATATATATATACGAGTTGTTGCTGTAGTTGTTTACAGCATATTTGCTTTTTCTAAGGATCCGTCTCCGTCTTGGCATTTCCTTTTCCGTTTTTTTCCATCTTAAAGTTGTAAGCTTTCTACTTCTCTTTTCTCTTTTTTTTTCTTCTGCATTGTTTATCTTTACTTGATTTCATCATGGGGTTTGTTTAATCTTGTTTATAGATCTTGTGATTTGGGAAAAGAGATGTCAAAACAAGGGGCTTTTGATCTGGCATTTGGGGTTGGAGGAAGAATTGGCAAGGATGAAGTTCTCTCTGCTGTTGACAAGTATATATACATCACTCACTCTGTTTATAGTTGTTTTTTTTTGGGTATAAATCTTAATAAACCCCTCAAAAAGATAAACCCTTTAAGGTTTAGAACCTAAAAATCTGAGATTTGTATGTAACCCTTCAAAAGTGAGCAGCTTTTCTTTTTCTTCAAAAAAGATTCAATTTTTATCATATTTTGTTCATGGGGTTTTAAGTTTTAACTTAATGTGGGGTTTGTTTAGATTGATTGATCTGGATCATAGAGGGTTGATTACTACTGTAGATCCAATTTTAGTTTTGTGTTATGAATACAACTTGTTTTTAGTGGAGTTTGTGATGCTGATCTGTCATTTTCATCAAAGATTCTGTTGTGTGTACCTAATGCTGGATAAGTTGAGAATGTTTCACTGACAACACAATTTTTAAAGTACAAGAAAATTTGAATTGGAAGAAATATTTTTGACACCACAAGTTCTTTTACTTTGGGTCCTTGGTGCCCACAATTTATTTTTTATAATATATATTTATGGTGATAGGATAGATCTTTTTTGGGAGTAAGTTACTCTGTTGTCATGTTTTGTATTCATATTATTAAATGCCTGTTTTCTTTGTTAAGTATAAAAAAATGTATTCTCATTTCTTCTTTCATTTGTTTTTATCCAAAGGGGTGTAGTGGTATTATTTATTGGTTTTCTAGTAATATAATAATAGAGAAACTCTTTAGTTCGGTGGATGGTTAGGAAGTGAATTATTTATGTATTAAAATCTGCATAACTAATATTGTGTTTCGTAGCATATTAGCTTCCATGGGAGTACAAAAACTTAGTGCTTTATACAGCACACCAAGTATAAATCGAAATAATTAATAAATGCATAACTAAAAACCCGCATATCTTACAAACTGACTCTTTACTGTTGATTTAACTCTAAATGATAATCAACTTGGTGGATCTCTTAAAGATAGTTTCTTTGGCATGTGTGGATATCTCTGTTTTAGAAGGTTCTTGAACTGACTCTTTACTGTTGATTTAACTCTAAATGATAATCAACTTGGTGGATCTCTTAAAGATAGTTTCTTTGGCATGTGTGGATATCTCTGTTTTAGAAGGTTCTTGGATCATTTGTAGTCAAATAAATGAACCAATTATCTGCTACCGACCAATTTCTTAGTTGCAGTTGACTTCCCTTTTTCCTTCTTCCTTTTTCTTGTATGATTGTTGTTAACCTTGTGGAATTCTAAATTTATTTGTTGATTTGTGTCAAATGCTTTAGGTATGAGAAGTACCATGGTTATTATGGAGGTGAAGAAGACGAGAGAAAGAATAACTACACTGACATGGTGAGAGCCATTCTATCTATCTTATAACTTCATTATCCATTTGAGAGCAGGGATGTATTGGTTTACAGAAAGAGTAGGGAAAAAAATGTTTTTTACACCTTGCTCCTGACTCTTAGGTTTGATTTTGCTGAACAAAATGAACAAAGAGACACATTTTTTTTTGTTTGGATAAATGTAGACTAACCCTTTTCGTTTATTTTTTGCTCTCTAAGCTAAATTATTGATATAAGTGGGAAATACTAAAGCTATGGTGATTGCAAAGGATTTTGAGGTAGCAAATATTATTGGTGTTAGTTGGAGCTGAAAGATAGGAAGCTAATTTCTCCGAGACGAGGCCTCTTTTATTTCAGCTTTCAAGTATATTGTTACTTCTCTGCATTTTGAAACATAGAACTCTGCTTCGAGTGAGAAAATAAATTCTTTTATTTGAGGAAAAGGCAAGCTTTCGAGACTAAAGATCTGTATTGATGTTGGATTAGGTTTAAGGCAGATCATTGTTTCATTATTCTCAAATTTTTCTCTAGTTGTGAAATGGGTTTACATAAGCTCTAAATACACCACACAATAGGGTCTAGTACTACTATGACTGATGGTGCTAAAATGGGATTTGGTGTAAACCTAAAGTAATCAATATGGCTTAGTTTTGTTATGCAAGTACTTGTGTTGTTCTTCCTCCTATACACAACTTACAAGAATTAGAACTAAAAGACAGTTTTTGTGTTTACACTAATCTTATGTTTGCCACAAACCTTATCCAACTCGGTGTGAGGATTAGAGAGTCTCCTTATTATACCAATATTGCAATGAAATGGATCCGAATAGAGTGGAATGGTTATGGAGGATGGATGTGGCCTACCCCAACTAGTTTGGGATTGAGGCTTAATTGGCAGCTGATGGATCGATTTAGCTATTCAAGCTTTTATTCTCCCATCAATTCACTGTCTTGCTTTTCATGTAGTATTCATGTACATTTCGTTGAAGCACAATTATGTAATTTGGTTTAGCTGCTAAAATAGTAACACATCTTATATTCAGGTAAACAAATACTATGATCTTTGCACCAGCTTCTACGAATACGGATGGGGAGAGTCCTTTCATTTTGCGCCCAGGTTTGTTTATCTTGGTCCGTTCATACATAAGTGTTAGGTTTTGGTCACTTAGTTATTACTTACTATTTCGATCACATTGCCTGCAGATGGAAAGGAGAATCACTCCAGGAAAGCATTAAGAGGCATGAGCACTTCCTTGCCTTGCAACTGGGATTGAAACCAGGACAAAAGGTTTGGCTTGCATATTTTATCATTAATGAAAAAGAAGACATAATGAAGTACTTGCCTTATATTACTGCTCCAAATTAGCTGTTGAAACCGAGATTATGACTGCAGGTCTTGGATGTAGGATGTGGAATTGGAGGGCCGTTAAGAGAAATTGCTCGATTCAGGTGAATGAAGATATTATTTCAATTATTGAGCTCCCAATATCATTTGGGCCCTGTATTCCAGCTTATCCTTTACTGGTGATTATTCAGTTGAAATTTGATGAAATTCCATATTGCATCATGCTATATAATGCCAACCCTGCCACACAACCAATATAATGGATCCTCATGATGGCAGTTTGCATGTCTCTTTCATGTGTTTCTTCTAGAACTGGAAGTGTATAGCATTATCCCATGGGTAGTGGTAGGATGAACATCAGGCTATTGGTGTGCACTTGTTTGGCAATTGCCACTCATCTGATGACTCTTTAGACTTAAACTTTGTACATTCAATTTCATATCTGTAGCTAAGTTATGCATAAACACTATCAAAGCTGAGGTTGAATGTCTGTACTGAACATTTGGAAGTTGGGAACACAACAAAAGGAATGCCTGTTTATTTAGGTGCTTGTTAGAGTGTTCACAAAGCTTTTGAGTTTAACATTTTAATGGACACAACTAAAGCAGGTAACAAGGGCTGCAAATTCCTCACCTGCTTCTTTTTACTTCTAATAGTGATAAATTGTATATATAACTTGATCAGTGAATTTACTTATGGTGATCTGTGTATCTTACATAGAAATTTCTGTAGAGTCTCATTATTGTAAATCATGCAGCTCTACATCAGTTACAGGCCTCAACAACAATGAATATCAGATATCTCGGGGACAGGTATTTACGTGCTCCCTAGTTCTGTTTGTAAAACTATCTGTTACAAGTGGTGATGTAATTAGGCAGAGATTGCCCTTTGTTATTCTGACGATCTATAACAAGTCAGAACACAATCGAAGCATGTAGGACCTGTTTACTTTCATCTGAAACTTTATTGTACTTGGATTTTAAGATCACGTGTCATCTAGTTTTCTGGTCAATATACAAAAACAAGAAGGATGACTATGTTGCTTCCTTTTTAAATGGTTGGAATTTTTATTTTTTTCCGAGTAGTTGTCTAACATCCTTTACTCTGCAGGTGTTGAACCGCAAAGTGGGATTGGATCAAACTTGCAACTTTGTAAAGGTAGTAAACTGGTACATCAGGTCAATCTCTTTTGAACTGCCTGTGCAGTGCTTGATAGTCATTTTTGGTGTCTATGCAGGGTGATTTCATGAAAATGCCATTCCCTGACAATAGCTTTGATGCAGTATATGCAATAGAAGCTACCTGCCATGCACCAGATCCGGTGTGTATATCTTTACCGTGTTCAATTATGACTTCGTTTTTTATAAACCACTTGCTTTGCTATGTATATGCTGCGGTGCATGACATGATTTATACAATTGTATTCTTCTAATTTGTTTTAATAAATCTGATTTTTGTCAGGTTGGATGCTATAGAGAGATCTATAGGGTGCTGAAGCCTGGTCAGTGCTTTGCTGTGTATGAGTGGTGCATGACTGATGCATACAATCCAAATAATGAAGAGCAGAAAAGAATCAAGTGTGAATCTTGAAGTTTTGAAGTCATTTATCAATTTATTGGACCGTCTCCGTGCATTTGTGTTTATATGTTGGATAGTCTTACTTATTTTAGTTGTTTGTTGGCCATAGGAAGAAATTGAGCTCGGAAATGGTCTCCCGGAGATTAGATCAACACAACAGTGCCTAGAAGCAGCGAGAAAAGCTGGTTTTGAAGTAAGTTTTAAGTCCTTTTCTTCTAATAATATTATTAAGCATTTGATTGCTCTTTGCCATTTGATTACTAAATTCTACTTGCCGTTGATATGTAGGTTGTGTGGGATAAGGATCTCGCTGAAGACTCACCTGTTTCATGGTACATGCCTTTAGATACAAGTCACTTCTCACTCAGTAGCTTCCGCCTAACAGCAGTTGGCAGACTTTTCACCAGAAATCTGGTAAGATTTCTTACAAAGCTATCGTTGTTTTTTTGATGGTTCATCTGTAGACCTGTATGCAAGCTTGGATAATTTTGACATCCCAATTAATTCAATGTTAAGAGTTGGAACAAAGACCAACCTTTCTTTTCAAAACCATGTGCCTTTCAAACTTTGCCACTCTAACTATACCATACTACAATGTTGGCTTTTGATATTAGGCTGCGTGAACTTTGCTGAATTCAATACTTTAGAATCAAATGCCATGTCACGAATTTTGTTACTTATATTTAGTGGATCATGATGTGTTCTTTTATGTATTAGCAGTACTTTAGATAAAGAGTATCTAAAGATAAAATGTCCCTTCCATTTGGTTCCTATACAACAATTCATGTATTATTATTATTAGTCGATTTCATAACAAGTCATGCACGCATTACCATCCTTTGCTGATGGAGAACGTAAACTAAACGATCCCTTAAATGTTGTTAGGTTTCGGCACTTGAATACGTGGGAGTAGCTCCTAAAGGTAGTCAAAGGGTTCAAGCTTTCTTAGAAAAAGCTGCAGAAGGTCTTGTTGGTGGTGCCAAGTAAGATAACAACTCTACTTCATACATACATATTAGTAGAGTATCGAACGTTATAATGATAAATTTTTAAACCTGTCGTTGTCCTTTCAGGAAAGGGATCTTCACACCGATGTATTTCTTCTTGGTTCGCAAGCCAATTTCAGACTCACAGTAATATTTGACTTAGCTTCATTGCTTTAGTTAGCAAATCTTTGAGATTCTTGGCCTTGAACTTATATGGCCAGGCTAATCAAAGGTTATTTCGATTTTCGTTAGGGATTGGGGGCTATTTGTTTTTCTTGCATTGCTTGTTTGTCACCATTTTTGCCATTTATTGTTGTTCTCAACTCCTAATTGTTGCTATTTTGCCATTGAATTGATTGTTGTCCTGGAAAATATGTTGTTGATAAAGGTGAGCATTTTGCTAAATATATGACTAATGACATTATGGTGATGGTGATACATCTTCTTGTTCTTCTTGAGAGTTGATAAACATAAATTATTACATTGTCATGTGATTAGTATACAAACTTGGGGTATATATGGACCGGATTGGTTATTTGGGTTTTCAAATACCAAATCGAATTAAATTATTTGTATCGAATTTTTAAATTTCAACGATGTATAAGGTGTATACACAATTATACACCTTGTGTGCAAATTTTGGAAGTGATTCTTTTAAATGTGTATAATTATGTATAAAGTGTATAACAATGTAAAAATGTGTATAAGTATCTCTTTTACATTATTATATATGTTTATACAAGTTTAAACATTTGTGTATACTGTATGGTAACTGTATCACTAGTGTTATATATGTATAAACAGTCATGAGCTATGGGAGTACAATTATTTTTATGGACTATGTATTAATTAAATTGTATATTTTTGTCAAAATCCCCTAAAATTAATACTACAGATACTAACCTATGTTCAAATATTAAAATAAAGTATACATCAAAATTTAAAAGAGTGGTTATAATTTAGTTTCGCTAAAATCAACGAATAAATTCGATAAAATACTTTAAAGACCTCTAAATTTTACATGAATTATATAAGTTGCATTATATCGTCTAAAAAAAAATATTATTTTAGCAAAAATATAATTATCTTAAAAATAATTATCACTTTAGCAATTCGAGATAAAAGAAAATAATTCTTTTCAATTATATCCTTGTATAACTTCTTTTTAATAATATTTAATTTACAAAAAATTCTAATGAAAGGATTAATTTAGTAAACAGTCTCTTATAGAGCATATTAAATAACTAGATCTGAAGAAACAATTGGGAGTAGTGATAATTTAAATAGGAATAAAGCACAAGTACCCTCTTAATTTATGCCCAAAATTTTATAGACACATTTATATTATACTAAGATCCTATTACCCCCTAAACTTATCTTATTAATAATTTTCTACTCCTTTTCGGCTTAGGTGGCACTATCTTGTGAGCTCCATGCTGGTTGACTTTTTTTTTTCAAACTAATCCCACGTAGGTCTAAAAGGGGTAGAAAATTAATTATAAAATAAGTTCAGGTGGTAATGAGATCTTAGTATATTTAAAATTTTGGACATAGATTGACGGGTACTTGTGTATTTTCCTATTTAAATATACAGAAGTAATAATTCATAAAAAAATCTAAATGAAACTTAGATACTTTGTCTAAACATTAATGTAAAGAATAAAAATAAAATAGTACATTGTCCTTCATTTCTCCTTAATAGAAGGGCACATGCACACCACCAATAGGATGTGCTGCTTCATCCTAATTAAAAAATTTAGATTTAAATTTTTAATATAAAAAAAAAACTTTAATAGAAATTAGTAAACATAAACTTTAATATTCTTGTAGAATTACCAAAATAATTTTTAAAAATTAGGCACATGCATGAGAATGTCCTTGCTGACAACTTATTCAAGATGCATTGTATAAGGACTCCTTTCTCTTTTCATTATTTATTATTTCACCCTTTTTTTATACTAATAATCGAGTAAATTGCTATGGAATCATTTAATATGTGTACAAAAATAATATCTAATAAAATATATAAATAATATTTGTATTAGATATGCACAAGTTATTGAAAAAATTGTATATAATAGCATAGTATTAAATGCTATAAATATATTTTGATTTAATTGTACACTCTAGCAAATTATTGTTGTTTTCCGCCTCTCTCCCTGATCGAATTTCGCTTGTCACGCTGGTTTGGTGGCACTGTCGCTCGCCTCTCTCGCTTTTTATACAAACACAAATGTATAATATGCGTTTGTGTTTGTATATAGCGAGATATATATATATATATATATATATATATATATTTTGTTCCCCTCTCCCGGATCTCGCTCGCCGCCTTCGCTTCTCTTGCTTATACAAACAAAAACTAAATATAAAAATCACGTTTCTGTTTGTATAAAGCGAGATTTAATTCTATATACACATGCAAATACATTTATCTTAATCCTATACACTTATAATTATACAATACAAATATTTTCTACTAAATTTTCTTTTGCCTTTCACTCTTTCATTTTATAAATACACAGATTATACAATTGATCTTTTGTATACAACTGCTTTCTTTTGTAAATGTATAAACAACCGTTTTCTTTATACATGTATAGAGAGTTATACATCTACTTTTTTTTAAGTATAGCGAAATATACATATTTATGTTTGTTGTGGAGCACAATTATGCAAACGATAGTCATAACATACAAATATATTTTTATGTTTGCTATATGTGAATATTTATTTTGCATTGTCTGTTAAGGTGTATTAGAAACAATATGTATTGTATAAAAATATTTATTTACAAAAATATCCTCATCAATGAAGGTGAAAAAGATGTAAAAGTGCTTTCGAGTGGTGATTGAATCTTTAATTATGCTAATGCATATATTAAATCTCTTTGCATTACTAATACCTAGAAATTCATGGTACTCTCTCTATTTCAAAGTAATTCAATAGTTGAGATATTTTAATTTTTCAAATTAATTTAATTGTTCATTTTTCAAAACTACTTTTAGAATACTCTTTCAATTTTACCCTTCATTAGTTAGTATTGAAATTAGCTATTAATTAATATTTAATTAATTTAATCATAAATTTGAAAAGATTAATAAGGATAAAAATGATAAATAGTGTCTAATTTATGTCTTGATCTTCTTTTTTCTTAAAGAATGTGAAACACCTTAATAATTCAATTAATTAGAAATGAAAGGAGTACTAGTTAATTCATTAATACACAATAGAGTGTACAACTAATGCAAGCGTTAGTTATAACAAACGAGAGACTACTAATACACAGAACTAATGCATCCGGCGTTTTTGCTAATACATTTTACCAAAAAACCCTATATGCTTAAAAATATACTCCCTCCTTCCCTATTTAATTGTCCACTTTTGAATTAGCACACCTATTAGAAAAATAATTAATTACGTAGTGAGTTTACCATTTTACCTCTATTAATTATGAAGTTGATAAAAAGTTCTACATTTTTCATAGTAATTAGTCATTTAATTGAGGATATAATAGGTAAAAAAAAATTGTCCTTTCTTGATTTGTCAAAATGAACAAGTAATTAGAGACAACTATAAAAGAAAAAGTATACTAGTAATAAGGGACGGAGAATGTATAAAACAAGACTATAAATTAAATACTTATAAAATATCTCTAACGAGGTTATCAAAAATACCAACTAAAATTTAAAAGCAAAAAGATATTATATTAAATTATTGAAGAAAAAATGGATAAATAATTAGAAATTGAGAGATATAAAACAAGACTATAAATTGAATACTTATAAAATATCTCTAAGGAGGTTATCAGAAAATACAAACTTAAATTTAGAAGCAAAAGGATATAATAATGTACTAAATTATGTCAACCAAAAAAAAATCACTTCTTAAATATTGATATTTTTAAAATTATATATATTCCATAAAAATAAAATATAAAGATGCTTCCTATATGACTTTGAAAACTTCTTAGGAGAAAAAAAAAAGAAGTTTCAAAATCAAACAATAATATTATGTTGAAAAAGTATGTCAATGCCATAGAATTTTCTTCTAAAGGGGGAAAATGTGTAATTGATTAAACATAGAGGGAGAAATGGAAAATAATAATAAATGGAGGAGCAGATATTAAAATGTATTAGTATAAGGACTAAAATGAAAATATATATTTTCCTCTCTCTCTCTACTAAAACCGCGTAAAACCTTTGCTGTAAACGTGAAATGTCCGCCGCGGCGCACGTTAAGTCGCTTTCTATTTATATATTTCACTTCTATTTTATTTATTTATAATTTTAGTTATTTAAATTAATTAATCAAAATAAATTAATTTATATTCATTAATTGAAAATTTGAGTTTCAAAAAAATCAAATAAGAAAATTATGATAAAGTTACACTATTTTTTAATATAAATATAAAACAAAAATATAACATATAAAACGAGACGGAGTTTTAATATAAATATAAAACAAAAATATAACATATAAAACGAGACGGAGAAAGTAATTAACTTAAATAACTTACCATTTAATTTCTTTGACTTCTCTTTTTTAACTTTTCATTATTTGACCAAAAATAATTTGGTCCATTATTAACATTTACTACATGATAAATATCAATGATTTTTCTATGATTTTGCTTCACACGGTTAAAATATCATTTTTAAGCGAAATATTTTTTCTCTATTTCTAATTATTTTTTTTGTATATTTTAGATGGACACATCTGTTAAATAAATAATAATTAACATAGTAAGTTTATTATTTTATCTCTATTAATTATGAAATGAATAAATTAAAAATTTTCAACAAGTTTTATTTTCTTTAAAGTATTTAATTGATGATATCATAGGTAAAAAAAATTCATTTCTTACTTGTCAAAATAGACAAAAAGAAAAAACTAAACAAGTAATTAAAGACGGAAAGAATATTTAATTTATAATAAATATATTTCCGACTTTGTATTTTTGTTTTGTATTAGGTATGTAAATGAAATATATTATTTTAAAAATATTTATATATAATGTTGACCAACATTTGCTTGCAAATTTGAGATTAAAAAGAATTTTGGAAAAAATTAAGTGCAAGTAGGTGTAAACAACTAGAAATTCACAATTTATTTTTTCTATTTCTACCATAGAAAATTATTCCTAATTAAAATATTATTTTTTTTTACATTGACCCACCTAATTTTTTTTAAAAGAAAATTTATTACGTACCAAACACACTCTAAATTAGAATAGCAATTTGGATAATTTGTTTATGTAGATGAATTTCATCTATTGAATGTTTCAACTTTTACCTGCTTTACCTAACAAGTGAACACATTATTATAAACATTATAATGTACTTCCCTCATTACAATAAAAATAAATTTATATTATTTTAGGCAGAATAATTGCTTTTTTATAAACGTAAAATAAAAATATTTAATTAATATTTAAATCTAAAATTTGGTTAAGTAAATCAAATATTTAATTAATGTTTGTCCGGTCTAAAAGTAAAATATTCCTTTAGTAAAAAAGAAAAGAAAGACCGTCTCAAAATAAGTCTTTCTAGAAATTTAAAACAAAAAAAATAATTATTCCAATTAGCGTACAGAAATTCACTAGAATACAAATATATTTAGAATAAAAATATTTTTCTAACATAAATAAATATATTTGAGATCCAACCAATCAATAAAAGTAAAATAAAAATGAATATGAAATAATTTAAAACACTTATTTTGAAAGAGAAAAATAGTGAGCTTACACGCCTAAAAAATTGAAGCATCTCAAATATTTTTAGAGTATATCTTACTCTCTTTAAGGAAATTCAATCTCATCGCGATCAAATGTTTTTCACTGTCTCCTCCAAGATACAGTCATACAACAATCTAATCACAAAATATAACTGAACAACTTTGGATAAAAATTTATCCAAAAACTCTCTTTTCTTTACTAATTTTATGCACTATATATTTTTTTTGTGTTTCAAACCAAATAAACACATAAATAATGAATATAACGACTTTTAATAGATTAAAATATATAAATTATAGCGGAGTAATTAAGAGTGAAATGAAATGAGGGGTATCCAATGTCATGAATAAGCACTAACTCCAAAATGAAATGCCACCTAACTGTTGGAAGGTAGCAATTAATAAGTAAAAAATAGCAAATTAATATTAAATGCTAACATAAAACCAACATCTCTTAATTTGATTTCTACTTTTACTTTTTATATCTAAAAATAACAAAAAGATATACTTTTTTTCATTCTTACTATGCACTCAATTTTTAAAAATACAATGAACTTATTATGAATTACTACAAGGTAGGAAAATTCCAAAAAAAAAAATTATGTTTTGTTCCCAACAAAAATCCCAACTTTTTGGAAGAAAACATGTAATTATTTTTATTTTTTTTAGATTTTCCTACCTTGTAATATTCATAATAAATTCATTATATTTTGGGTTCATCATATTTTTCAACTAAAATCCCAAACTTTTTGGTTACTTTTCTTCCCACGTTATTACATGGTAACGGATTTTACCCTTTTAACACAAATATTAGATAGTAGCGGTGAATTTTTCTTGTCAAAAAAAATCATAACTTTTTCTTTTTAAAAGAAATAGAGATTAACTATAATATAAATATACATAGACATAATATCAATATTGGATCCTAAGGTTTAATTTTCATAATGCACATTTTAACTGTTCAACTTTTAAATAAATAAACACATGAGTCCTACATAAAACAATACACGTAACATAGCGTCTATTTGTTCAACTTTATATAAATATAAATGACTATTTGTGCATATCCAAATTAAAAAAATATGTAATTAAAACAAAATTAAAAAATATATTTATGTATTATGCCAACATATGACATAAAAAAATATATTTAAAGTGATAATTAGTAACAATAAAATAATGATTAAACCCCAAAAAATTCATTCCCATCCCCAAATAAAGAGGATAATAATGCTGTAACTTTACGCAAGATATTGAATGGGTAAGAAAAGTTATACCAATTTTATAACGCAATCTTTAATTTTATAATGAAGCGTTTTCTATCAAAGATTATTTCGAATTCAAGATCAGATGCTCAGAAACAAAAAATTGGAAGAAAAAAAAACACAAAAAAAATAAATTCTCAGAGTATAATAAATATCGTGATCGAGCATTCAAAAAACAGTGATATGGTTAATTAAACTAGAGTAAAAAGAATGAAATCATTGCTATCAGTTCCCATCTTAGCAACAACAGTCCCAAATCTCACACCGGACACTTTTTCACCGCCGGAAACTCCAATCTGGTGGTTCTTCCCTCCGTCGCCACCGGAGACTCCAATCTGGTGGTGATCTTCATCGTGCCTAGCGGGAGGATGGTAGTACATACGGGAAGTTTGAGGACAATGAGAATTGAATCTAGCCACCATTCTCACTCCGGTATCCAACAGCTCCACATACTTACTCATCTTCTTCTTCTTCTCTCTTGAGATGATTCTGCTAAAACGATTCGAAAGAGATGAAAGGAAAACCAGAAGAAGAAGAAAAAGGGTTTAGAAAGCGTCCCAAATATCGGATCCCATAAAATTTGGGGATTAAAGAGAAAGTTGAGGAAAATGGAAGGCGTGAGAGGCTAATTTATATAGTGAGTTTTGGGTTTTTACTTTTTCCTTTTCGGTTAGTAGGGTATTAATAAATTATTGTTATTTGCTACAAAGTCCCTTCACTTATTCTTATTTGTTATTTATTATTATCTTCGCTTCAAAAATTATAATATAATCGTTTATCATTTTCTTTTTTAGTTGTCACGATAAAATTAATAAGAGAAAAAAAGTTAACTAATAAGAAATGTTTTTGACTGATATATGTTTTATTAATATGTTGTGATATCTCTTTAAATTAATATTACAGGACTTGTGAAGTATTTTTATTTAGTAGAGATGGTACTTGATAATAAATTAATATTTATTAATAAAAAAATTATTTTTGAAATTTAATAAAAGTTAATTATTAATTGTACTTTTCCTTTCTATTATTTTGGCACTTCTTTGTAAACAATATTTCAATCTTGATTGGTCTTTGCCTCTTTAGAGTTGTTTAACCATAAAAAGTAAAAAATAGTTTTTAGGAGTTTTTTTTTTTTTTTTTGAAAAAAAAAACAATATTTGACCGTATAATTTTCCATGTTGGACTAATGTTTTTGACAAAATATTCAAATTACCGATTTATTTTTTTTGGAGAATTTTAAGAATTTAAAATTTAAGGTAAATTTAATATTGTATAAACATATTCCACCATTTGTTTAATTTTAACTTGAAAAGCTTGAAAAAATGCATTTCGAAGATATTAACTTAATTTATGTATGATATTTCTGTTTATGATGTGTTTATTGTTATTTGACTCTCTAGTATATTGTTCTATAAAACTTGTAAAAACTAATGTAAACATAAAAGTTGAATGCTCCTTGTATAAAAGTAAATTATGAATTTAATTTTTATCACGAAATATATTAATGGCTTAAGTCATCGATAGCCACTTAAAGTTGTCTGCAAATTTCACTTAGACACCTCTTCTTAGGCTTGTTCCAATTGAACACCTAGACAACAAATTTGTTTACCTATTAAACCCTTTTTGTTGACATGGCAAAGCGTTTGTAGTACACATAAAGAAATGAGCGTAAAAGCATAACTTTTCAGTAAAAAAAAAAGATTTTATATCTTCTTTTTCTTTGAGAAAGCTCATCACCATTTTTCCATGGCAAGCTGCAACCATCATCGCTCATAATTCAGCAACCATCACCACTCATAATTCTTTTCACCTTCTTTTTTGATTTTCAGTCATTCTCTTTCTCCAATACACCAGCTTATTAAATCGGTTGTTGTCATCCACAAGTCTACCATTGTCAAACAACCTTAGCCTTTCAAACAACCAACTACACATTCAAATTTGTCACCGTAAGTTTTTCAACCGTAAAAAATGTTATCTCTGCTGCCATTAAAAGTATCTATCCCTTGTTCATCTATTTTGTTAAATTAAACCCAAATATAAATTAAATAAAAATCTTAAAACAAAAGAAAAACAAAAAAAGGAAGAAGATGAAGCGGAGATTCCTTTCCTTCGAAATGAGATTTTAAGCAAATTTCATTAAATAAAAAAAAATTAAAATAACAAGCAATTAGTGATCAATCATCTTTTTACTTTACTTTAGTGTTCATTATTTTCGGCAAACTCCATTTTTTCGGGCAAGAATAATATGAATTTGAAATTATTCTTTGAAATTGTTAATTTATTTAAATTTTAAAGAACTGACAACACAAGAAAAAAAAACATTAATAAATCTAAATGAAGTTTGAGGATAAGAGTAAGATTAAAAAATGGTAGTCTGTGGTGTATTTGGGGAAGGTTTCTGGAGAAAGAGGAGAAGGGTAATGATGATTTTCTTTTTCTTTTATTTCTACAAAAATATATAATTTTTTCTTATAATTTTTTTTAGTTATTCTAGGTCCAATACCACGTGTCTTCTTTTAATTAGTTACTATGCCACATCATCTGCAAGTGTATAACATACACTCTCTTATTTCAGCTGATTGTATACAAAGTGTTTGATAGGTAAAAAATTTTATTAGTACAGGTGTTCAATTGGAACAAGTTTAAGAAGAGATGCCTAAGTGAAATTTGCGGACAACTTTAAGTGGCTATCGATGACCTAAACCAAACAAATAGTCAAATACTGAACACAATATTCCATCCTAATATCATATTTTAGTCTGCCCAAAAAGTATAGGCTCTTATTAAATGATGAAGAATATCACTAATCTCAAAAGTCAAATAACAGTATATATTATATAACAATGCTACTATGTTATTGAGATTGAAGAGATATGTTTTTTATATTCATTTTCATACCGTCCAACAATACCATATTCTAAATGAATTTAAGCAATATTGACAAAATTCATTGACAAAATATCACATCCCCATTTTTCCATCCTTTTTTTTCACAATCTTTCTATTGAAATTTGATTTAACTTTAATTTATTTCGAAATAAAACTCTTTTGGAGATAACTAATGCTACATATCATAATTTTTTTTTATGTTCAAATGGGTATACGAGACTTCTGATTAAAAAAAAAAATCTCATTTGCTGCACAATATTCTTTAATGATCCATTTTACAATCCTCAAAAAGGAAAATGTTATTCTCTCCATGTACAATTGTTTGTCAGGATAATGTCATACACTTTTCTCTAGAAGAATTTAATACAAAGTCTAATATGACTAATATAACTTTACTATATCAAAAATATCAAAAGTCTACATAACTTTTAAATGGAACATGATGAAGTATTGATTAATTTTAATTTTATTTCATTTAATATTTAGCTCAACTTATTTAACCTTTAAGAACTATATATAAATTTAATATAATCAATGTATTTCAACGGTGAATGAGTGAAATAAATTTGACAAGATTTAAAAGTAGGGTAAATAAAAAATTAGTGTTTCAATGAAATAAAGCTTAAATGTGCACAATCAAATATTATAAAGATTAAGATTATAATTTAATAATATTACAAAGACTATATATGAAATTTCCATAAAAGTAATAATAAAACGATGGTCAAAGGTTATTTAAAACAAATTTATACTAAAAACGCAGGAGAATATTTACCCAATTCACTTTTACTTATCAATTAATTTTAGAAATATTCTTTTTAACTTTATCTATTTTTTTTATTTTAAGAAAAAGATTTTTTTTAAAAAAAATATTTTATGCTCAATATTAATTAATTCATCCTCTAAATTATTTAACTAAATTTATGCATCAATTGATATATATATATATATTACAATGTAAACTACTTGTATTAATCATTGTTTTAAAAAAGCATGCAAAATATAAAATGGACAAATAGTTAAAGCAAATGGACGAGGACGTAATTTCCAAGTATTGAGATGTATTCGTTCTTTTGCATATTAGTCGTTTACCTTATTATAAATTGTTCTTTTAAATTACTCTTGTCATTTATTTTTATTTTTATCAAGTATTTTTATGATAAATTTTTAATTTTACTTATTATTTTTAACATACTTTGAAAAGATAATTATTTTTCTTATTTTACCCAAACTTTATTACTACTCAAATCATCCCAACACTTACAAAATACAATGATACATCGATTTATATGAATACTATAATAAAATAGTATAAAAATATTATTATTATTATTAAGGAACCTGCAAATTCAAAGTGAATGGATGGAAAATTTATCAATTTACAAAATAAAAAAACAATTAAAAAAATTACTTTCATTTTATTCTTATAATAATTTTTTTTTTATATATATACAACATATTATTTTGAAAGCCAACATTAATTGATTGCAATAATGAAGATGCTAATTAAAAAAAAAAAGTGAGATGCTTTGGTCCAATTGGCATAAAGTGTTTAATTAAGTTTGTGTTTGGTTTATTCTCAACAGATTTATCCCAATTGCATTATTTTTAGTTTTATGATTCCACGCTACCATTGAGACGAGGAATATATCTACCAACGTACTTATTTCGTCTGATATTATTTGTCATGATTTTTATTTTTAAAATTAAATTATAATAATTTTGATTAATATTTTAAAATAATTTTTTTATCATATTATTAATATGCAAAAAAATATAATTTATAGTAATTTTCATATAGTTTTTTATTTTTTTGTTTAAAATATCGAATTAATATGATCTAATTTATCTTTAAAAATTAGTCAAATTGACTTTCAATAAGCGCAACATGACAAATAATTCTGGACGGAGGGACTATTATAAAACCTTTTCTAACCAAGATTTTATAATTATTTTTTTTAAAAAAAAACAAACTCCAACCCTTTATTGTAAAAAACAACAACAATTGAATTAAAGCTTATAAATGAAAAATGAAGGTAAAGTACATCTATAATCAACTCTTCCATTTCTTTTATTTGTCCTTTTTAGCGAATTAAAAAAATTATTAAATTCAGATTTCATTCAAAGTAATTAATACCTATAAGAATAACGTAGTAAAACAAGCATTTAATTAATGTTTTTAAAGAATTAAACGAAAAATGCAAAATCTACAAGTAATTTAATAGTAGTGTTTGCAACAAATTTTACAACAAGAGAATATAAATTACATTCACAAATAATATAGAAAGAAAATAACTTTGTTGATAAATATGTAGGTACAACTCTATTTCTCCATTGTTTCTTCTGTTCTTGACGTATTTTTTTAACTAGAATGATTGATTTTGATCTTCCTATGAATATTTGATGCATGAATTTGCGAAATATTCGAGATTTCTCTTCAAAATAATACGATATAATACTCCTATATAGACATGAACTAGGGTTTAAAATTGAGTAACCTCCAAAAATCCTAATTGTAATTGAATACACCTTGTAAAGTCTAAACTTGAACTAAACACATTATAGAGTCCCACAAAATTTTAATATCTACGATTATCTTTTATAATCTTTTATATATAAGAATGATATTCATCATTTGGCAATTCGGAGGCTAAGGTTTATATTGTCCTCCATATACCGATTCTTTTGGATAAGAGGTTGTGCCCTAATAATCGTTCTTAGCTACTGAAAGTGAACAAGTAAAAGAGAACGAGGAAGAAGACATGAAGAGCCCAAGTATAAGACACTATAACAAAAATGATTATTAGCGGCATTAGTTAATATATATTTTTAGCGGCAATTGTCACTCTTTGTATATGTCCCTAAAGTTTTTAACGACATTGATTTAATGACACTTAACTAATACCGATAAAGACATTAACACTCTTTATTAGTGTCAATATTTAAGGCCGCCAAAAATTATTTTTATTATAGCGAGAATAAGGGCAATATCCATTATTGGAGTGGTCCAAACTCCAACTAGCAAATATATAGGAGTAGTACTATTTGTTTAATTTGAAATATAAAGCTGCACATGAAAATCTTTATACCATACACTTCCTAAATATATATATTTTCCATCTTTATTCATACTTGATTAGGACTTGACAAAAATTGGGAATCCCACATATCTAATCGTTTCCATCAACTTGTATATAGGAAAAAAAAAACAAGACAAGGATATGAAAAGTCCAAAATTATGGGTTGGTTAGTGTAGCATAGGACCAAACTAGTACTCCTTATGCTTCCTGTTACACATTTTATTTTTCGAGAGTCAAAAACTATTTGGATCTTGAAATTTGAAATGTATCACATAAACTTGTCAAACTTTTTTTTAATTGTTTGTGTTTTATATTATGTTTCGTGTTGAATATATATACACCCTTTGATCGTTTTTGGTGAGCCTGGTACTAGTATATTGTATCGTTGAAAGGTATAAATTTTTTTGTGAATATACATAAAAACATATATAAAATATGTATAAATTAGTGAATAAAGTACACAATTAGTTAGTATAATTTGTGTATTGTGTCTATCATATACCGTATAAAGAATGAAAAATAATCATTAGTGCCAATTAATTATTTTTTTTTTGACAAAAATAGCTCAATGAGCTCCCGCCAGTCGTACCGCCTTCGGATAATTATTTTTTTTTTTTGTAGGATTTGAAGTTTAATTTGAGAAAAAATTGAATGAGTCATATTGGTGTTTTATAGCCTTCTTTTGGTTTGATTGTTTGTGTTTGTATGAGCGTTCGTTTTACTCGTTTTTGAATTAATTGATTACTAAAGTTCTTTTGATTAATAATTATAAAAGGACTGAATGGGTCCATTTTCTTTTCCTTTTTCTTTGAATATTTGACTTTAATGGTAGGTTTGATTGGTTGGATGGGTGGGTGGAAGGCACTATTAATTAACAAAATATATTACACGTAGTCAACGTTTTTAAGCTGCAAAATAATGATCTATTTGCTTTTTATTTTCTTTCTTTTAATGACGATTGAAAAAAAAATACTACAAATTTCGTTAGTGACATATTTTTCGAAGTAGAATGACTGATATTAATCTCTATGAATATTTCATGTATTTGTATTAGAGACATGTACATGTAATAATCAGGTTTCGAGTGTTAACATAATGAATAAGTCTTTCCGCTCTTGATCTAGATTTATCTTTTGACATTTCTTTCGTTCGTTGGGTTGAGCCTGACTTATCTTGATGGGAATAGACAAGTGTCATCACGTCATTTTTTGGATCGTGACACAGTTGCACCTTGTTATAACACGTCATTGTCGTTCGGGGTTGTGACGGGGGGCCCTCGAGGAAAGGTGTTGCAAGGCTGGGACGGGGCGGGTAGCTTGAGGCACGCTGCCTCATGCCGGGACGGAGTGTTTTAATTAGGATTTCTTTGAGAGGAAATTTGGTGGGTATTGAGTTATTGGACGGATAGTTGGATGAGGAGTTAAAAAAAGCGATCAACAAATAGTTCAATTGAATTAAGACACGTGTAAAAGATTAGGGGTCTGTTAGTGGACGCTAGGGGCTTATGTGGACGCAAAGTGTAACAGAGGGCATATACATACCATTTATTAAAGTTCGGGGGTAAATCCGTCTCTTTTCCCCATTTTGTATAACCCAAAAATGAAATTTTACTTTTCCAAATTTCAATATTCACTACATCAAAAATGTGTTTTAGCGTCAATTAAATAACATTTCGCTAAATAAATATTTTTAGCGATAACTAGCACTCTTTGTATATGTCCCTAAAAGCGTTAGCGACATTGACTTCAGTGACACTTAACTAATGACACTAAAATTTTAAGGGGTCGTATGGTAGGGAGTATTAGGAGAAATAGTCCAAGTATTATGTGTGATATTATTTAATACTATGTTTCGTAGGAATTTTGGATCAATCCATGGATTAGTTATACACCCTACATATTATTAGAGGACGTATAATTAATACCTTCTATTTGGTGGTATTAGCTCTAATACCATGAGACTAATCTACGTAAAGACAAAAATACCCCCTCAAATGCTTGATTTTATATTTTATATTTATACAAATAAACTTATTTAAATAAATTAGCTTACAAATTCTATTATTTAGATATAATTTTTTGTTTCTAAAATATGAGTTATTTAATCTATTAATTATTAACATAAAATATTATACTCCGACTAATATGTTAATGTTGATGTATGAATTTAAGAACAATTCATAAATAAAATATTGTCTCTTAATGAAAGTTCATTAAAATTACACAAGTAGTCTAAAACAAGAGAGAGAGAGTGTGTGTGTATATATATATATATATATATAATATATATATATATATATATATATATATATACATAAAACACACATTTCGTCTCGAGTATAAAAATATTTAAATTATTTTGCTATGTTTATTTTTTTATTTTATTTTATGGTAAAGAGTCTTTTTAAATTTATTTATACAAAACAAAATAATTGAAGTGAAAAAATAGTGAACATGAAAATTAAATTTCTATTCTCCGAGCAAGTTGAAAATGTAATAAAAAATAATATTCTTCGTTAATTATCTATCTTGACTCAATTACATGAAATAGAAAATGTCATAATAACTCTATGGTATAATTTGAAAGAATTTTTTTTTTTGTAAACTTTAAATCACACACAAAATTAGGTAAGAAACAATGAACCAAACACTTCATAAAAATAATCTTTTCATTACTAATATCTGCATTACCAATCCCGGCATTACGAATTCCTGCATTATTGATCTTTGTATCAAACGGCCCCTAACACTCTTTATTAATATGTTTATTTATTGCTTCTAAAAATTATTTTCGTGGAGGCTGAATTAGGCATCAAACAATTGATTTAATTTCTTTGTGTAATTAATTACAATTTACAATGAATAAAGAACAAAATTAGTTCCGTATAACCAATAGAATCAATAAATCCTCTTTGACAAAAATAGCCCCATCATCACCGATGTGCCGCCCCCACCAGTTGCGCCGCCTGTAGAACCACCATAATTATGGCGGCGGAGATCGCGATCATCATCGGCGTATTGCTGTTCATCAAGCTTGTTAGGAGTAGGAGGATGATAATACATCCGCGATGTTTGAGGACAATGTGAATTAAACCTAGCGGCAATTCTAATTCCAGCATCCAATAGCTCTACGTATTTACCCATCTCGTATTGATTTGACAAAAAAATAAATAATATGAAGAATTTGATTTTCAATTTGAGCCCTTACCAGTCTTTTATACTCTTTTTTCCTTTTGACTATTTGTCTTTCCATGAGACTTCCTTTTACAAGTTCTTTGGACTGAATAGGTCCAATTTATTGATTTTTTTTTCTTTGTATACTTGACCACAATTGGTTGGGTGGGTGGGTGGGTGGAGGGCACAATTAATTTTTTAAAAAAATTATTGTACATTTTAATTTTTAATATTACGAATTATATTATTATTTTTTTGGTACATGCATCTCTTGATATATCTGGATACATATATAAATCTCGCTTGCATCTCTCATATCTTGTTTGCCGCTCTGAGATACATAACTATCTCTCTATTCATCTACTCATCTAGTTTGCCTCTCTCCTTATTTTAGTATATCTAATAGTAGAATATATGTATTAAGCAGGGGCGGAGGCAACATACATTTAGGGTTCATCTGAACCCGCTTCAAACGATTTTTTTTAAAAATATGTATAATAGGTGTCGAACCTCCTTTCGCTACTTCGTGTGCTATCTTATCAGGTGTCGAATGCCCTTATTAAAATCCTGACTCCGCCAATGATATCAAGGTATATTTCATATAACATATTGTAGGGAACTCTTAATTAATAGTAAGATACGTCATTATTTAACATATATGTAAAATTAATATATATGGTGTGAATGTATGTCTAATTAGATATTTTCTCCGTACGTCAAAATATATGGCTCACTAAATTAATATTAAGAATCAATTCGTTATTAGTATTTTAAAAATGATACTCCCTCCGTTTCAAAAAATGATGGCATAGTTTGACTTGGTAAGAAGTTTAAGAAAAGAAAGAAGACTTTTTAATTTTGCGATTCTAAGTTAAAGTTATGTCAAATGTACTAAAATACCCTTTAATATTGTGATTTTAAACATGTCACGTGAAAAGTTAAAATTAACGTGTTATCAAAAAAAGAAATTTTTTTTTTTAAACAAACTAAAAATAATTCGGACATTCTATTTTGAAACGGAGGGAGTTATTATTTTAAGGAAATGGGAAGGAAGGGAGTATATATTATTAATGCAAATTCAAAGTATGGAATAATTCCTTTTTTACTTTGGAACGACATGTTGGACCAACTATTTTGACGAAGCTCCACGGAACATCTTTTCCAATTTCAAAAAACATACTTTTTCTCTAACTCACATATTAATTGAAAAATATAAATATTATATTAAAAATATATTTATTAATTTTCATTCTATTATTATAATGAATATTGATTACGTAGAAAAAGTTAAGGATAAATTAATATTGAAATACATTTTAATTACAATTTTTAAAAGAAAAATGTGTCAATTTTTTTAGTTTTTTTTTTTTTTTTGTCTTTATACTTATCTTAAAGTTCAAAATTCACTTTCAATGCTTTACAGGTTCAAAAAAATTTAATTGTTAGATTCCATTCAAACCTTATAAAGTGAATATATATACTTTGATTTTTTTCCCCCAAACAAGCAATAAAATTCAATTAATGATACTCTTTAATTAAGTTGTTTCAATCAAAATTGATCTAAAATGGACAACTTTCACATATAGCAAACAAAAAATTCATATTTGTATGCTATAGCAAACTTTGCATAATTGCGCTCCATAGCAAACATAAAACTGTATAATTCGCTATACAAATACAAGTGTATAATTCGCTGGCCTATTTCGCTGTAATTGTATAATTCGCTATCCTATTTCACTGCAATTGTATAATGCACAATTGTATAATTCACTGCCTATTTCGCTGCAATATTAAGTGTATAGCAAGAAGATATATGTTTTTCACTAGCTTTATACAAAAACAGAAACACAATATATACACTTCTGTTGTATAAAGCTAGAGAAAATTGTATTTCACTGCAATTGTATAATTCACAATTGTATAATTCGTTGGCCTTTTTCTCTGCAATATTTGAAGTAAAATGTTTGTAAATTGTATAATTAAGTGTATAACACGAAGATATATATTTTTGCATGTGTATATACAATTTTCTCTCGCTTTATATTTTTGCATGTGTATATATAATTTTCTCTCGCGAGCGAGAATGGAGAGTGGCGAGCGAGATTTCTGGGAGAGAGACGTTGGCAAATTTTAGCTAACGTTTGCTATGGAGCACAATTAAATCAAACCCTAGCTATTCTATTTATTTTAGGTTATTAGTTTGCTATTATAGACAATTTTCCCATCTAAAATACTACAAAGAATTTCTCACTGTAGTCCCACGAGATCGAGTCTAAGGAGGATATGTACACGTAAAATTCTAAACTCCATAAAATCACGGATTGAACAGGCTGGTCCAATGGGCCTAACAGTATATTTTCAAACACCGTATATCGAAAATAGATAGATGTGAAAAGATTCTAAAATTTAAGGTGTAATTTAAATAGAATTACCAAATATTAAAGAGTTGTCTCAAAAAGGGCCAGGCAGTGCAATTAATTCTCTGAGAATGCAAATTTGGCCCATGAGGATTGGGCCTAATTAGTAGGGAAATGGGCTCTGTTGTTGGATCTACAACCGTCCATAAAAACTGGACCTACACGGCCCATCACTTTGTCATGCTTATACACTATGTTTGATACTAGCACAAAAATTTCTTAACAAAAAAATACAAAATAACTCTACTTTAAAACTTTTACAAGTAAACTCTTTATGTTTAATACATCGTTAAAAATAATGACTAATGATTTTATTGTACAAGAACAAGGGGCAATTTCAAAATTTCAACAATTATAAATATATAGTGATTTGTAGACTGACGCTAAAGTCTAAAGGCTTCAGGTTGAGCAGGACTAAAATAGAATGTATAGAGTGCGTGCTCAATGCCATATCGTAGGGACAAAAAAGAGATATATGAGTTGATATACAAGTAATCTCCAAGAGAGAAAAACTCAAGTATCTCAATTTATAATGCAATGAAATGGAGAGATCGATAAGTACGACACACAACTTATTAGAACATAGTGGATGAAATTGTGGCTCATATTAGTGTCATATGTAATAAGGTTATATCACTGAGACTTAAAGGTAAGATATATAGAGTGATTGTCAAATCAATTATGTTGAACACGGTGAAGTGTGAGTCAATCAATAACTCAGAAGATAATGACAGTAAATATGGGGATGCTTAGATGATTGTGTTGGCATATTAGAAGAGATAATATTAAGAATGAAGATAAACAATATATATATAGTGAGAGCTTTTCGCATCTTGGTTATCTTTACTATTTTATATTTTATTTCTTTAATATTTTCATCCAAACATTTAATTCTTCGTTTTTTTTTTCAAACTGTTATGAAAAATAATTTTTTGTAGTCATGTGTCTATTAGAGACATCTTCTCTACTTTACAAAGACGGAGATAAGGGTTGTATATACTCATTCTCTCTAAACTCCACTTATTCACTTATAAAAACTAGTTTCCGAGAACGTGCATTGTACGTTTGTCCCTTGTATTTACTACAAGATTTCTATATAATTAAAAAAAGTGAATTTCATAATAGAAAATATGCATATATTTCACGCTACTTAGTATAAATATTTGTAAATAATTTAAATACAATTACAATATGTATAAATAATTATTCATAAAATTAAGTAATCAAAAGAGGAGTGTACAATCATATCAAATAGTTTTAAGAAATTGTATCATTTTGATATGTAGATTTCACATGAGTTATTAGTTGCGAAGATGTCATATAATGATTGAGTAGAAAATATATAAAAATTTATCAATATCGATTACATTATTATGGCATCACAATAAATTATGCAACTCCAGATGTACACTATGTTCATCCCACAAATATTTGAAAACAAGATGAAATAGAGTAGATCAAAAATAATAAAATAGCTAATGAATTTTAAAAATTTTAAATAACAAAAATTCAAGAGAGAACAATTCTAGATTAAAAGAATGGAGGAACTTCCTCGATAACTAACAAAAGTATAAATAGATTTAGCTCTTTGTTGTTGCATATGTGATGAACAATAACATCCATCATCAACAATTATATATTAGAATAACTAATTATATGCATTAACATAAAGTGACTGTGATGAGCATCCATCAATAATTATACATTGAATAACAAAGTGTATGCACTATATAAAGTGATTTTGAAAATAACTTTTTGATATGTATAATTACAAGTCATGAATTATAAAAGTCATTTAAAAATTGATGATATACTACGTAATATATATGAGAATCAGACTGGTTAAAGTTGGGATATGTAAAGTTTCTGACTAAAATGTAAATATGTGTGACATATTAAAATGTATGGTAATTCAATGACATTTTGTTGTTTGATATTGAAAAAATGTACTAAGCACCCCCTAAACTATGACCGACATTTCAAAGGCATACCTTAACTAACTAAGGTCCTATTATCCCCTTAATTCATGTTTTGCGAAATTGTGCACCTTTTTGGCTTACGTAACATCAAGTATCTCCCACGCGCCTCAATTGCGTGGAGTCACGAAGTATGTCATGTAAGACAAAATGTGTACAGAATTACAAAAGAAAAGAAGTTCAGGGGTAATAGGACCTTAGTTTAGTTAAGGTGTCTCTCTGAGATTTCGGTCATAGTTTAGGGGGTAACTGTGCATTTTCTCTTTAATATTTAAGGATATTTCAATTTTAAATGATATAATTTAATACCTTTTGTTGTTACAGAACACTTCATCTATAAAAAATAATTTTAGAATTCTGTGAATTAATTCTATCGAGAAATATAATGGACTTATATCATATAATTATTATTTTATATTTTATTAATTATGTTTTTCAATAATAACACCTGATCTACCAAGCTCCATTTTAGAATTTCGTGAATTGATTCTATCTAGTAATATAATAAATTAATATCATATATTAATTATTTAATATTTAATTAATTAATATATTTAAATTTAATGAAGGATAAAATTATAATTCAACTTTAAAGTTAAATTCTTCCCACTTGTAAAAATATATAATAGAATTATATTAAATACAATATTATTATTGTTTTTAAAAATACCGAAAATTACAAAACGATTTGCTCACGATAAAATCACAAAAACCCTTAAACTACTTAGATGAATAAATTTGACCATCCATAATTAGTTTGACAAGTGTAAATACATGCATGTGAAAGGCATCTACTTTGCAACACAACTAGTGCACTCATAGAATGACATGAAACTTAGCCCCTAAAATACTGTGGAAACCTTCCAAGAAACTATGAAAAACAATATTTTTACTTGGTCAATTTTCATATTGAATCAAAGATGGGGAGTTGACCTTTGTTTTCAAGAAAGAAGCTTCTAGTGGGATCAATCAATTTGTTATCTTAACTCTTATAATCATCACTTTCAACCTATTAAAACTAATCATTTCATAGATTGAAAAGATGTGAAAAATATTTAAGTTTATTTTCACAAGTATGAAAAGCATCATTTCAAATAGTTAGAATCCTAAGTTAACATGAAAGTCAATTTTGAGTTACTTCCGTAAAAAAAACGTAAAGACTTGGTCTGATCATAATAAATTATATCGAATTTGTTGTTATTATAAATATGTTTTGTTATCATCTCCTTTTATAAAATATATGTTCTTTCAAGCCTTTTGTGTATGTTAAATATTTTTATTTCTCATTTTTTTCTAAATAAAGTAACTCTATTTTAAATGATTTTCCAAATGCCATTCCAAGAAGAAGATGTTCTATTTCAAAAAAGCATAAAATAGTGTCCTATTCTCTATTTCTAGAGGTGAAATTAAGCTTATGTAGTTTGGAAAAATTATCACCTCAAAGGTAGTGTCTAAATATGGTTTTGACCAAACTCCATTTAATATCAAATTATTTGAATGTAAGTTCTACGAAAAACATTTCAATATAACAATCTGACTACAAATGAAAAATAATAAAAATGAAGAGCCTACTTTTAAATCAATTAATTTGAAACAAAATTAATAAATTTTACTTACCTTATATGAAAATAGAGAAATATCTAACAACCAATAAAATCAAAATCCAAAATTTGATTTAACCCTAAAAATCCTTTTTTTTGGGGGCTCCCACTTATAATAATTTTGAAAAAGATTTTGGTGGCTCCACAATATATATTCTCCACTTTTTTTACCAAAAGTTTCTATTTTTACACCCAACACCACCCCACCCCCCACCAAACAGAATAGTGTGGGCCCTCATGTATTTGTTGTCAAACCCTAATTGGCTAGACTAGTTTTTGAATTTATCCAGAGTGGATTTACCAAACTTGTAATGTCAATTTCCACTATATAATATAATGATCAAATGAAATAATGAATGATCTAATCTAATAACACATGTCAATTCAAACTTCAACCATCACAACAAAATTATTCTAAAAATAAAAACTCTCAAATTATTATTCATTAGATTTTCTTGCATATTAATGTTGTATACACACATAATTACTTTTCTATTATAAGTGGAGCCAAACATTATTCTTTTATTTTTTGGGTGTGTTTGGTTTGATTTAATAGTTGTTAAATATTTCTCTATTCACATTATTATACTTTTATTTTTAGAAATAAAGATTTCTTTTTATCGTAAATCAATAGAAAGTTTCTGTTTTGAAATAGAATTTTTTTTTATAGATGTTCAATCGAATTCAGCTCGTTTTGGAAAATATATGGTGGATTACAATTTCTTATCAAAATAGTAAAAAAAAATTGACCTTTTCTTTTCTCATCGATTCAATTAAGACTATCAATTATTTCTCTATGCGAAAATATAGAGCCAAGAAACTAATCTTTGAATAATAAAAAGAGTGGATTTGCAAGATCTCAAATGAATTGACTAATTCGAAAAAGATATATATGAAAATAGCTATGAGATATTTTTCAGTTGAGTAGAAAAATAGTGATTTTTAAAAGTGTTTATATACATTAAATCTAGAATTCGTTATTTTTGTCCTAAATTAATCTAAAACATGTCATTTATTTTTTTAATTTTTCACCAGCGAATATTTGATTTTGATATTACGATTTCAGTAAATTCAACTTCAATTTAAAAGTCATATATCAAGATCAAGAATGAACGTGACTTAGCACTCCATCACAATCTAACTGTTCGACTTTGATCCAAAGATCATATGTCAAGATGTTTTTTAAGAATGAATAAGACTTATCACTCTATCACAATTTTTATCGATCACGTTGTCCATTAACCATTGGTTGGATCAAAACAAAATGGGGCGGTGACACTTGTTCCCTTTATCTCAACTCCCAAGTCTTATGAACAATTATTCAATTGCATAGAATATAATTTATTTTAATACTTTATTTAGTTCTAAAAAGTACTACTACTATATTTCAACGTAGTTCAACAAATGTAATATTTTATTGGCTGTACGTTTCCAAGAATTTAACTAATGAAAATTGGGTGTGTTTGGTACAATAGCAATCATATATTTAAGGAAAATACTTTTTTAGAAATATCATTTTTATTTTTTTTAAAAAATAAAATAATTTTCATAAAAATTGACTGTAAAATATTTTCATTCTAGTCATTTTCTGTCCTGCCAAACACACCCAAATGCAACCAAACTTGTTAAAGATTGCGTCATGTTTATATTTTATATATTCTTCTTTTTTTATTTTTTATTTATATAATTTCAACAACCTATCACCTCAAAGTATATTTATTTTTCCGTCCATTTTTATTTGTTATGTTACGCTTTTCGAAAGTTAATTAGATTAAATTTCAAAATTAAATTAGATTACATTAATTCATATTTTATACAAAAAAAAAATAATATTCAAAAAAATATGAAAAGTACTATAAATTGTAATTTTTTTTGCATATCAATATGATGAAAAAATATTAATCAAAATTTTTATAGTTTGCCTCTAAAAATAGAAACTATGACAAATCATAATGGACGGAGGGAGTACAAAAAACAATGAAATTTTTTAATGGCTTCTTACGTAACAAAAAAAATTGACAAAATAATCATATGTATATGATATATTAATCAGTATACGTATCAATATTTTATAATTAAGTAGTATATAACTGTGTATATATGATATATAATTATGTATCGGAGGTGTGTATATATATGTATATTCATATACGTTGTTAATACAATGTATATATATACATATATGCTTGTTCAACTCCGACCTACTCAAATCTCCTTTAAATTATTTTAAATATTGAATATTATCTCTTTTTAATATTTTGAATTTTTTGATATATTAATCACTTTTGTGACACGTTGAATGACAAAATTGAGAATTTTTTGATATATTATACATTTTTATGCATCTATATTTAAAAAAAATTACTAATAATTATTTAATTTAATCAACTATTGTATCATCAATTAAGAAACTAATAAGAAAATTTACACAAGGACCCCATTGAGCTAATTATATCAAATCACGCAGCCAATAGAAAGTGTTATATATATTGGAAGTGAATTATTGCTTATACACATGATAAATGTTTTTGATTAGATATTTTTTATTAAATTTTTTTTTAATCTTCAAATATTCATTACGCAAAAAAATTAATTATTTAAAATAAATCATCTTCTTTAATTATATAAAGTTGTAAAATTTCATATATCAATTTTTATGGAGTGATGTGTATAACTTAATGTGAACTAATTTGCAATAGAAAAAATGATACTACGACAATAACAACACAAATCTCATTAGCTTCGGGTTAAATTATTTTTTTTATGCAAGTTTCTAATATTACGAATTTATCAGAATTTAGACTTTGGATATATGTATCTGGTTTTATAAAATACATAAGGTTAAAATTTAGTGTGATTTATTTAAGATATATTACAGGCAAGCGAATTCACATGTATATATTTGACCCTCTCGCTCGTCTCTCTCTCTATTTCAGTGTATGTGATAGTAATATATATATATATAAAGAGAGAGAATTTGAAATATGATATAAAATTATTAATCAGTGAGACAATACGTAAATTCTTTCGAACTACAGAAAAATTTAGTGAATATAATTATAATATTTCTATAATTAAATAGTTTTTCCGAAATATATGTAATGACATGAGGTAACTTTTTGTCAAAATGGAATAGTTATGGTTTATAGCTTAATGCATATAATTACTCCATCTTATCAAGTATTTAATTATTTTAAAGTTACGTATGTAGTTGAAATAACAGGGACAATTAAATTATTTATATTTTGTTGTTATGCACTAAAATGATTTGTTAGCAACAATATCAACATCATGAATACAATTTTTGTAATTATTAGTTACTTTGAGTTAATCCTTGTCCCAAAATCCAGATTAGGTCATTATCAATTATTAGACAAAATACACAGTATATATTGTTCACTGAATATTGTTGTAATCGTTAATCACAATTTTATTGAACGTGAATATGGATTCTGGGCCAATAATCAGACACTAATCACTTTCATGAGGCCCATCTATATTGAATTGCGAATTCCGAAATGATAAAATCATTTTTGATTGGACAAAAAAGGATCTCGTATAGAAGATATTTAATAAAATCAAAGAGGAGAAAATGGGTTTTCGAGATAGGAAACGGTATCTAATGAGTTCAATGGTTTCACTATAAATGAAAAAAATTAAAAAGGAATGAAACCACAACGAGTGGACCATATGTATCTATATGCATCAGGATCCCGATTCATGGATTTCTCGGTTCGAGAAATCAAAATAAAAGGCTCGAACCATTTTTCTGTCATAATTTATGTGATACTTGTCACTTCTCAGATTCAAAACCTCTTAATTTTGATCGTCGTCTAACATAGAATCTTTTAATATTGTGAAATAAAATTTATTATCTTTGAAAATTATATAAAATAAAATAAAATATTACAACTCAAAATACTTGATCGAAAAAATTGAAAAAGTTACTAAAAAACTACGGTCTAAGATTAAATTATTTAACTCTCAAAGCATTTCATTTATATCGTCCTATCTTACACATGTAGAAATTAATATTCAAAAGAAATAGAGAGGGTTATTAAAAACACCTCTGAAGTTAATGCAAATTATCAGTTTCGTTTCCGAATTATTGACAGAATTAAAGTCACCCCTCCACTTGACAAACTAAACTTAGATACAGTACCCTCAATAATCTCGTATTTGCTTCAAACCCTTGTAGAAACATGAAACTCTTAATAAAAAGGGAAAAATGTCTGCAAAATACTCTAACTTTGGCCGAAATTGTTGTTACAATACCAAACTTTATTGAGGACCTTTTACTCCCTGCACTATTTAATAGTGTATTTTAAAGGTATATACGTGGACACGTTACTATTTATAATTATGCAATATTTTTTATGTTCACTTGGACACATTACTATTTATAATTATGTAATATTTTTTATCTCCACGTGGACACATACCTTTAAAATACACTATTAAATAGTGCAAGGGTAAAAGGTCCTTGTCAAAGTTTGGTATCGTTACAATGATTTCGATCAAAGTTCGAATATATTTTAATTTTTCCCTAATAAAAAATAAGAGGAGTGTTGAAAACACCCTAAACTTGGGGATATTTATGACCTCGTTTCACTCATGTTCCACGATCAGGGGTGTAGTTAAGTTCAGTTAATCAAATAAAAAAATATTTTATCGACTGTCAATATTTCATAAATGAAATTAATAATTCACTTCAAATTTAAGAGCTTTCAATATTTTTGTTAGAATAAAAAAAAAATCTCCAAAGAGATGAAAGATGAGGGACCATCGACAAGGTATATTACAATACAAAATTTCATGGTTAATTAGAACTTTATAATTTGCAATTAGATAAGATTTCCATAATATTAATCTTAGATCAAATCACAAGTCACAACTAATTCTAGTGACAGATACAGCTAATTTAATTTTTTGTAATATGTACAGTGACTAATATAAAAATACTTTTAGCTATATGTCATAATCATCAGTCATTAGAACATGGAAAAAAGTTTATTTGATTTTTATCAGTCATTAGCTATATATTATAAGTTCAAGAAAAAAAACAAAAATTAAGGAGGTTACTTGAATTAATGATGTTTTCTTTTAGTTTGTTTAGTAAAAATTTTAGAAGGTTAAAATGTTTTATTTTTTAATTATAAATAAAGTATTTGATTAAGCTTTTAGGAAAAAAATTAGAATTTTTAAAAAATTACATGAGTAGTTTTCCAAATCTACAAAAATAATTTTACTGCAAAATATTTTCTTGAACAGTATATGCAAGAAAAATACACTTACAAGCATTTTGATTTTTTTTTTGATAAATACAAATTATTGCGTTATTAATTTCTCTACCAAACGATTCTAAAAGTATTAATGCGTAAACATCGTAAACATCGTATCTAACCAATCAACAACCACTTGCTATTCTATAGGGTCCAGAGCTTAAAGGGTACAAAATATTAACAAAAATTTCAAAATGGTATATAAAATTTTATTTACTAAAAAGGTAAAATCGCTGCACCAACAGCGACTTACCCCACCGGAAAAAGCAAAATCGCTACCTCTGCAGCGATTTTGCAAAATCTGATTTTTTTTTTAAAAAAAATGAAATAAGGAATAAAAAAAAATTAAAAAGTAAAGAAATCGCTGCTGGGAGCAGCGATTTAATTTTTTATTTTTTTTTAAAAGTAAAGAAATAGCTGCTCCCAGCAGCAATTTCAATAAAAAAAAATTAAGGAAATCACTGCAGGGGCAGCGATTTCCAAAAAAAAAATTAAAAAAAATATGAAATCTCTGTTGTTGTTTTTTTTAAATCGCTGCCCTTGCAGCGATTTCTTTTTTTAATTTTTTTTGAAATCGCTGCAAAATCGTTGCAGATTTTGCTTTTTCCGGTGGGGTAAGTCGCTGTTGGTGCAACGTTTTTACCGTTTTGGTTGATATAAAATTTTATATACCGTTTTGAAATTTTTGTTAATATTTTATACCCTTTAGGCTCCGGACTCCTATTCTATATTCATAATGATTTTTTAAAATGTTTTCTGGGTAGAAATGCTAATATTATTTTTTCTTTCTTACTAATTTAATTAAAATATCCATAACAATAATTTATATATTTTAATGAAAAAAATAGTTTTTTCTAGTTACAATATTAGTAACCTCGTGTATATTTATATAGAAAAATCAAGCAAAGAAAAACGAATATTGTCTCATGAAGAATTTAATTTCCTATACTTGCTAATATATTAAAATTTTTGATATTTTTAAATATTACTCTCCTTTATCATATTTCATGCTTAGGCATGAGTTTTAATCCGCGAGATACATGTATTTGTCGAATTTTAAAATTGAGATACTTATTTTATTGGGTTAAATTAATTAGTTGTAATTATTCCCTTAATTAAAGGATTAATTGAGGATTTTCAGAATACATAGACAATTTATTTGAAAATATAAATTAATCAAAGCTCGTAGGCAGAAATCAAGGACTGTATACATGCTTAATTAGTTTCATTTTATTATTTGAAATAATAAATTCATTAACATTATTAACAAAATACAAAAAACATGTACATCTTGGTCATGCAATTAGTAATTTCATTTTATTACTCTTACAATAATAAATTCATTAATTTGGTTTATCTAACAAACTAAACACTTAGATATATAAGTATCGTACAAATACATTCTTATGTATCATAGAAGTATCTAGAATTAATTTCGTTTATTTGTTATATGTGTCTAGTAGCAATTTCATGCATTTATTTATATGATCTTATTTTAATTTCATATGTATCTAATATTAATTTGATGTATCAAGTATCAGTTTCAGACCTTATATTCAAAAGCGTATATACTTGATATACATCTAACGTTGTTGCACTTGATGTGTATCTAATGGTGTGTTTGATGTAATATCTCAGGCTGAAGAACTAATCCAGAGCAAGAACATCTAGGATTGAGATTTGATGCAACATCTCAAGTTGATGTAGTTCTTGAAAAGGCTAAAGAAGACAAAAGGAAGAGATGATGAAAATCATTGTATCACTAATTTCATTAGTTGAATTTTTGGAGCTTACAATAGTATCCATTTGCATACATGAGTCCAAATATTTTTTTCTTATGTTTGAAAAATGATAATCTTAACATACTTTAATAAACATAACTTTTCTTAGTACATCCAGGGGCGAACCTAGAGGCTGTCGAGGGTGCCCACCCGAAACTCCTCGATAAAAAATTGTGTTGCATATTTAAGATATTTTTTTTTTAAAAAAATGTCTATATGTTGATTTTGAACTTCTTCAATGTAAGATTAGATGTTGACTTAGTGATTGAGAGTGTTCTAAATTCCCTTAAAAGTTCCAAGTTTGAATCTTAGACACTACTCTTTTTTTTCGAACCCTCGAAATGGAAATTCTGAATCCATTGCTGAGTACGTCGTAAATAAAAATAGCTCAGAAGCAATAATATTACTTCAAGTATAAAAAATGAAACTTTATAGTATTAAGGATCCGTTTGGCCACAAAATACTGGGGAAAACTTAAAAAGAGGTGTTAGGTCATATATTTGCCAAGTATCTCAACTGCTAGAAAAAATTCGTATTTACAACAAGTTCTGATATTTCAAAATTCTAAAAAAATTAAAAAAATTACTCCATATTAATTTCAACTAATATTTGTTACTATCTCATTCGGAGAACTTTGAGTTATAATTTGAGTGATAAAATTGAAAAGAATAATTTTTGTTTGTTGAGTTATGATTATAACTGAATCAGTAACAAGTTTGAATATGCGATTAAATATATATTATCTTGCCTATATTATTATTTTGTTATTATTAATTGTTATCAATTATATTATAAAATTAATTCTTAACAAAACATCATTATAAATAATAATATAAGTTTATGAATATTTTAACTAATTTTTAAAACTCGTGATAAATCATATCTTTTGAAATCTATCAAAAATTTTTAGAAACACATTATGAAACTTCATTCAAATATAATTTATCAAGAACATTTGAAAAACACTAAGTTATCTTCACTCAATCGACACACTGATTTGTCTCCCTTTTATGACTGACAACTATACTTCATTTTCTTTTACAAGCTCAATATCGCGATTTTGTTATGTACGGTGTCAAAAATAAATTTAAATATATGTATCTCGTTTATAATTTTAAGGGTTGAACTCAAGATAATTTGAATTGGGTTCAATCTCAACCCATTCAAGTCTAACCTATTCGAAGAGAATTCTCAATTGAGTCCAATTCAATCTCCAATTTCACCCGTTTTAAGTTTTTTTATTTAGATATGTTTCCATATTGAAGGTATGAATTATTATCTATTTAACATCTTTTAAGATTTATCTATCGAGATGTTACTTGTTTAACAAAAAATTTTAAGCGAAAATTCAAATTGTGATTATAAAAGTTAAATATCAATATGTTAAATATTTGAGATTGACGGGTCAAATTAGACGAGTCAAGACCCAATCCGTGTATTAGCCCATCTGAGCCCAACTCATTTGAACCCAAAGTAAATTTAGGCGGGTCAATACCTAATTTGATTTCTATTTCACTTATTTTAATATTTATAATTTCAATCCAACCCGCCCATTTGACACTTCTATTGCTATACGTCATTGATATTCCAATTAAAATAAAGGCAAATATATAAACGATCCCTAAACTTGTTGGGTTTTTTCTTTCAGGTGCTTCAACTATGTCATTTTTCTATTGATCATTGAACCACACATAATTTGTTCCTTTAAAACACTGTTGGTTAATTTTGATCGACTTTTCTATTGTAAATGCCTTCAATTGGCTGTCAAAATTAATTTAGATTAATTAACCCTCCTACTTGATTTAAGATAAAAACAAAAATTAGATTTAAAAAAATATTTTAAAAAAAGAAGTGTTGGTGCCATGTCAAATAGCTGTGGGGAAACACGGATTGGGATAACAATTATTAAATAAAATGCGCACGTGTGTTAACTGTGCACACGTGTTTGTTAACAATACAACACGGCCGCTTCTTTTCTTTTTTCTTCTTTTTTCCGTCAATGCCATTCACGTTCTTAAATTTTGACTTCATACTCGTTTTTCCTATGACCCCCAAACAAATATCTTCCGTTCATCTTCGAGTCTAAAATGTGTGTTCAGTTTTAATAAATTTTTTTAGAGATTATTTAATTTTTAGAGATATCTTAAATATTTCACAAATTAATGAAATATTCACTTAAATCTACATTATTCTAGTTTCAGAAACACACCATTGATGACCATAAAACAAAATGGTACCCTCAATTTTGATAAATAAAATAATGTTTTTCTTCATATTTTTTGTGATTGTAATTTATTTCCAATCACTTTAAAATTTGTTGCAACCTGTTGCCTTTTCTTAGCAAAATATGTAAGAAAATTAAAGAATCTGAATATGAAAAGTAGTCAGCCATATTTATATTTTTTAAAAGTATCTTCTTCTTTTGTATCATCTATTCTCGATAGAAATATCGCGAGAACTATATAATTTAGATTAGTTCAATCTGTACCGTATGAATAAATCTTATTATTAATAAAATTAGAATATTAAGTAGAGGCCATCACTCTACTTTTATTAAATATGAGTAGCTTAATAAGTTATATTTAAAACAATATATATTTAATCTCTTTCTCATATAAGGTGAGAGAAGTTTAAAATTAATGAATTATTTAAAGTTCAATATAATTAGCAAGATTTTTTTATATATTATATTGGATAATTCTTAATACAGTAAAAAGTAGTACAGAGTAAATTAAAAAAAAAAGGAAATAGAGAGCGGCGTTCCCCTAATATTCTGTTGAAACCAAACTATAAAAACCGCCTCCCGCTATTTCTTCTCCTATTATCATCTCTCTTCTAAAAACTCAACATTTTACACATTCTCTGCTTCATCTTTCATGGAAACTCCCCGTCGGTCCTCTGTAATCATCGTCGGAGCCGGAATCTCAGGTAATTTATCACCGACATTTAAGTACAAATGTATGCGAAAAATTACTACTTACTTGTCAAATCTGAATTCTGGATCTGCTTCTATTTTCACATGCTTCTGCATTCACTGGAGAGAAATGTGAATTTCGATTTGAAATTATTGTATGTGTGGATCAATTTTATGTAGGATTAACGGCGGCGAAGGTGTTATCGGAGAATGGAGTGGATGATGTGGTGATATTGGAGGCGGCTGATAAGATAGGCGGTAGGATAAGGAAAGAGGAATTCGGCGGAGTAGCGGCGGAACTCGGTGCCGGTTGGATCGCCGGTGTCGGCGGTAAACAATCTAATCCTGTATGGGAACTTGCACTTCAGTCTAATCTCCGAACATGCTTCTCCGATTACAGTAATGCTCGTTACAATATCTACGATCACAGGTTCGTGAAAGTTACTGTAAATTGTTATTTTCGAGTTGTATATCAACTAATTTTATTTTATTTTTTATTTTTTTCGTGTTACAGTGGGAAGATATTTCCGAGTGGAATAGCGGCGGACTCGTATAAGAAAGCGGTGGACTCAGCAATTCAGAAACTCAGAAGCCAAGAAGGAAATCACAATGAAGACACCGACGATGCAGCTGAAACGCCGTCGTATGGTTCATAATTACTCATACAACAATACTCTGTTTTTTTTTTAAACAAAAAATTGACATTTTCGATTATTTTTGTTGCAGAACTCCAAAAACACCAATAGAGCTGGCGATTGATTTCATTCTTCATGATTTTGAAATGGCAGGTCAATATTTCAGTTATCGATTTCTCGTATTTTGTGTTATTTTTTTAAGAATTTAATCGCGCACTCGATGTAATTAGGAATGCAATTTTTTACAAAAGAGGTTTTGAATTTTACAGAAGTTGAGCCAATATCAACCTATGTAGATTTTGGTGAAAGAGAATTTCTGGTTGCTGATGAAAGAGGATATGAACATTTGCTTTATAAAATGGCAGAAAATTTTCTTTTTACCTGTGAGGGTAAAATTATGGACAGTCGACTCAAGCTCAATACGGTAATTTATATTTTACTCTTATTGGTAAATTTATTATGATGATGAATAAAACTGATAAGATTTAAAATTTTATTTTATTACTGCATGGTGTAATTTATCATTCCTTTTTTTCTTTTTTTGGGTCTGTTAAGATTGATTGATGACGCACTAAGAGTCTCCAGAAAAGGACATTTTTTACAATTATTTTTATCTTTATAATTGAAAAATCTTTGCTTTACTAAGCAAAAAAGGAAAAGCAAGTAGTGATAAGAGTATGGAGTAATTGTTAAAAGAGATTTTCATCACTTGTGAAAGTAACTCGTGACAGTTAGTAATTGGAAGATGGCATAAATCAAGATTAGTAAAAAGTCATGGAAAAATGAAAACGAATAACCTATGATAGTAATTTTCGATTCATACCAAATTTTTTTATTTTTTTTGATATGATGATAAGAGTTTCATAAAATGACAAAAAAGACTTGTTTCTCATCATTATAATGGGGTACCATAAAGAGAGAACTTTCCTATTCAAACATATTATACTCCCACCTTGTCATTTTAAGTAACATACTTAGTATAATTAAAAGTAATTTAACTTGCTAAGCATTTTTTATAATCACAGATTTCAAAGGTTATATTTTTTAAAAAATATTATGCTAAGTTAAACTGCGCCACATAAAATATGATAGTATGAGTATCAATGTACTTTTTCTGTTCTTCATTACTTGTCTATTTTGATAAATAAAAAAAAGTTTTTTTACTTATTTTATTTTTATTGAATGTGTCGTTTCATTTTCATCCCTTTAGAAAATGGCACTTTACATAAATGCAATCAAAGGTGGGTCCAAAGATCCACTAAATGTAGCAAAGAGGAGTCTAGCCACCAGCTACACTGGCTAGCCAGCTGATTCATATTTGTTAGTTTCGACTTTGTGGATGAGATTGTTTTTTTGTCCTTTTTAGGGGTGTCTAGGCCACTGTGTTTGTTTGTGTAGTGCATTTATGATAGTAATTCACAATTCACGGAATTGGGGCAGGTTGTTCGGGAAGTGCAGCACTCGAGAAACGGCGTCTTGGTGACAACAGAAGATGGTTCCCTTTACGAAGCCAATTATGTCATTTTGTCTGTTAGCATTGGCGTTCTCCAAAGCGACCTCATTTCATTCTCACCCTCTTTACCCGTAAGTTTTTCATTCGTTTAACTGAATTTAATATTTTAATTTTTAGCCGACAATAACTAACACGTATAATGTGTTATGAACGATAGATATTTGGTTCACGTGCACATGGAGAGACTGGTGAGATCTTGAGTGTTTGATGTTCACAAAAAGTGCATCGCACTTATTACACTACAATAATGTAGTAGTGTAATAGGTTGAGGCTTATGGCTAGGATTTAATATGGGGAGGGGTCCCCTGTTTCGTGTTAGATGATCTAAAGTTGGTCACCTGCAAATTATTGAGATTCTGAACCTATGGGATATTAAATACTCAAAGAGGTCACCATTTCTAGACATTGAACTACCCACATTAATTTCTCGACTTGCTTATTAAAATGATCTCCACTCATGATTTAATTGGTATGGACTGCTTCAACTGTAATGTGCAGTTGATATATACAGCTTCTTTTCTTTATGTGTGGTTTCAAATTGGACCATTTCCTAATTTTATTATTTTTATTTTACTTAGTGGAGTAAAACCTACCAATATATTAAAGAATGTAGATAATGATGTTGCTTTATCATTCAAGTTAATTAGAAATCGCAATTCGTAGTTGTAGCTAATTAAAATAAATAATTGGCGTTTCTTTTATTTGATTAAATAAGATTAAATTGATGCAAAGTGTAGAAAAACTTCAAAAGTAGTTGTTGTCAATGTCTAAATCAATGATAATATTTAATTGGAGTAACTTTATTTGTTTTTAGTGTGCATAGAAATCTCTCTTGTAATCAAATTATTAATGAAAAGGTCAATTAGTTATCTTACTGCGGTTTCAATACACTTGATATGATCAGCTTCACACTAATTTTTAAATTAAGCTCTTATTTGTATTAATTGAAACAGAGATGGAAGATGGAAGCCGTCAGAAACTTGGATGTGATGGTTTATACAAAGATCTTTCTCAAGTTCCCTAACAAGTTCTGGCCTTGTGAACCTGAAAAGGAGTTCTTCATCTATGCTCACGAGCGAAGAGGCTACTATACGTTCTGGCAGGTTTGCACAATTTGTTATCAAAATCTTGTGTATCTTTTTAATGCATATTGCTGCATTCTTTTACTTCATTACTTGCAATGACAACTTCTTCATCTCACATTGATTGAGGGCTACTTCGCAACAAAATGACTGCCATAAAATTACTACAAGGGGCTCAGTTAGTAGGGTGACTTTGCTTCAAGCATCTTTTCTTATTATAGTCTATTATTTCCATATATTTAATCACCATTTGGAATCTGGACCTTGATGTCAAAGCTCATTCTATGTATATTTCCTAATAAGACAAGACCATGTGTGACAGCCGTAATATGTCTGAATAACAAATGGATTAACGCAGGAAATTGATGATATGAACTGTGCTTTAGCTAATATAATATGCAATTTTGTCATTACTTGTGATGATGTGGCCCACATTAGGTACTTTAACATTTTATTAACATCAAGTAATCCTGGATCTGTACGTGCGGGGCATGTGCATCTTAATGAATCTGGAGAAATTTGCAGACGCTTGTTTAATCTTCTACCAGGCACTTGACTTTGCTATCACAGAATCCCATTGTATCAGGGTCATCAGAAGTACATTCTAATATATAGTATAATGTGTTTGCATTAGCTTTGCAGTTCCACAATTACTTTTATGTGGCGTAATCCTTACTGTTGATGTGGTAGCTCAAATTATCTAAATGTGTTCATCTGTAAGATTAGATTCAGTTACCTCGTAGGTTCTTGATGAGTTTAAAAATGATGTCGGTCCTTCTGATGCACTATGTTGTTCCTGAGCGCTACTTCCTTATGTGAACATCAGTATAGTGCTTAACTTGTGTTTATCTATTGATTAGACACGAAGAAATTTCTTCGTTATACAATTGTACACTCATCTGAGCATAATTTTGGCTTCTGCGTACATACGCATAACATAAGAATGCTACTCTTTTTACGAATGCCTCATGCTGGATCTGCTAATAAAACTTGACCACCAACTATTTATCTTAAGATATCTCATCGAGAGGATACAACATTACGCTTGCATCAACTTCAGATTTCTGTTTATTCATTTGAAACCTTTTCAACTAGCTTTATATGGAGGACCTTTTCATTTGTGCAATTTATTATGGCTTCTGAATGCATCATCTAGTCATCATTATGTGCTCAAGAACTGCTCCTAGCTTTTTGCTAATATTGATCTATTTTCATGTCATCAGCACATGGAAAACGCTTATCCGGGATCCAATATGCTGGTGGTAACCCTGACAAATGGTGAGTCAAAACGTGTGGAAGCTCAATCTGATCAAGACACATTAAGAGAAGCAATGGAAGTGTTAAGAAACATGTTTGGGCCTGACATTCCTGATGCCACCGACATATTAGTCCCACGTTGGTGGAATAACCGGTTCCAGCGTGGTAGCTACAGTAATTACCCCATTTATGCAAATCATCAACTCGTCCATGATATTAAGGTTAGCAGTCTTCTTCTTTTCTCACTCGGCAATAGTAATTTTACAGCGTCCAATCTAAACGAATTTACATAATTTTGAATAATTGATTAGAATAGGACTACTACATAGGAAAGACTGCCAACTCTAAAATTCAGAGACTGTTTGTTATATAGCGAAACAACGTTTGATTGAATTGAGCCATCAATTTTTTGGGAACACCTGTATATAAGATGATTTTCGAACTTTCCTCCAAGTAATTTAAATTGCAGAACTATCAATTGAAACCACAATGATATTGGAAATAGCTTCCTCGAACTTCTGATTTTGCCAGTGTAATGGGGAACGAACTACTTCTTTAATGCTCTTGTTGCAATGACTTTCTTTCTTTCATCAGGAACCAGTGGGGCGGATATTTTTCACAGGAGAACACACAAGTGAAAAATTTAGTGGCTATGTCCATGGAGGTTACCTCTCAGGTTAGTTCAACGATAAAAAAAATTCTATAGGCAACTATCAATTGGACAAAAAACATGATTTCATATGTTACCTGGCATATGACTATTTTACGCAGGTATAGACACTAGCAATGCTTTACTTGAGAAAATGCGAAGGGATGATGGAAGGAAGAATGAGAGTCAAGCGTTTCTGTTAGAACCATTGCTAGCATTAACAGGCTCTTTGACACTGACACAAGCTGAGACTGTATCAAGTCTCCACAAATGTGATATTCCGCGACAACTCTTCCTTAGTAACAGCAAATTGGGACTTCCAGAGGCTATCTTATGAGACTAAATGAACCTCTGCTGGATAAAATTTACGCTGACAGATGTTGCTATCCATCCAACCACGGATAAACTCGATTTGCTGGATGTCTGACAAAAAGACGGTACGAGTCCTTTGTTCTATTAACAGAAAAAAGGAGCAAAGAAACTTGAGAGAAGGATATAGGGTAGTTTCCAGGATATTCATTCTGAAATTCTTCATTGCAGATACATACAATTGTTATTAGGAGTAAAGTCATAGAGAGGTATGATGCAGTATTAATGATATTTAACACATGAAAATTAAGTAATAAGACGACTGACCACGTTTTCAATTGATTATTATTCCTAATGTAATCCTCAAGTTTGTATATCAAAAGTCAAAACATAACTTTGGTTTTTTGGTTGTCTGTCCAATTATACTACCTCAGTCCACCTTTAGACTTTACTCGTCCGATTTTAATGTTTTCAGATGTTATTATAAAATCAATAAATAATTTATTATTTTGTATTTATTTTATTGTCTCTATTAAATAAGTATAGTAGTATTTATTTTTAAGTGTTTAAATGACTTGTACTCCCTCTATTTCAAAATAAGTGAATTGTTAAGGCAATACATGCTTAATAAAAAGAAAGTTTATGACATAAAAAAACACCTTCCACTCTCCCCCGTTGGACCAAACTAATGGGGGTTGGGGGTAAAGATTTGTCTTTTCAATTTGCCAAAGAATCTAACAAGGATAACTGATATCAGGATAGAACTAGAGATTACAACAAGGTATTAGTTCTTGACCAATAGTGAAGTAGCCTTTACCAGCTACAACACAATTGACCATCGAACACAATCCTTGTTGGTGCTTCATTTGACATTTTTAGAATTAACCAAACAATCAAACTACCTTCTTATTCAAATAAAACCAATTTGTGTGCTTGAAAAATCCTAATTTGAAAGTTGAAAAACTTTTCAATCGGGACTGGTTATCCCGGATGATGCCAAAAAAAATGCTTTCACTCTCAAATAAAATAGTTTGAGTTGTAAAAGTGTAAGAGTTATATAGAAGAGTCTGGAGCCTAAAGGGTACAAAATATTAACAAAAAATGCAAAACGGTATATAAAATTTTATATTAACCAAAACGGTAAAATCGTTGCACCAACAGCGACTTACCCCACCGGAAAATGCAAAATCGCTGCAGAGGCAGCGATTTTGCAAAATCTGAATTTTTTTTAAAAAAAAAATAAGGAAATCGCTGCCTCAGCAGCGATTTAAATTTTTTTTTTTTTTTTTTAACCCAGCAGCGATTTAATATTTTTTTGGGCAGCGATTTCCTTATTTTTTAAAAAAAATCGCTGCCTAGGCAGCGATTTCATTTTTTTTTTTTAAAAAAAATAAATCAGATTTTGCAAAATCGCTGCAGAGGCAACGATTTTACTTTTTCCGGTGGGGTAAGTCGTTGTTGGTGCAGCGATTTTACCGTTTTGGTTAATATAAAATTTTATATACCGTTTTACAAATTTTGTTAATATTTTATACCCTTTAGGCTCCGGACTCAATCACTCTTCACTTTTGTCATTTGAGATATTCTCAAAGTATTCTTGAAAATATAATTACTTCAAAGTATAATCATAAATATGATTAATTAACTCCCTTGAAATTATCCCTGAAAGATAAAAATGAGAGGCAAAATGGAAAAAAAATTTAATAACTTTCTTGAACTTTGAATAGTTCACTTATTTTGAATTATAAAATAAGACTCAATAATTTACTTATTTTAAAATAAAGGAAATATTTAATAAAAATAATCTGATAAAATTATTCCGATCGCTTACAACTTCTTAATCCGGTGGCTAATTGTTATTGGAGTAGTTGTTTGAAAATGATTTACCACCAATATGACACACTTTTACTATAAACAAAAAAATGTCCATATTATTAAAGAAAAAAGTTTTTGTGTCTTACTACTTGTAAGTTTGTAATTTGTGTATTGGTCGATTTGATTTAATTTTATATATTATTGATTTGGTTAATTAATATTTGATTTTTAAATATGCTAATCCAATAACAATTCAAGAAGATACTTTTCATTGGTTTTTGATAATTATCGCTTTGATTTTTGACTTTACCCAATAAAAAATGTTCGTAAAATAGTATATGACTTCTCACTTCTCTTAATGCTTTGTAATAGTGAAACAGTAAAAATAACAAGAAATTGCATCTATAAGAGAATATATAATACAAAGGTTATAATTACATGTTATCACCAAACCATAGTATGAAATTTATGATGTTAATCAATTACCGTCCTTTACAAATTTGCAAAAACTACAACCTATAATTACAAACTAGAACTAAAATCAAATAGCTACAATTGCGAATTTTTACTTTAGTCTTTTGGTTTTGAGTAAACAATAAAGACTAGAAATGCGGTCTAGTGTGAAGTGAGTAGAGTATTAATAATTTGATATAGTTATGCTACGTAGTTATATATTAAATTATTAATATTTAATATTTAGAAAGGGTAAAGTGATAAATTATTATCATCTTATTGGATTGTCAGTTTACCCTATATAAAAATTGGAACTAAACCAATAAATCAATAACCTTTCTTTTAACAAACCTATTAAAAACTCAATAATCCAATTACATTTTTTCGGTTCAATTTATTGGTCGGTTTGATTTTTTCACACCCCTAATCTTTTTAGTGAGTGAAAAGTCAATATATCATCAAAAATTGAGAAATGACTTATTTCTATTATCATTTAAAATTTTTTGCTCATTTATGCTATTTTCATTTGAGAAAAGACTTATCAATGTCATTATTTATAACTGAAAAGAGTTTCATTTTCGCAAAAGAAAATTTAATATGTGATCAATTATGATTTGGTCATATCATTAATTTATCATTTAAAAAAGGAAAAAAAGTTCAAATATGTCATTAAACTTCGAGAAAATGTTGATCTGGACCACCAATTAAAATTTTTGACTCATTTATATCATTTGAGTTAACAAATAATGATATGAATGAACCTTTTCTCAAACGAAAATGACATAAATGAGCTAAACTTTTAACAAATCACATAAATAAATCTTTATCTAAGTTCGATAACATATTTGAGTCTTTTCCCTTTTTAATTAAGAGAAAAAAAGTAAATATACCCCTAAACTATAACAAATGGTATGCAGATACCCTCCGTCATACATTTGAGATATTGATGCCCTTGTCGTCCAAAAAATAAAGTATATATGTCCTTTACTTTAATGGTAGACTAAATAGGAACACGTGACACTATTTTATTCGATAATTAATAAATATCAAATATGTAAATAAAATTATGAAACATTATATCTGTTATAATAAATAAAAATATATACCATTTACAATAACTCGAGATATATTTATCCTTTTTCTCACTTTTTAATTATAATAAAAACTTTAGTTAGTTGCAATAGTGACATTGATTGATAACCAGCTACCCATAGAAAACTAAATAAGTAAAGTTAAGAGTCTCACGCGCCGCCGATTCAAACGCGTGTAACAAACAAACAAAACTGTCGGTGTGTCTGTCAACCCTGTTTAGTGAATCTGCGATTCAAGCTCAAGAACCCCTTTACACTACAAAGGTAAGACTCACAGTCTTAGATCACATTGTATACTTTTTAATTTCATCAGTTCAAGTTGAAAGTAGTAGCAAATCTTGTGTTTTTGTTCTTCTTTGATTTGATTTGGAGAAGAAGAAGGAGAGGGTGTAGTGTTAATGAGCTTTAAATCTAATACCCATTTCAGAAAATAGTGTATATAATGATGGTCCAAGATCATTCATCTCCTAAACCCTCAAAACCCCTTTTTATGAAACACAAAGTTTCACACTATTCTGAGACTAAAAATCTTGATTTTTCCACATGGGTATCTGAGAACTCGGCTAAACTATTTGTGGTTTCGTTGTTGACTATTAGTGTGGCAGCCCTGTTCTATTTACGTACCTCTAGTGTACCCACCACAGTCCTATGCTTCCAAAATTCCCACCAAAGCCAGCCTCAGAAACCAAAGTTACCAAAACTTGATCTTGATTCCGTACAGCCGATTGTAGATAAGTCCTCTCCCTTTTCGTCGTTTCATTCGGAGCAATGGATTATTGTGTCTGTATCAGATTACCCATCTGGTCCACTACAGAGTCTTGTTAGGTTAAAGGGTTGGCAAGTTCTTGCAATAGGCAATTCGAGAACCCCGAAAGATTGGAACTTGAAAGGTGTTATATATCTTTCTCTGGAACAACAAGCGAGTTTGGGGTTTAGGGTAACTGATTTCCTTCCTTATGATTCTTATGTGAGAAAGAGTGTTGGGTATCTTTTTGCTATCCAACATGGTGCAAAGAGAATATTTGATGCTGATGATCGTGGGGAAGTGATTGGTGGGGATCTTGGAAAACATTTTGATTTGGAGTTAGATGGTGCCGCTGCTAAGCAGCAAAGGATTTTGCAGTATAGTCTTGAGATTGAGAATAAGACTGTTGTCAATCCTTATATACATTTTGGACAAAGGTCAGTTTGGCCTAGAGGATTGCCACTGGAAAGTGTTGGTTTTGTAAATCATGAAGAGTTCTATACTGAAGTGTCTGGAGGACGACAGTACATACAACAGGGAATATCAAATGGGCTACCTGATGTTGATTCGGTTTTTTATTCTACAAGGAAGGTTGGATCAGAAGCACTTGATATTATATTTGATGAACATGCCCCGAAAGTGGCATTGCCTCAAAGTCTAATGGTGCCAATCAATTCATTCAACACGTTGTTTCACTATAATGCATTTTGGTCATTGATGCTTCCAGTGTCAGTGAGCACCATGGCTTCTGATGTCTTAAGAGGTTACTGGGCACAACGGTTGTTGTGGGAAATCGGTGGATTTGTTGTGGTATATCCTCCTTCGGTACACAGAGATGACAAAGTTGAAGCATACCCATTTTCAGAGGAAAAAGATTTGCATGTAAATGTGGGTCGCTTGATCAAATTTTTAGTTTCTTGGAGATCTGAAAAACAAGGGCTGTATGAGAAAATCTTAGAATTGAGCCATACAATGGCACTTGAGGGGTTTTGGAGCGAGAATGATGTCAAATTTACAGCTGCATGGTTGCATGACTTGGCTGCTGTAGGGTATCAGCAACCAAGACTTCTGGCAGTACAATTGGATCTGCAAAAGGCAACTGTTCAACGTGGAGATAAAAAGGAATTCGTCCCCCGAAAACTACCTTCTGTACATCTCGGTGTTAAGGAATCAGGTACGGTGAATTATGAAATTGGGAACTTGATAAGGTGGAGGAAGAATTTTGGCAATGTTGTGCTAATTATGTTTGTCACTGGGCCCGTTCAACAAACTGCATTAGAATGGAGATTGTTATATGGCAGGGTGTTCAAAACTGTGGTTATTCTGTCAACACAAGCTGATGCAGATCTTGCAGTTGAGCAAGGACAGTTGGATCAAGTATACAAGTGAGTATACGTCATCATTCTTTTCATTAAACAGCGAGTGTACTTATACCTTGTTTGAATTTAAAAAGTAGTAATTAGTATTACCATCTAATGGAATGTTTTCTCAAGAATATGGGGAACACAAAGTATTACTTCCCGTCATTTTGCAGCACATTTTCTATGTCCGCGTAATTTTCTGATGCATACATTTTGACATCCTAAAGCATACGTCCTCACAGGATTTTTTTTTGTTTTGTTTTTCTCTCTTTTGGTTTGTCCAAGTATAGTTGTCATGTTTCCTTAAATTGAAAAAAGTTTATCCCTCAAGCTATTGGACGAATCAATCAACTACCTCTTAACCCATTAAATCAATTGTCTATGTACCTTTTGCTCTATTTGGAATCATTTCATTCCTATACTAGGTAATTCATATTTATGAGACAAATGAGGGGTTACCTAAAATTAGAGGTTCTCCAAATCTTACCCTTCTAAGTTCTATAAATTTTTCACTTATGTTCCCTGCATTGATGTATAATCCATCAGTCTAAACAGAACTTTTAAACTTCTCAAAACACCAGACTTAACATAAATATAACAAGTATGGATCCTTTGCTTCCATTGTGTTCTATTGTTCACTAGGTATGTAATGATTCTGAGATAGTGTTGATCTTTTGGGACAACCTTCCTCCATTATCTTCTTCAATCATCATAGTATGGTACCTGTAGGCTGGTGTATTTAGAAGTGTACATAAAGATGGCTAAACAATCTCTGGTTATCCTTGTAGGTTACACATACCAACTGTCCAATGTGATGATTTCTAATCTTGTCTAATTTTATATAACCATAGATCCAACATTTGTGTCCTATGACACTTATCTTGTGAATATGGGCCTCTCAGGCCAAATTTCCATGTAACATTACTGGTCTCACAACCGTTCTATATAATGTCTTTCACTTTGTTTGGCATCTTCACATCTCATATCACTCCTGTTGCACTTATCCGTTTGAACCACATTTTATGTGATATGTCCTCATGTCATGCCACTGTCTTTGTATATTGAGACTAGATATTTGAGTTGTCTACCTTTAGGCACCAAAATCCAATCTAATGTTCCTGACTACCACTCTTCTTCTAAAAAATATCCTTGTAGTGCAACTATTCTGCCGTACTTCCACTAATGTAATAACTCACTTTCTAGGGTACATCTTCATACTTCAACTATTGATTGACTGTAGTGAGATCGAAATAGTTGTAGGGAATGTGCTCTTGTCCATGGAAATCTCATTCTCCTACTGTCTCATCTTCCACTTGTTAATTATCTCTTGGAAATATGTTACAAACAACTTTGCCTCCAAGCATGATGTTTACATTTGACTTTTCACCTCCCTTTTACTTGAGTAGTTAGCCTGGACTCCTCCCAGCTTCGGAAGTAAGAACATTGACCTCCTTTGTCCTTAACTTCTATTCACAAAGAAAACTGTAAATTATCAATGAAAAAATATACTCTAGCCTCTAGTCAACCACTAGGAAAGAATATCATCTTCCAGTAGTATGTATTAAGAAAGGGTGTTACAGAGAGAAGAAAATAACTTCTGGTAGCATGTTGAAATGAAAGGTCTCAAGTTATAGCTATCTTTTGAAAAACTTCAAAGACAGTAAACGACTGCACTGGAAAAAAGAACTCGAAGAGATGTAAGACTTATAGATTCGTGTTGCCATAACTTTAGTGAGATTAACAGAAATTTGATGGGTATGAAATTTTAATGGACCGGAGATAGGTGGAATTGGCATCATTTAGTAGATATACAGATGGCATGATGATTATGGAGTAATGCTACAGCCTACACATATATATAGTCTGTAGCTGGACACCCGACCTAAGGAATACCTACCAGGCAATTAAAAGTTTACTCCCTAACTCGAGATGTGCATTAATATTTGTACAATAATTCCTAATTCATCAAGATTAAGCTCATATCATGCAACAAAAGCACTGACGATCCGATTTGATAATGTTGATTCATCTCATAAATATTTATAGCAAATGGAACTATGTATTTTGTTTTGTTTTATCAACAATAGGGGATCAGTCTATGACTGTATAAATCCTTTTTGTGGTAATACATATTGTGGAACTTCTGCACGCAACTGGTCACACTCTCTGGCCATTTTCTGTAATTCATTGTAAGACATGTTTAAATACAATTGTTTCTTTGAACTTGTCTGTTGCTTTGTAAAAGTTGATTGGTTATATGTTGAAGGAGTCGGTTTGTATATTTGTTTCTGACACTCAAATCATCTCTTAGGTATCTCCCAAGGATATTTGAAAGATTCAATAGCACAGATGGATTTCTCTTCCTACAGGACAATACCATTTTGAACTACTGGAACCTTCTGCAAGCAGACAAATCTAAGTTGTGGATCGCCAATAAGGTAATATACCCATCACATCATGAAATTCAATCATCTCAAAAAAGCAAAATATTCATCCTACAGTCAATTGAATCAGGTGCCTACATCTCGAAACATGATCAACGGAAAGGACTCTTCATGGTTCCTAAAGCAAGCAGAATTGGTGAAGAAAGTGGTAAGCACAATGCCCGTTCACCTCCAAGTCAACTACAAGGAGAGTGGTCCAACTGACCAGAGCATCGCCTTGTGCGGCTCTGAGGTGTTTTATGTTCCTCGACGTTTCGTTCAGGACTTCGTTGATCTAGTAGACTTAGTTGGTGATCTTGATATACACCAGAAAATTGCTGTACCTATGTTCTTCATGGCCATGGATTTACCTCAGAATTTTGATACCTTGCTGAATAAAATGGTTTATAAGACAGGAGCATCATCTACCAATTCGTTGAAACTGTATTCTGCTCAAGTACCAGCTGTGCACCCATTGGCTGTTTCCACTGAATCTGAATTTATAAAGTTGATAAGACTCATGGCAGCAGGTGACCCTTTGCTGATGGAATTGGTTTAAGATCTCATGTTATTGTGAAAATATTAGAAGTTGTAGAACATAACATCATGTACAATAGAGTTACTCTTCCAACTGCTCATTCCCACCTTGGAGGAAAAAGAAAAAAGGTAAGAGTATATAGTGAATCTTGTAGCTCTTTTTTCAGAGATGGCTTTTAAGCACTCTCTATCAGTCATTCAAGTGTGTATTCTTATAATAACTGCTTATTCCTCTGTTTGTCATCCACCTGATACACCTTGATAATTGATGTACAACCTTAGTTAATTCATTTTTTCTTTTTTATATCTTTTGTGGATTGTGGGAATTAGTTGATATTAGAGACAATTGTTGTGCAAAATATGTGTATGCATTTGAATGGTTAAACTCATGTACAATTGTCTGAATAATATACTAACATTTCTTTTTAGAGGAGATAAAAATCAGAAACTGACATTGCAGTAAAGATGTTCCATTGATGAACCTTCCAGGTAACAAGAACAGTCAAGAATGTATGCAGTAAATGACTGAGTTGCATGATTGTAGGACAATGAAAGTTGATGGATTTGTAGTAGGAAAAGCTGTTCACAACAGGTTGTATTCACCAACTTCCTAGATTTGGACACTGCTAAAGACTGTGGTGTCCCATGAAAACTATAGCTCTCTTTTTAATATCAGTGGTTGATGGTAATAAGGTGTATAACACTTATATGCACTTCAATCAACTCATGAGTTTAAAGTAGAAGGGGAGAATATTTCCTTTGAGAGGCATGCAACCTCCTGCTGTGAAACTAGTAGATTACAACCAGATTAATCAACTTTTGTCACAGCCAACAACACATTCTATCAAACACACCATCCACTGAGAGATGAAACAAAAATAAAACCAACTTTATTATTGTACAATCATGAAAAAGTTTTCCATTTCTGTTCATGTTCGACTCTAGAAATGGATAAATCTCATATCTCAACTGAAATATTTTTCATATAGAACGGTAGCAATAGCAAGGGGGTCTCCTTTAGCCTTCACAGGGTAAAGCTCTTTACTTTCTTGCCACTTATTTGAATATGCTATCCACTCCTTTCTCCATTCCAACAAATTGAAGTCCACTTTATCTTCCAAGCTTCTCGACAGGAGCTTGAAATACATCGATGCTCGTGGAAGATAGTATGCTTCTAATAAGCCACTCCAAAACTTGTTTGCTGATTGAAGACAAGTAAAAGATCAAAATTCTTAACTATATTTATGATATGAAGTAAAAATTAAGAGGCCGAATTATCTGATGGAAAGAGAGCTTACCATAATCATGAAGTTTACTCTGATTGTACTTTCCGTTGTCATACCACATTGTTATTTGTGTCCTTGCATTCCACTCATACTAAAAAGAAAATGCCAAAGGATTAGGAAACAGTAATGAAGAACTTGTTACATTATTAATCTCCAAGAAGTCAGCAGACAGAACCTCATCAGATGACGACATTTTGTTCAAAGCTTAGTGTAAGCTGAATAAATAATAAAAGAGAATCTTTTTAACTGGAAGAAGGATTGCCTTATGTTGCATCTTGCAATTTTCCTACTACTATCCATGTCATTTCCATAAGTTGGAAAATAACAAAAGAAGCTGGTCTCTAATGGTTATGGAAGGGTGCTTGTCAGAGCAAGCTTTTCCATGGGGTGAGTGATGGGGTTGGTCCAATTGAAGGGGGCTACTCATAGGATTTCTGATAAAAGAATACAGCTTTGTAACTTGAGTCAATGAGGGGATAACTTAATGCCAAGAGTTATGGTCTGGGGTTCACCACAAAAGTCCCAAACTAGGAAAACTCGATAACGTACAAAGTCTATGGCCTGCAGACGGAGAAAAAGCTCATTGAAGCTATTAATTTCACTTGGTTGATTCTTCTCTTTTTCTATCAGTCTAAAAAACACAAGGTATATTTGAATCAGTAGCAAATTTAATTTAAGAACTTCCACTCTTGTTTTCCTTTTCCTGTTAAATCAAGTAACTCAAATTGACAGAAGATATAAGATATCTTCATTTTAGCTGTTCTCACCTGCTTCATTTCATCAGAATTCATAGCCAAGTTTTTGGCACTCTCCAGCCACGTTCCAAGTAGAAAATTATCATCAGCTGCTAGAAGCTTGTCAATGTCCTTGATAAGTTGAAGGAATTTCTGACTATGCAGACTCAATGCTTTAACATCCTCATGGTGGAAAGCAGATATTGCATCCAAGTAAACCTGGTTTGCAAGCTTGGAAAGTGATTGTCTGGTTAAATCCACCAAATCATATCTGTTGAAACCAAATACCCAAGTAGAGGTGATTCTCACATTTATGATCATTTTCATTATGCACATGAGAAGAATAATACATATCTCCTACGGTGAAATCAAAATGGCTAGAATTTCAGAGTTGAAGGTTTTACATGAAAATCCTCGCAATGCCTTTCTTTTTTGTTACAGCATTTTGATGTTTCTTATTTATAATAGCTACATCACCATTAAGTTTCTTCGGGAGTATAATATAGTTAATGAAACAGTACATCACCATTAATTTCTTATTAAGATATTATACTCCCTTTCTCCCAGTATTTTTATCATTGTGGTATCCGAGCCGTCTTGCACGCACCTTGACTAATTCCATGGGGTACCTGCTATATTCCATCACCACAACTCACAAGTACTTGGTGATTCTCTCCTACAAGGCTTGGTCTGATAGGAAGAGATCACCTAGTGTTCTATTTTATATTTTTTTTGCCTATGCTAGGATTTAAACTTGAGGCCTCATGATTCCGAACCCACTTCATTGACACTGTTGGGTGCAGTCTCTTCCTCCCAATTTAGAGGTCACAAGCTTAGGCACAACTATTAAGGTCAAAGTTGGGGTTCTATTATACTTGAAGGAAAATGGATTCGAAAGAAGTAAAGGTCTTCAGAAGCAATTTGAATTTCTTTTTCTTAAACAGGACTGCTATTGAAATTGTTACAGCATACCTTTATAAAAAATAATTACTAACATACAGGACCATTAGGAAAAAGCAGCTCCTCATAAAAGTTGCTTAACCAATAGCTGGTTTTTAGCTGAAAATATTTTTAATATTCAAAGGGAATGGAAAAAACAACAAACGAATTATCCAAATAACAGGTTCAATTTGACAATTCGTATCATAAAAAAGAAGCTGCTAAAATTATGAGGTAATTGTTGACAGAAAGCCACTAAACTGCTCAGACGCTTTCTTTTAAAAATTACAGACTTGTTGTTAGAAATATTGGTTCATCTGAAGATGCATTGGAGAAGGAAAATGGGAGAGGTGAAGCTCATGTTGACAAAAGGTAAAGGTAAAGCCTGCAGATGCAGAACATCAAGCAGCTTGCCTGTGAAAGTTTGTTGAAGCCATCGGTTGAGCCCAAAAATGAATATTCTTCATGCATTATGGGACTCTGTACAATATAGGGGACATCTGGTAAGCTGCTTTGCCATGAAAGGCATAGAAGCCACTTATATGAGTAAGGGCTTCTTGCTCAGAAGTAGCTACTCGGATTTGCATTCTCCAGGCACTAATGTCACCATACACTAGGCTTTATAGGGTGCTCTGAGACTTTTGAAGTTGCTAATTATGTAAGTGGCTCTAGTTTTGTTCATTCGATACTACATTTTACAGAATCCTGACATAGATTGGGGGAAGGAAAGAACAACTTTTTTTGGTATGTTGCTTTTCTCTTCTATATTTTCTAAATAATATAACATGTCTAATCTGGATTATATTTATACAATAGTAGAGTCTTCTTATGCATAATAAAGCACTAATGCAATTCGTTAGGCTTCCAAACTGAGAAATTTGGATCAACATTATTGGTACAGATGCAAAGATTTCTTGGAAATTTTAGTTTTCACTCCCCTTTTTAAGAATTAGAATGAATAGTTGGATATACTTTATATGTGCCTGCAAATAAATAGGATCACGTGTCATTTTTCATCACTTGTGGAAGTCAGAATAAGCTTTACCTATACGTGAGGCTTCCCGAAAGTTCTTTTCCTGCATCAAGGAATAGCTTTAATGCCTTGATGACATCCTCAGTAGAATACCATAGGTGAGGCTTTGGTAGACTGGAGCTTTTTTCAGAGAAAAGGAACCGTCTATTCCACTGGAATCCTGCAAGTTGTTGCATCCCGTTCTGATTGGACATATCAGTCCCCGAGATACCAGTTTCTGTCTTCCCTGAGGGATCCCAGTCAGGGAATTTCACAATGTAGTCCGTGTTGTGAAACTACAAATTGCACAAGGAAGAGGCCAGGATGAGGGATAGAAACAAATGCCAGTGACAAATCATGAAAACAGGGATATAGACATTTAGTGCATCGAAGAATTTTCTTTCAGATCATGGCTTTAATATAAGATTTCTCCTCTTTTCTCCTGAATAGGTTATGATAACTGAACATGATTTTGATAAGCAAACATACATACGAGGAAAGAAATTTGTGAAGGATTTCCAATGTGCAAGATATGCATTTTCAGTTGAAGACAGAAATTAGTTCTGGATATTCGTATAGTTTTCACTAATTAGATGCTGAGAGATGCAATGAGCAGCTAATTGCATCATAATTTTAGCTAGAAAGATATTAACTAGTTATCACTTCAACCTAAACACACATACTATCTTAGACTGATGACTCCCTAACAGAACTAATCCAGCATATATACATCAGAAGCTCCAGAATATTACATGTCCTCATGCAAGAAATGATTAGCAATCCATTCTCCTTAGAATCACAAGATGTAGGATTAGATGTTTAAGTACAAACAATTATGAAGAACTTACAGCTATTCCATCAGTACAGTTGTAGATTGTATGATAAAGGATCTCCCAAGCAGCTTCAATTTGATCATTCACTTTACCATAACGTCTACGAGAATAGGATTTTAACCATCCCTAGCAGCGAAACATATAAAATCTGATGTGAGGATCGGGGCTAAGATAAATTTTCGGTTTTAGGAGATTTAAACACAGGTGAGACCAGTGAATATGAGCTTCAAAGATAGCATAATAATATGACATAAGTAATGGTATATTGGCAGTGTATTCAAGAATCAGTGATAAAATTGCACATCCTCATCAGATTAAATGACATTTGGAGACTTTTGGTTTTCTTAAAAACTAGCCTACAAAATTGATTGATATTGAGCACAGCAAGTATCAAAGGAACTTACAGTAACATGAATCAGTTTTCAGTAAAACAGCAAACAACTACTGAATTATATGACACCTTTCAACATGCACCAAATACCAGCTTTATATAAAGGGATTCAATGAAATATGTCCAAAAAGGTCAGTAGAACTCATCAAAGATTATTAAGCTCAGTAATTCCAATTCCTGCATTTGCATAGGAAAAAATACTGCACAAAGATGAGTTTTTTGAAAAAAAAAATTGATATGCACACAATAGAGGCCAATCAGTTCAAACCTCATCCTCAAGGCACTGCTACTGTTTTTATGTCGAGCATAAAATCACCTTTGATCCAAATCAACATATTTTCATAAGGTTCAAATTATTTTAGAGTAAAATTTCAAAAGATCACAGGAGAAATTGACAAAAGCAGAAAAATACAGCAAAACCAAGAAACAAAGGGTTCTTGGCTGAAAGTTAATTCAGTTCTATAGGTTTTACAGTTCTGAACTCTTAAGTCAAAAGTATAGCATTATGCAACAGTTTTGTTGTATAACGAGCTTAGAAAGCATATAGGTTAAAACAGAAAGGGAGATTGAATAGAAAAGGCTCTTACAGAAAAATGAGCAAAAATTTTCTGTGGTGATAATTATCATGAATCCTCATGATTTCTAATTGACACAAGATTGTTACCTGAAGTTGAAAATTACCCCCTCTAAATGCCATTTCGGGCATCAGCTCATAGACAACTGGATTGTGTTCTATTCCTTCCATGCACAGTCCAACACCAACCTGCCAAAGAGTATCCAGCAAGCAAAGAAAAGAGTAATGGACATTTGACAAATTCAAGGAAATGGATTAAAAACGTATGCAACTGTTCATGAGGATACAGAATCATAAAAAGGTCTGAGGTTCTAAATAATACCTTTAGAAAGAAACAAATAACAATATTTTTAATGAAATGATAAGAGATTTTACCATTGTTGAGTTCTCACTTGTGCGGGCATCAATAGGACCAGAAGCCACTGCATCTAACACTCCATACATTTCAATGTTGCCTCCAAAATTGTGCAGCATACACCTTTATGTTTTGTTAGAGTAACATTAGAAAAAGAATTGATTGATATTCAAGCTTCGATGATACGTGAAACAACATATTTAGGAACCAAATCATACAGAGTTGTTTCTACATAGAACCCTCTGATTACCAGATATAAGGAGTGCCATAGAATTGAGAGGATGATTTCCATATTGGTTTAACATCAGCAAATAGATCAAGAACTATCATCTTCCCACGTGGAACAGAATGTAAAAGTGCCTGTTTGAAAGCAAAAGAGTAAAATTAAGTAAGAAGAACAGTCTGCAAATTATCAGAGTGTGATGGAGAAAATATGTTCTTGTCAAGGGTGCGATGTTTTGTTGTTCTTTTTGTTGTTAAAAGATTGACTTACAAATATGGAAGGAATAAGGAGGTCATATTGTCCTCTAAACTGCGAATTTTGTGGCATCTAAAAAATAAGTGCCTTCTAATCACGTAAGTAACATGATCAATAATTTATTCCTGAAGACGTTAGTAGTCACCACATAAATGACAGAAAACCTACAATACTTTTTAGATGTTCAAGAAGTGTCATTTAGTACTATCCAAGTACACCATATCACTCAACACAAAAGTTCCCCATGGTATCGATATTTGTAATGAATTCATGAAGATCACGACACTATTCAAGATTAATGATACTATTACATAACTAAAAAGGAGATCAAGAAAAGTAAGAACCACACACTCGCATGTACTTCAAGTCAGAGATCCTTTGTTCTAATTTTCTCCTGGTTCATCTCACTCAGTTTTTAAGTGAATATATGTATATAAGCAGAAGCAGAAAAGGGAATTTGGGTAGTGAAATAGCAAGCTACATTTAGTAACACTTTTCTGTGTAGTAAGTTGTGAAGAATTAAGAGAAGAAATATATTGATGAAAACAAGACACTTATATGTATACGTGTCAAACACTGTCTATGGGATACTGTGCAACTTAAAAACTTAACCTAACATTCTAAAACTAACATTTAAACTCTAACAAGCAGCCTCAAACTGAAATCTGGGAACACCAACTTGAATTAACTTATTTTGTTAACATAGAACAGTAAAATAATCACATAATAGTATGCCAGGACAACTATCAGAAAATTTTGCAAGAAAGGCGCCATAAAAGTTAAGGTCAAAGGAATCTTAATGGAGAAGTTTTGATCACCGAAACTCGAAGGATAAGTACACAGGAGAGTGACCAGAGTAGTGAGCGCAAAAGGCAGTGTAGACATCAATCGCAACCAAAGAAAAGAGGTGTGGCACCACCAGATTGGTCAACTAAAATACTTTATCTATGCACCGTCCCTATTCGGTGCATAGGGACGGTATTCCGTCCCTATTCCGGAACAATCGCCAGAAACAAATAAGAATAGATAGAGTATGGAAAGAATATTATAAGATTATGAAAAGAAAGATAAATGTTGCCCATGCAGACTACATAAGATTGTTACTCAGTAAGCACAAACCAGAAGCTGCCTGGGTCTGAGCCAAAATCACAGCGACTGGATACTATATGAGAAAATAAGAGAAGTGAAAAGATGTATTGATGACTGGTTAATCTGAATACAAGACAAACTTATTGATGAGTGTCAAATTCAATACATATGATATTTGTCAAATGTGTGACAATATACAAGCATTTTACTGATAAAAAAAACTTAAGAATTTGATAGTTCTAACATTCTAAAAATAGTACAACACAACACATAAAAATTTATGAAGCAATAAATGGATATACTAAAGTACAAAATGACATGGCCGTCTGATCATGTCATATAATGAAATAAGATTACTTCATCTACTAAATTGTACCTCCATCTGTGGTGGCTTCCAGTATTTGGAGTCAGAATAAAATAGCCAACCCTGCATATTGTCAATCAAATAGAAGTTTGTTCATGAATCATGCAGCAATGTAGAAGTACAAAACTAAACTTTAATGTACTCTGAGCAAAGAGGCCAATCACAAGAAAATTTTGTCTCAAGGTATATCTTTATACAAATACCAATACTAAGTAAATGAAGTCAATGACAAATGAACTTCATTCACGACAAGATCCAAACCTAATGACATACTACTTCATTTGTGGATTGCTAAAAAGTGATGAAAGAAAGATCCAGTTACTGATTCAACTTTCAGTCTAAGCCACCAGGATCCAAGATTCACATGTATAATCATATATTGTTGAAGTAATAACACAACGAGCCATTGAGCTTCAAAGGTTTTCCATCTTCTGGTAAAAACATATACAAAGACCATTTGAAAAACCAGAAAGTGGATTCTATTAACTAGGGGTTTTTCTTTCCAGACGAGTAGTTTCACCTCATGAGGGGTTCTTTTGTTTGACAACTTAAACAGTCTTTTTCGTATCTGTTGAATCAATGTAAAACTTAGGTTAAGAAACTCAAGCGTATAATATATTTGTTCACAACTGATTGATCCCACCCATTGGTAGCCAATTCGCTTATCTTACCGCTCTAACACCACCACAGACACACCCTAAACCCCCATTTCTTAAGTTTGTTTTTTTCTTTTTTTGGACAGAGTAATGGCCAGGCTGTTTACAACATTTTACTGAAGCTTTTACCATAATTCTCTTCTTATAAAATAAAAACAGCGGAATTGAGCTCACATTTCTTATGTTATTTACTTCCCAAAAAAATCTCAATACTACTTGTTTTAAGATGTCAAAATTTACAACAGAGCTCAAGTTATGCTATCATTAAACAAATCAGTAGCCAAGTAAGAGTATTAGTGGTAAGAGTAAGAAGTATACTTGCATCAACCACACTGCATTGCTATTTGCTTTTGACATTGCTTTGAACACAGCAGATCCGAGAGATGAAATATATGTTGGATCATCAGTAGGTGGAGTGTTCTCATTGAAAGTATCACTGTGTAAACATGCAACTTATCAGATTATGAATCATAAACCAAAAATTGATATGAAACTTTTAATTCCCTGTTTTAGGCACTAAGAATAAACCTTGAGTGGAAGTTAAAAGAATTCTAAATTTGATGACCTAAAACAGCCAGATAAGATCCCTAAGCAGGGCATTAATCGTCAAGATCAAGAAGTTCTTGACTTAGTTTGCAAGACCCTGTTACAAGTTCCACCCTTAAATGTTCTGATCAAAAAGTGTTCTGACTCTCCAATCTTACATGGATCATCTAGGAGGAGAGATACTTCAAGAAAAAAGAGTATATTATGACTAGTACTTACAGGCTGCAAGGTGATGATTGTACATTTAAGGGAATAATGAACAAGTAGGACATTGTCTTTCAGTTAAATCTAATTTTTTATTTAGCTTTAAGATATAAATTATAAATCTTTATAGCCTCATATCTCTCCTAATGTCATTAATTGAATTTCAGTTCAATCAATAGAGTCACTGTTAGGCAACAACATACAAAAGATAAGGAGCAAAAAAATCAACCCTTTCAGGCTTGAAAAGAAAGAAACCCTTAAACATGTATAGTAAACCAGATCAAAGTGAAAGAAGAATTTTTTTTTAATAGAGTAGATCAAAGTGAAAAAACTTGAAATTGCTTGTGAATTCAATGCACTTAATTAGGCCAGAAGAAGTAGTTTAATGGGATGATGGACTACCAGTTGTAGATATCAGTGATGTGTCCGTATTCTGCAGTGAACATACAAAACATGAATCACAAAAGAGTCAGTTGAGATCAAATGACAGCAAATATCCTATTATAGGCTGCAAAACATTTACTCTATTTTTATCAAAGACAAGGCAAGGAAGTTGACCCTGCATCAACTTGCCAAATAAACAATATCAACAATGATTCATGAACTATAACCAACCATATGGCTACATCACTGAAATTGGGAATTTGCATCACAGCCCCACCCCCACAAATATGATCATCATTATGAAACTAGATCCACTAGATATGTGCTTTGCCTTCTTCCTCAGCATGAATTGAGGTCAAACAAGTATTTTTCATCCATTAAAGCACCTTATACTGCAGTTGGACTAAAATATAGGCACTGGGAGAGGAAGAGGGAGAGAGAGAGAGAGAAGAAGAATTTGCTGTTGAAAGTCGTACTACTTGAGGGGTTGGAATTAAATCACTGATATTCTTTTTATCTTTTCTTCTTCTAGTGAAAGGAGGCACCAAGTGGAGCAGATGTTATTCTGAGCATCTTTTCATTTGGGGAGGCTTAAGTCATAGTCCTATATTTACAATATTCACACTACATGATAGAAAAAACTAGCAACCTTTAGCACATACTATCAACAAAAACAACAATATTAAGTATTTTTAGCTCAATTGAAGTCATCATAGAAGTCTAATGGTATATCGATTATTGGCAGGACCACCACACTCATCAGCTTTCTGATATTTATGCCAAGATGCTTTTTCTTCTTTAAGAGGTATCTGTAGAAAATGCATCAAGCACTCTATGAGCTTTCCCCTCCTTACCATGTTATCTAGATTTAACTCAAGTGCAAAATTTATCAAAACCATACAATGAAATTCATATTAGGTGTGTTGCTCCGCACATGGTTGCTCAAGGATTTTTAAGGAAATAATTACACTTAAAAAAGCAAATAGAAAAAGAAGACTGATCCACATTGATATAAGCATTCATTAGGGCATGACTGATACAAGTGCTAATTGTTAAACCATTAGTAGTAAATATTTTAAAGGCACAAATACAAGCATACCATCCAATTTTGGACTGAGGGTACAGATGCGGAAATTGCTGAAAACTGGACTCATGTTATATGACTAGTAGATTCCAGCAAACACGTAAATACCTAATACAAAGATCCTCTGTAGGAACAAACCCATGCTCCCAAAAAAGAATTATAACAGATGGACAGAATACAACTTCAGAAGTAGGATAGCACGGATCCAACATATATTATAGGGTTTTAATTCCCTGGGAAGTCCCAACAGATATGTAGTCAGGGTGAAACAAGTTGATCTTGCTAGAGAAGTACAGATTCAAGTGCTGGCCATTTATCTCTTTCCTAGGGAAGTGCTCAGCCATGTGCTTGTCAAGTATGTGAATTTTGCTTTTCTCTAAGCTTCATCATATTTCTGTTTCTAAATGTACAAGGAAGGGAAAAGCATGTCAATAACTAAAGCAATCGTTCCTTCGAATTTAAGCAAATTTATCAGGATATTTTAAGTATGTTTGTGACAATGTGGACACAGAGGATCCCCTAAGTTGGTGAAGGTCCCTAAGTTGGTGAAGGTTCATCTCTTCATACTGGCATTAGACTTCTGGACAAGATTTTAGAGGTATAGAGTTGTGGAGAACTCATTGGTTTTGCCAATGAAGTGTAGTGGCATGTAATTTTTTTTGTATTTTCTTTTTCTTTTCATTAGTTCATTTAACATAGAATTGGAAACAGATAAGTGTAATGTGTTAAAAATCTTTGGCTCCTTAATGTTCTATGATCAAAAGGATAAAGATAAAGCAACAGAACAAGAATAAAAGAGGTTAGGAAGTTCCACAAAAGTTTAGAATCCTTTTACATTTTTCAAGTCCAAACAACTTTTGTTGATGTTCCGTTCATTAAAGGAGAATCCTGAAATCATTCAACTGAAAGCAGAAGTATAGCTTACCCTTAATCTGTTTCTGGATAAATGCCTCTCCAATTTCGATAAATAAGGGATCGGAAGGAGATAGGAGAAAAGTACAACACCATCGAGAGTCACCACTAACAGTGTTCCTAAGAAAAGTATAAACTCCATCAGATTAAAAGATCAAATCTTCCCAGTATCTGACAATGAATGTTTTCCAGCCAAGTTAGATGTACTTGTAAGGGAGCAATTCAGAAAGATTAAAATTATCAGGGACAAAATTTTTACTTTTAGAAACAAAAGGTTCATCCTCACTTAACAAAAGTGAGTCCTCGAAACCTCTTCAACACAAAAAAAAAGTTCATCCGAATTCATAGATTGCTCTATACTAATTTAAAATTGGAAACCTCTTGTTTGTTTTTAGATTATAGAAGAGAAGTCGGTCAGAAATTTAGAGGACAGAAGAAACAAACTAAAAATGGCACATCTCACTAGCTGTCATAAGCTTATCATCCACATCACAGAAATCAAACTTAGTTAGAACCATGTTGAATAGAAGTTCTATAACTTTTCATGGAGAGTGAAGCGCCGGGAAAGAAAGAGATTAAGAAATATTTGCATATTCTCAAAACAAAAACAAGCGAAGACAATGTTATGAAAAGGACCAGCAAGATGGAAATGTGGTCAACCGTATCCAAAGAGAATGTTAGAAATAGTTCTTCCCAAAGATTTTCTATTCCTTGTTACCATTCTCAAAAAAAAAAAAAAAACTGTACCTATTTGACATCCTCTATTTTTTCTGACAAAAATATTTATTAGTCAAAAATAGGTGGGAAGGAAGAGATGTCTCCCAATGCGCAATGTCAGTTTCCATCTCAAACTATACAGAGGCTCAGCGAAAATGTTAAAGAATGAGAAATATTCAGCGAAGAGTTGCAACAAGAGTGATGTTTCCTATGCCTTCTAAAAATCAGAAAGAGGCAGGCAATAAATGCATAAAATGAGGATCAACATCTCATCTCACATGCTATGATGGCAGAGCGTCTCACATGAATTTGGTGGAAGTGGAGAATATTACCCAAAATATGCTTATCATATGTGACACAGTATATTAGTACTTCTAATAAATACGATCTAAGAGGAACGAAAGGAACAGAAACATTTAAGGGAGACTATAAACTGGAATTGAAGTTACCAAACCTGCACATTTCATATTGACATACCAGTCCCCAAGCCTCGTGATATTTGCAGACGGGAATATCTTTTTCAATGCAGCTGGAACATTTCCAGAGAATGACGGAAGAACTGGAAGACATTAGAGAAGAAAAAAAAAAGACAAGCAAATAAATGTAAGTAAGCATATTGTGTATTGAAGAAGTAAAGCACACCTTTAACTTAATTGGTACACCAGGCTATGACGAGCCATGGTCTGCTAATCAGAAATCAGTCATAAAGAAGAAAGACAAAATAGTTGGAAGATTTCTTTGAAACCAAAAATACTGTCATACCTGGGGTCATGCCTAACTCCTGCATCCGAGATAATATCCGTTTCTGCAATGCTAACTGAATATTTAACCAGTTTTGAGATAAAGGCCCACCCCATCTGCAGTGGAATATAGCTTTGGAGAGTAAATTAACGAAAATGAAACACAATATGATACGGAGAGGAATACACAGAAAATTTCGAAGCATAGATTCCAAGAGAAACATAATACAAATAAGGATGAATTCAGTCGCATCTGCTAGATGAACAAGTAAGAGTGCAGATAAGGATCCATGCTTTCACCTTTCATCTTTGAAATACAAAGTCTTTTGTGAAAAATGAGGGATCGTGCTAAGATAAACAACCTCGTGAAGGTTAAACATCCCATCTAGTCTATCTTACCTCGACAAGAATATGGCAAGACACTATGGCAAAGGATAATAGGCAGCAAAAAAAGCATGGAGATGGAAAGCATGGAGATGGATACAGTGACCTAGCTTATCACCTGCTGGCCATCCAATCATATGACAAGGATTGCATGAATCGATCAGATGACAAGAAAAATTAGAATTTTATAGATCTTATAGACAAGCAAAACTCACTTAGATGTAGTGGAGCAGCCTAAAATAGGCCTGCTCAACACATATGATGTATTCTCATTTCTTAGGTACTACAACCCTTTAACTTTGAGCACCATACCAAAGCTCAAAGTCAATTTTCTGCATGACATTTAATTCACATAATCTTTAAAAATTATATACCCTAGCGTCACAGATACCTGAACCAGATAATATTTGTTACAATATTCAGCTTCCCAGCATTTGTTGTGGCTGGAAATGCCCTTCACTGAAAAGAGAAGTTAGAAGAAAGGGACAGATTATAGCACTCACGCGTGTAGGTTTCCCATGCGAGCCCAAGCCAGGAAGGCAGGTCCACCGAAGAAATTATTTAACTCTTGGGTAGTAATATTATAATCCTGACCATCAACAAACATGAAACAGAAATTGCTTATAAGCGTCTAACAAAGCTTCTTATAAATCAATATCAGACTGTCATGAGCTATAACTAATCAAATGCTGTGGTATTTGTCTCTTACACACACTGTATTAAGAAACCCAAGGTAAACATCAAGCAGATATAATATCTGTAGGAACATAAGATAAGGACAAAGTGACTGTAAAAGAGCTAGGAAGGTAACACGAAGCAGATATTGGCACATTGCTTTTTAGCACCAAATAAAATAGTCAAGACTTAAAAGAATGAAGGGTATATATTTTCAGTAAATCTAAAAGAAAATTGATGATCTGATGGCAGCTGAAACTTTAAATACTTCGGCACAGAGAATAGACATTTTAATTAACAAACTTCATCTGAAATAGTGCCCAAGTTATGGTCTACTTCATAGAAGTAGATTCAAGACAGAAATGCTAAGATTAGCAATATGGAAACAACGCATGGGTTAGCAACTATAGGTTTATAGCAATGGTACTACCACAACTGATTCCCCTAACATACACACAATTCAGGCCCTCTCTCAAAGGTATCAAACAGCTTGTATAAGTTTCCTTGTATAATATCAGGCAGGAACTGCCATGGAAACAACCATGGTCTAAATTAAACTAGTTGAACCCACAAAATCCAATGCTATAAAATTACCAAGAAAACTTTTTGCCAGATAGCTTCTTGTCCCGTAAACGCTAGAGGTAAGTTGATTCCTTGAAGTGCCATCCAATCAATCTCTTTCTCCCATCTTTGCCAATCCCACCAAACATATGAATCTGCATGGAGAAGTAGAAATATGCTAAGCTGTTACACTTGCAGCATCTTAAAAATACCAATAAGTAGAAATACGCCAAGTTGTCGCCAAGTTGTTTTACCAGAGGCATCTCAAAAGATACCAACCGTAAGCATCCATAAGTGGAAAAAAACATGATTCTCCTAATGTCAACATTCAACAGAGTAGACGTATCAAGTAAAATGGTTTTCAACCAAGCTCAACTCAATCTGAACAGCTTAAACCTACTGGAATAGTTCACAAAAAATGGCTGAAATCGCAAGGTATCTACAGCTCCATCACTCAATATAAATGCTTTGCTTTCTTCATTGACACGATGTCCTGATAAGTTGTCCATGAACAGAGTAAGACTGGTTACAGCCTAGAAAAGATAGGGATGACAAATCATCAAATAGACTATTTGTCTTCTCTATTTTGCTGTTAGGATATCATTTTCAAAGATAGGGATGACAAATCGTCAAATAGATCTGTTTGTCTTCTCTATTTTTCTGTTAGGATATCATTTTTTAATAAGTTCAGGCACAGGAGAGAATTTTCTAAGAGAACCTTGGTTTTGCATAAGATATATAAATGAAAGCCCTCAAACACCATATCGCTAACATACTAATAATAAGTGTCTTTAATTATGCACAAGTATGCCAGGGAGGATTGAGGAACATCATGAATTTGGTTTCATCATCCTGTGATTATATGAGAAAAGTAATGAGTCCTAAAGAGAGCAAGGAAATTAATCTAGAAAAGAGAAGGCAAAAGAAGACATCAACTTCACTTGCAGAATCACAGAGAGAAAATTGCAGTGGCATAAGGCTTTGGATATCAGAAGACAGATGCTCACACACTTTCAAAAAATCAACCAAATACTGCATTATGTTCTCCATCATTTATGTATTGGTGGAAGACTTACTACCAGAATTTTGGTGATAGTGAGTCTGTAACGGCACTTTATAATGTGTAACGACTTATGCATAAAAGGTTGTTGGGGGAGAGGCAGAGAGAGAGAGTTGTATCTTACAGCTGGATGTGACAACATTTTGATAGTAGTTCCATGGTACTGGCCGTTGGATCGTCACTCCTTTCGCTTCTACAAGAGGCAGTGCACCTGGCTTGGGAACTGAAGCTAACTGAACACCCCCTGTCTTGTCCCATGAAATATGAGCTCCACACTTGTACTTTAAATACCAGTGTAGACCCGATGCAATTTCAACAGCTGTAGTTCCTTGAATTCTAAGAGAGAAAAATCAAAAATAGATTCATAATCTAATTTAAGCCTCTTTCAACTGTATCTCTGCACTGGATAACAAATTTTGGAATATTATATTGTCTTCTACTTTCAAAAGAAAATCTGGATTACAGATGCCAAAAGAGGCTACGGCAATCAACTGTCAACCCTTAAGACTTGAATATATCATATTCAAAAGCTCGTTTTGATTACGGAGAGTAGTGCTAATTGATATCAACAAACTAATCTCTTTAAGAATTTTGCAAGAAACATGCCCTTTGCAGAAATCAGCAGCACCTAGTATGGGGGCAAAGTTGGCAATATTATGAACCAAGGACTTAAACCAAACAATAACTTATTACACAATGTGCATCTGGAAGAAGTAAATTAGGAGTATAAAACCACCATTGTGTGCTCGAAGGAAAACAAAACTTTTTCTACACTAAAAAGAACACAACATTTTAAGCAAAATGAGTCTCAGAAAAATACACGTCAAAAAGTAACATAATAAGATCCTTGTTTAACATACAAAATTTCAGGTGAATTTCTGTGTGAGCTCTTGTAATTTGTTATACGAAAGCAGCTTCTTCCACCACAAAGATCCTACATTTACATATGAAATGTCACATATAGATTTCAAATACTTAAGCAACAAGTCAGTTCAGCAACAAAAAAATGTGCCAGTAACAAAAATATACAAATATAGAAGATCCTAACTTACAGCAGCCTAGACGATTATTCAACATCATTAGGGAGAAAAAAGTTACGGGAAGCCACTTAAATACAATCTCTTACCGTCACTTATTCAACATCTACATGTTGTATCCTTATATACACAATGACCATTATGTAAGCATCATTAACCAATTCTGATGGTACTAGCAAGTGTTACAACAGTAATTTCTTCCCAAAAACTGTACCATGATGTCTCAGGCTCAAAACCCAGCAAAGACAAAAGTGATTTCTTCTCATCTATCCTAGCCTTGTTGCTAGGTAAGAGTTACCTGATAGCAGTTGTTAGTGAGAGAGGTATTCCGTGGAATTAGAGTTGGACACCACAGTACCAAAATTTATTACAGAACCAATGAAAAGTTGACACAAAGGACATATACTGACACCATTTGTAAGCTTATAACCATAAAAGTCAACTAGTTCTTCAAAAATGACATTATCTCAACAATCTTAAGCATTTATCAATTAGAACAAAGAAAAGCAGTAAACTTTAAGTTACTGAAACAATAAATTACCAATTCCCAAACAAAAAGAGACTAAACGATAGAGACCCAAAACTGGAAAAAAAGACAATGGAGCTAATAGTACAGTACCTTGGAGACAATCTTTAATTCAAAACTGTGCAAATGGGCCGGAAGTAACCTCTGCAAAACACCCTTAGCTGCAGATTCTTGCACTACAGATTGCGCCCGTTTACTATCCAAACGCCTTAGTACAGACTCTACTGCATCTGATCCCAATGTTGTACATAGGAACACAGAAAGAATTGCAAGAAGAACCCAAGACTTCAAATTTATCATATTTTCTTGGAATTTGGAGCTTCAAAAATAAGTTTGCTAATCATATATACTATGTTTAAGTTGAATACCAAATGGTGGATAGTGTCTATTTCTTTGTTAGGTTTTTGAGTAACAACATTTGGGATTATTTAAAGTTAAGGATTACTAATGTGGGAATCTGAACATTAAACAAACAATTAGTTAGAATTTAGAGCCACTAAGTGATAATTTTGTTTGGTGTTCTTAGATGTCTGCTTCTTTGACTTATCTTTGACATAGGAGTTCTAAATTTGGTTACATCACCTTTTAAACCTTGTTTGGATGGTTGTTACTTAAATTTTATTATCGTTTGAATTTATTATTAAATAATAATAAAAATATTCATTTTATTTAAAGATTGATTGAATGTGATTGTATTTTTATTATTCACTTTACATTTTGATTGTATATTCTAACTTATTTTTTTATAGATTTATTATTTAAATTATTGATGAAGGGCATTATGAATAATATAATTTATCTAAATATTATATTTATTAAAATAATAAAATATGATTCTTACAGTAAAATATGATACATTCCAAAACAATGCTTAACAACCAGAGAAAAAATTTCTTTTCATATTTTATTTTTTAATATTAGTTATTTATTGATATTATAAAATTGCATATCAATTTTATATGAATATTATAACAAATTTTATTAATTATTATTTTAAAACTATAAAATAAACAAATAAAAATCAACTAAAAAATATGAAATATATAGAGAAGTTGTAAAATTAAAGTTCTATAAAAATATATTATGTGAACTCTCTCCCCAATAATTAATTTGAGAGAGGAGAAAGTTAGTACAAAAACTCTTTTTGAATATATATATATATATATGGTGATTTGTTCGCGCTTCGCGCGGTCATAAATAATAATTGTATTAAACTTGTAAATAATTTTTTATTACTATCCATACATTAAAAATAATGGGAAAGTAGATTCTTAAAAAAAAATTTATCAAATTCCAACATGAAATTGATTATTTATTTTTATCACATAACCTAAGAATTTCTAATGAATGATTTTTTCACAGAATAATAAATTATTGGTTCTTTAATCAACATTAAAAGGAAAATAAAGAAGAAAAATAAGAATATATATATACTAAGGTATTTTGTAATGAAAATAAAAATTTAAGTTGCATAGATTATACAATTGTGATTTATGTCTGGGGAGAAATTTCAAAAATTTATTAACATATTCAAAAAAAAAAAATCACGCTTAAACATGAATTCTTGCAACTGAATACAACAATTATTTTCTTCATAATGAACATATGTAGGAAAAATTACGCGGCTAAGTAAACTTATACTATTTAATTATTCATCATATCTATCGTTTGTTATATTACCACTCGCGACTAATATTATACATTATTTACATGGGCTGACTTCGAGTTTGTATAATTAGTCATGTTTGTATATGTATAATTCGCCAAAATATACAAATAAATGTATAATATACAATTTTTTAACTTATATACATATACATTTCACCTCTCTCCCACCCTTTGTCCTCTCTCACTCGCCTCTCTCCTCCCTCTATCAATATCGATCATCTCTTTCCTCCCTCTATCAATCTCGCTTGCCATTTATATAAATGTATATGTATAATATACAGTTATATACATATACAATTCACCTCTCTCCTCTCTCTCCCGATCTCGCTCGCCTCTCTACTCTCTCTCCCGGTCTCTCTCATCTCTCTCCTTCCTATTGTGATCTCTCTTGCCATATATACAAATACATATGTATAATATACAATTATTTAACCAATTACATATACAATTCACCTTTCTCCCACTTTTTTCCCCTCTCTCTCGCCTCTTTCTCTCCCACTTTTTGCTCGCCTCTCTCCTCCATATAACACGTAGCTACAAATTGTAATTATCAAACTATAGCTATGGTGAGTAATTAATCATTTTAAGTGGCTATAAGTGAAAGTTTTCCATATATGTACTATATGTGTATATGTTCAATATAACCAAAAACATAAACAACATAGTTTGAAACATGTACTCAAAAACAATAATTAATATCATATGTATCAATTAATGAGTGTAAAATAACATAACATGATATGCAAAAATAAAATGAAATTGAAAGAAAAAATTCGAGTCCACTAAATGCATGATGTCCCCTTAAGAAAACTATTCCCCTCCAATACCAGAGGTTTAAAGAATTACATTCTCTAAGGGTGGAAAGATTTTATTAACCAACTTATTGATACAAAAACAATGGTGTCAGTAAGCCACTCAACATGGCCAAAACACACGAATATTTAATTTTGCGGAAGTAGAAGAAGAAGATCAGAATATTTGTTGCTTTAAAATAAGAGAAAGTTCCTCTATTTACAGACAACAAAGGATAGCGTGAGCAAATGTTATTGTGCCTTATTATAAAGGTTACAACAATTTAGAAAAGTTGTGATCCTTCGGAAAGTTCACAACTTTTTCATAGAAGTCACAACTTCTGAAAGAAGTCGCAATTCTTCACTAAAGCCATAACTTTTAATAAAAGTCACAACTTTTTCATAAAAGTCACAACTTTTTTATAAAAGTCACGACTTTTGAAAGAAGTCGCAATTCTTCACAGTCACAACTTTTAATAAAAGTCATTTTTGATGAAAGTTACGACTCTTTGTTAAAGTCACAATTTTTCATATAAGTCACATCTTTTCATCAAAAAGGAAGACTAGTTTTGAAAATAAATAATTTTAAAAGAAAATTGTTGTTTGTAGTAACGCCACGTAGGCAGACCTAGAATTCTTATATATATATATATATATTTCTTTTTATATATTTAATTATTTCAAATACTTCAAATTCAATCCAAACAACTTATTTGTCATCTCTTCTTTGCATCTATTCCTTTTTAAAGTTGAATATGACATATTACCCCCTTATTCAACTTTAATTCGGAACCCACATTATTATAATTTATAATATATGAAAAAAAGTTGAATATTCCTTTATTTATTTAAAAAATTAAAAAATTTGTGTGTGTATGCCGTGTAATAAAGTTGAATACCAATTTATACCCTTCTTCCCCAAGTTCTTCAAGGGTATTTCTGTCTATTCGTGAAAGGGCGGCGAAGACCAAAACAATCTATATATATATACAGGCTTAGCGCTTTACAAAATACAGAGCAAAAGAGTTTTAGGGTTTGCGTTGTTCATACCGAAAGCTTCAAAGATGATCGAGGTAGTGTTGAACGATCGATTGGGGAAGAAAGTGAAGGTGAAGTGCAACGAAGATGATACGATTGGTGATTTGAAGAAGCTGGTTGCTGCACAGACTGGTACACGCGCCGATAAGATACGTATTCAGAAGTGGTATAATGTGTACAAAGATCATATTACCCTCAAGGACTACGAAATTCATGATGGAATGGGCCTTGAACTCTACTATAACTAGAATAAAATATAGGTAACTTTTTGGATTCGTAGAATTTTTGGTTTTTAATTTTGGAGTTTGATATTTTATGATGTTGTTGTGTTGAGATTTTGAAGATTGATATTGATTTTGTCTCTGATGCTTTAGTTGGATTATTCGAATTGAATGGTTAATTTATTTATGTGATTAAATTTCAAGCGAAAAATAATTTGACGGTTTGAATCATTGCAATATTCTGTTTGGAGCATAGAGTTAGAAGCGGACTTCTTGCGTCTTAATCAAGTACGGGTCTTCACATTGTTTTGCTTTCACTCTTGCTTCTGGCATAATTTATGATTTCAGTATATATAAAGGAGAGGTACATAATTTATGTTGCCTTGGATTTGTTGAGTTTTGTTCAGTTTTTAACACGTCCTGTGTGGAGAGTGGGTCAGTTCTAGATGTATTTAGACGTATACTGTTATGCTTAGTCTGTACTACTTGTTAGATATATTGGATGACTTTTCACCCCAATTATCCATTACTTAACAAAAATTATCTAGGGTGATGCAAGTTATAACGACAGCAGCATAACCGGTGTAATTCCACACGTGGGTTTCGGTTAGGTATGGGGTGTGAAGACCCTACACTTAACTTAGGTAGAGAGGCTGTTTCAGATATACCCTCGGCTCAAGGAAAAACACATCAAAGTAGATACTATAGAAAGCATGACAAAGTAAAGCATGATTGTGTGACAAAAAAGGGTGCTAGGTGCAACTCGACTAATATGTATACCTTAACTTCTTGTTCCTTGTTTATTCTCAAAACTTATGGTGTGATCTTCTATTACTAACTTTCAACCACTGGGGTAGGACATGAAAGAAAACCATAGTCACCCATCGAGTCAACCCTGAACTAGCTGAATGAAGGTCTGACAAAACGTAACATTTGAGTAACTTCTAATGAAGTTTTTAATTCAAGAGTCTGAATGGTGAACTATAAATCCACACTAAATAATTGAAAGTTAATACCCACAAACAAGTCATGAGTCTTTTGACTGATGTCTGAATACATTTATCTATGAGGCATTGCCCGAGAATAATACTACTATCTGAGATAAGAAAAATGTGAAAAGAATCGCCACCACTTCGATGAAGTCAATCAAGTCTGTCACTGAATCTAGAAATGTCTGCCCCTAGCCACATGTTTTGTCACCTGTGCACTTAAATCCTGCCATACGCTGTGGTAGGTCCAAACAGGCTAAGTACCTCTGTAGGATACTCCCTAAGACACACATGCTACCCCTATATGGTGGAGCTAGACTTCTTGGGATAAAAATATAATAAACAAGGAAATACGTTCAAAAGCAAGCATGGAAATCATATGAAAATTGAAAACTGACACAAGTTGATAAGTTGGTAACCGAAGTTGTAAGCTGATATAACTGAACTGAAACTGAGTCAAAAACTAATGCTAATTGAAACTGAAGCTGAAAACTGGGCAAAAGTAGTTTCAATGGCCCTGCATATGTGAGAATCTGGCAACACGTACGTGGTAGGGTCGGCCTATCTCTCTGACAAGCAATTTGGCTCCTGTGAGCCTGGGTAGCTAACCCAGGCATCAGGTTGGACACTTCTCTCTTAAGGATGTGATCAATAAATGCATCAAAAGAATGCTGAAACGATATGTGATATAAGAGACACAATTAGTGGCAACACACATAAACATGTAATACAGTCACTCACAATTCATGTAAATTTGTATTGAAAGAATAGAGTGAATGTAATACTTGAGCACAAGAAGACATGATCTAGGAATTTATCCAACACATCGAGCATGTGGGCTCTTAACAGAATTTCCTTTTAGGAGAGTAAGCCTCAACTTACCTCAAGTTCTAGCAAGTGTTGCCTTTCTGACCTTCCTCAATGCTCAACATCATCAATCTTTGAACAAAATTTGCCACTCTTGGTCTTGTAAGAACTCTGGTTGATCTGAACTCTTTTTAAGTTTCACCAAAATTTGTTGTAATTGTGGTCATAGATACAAGTTGCTGTTGCCTTCTTTTTCGCCAAAGATTAGCCACAGAATAAGTGTTGACACACGAACATTTGTCTTTTAGAGCTAAGAAACTTGAATAGGATGAGTGGTAGGGGATATTCCCTGCTGTTCTGTGTGAAACATTCTTTGTGGAAGATGAGGCGATGATTCTATGTGGAAAATAATGTGGTTTGTGTGGTTTCTATTTGGCTTTATAATACCTGGTGACAAAATGTAAGCTGCAAAGCGATGGAACTGGAATTATTTTGATACAATTTTTTGTTGGAGTTGGTTGGTGTAATTACAATTCAGTGTATTACCTGTAGCTCCAGTTCAAGTTGTTAATCATGCATGCTTAGTAGTCAATTAATTGGTATTTGTGCATGCCATCTTGAGGTAGTTGGTTTTGTTGTGCAGCGGCGGCGTGGCATTAGTTTGTGTAGAACTATCGTTCTACTGAGAAGAGATGTATTTAGATACTAATGGATTGTGTTTATTATAGTGGTATTGGGCTGCTGGGTACTGGAAGGTGGTTGCTTAGTTATCTATATCTAACTGGAATTGTATGTTTATTCTTTGTATTTGATCTGAAGCCTCGACGAATAAATTGGATGGTATAAAAGTTATTTGCATAGTATCATGTTATACGCTTCTTAGCTATTATGTTCCTCTACACTGGGGTGTCTCACGACTTTGTTTGATTAAAGCTTACTCTTATTTGTTTTTGGGAGTCTGCAAGTATTGTTTGTGGATAGCATCATGTGTTTGGGTTTGTTTGGAAAATAATCTTTGGTTTTGGTTGTCTACCTTTAATGTGGATAACCTAGTTCGTTTGAATCTGGAGTTTCGAAAGAGTTGCTTTTTGGGATAGTAACTAATACATTGATGACGTTCTTTTATGGCGTCTACTTTTCCCTTAAACAGTGATAGAAGCTTGCTCTTGTATATATTGAGATACAAGTTTTGCTTTTATTGTGTTTCAATGGCATTGTTTTACTTAAGCATATCTATCTAGTATTATTTTCGGACATTGATATTCTGTTGTTTCTGTGCCCTATTTTAGGTTTATCATGTGATGGAAATACACTGGTGGACGTATCTCAGCTGCCTTGTTTTAAATAAAAGATTGATTGTTGGCTTGTAATGTAAAGTTTGACATGTTAAATCAACTTGAAGGAAAATGCTCGACTCTTGTGAATGGCATGTGTCTGGTTGGTATTTTGCCTTGTGGTACAAGGGTTTACATATGCCATATGTGCTCTTAGATTTTCTTATCAATTTTATGAATTTTGCTGTGAAATCATTCCTTCATAAAAAAAAAATTGAGGGGTGTATGTGCTCTAAATTACCAAGTTGAGGGGTATAATTGCCCTTTTCCTTCTAGAACTTCTTGTTATGAATGTGAATATTTCTTTAGTGTCCTTAAAGGTAAAATGTTCATTATTATAACACTTAAACGCGAGTTTCAAACGTATGAACGTGCGTATCAATCCTTTTAGGACACACTACTCAAAAAATAGCGCATTTAGGAGTCGTTTGGTACAATAAGGATTAATACAGGGATTAGTAATGCAGGGATTAGCAATGCAGAGATTATTTTTTATCCAATGTTTGGTTTATTGCTTATTCAAATCTTGTGTTTGGCTTAAAACTCCTAAAAATAACTTTTTTCCAATTTTACCCTTGAATTATTATGTTATCTATTTCATGTAATTACCATATCTATTACGTTTACAACTTGAATATGAAGTGCTTAACAAACTTAATTCACTTGAGGAAACCTCAAGTCATAAATGAGAAGGCGTTATTTTAAGTATCCCGACCAATGCGTACCTCCCTCTTCTTTTAAGAAAACAAGAAAATATAAAATAAAACTAAAGTTCAAGTAGGGTAGACAACAACAGAAGTTTCTAATGCTAAAAGAAATATAGTTTGATCACAACTTCATATAAAGTTAGCAAAATTAAGCAACTAGAGCAAGCCACCTGAAGCTTTCCTGCTACATTGTCTCTAACTCAAATATTGAACACTGTAAAACTTCATTTGTCATAAACCAAATCAGCCTTTAGAATTTGATGGATAACAAATATGCAACGTCCCAATTCTTCTCCTAGTTCTTAAGTTGCATCGAAATAACATCTTGCAAGTGGTAATAATAACTAACTTTAAGCAAATTTGGACAACTTTGTAATGAAATTCAAGCTTATCACTTTGATGAAAGCAGAACAAATGGCTGGTAGTAAGAAGTTGCAAGCCTGTATAAAACTTCAAACATTTTCTTTGCTATTCTATCATAGACAATGCTGCAAAAATAAAAAACCAACCCTTTTTTTTGCAGGTTTGAGGTTTCTTTCAGCTGTTTCAAGATGAATCCAAAGTCTATTTTGGCTGCACGTCAAAGTGTCAGTTTTGTCCGAAGGGACGAGCTTGAGCAGGAGTTCCTGTCTTTAGTGTCGAATCCTAAGACATTTTATTTGAGGTACCCAAGACATTTTACTTTGACCATTATTTTAAATTATAAACTATGTTACTTATAAGATTATATGAACTTTTCAAATGTTCTAACTTTAATTTATAGCCCATCCTTTTGACATTATAAATCTATCTCATCTTTTGTAACTTCTATGGTGCACGTATGGATAAATCGACGCAAAACATAACAAGGCTATCTAAAAACAGACTTAATCTTATTTTATCTTAGTAGTGCTTCTTGCACCTTCTGGTGAATGTAAGACATTGGTAAATGAAAAAGAGTAATGAACAGTAGTCAAAAACCAAACATATTAAAAAGAAGTGCAGTGAGCAAATGCAGAAGGCCAAACAACTCATGCTCACTTATATCAGCTTGACTTTGAAGTGAAGAACAACGAAAAAGAACGAAGAAAGTACAACACAAAAGAAGGAATATATATATCCAACATCCATTCACAACATTTTACATTTCAGTATATAGTGAGAAAAGGAGAAAAAGAGAAGCAAGAATCATGTACATCAATTGACAAAAGCAAGTCAAATAAACACATTTACATACATCATTTTGAGTTTATTACAAGTTACACCACATTCAAGTGTTTCCATAGATTCTACTTACACAAAATCTATTGTCCTCGTGTCCGTCTTACGCCAATTATTTTCAATATAGGACATAATTCGAGGTATCAAAAAGTAACACTACACTCAAATATTTAAAGGTCTTTAATTAAGCAAAACTAGCAAAATGAACTTTCCACTTATCTTGAAGTCTACCATACTTCAAAGTTTATCATTGATCATCATAAACATCATAGTTTGACGCTCAAGTTCACCCATGCGTATAAATAATTCCATCTTTTTGATGTCATCACAAAGAATCATTGTTGCTTTGATGCGTTGCTCTGTGGAGTACAACTCAAACATAGGGGATTCAATGATGGAATAAATCTGATAACGAAGATCAGATTGGTCACGATTTCCAATCTTGTCAATCAAGGCACCCATTCGTTTGTCTTGGCTGTCAGTAAAGTTTTTTAAAACCTCAACCATACCCTTAAGAAATATCTCAGAATCATTCTCCGGGATCTTTTTTCTTTTCTTGCATTTCTCATTTTCATTGACATTAGACGACCTTTTGGTATACTCACCTTGTTTATTGGTTTGTTGAGATCCAACTTCTTCAGGTTCAAATGCTTCAGCACTTTCATTTTGAGATGCTTCAGGAAATCTAGTAGCTCCAGTAGCATTTCCAGCTTCTCCCTTAGTCACATTAGGTCTATGACTAGAACCAGCTTCTTCATCGCCATCAAGATCAATAGGAAATCCCAAACTCATATCGTTAAACATTACTGAGGATTGACTCCTTTGAATATCCTCAACAGCATCTAATGGGCCTTCTGCAAATTCCCCTGTTGCTCTATCCTTGCCAAAGATTTCCTCCCAATCCACAAACATCGGCCATTTTTTCGTATTCATGTTTTTGGCATTTGGATCAACCTAGAAAATAATCACAAAATAAAACAAAGCAACATAGTATAACTCAGTTAATAACTCTTTCAGAACACATATATAAATACATAATTATAATCATGAACAACTAAAAATCTCTCGCTATGTTTGGGTTGACTCTAATGCACGAATACTTATACTAATAATAACTTTAATAAAGTATTAATTACCTTAAGGAAGTCATCCCAAAATTTGGGATCATCAACTATTATAGCTCCATCACTGTATTGAAATCCCAATCCACTTCGGCTCTTTAGCATAGCTATACTTGCGTAACATTTCTTCCAATATCTTATTTTAGATAAGACATGTGGTTCACCTTTTAATCCGCTGTTAGGATGATGTTCACATAAATAACATTCTAATTCCTTTAGGTATCCAGGCTTGAAGGTTCCATTATCACCTCTCCAACCATTAACACATAACTCTTTTAATCCATCTATAAGAGTTCGTTCTTCTGCTGCAGTCCATGTCCTTCTAGTCGGAGGAGTTGAATTTCTTGATCTTTTTGATGTGTGGGCAGATGTTTGACTGCTCATTTGGCCTTTATATTCTTGGGAATAGATTATAAAAATGAATAGGAAGAAAATACTAATGATAATAACTATAATGCACACATAGAATAGTTGAACAAATCTATAACCTTGTCATGAAATCAAGAACTATTTCTATAAAACTTTTTATAAAAAAGACAAAATGTAGGAGAAACTGATATATTCAGATAGCATTAGGCTCTATAGTCTTGCATGTAGACATTATCAATTTGTTCCTTTCTCTAATGATCATCTTCATGGTTGCTGCAAATCAAAGATAGGAAGAACAATACTAATTCTTTTCTATACATATGCATACTCATCATTTAGTTTTAATTTCCTCTATCAACTTTCAGAAATTATAATCTGCACTAGTGTTGCAGAGTTCTTTTAGTTTTAGGAGATTGGAGTTGTAAAATAAAGTCAAATTTTACTATTAGAGAAAGTGATGAAGAGTAACAATTATAACATATTAAGAAAATCACAAACTTCATAACAGCAGATTCCAAAAGTTACAAAAAGGATTCAAGATTCCTAATTAACTAGTATACAATCTAAAACGTAAAGGCTGACCTTAAAGCCCAAGCTAGCTAAATTCATCGCAAAAAAAAAAACTTAACATGTTATCACATATTAGATCTTGCATTCCACATTGATTGAGCCAACTCATCCCTCCAAGTGGTCCACTCTTCAGACGATTCAACAAGATCAATATGTTCAGGTTGATTGTCAACTTGTTCTTCCATATCCATGTCTAAAGGATCCACATCCATCTCTCTACGGATGTAGTTGTGAATCAAACAACAAGCACTTATAATTCTGTTATGAACTTTAACAGAGTACCACGAAGAACTCCTAAGAATTCCCCAACGCCCTTTCAAGAGACCAAACGCCCTTTCGATAACATTACGAGCCCTAGCATGTTTCATATTAAAAAGTTCTTCTCGACATCGAGGTGGGGGGTTGTCACCTTGCCAATCCCTTAACCAATATCTATATCCTCGGTAAGGTGAAAGAAAACCTTTTCCATTTGTATATCCTCCATCACATAAATAATAATTACCTATAATATAAGCATAAAATTTAGTTACTTTATAATTCTTTTCATGTACAGTTACCTTCTCAAAAAATTAAATACATCATTCTTTTTGTGTTCTTATATGCATATGTACATGGCATACCCTCGGGAATTTTTAAACCATTGCGCCGCACTACAGCGTCTCGTAATACACGACCATCAGCAGCTGATCCTTCCCAACCAGGTAACACATAAGTAAAATTGAGATTTCTATCACAAACTCCCAATACATTAGTAGCTATATCTCCCTTCCTTGTCCTGTATCTTGGTTTGTACACAGATGGAACTCTAATGTGAATATAAGTACCATCTAGTGCACCTAAACAACCCTATAAAAAATATAGAGTTACCTCGTACTACAACGAATTCTTAGTAAATTACATTATTCAATCATAAACAAATACTAAAATTAATCTCACCTACCTTAAACCATTTCCATCGATCTTCAATCTCATTTTCAAGGATCGGTTTAGGATTGACAAGGAACAGTGGAGTTAGTTTGAGTATAGCTCTCAAGCACTCATTAAAAGCTTGACTTACGCTCCATCCAGATCTAATATAATCGACCTTGATAGATCTATTCTTCTCGTGATGAGCCAAGATGTTTAAGAACATTGCTAGCTTTTCACTTCTTGACATATACTTACCATCAGTCAAACCTCCGACATCCTTAGTTAATAGAACTAAATTATGAAAGGCATTTCTATCCATTCTTAACTTGTCAATACATACAATATCACTATCATTTATAATACAATTTAAGTGAGAAATTACTTTTGGTATTCGAACACTCATACGGTACGTAATCTCATGCACATTTCTGTATTGCCTTGTTAGTGAATGACCATGAATAGCCATAAAAAGGCAAATAAGGACTACAAGAAACTGTTGGCACATTATCTCCTCAAGAATAACATGATCAGTACTCGAAAGACGTTGAAGATCCATAATAACACCTAAGTTTTTCATAAAAATTAGACAAAATTAATACACACAATATGAACAGAAACCTTTAAATTTTAAGCATAAATACTAATGGTGATGATGTTTTTCAGAAACTTTCAACCCACAAAATACTAATTAATTTGCAAGAACATTTCAATTCACCTATCTACAACCATTTGGGACAAGAACAAAAGAAAAGAAGAAAAGAAAAAAGTTCAAACCTGTATAAATCTTACATAGCTAATAGTGATGATGTTGTTCAGAAATTAACCCTACACGCTATGCCTTCTCCATACCCAAAGACGAGAAAAGACCGCGAAAGAGAAAGGAAAGGCGCCAAAAAGTAGAGTAGCGTGAATTATTTACCAATTCTAAAGGATATATGGAGAAATTGAGGGGCAATTCAGTCATTTCATTTCCTTGTCCAAGTATTTAGTAAACCTTGGATTAGTAATCCCTAGGTATCCTTAGTATTAGATAAGACCACATATGATGTATTAAGTTATCCATGTATTAGGTATGTTTGAGTTGAATTGAGTAACCAAACATTGTATTAGGGGGGGTTAAATTTTAATCCAAGGACTATTTTAATTAATGCATCCTACCAAACGGCTCCTTAGCCTTATAAATAGATGGGGATATTCACTAGGTGATAATCATCGTTTATAATACAGGAAAAAATCATTGCGCTGATACATAACAGAGCTTTTGTACTAGACACACTTATTGAGGATGAAAAGGTTCTACTTTAAGCCTCAAACACACTATTACAAGAACAACATATCCAAAAGCAGCAAAGGACTAGTTTTGGGGTAAGATTTTGAGGAAGTTCTTCTGGATTAAGTTTTCAACAGTGTCTTCCATGCTAAATTCAAGAGATGTGTATTTGACGCCTATAGTTTTTGCTCGTTCCCCAGACATTTGGAAAGCTGGGGTGAATGGCAATCCGTTTTCTTCAAAGCTACATACAGATATAAGAGTTGTGAGTGAAGATTGCTGAATTCACCATCAAAATCATGGAACATGGAAGCACAACATCACGCATGGTAAATTAGTTCAAGTGTATGTATGTGCCTTGTATATATCAGAAAGAAGTTGGAATGTTGTACCAGCAATCTTGTTTTGCATAGGCAATGAAAATATATAGTGCCATCCAGGACATACTACTAAAATGACTACATCATCATTGATCTTAAGGGCTAAAATTTCCCTATTAATAAAAATTAACTATCCTACTTCCTCTTAGGATTGTGAAGGAGCGTTATAAAACCTTGTAGCATTTCTGCTTTTCTGAATTCAAACAGAGAGGAATTAGCTAGTAACCGTAGACTTAGCTTGTTAGATTTCTAATGTCTATGTTGTTCCCCTTTCGATTTCGAATCATCATATTAGTTAATTAATTGGTGGCATGATTCAACTCTACACATGATGAGATGTCCAAGAATAAGCACATGTATAATATTGGCAATTTATACTCACTTCCCAGGGATAGTGAGTGAAGAAGAGTATCTTCCATTTGCTGAAGGAACCTCAAATGCTAGTATATGTGCATTAGCAGTTTAGATACTCCATCAGACCATGCTTCTTTTCCTACATCAGATAAAACATAATGTGTCAAAGCTGACCAAGTTTTTGAAACAAGATACAGAGTATTACATTATGTTTCTCAGAGAAGATCTTTTGTTGAAACTATGTGTTTACTCATCTTAACTTAAGAAAATTAAAACTGTATAAACATGCATATAAAGTTCTTCCAAAACACTAGTCCGGAAAAACTTTTCTGGCACTTTGCTCCGTTGCTCTGCTCACTCCGACGATTCTACATACCGGCCGTAAAGATAGATCGCAGTGTGATTGGCTCTATAATGGAAATAATGGATATGCTCTGTTGTAGAGATTCACTAGCAGTGTCGAGCTTTGCTCGCGATTCGACTGGAACTAAGGACCTGAACTGAATGGAATTTCAGAGCTCTAGCGCAGCTATCTAAAGTATGAAGAACCACTATTGAACGAGAGTGAGTGAAGTGAATAAGCACGGAACGAGCTAAATAGAAGTTGTAGCAAGGAGCTACTAAGGAATGACTGTGTTGAAGTTTCAAACATAGAGCTCGGTACTAGACGGTACAGAGGAAACACTTCCAATAGACAGGAAATACGTAGGATTTCTGCAAATCTTTGCTTCTACATACGTTTCAGATCATTTGCAAAAATCTCTGTCTTCTTATTATACTCTTTAATTTGAAAGCTTTAAGAAAGACAATTGTTAAAAACTGTACCACAGATATACATGACTTTAATCGTTACTTTCAGTTGGCTAGAGTCCATTACTTCTTTGTGGAATCATATTGAATATTTGACGAATACATTAATATATCTTGCTAAATAAACGATTTAATATATAATGCCCACAATCAGAAGCAGAGGTTTATACCGAATCAAGAAAACACAACACAAAAGCAGCTTCTGTTTAGAGGTATCATTAAAATCCTAGATCATTAGAAAAAAGATATGTTCCTATTATGCATTAATGTGTGTCAGGAGACTTACCTTGTCTTGTGAAGTTGAGCACAGCCTCGGAAGAGAAATTGAGGGTAGGCTGCAGAAATGGACCAATGACTAGAACTGGATGAAGGGTAATCAAATCAATCCCATTCTGTTTTGCAAATTCCCAAGCAGCTTCTTCAGCCAGGGTCTTGGACAGATTGTACCATTGCTGCAAAAATCAAATTTAGAACACAGCCAATAAGCCAATAGTGAAGAGATCAATGCTAGCTATATGTTCTACAGATCTTTTGATGTACGCATATATATACACATCTAATGTTTGAAATATATGGAACAAGGTAATGAAGGAATTTCTGTCATCGCTCAAACTACTTTTTTTTTTTTAAAAAAGGGCAGTCTGGTGCACTAAAACTCCAACAATGCGCGAGCTCCGGAAAGGGCCAGACCACAAAGGGTCCCTCTTGATCACAAATACAACTATATATATATATATATATATATATATTATATATATATATATATATATAGGTTAATTCTAGCTAGTGATATTAAAGCTTTGATTCTGCAACACAATGAATAATTAATAATCAAATCGAAAAGTATGAGCAGAAATTGAAGCTAAGGAAGTAATTAAAATCTTTCTTTTCTCGCAAAATTCAGGATCTGAATAACAAGTCTCATCAGCTACAGCGCCAGGAATATAACGATTTTGATTACATATCATAGAAGCCGTAGAAGAAGTTATCACACCTCTTCTCACAGATGGCGATTTGGCACATGATCGAAGGACATTTAGGGTTCCTTCGACAGCTGGCTCCACAAGCTCCTCCTAATAGATCAAATTTCTGATTGATTTATCCGGAAATTGGGATCGATTATACATAGAAAACAAGCAAATCAGTAACATGCATACCTTGGATTTAGCAGTAAAAGAAAGAGGTGATGCTGTATGAAAGACACCTTCACAACCATCAATAGCAGGATCAAATAATTGCTCTTCAAGTTACTCTGCTTCGAATAGATGCAGCCTCTCATTAGCTCCATCAAATCCAAGCAAGTGATCCACTTTACTCGAATCCTCTGCATGCTTATAACTAACATTTTAGAAACACTCTTATACATACGAAGGATAAATAGAAATAGCTAAGCACATGATCACATAAAATTATTGCAGAATTTCTGTTTTGTTATGAATATCAAATGTATGTGAAACCGCCATTTCGGTTTAACTTAAACAAGAACAGAATGTACTTTATCATTTTTTACTTTATAAATATTACTATTTTAAAAGATGAAGGAGAGAAAAAGAACTGACTGAGATTGCGAACAGTGGCGTTGACGGTGTAGCAATAACTTGACCAGCCATGAAGCTATGAAACCAGATGCCCCTGTTACACATTGTCTTCCCTTCTCCACTATTCTTGCTTTCCATTGCTAATCCGAGTTATTCAAAAACAATACAGAACCATAAGAGACTTCAGTTCTCTTTTCTCTTTTTGTGCGACAACACCTGGGGTGGTGGGAAGGAATAAAAAAGAAGACCATAACAAAGAGTGGTGGCCATGGCCCATGTTGGTTGATACTCTTCCCTATGGCCACTCATGGAGCAAATAATAATTTACTGATATAAACCTCTCTTATTTAGTACTATATACTAGTTTGGAGATATGTGCGTTTGCACGTGAATATAAATCTCTCTTTTATTTACTATATATTTCTGACATCTCTTATCAACTAAAATATGTTGACAAGATGAGCCAACTCACAGCGCTACATAGCTTCCGTCTCAACTGCTACTACTGTATTATTTCACGTTTGCTTAGTTCATTGTGTAATTTTATAATCGATTTTGTTCCTATTTTTGATCAATTATACCAATTACATTCTTCTGCCCACAAAGGTGGCAGTGTAGAGAGGATTTCGTCAATCACAACAAGGTCTTCCCGAGTTCAAGAATGAAGACGAAATGCTGCTTCAACTTAGACATCACCATTTGGTTATAGACAAAGTGATGTGACACATCTATTTGATCACAAGAACAATTAACAGTTAACTATTACCTTGTCACACACAAAACAAGGGCTGAACCCTAAGCAAAATATATAGTTGGAAAATAAAAGGTCAATCAAGACCTGAAAATAGGTAACTTTTACTTGTACAAAATCAACCTGTAATGAATTACATTATCTATTTATTCAGTGTTTGTTACTTATTTAGAGAAAAAAGATTACATTATCAATGTATAAATTAGTTATGCATATAAAGTGGATTTTTCGCCCACAAATCCAGGGTGTGGGCACGCAGGCACAACTGTGTAGCTCAGGCCTAGTGTATTCCGTTTCCACCAACTTAATATTGTTTAAATGTGGAGGAAGTTCTTTTCCTTCAAGCTTTCAATAGTATCCTTCACGCTCAACTCAAGGCATGTGAATTTGACTCCTAAACTTTTTGCTTTTTCACTCGATACTTGGAAGTGTGGGGTAAGAGGCAATCCATCTTTGAAACTGCATCCAAATTTAAGAACTATGATGAATCCCTCAAATATCTTAGAACAAAAATTCTTAATCAAAGAGAAAGATAAGTGAGCTTAAGGAAGCAAAACATGTTCAACTATAAAGCCTGCAGTGTCTAAATAGTCCACTTCAACTAATCACCTGACATGGAAAAGCAAAATTGACTATCCTACTTCCATTTCTATCGTTTGTTTTCAAAATTGTGCTGCATTTCCTAAAATTGGAACTTTCATTACGTCAATACCTTACAAAACTTCTAATTACTCAGTAACTGTGAACTTGTTACATCTCTTCGGCATTTGTTGTTCTCCTATTTTGAATCATCAAATTTGTGAAGTGTTAGCAAGATTTAATTCTACACAATAGTTGTCCTAGGAGAAGGATGCAATTAATGATCTTTTTTCTCTGCTGAAAAAGAGATAGTAATGTAAACTAACTAGTATGAAAAAAATTATAATTGTGGTACTGGCAACACTTACTTCTTAGGGAGAGTGATGGAAGGGTAAAGCTTTTGAACAATCTTCAAAACCAAAGAAGAGTATCCGTTTGCCCCAACTAAACAATATCTTCCATTTGCTGAAAGAACCTCAAAGGCTAGAATATGTGCATTAGCAACATCCCTAACATCAACAAATCTATATATTCCACCAGACCATGCCTCTTTTCCTTCATCAAATAAAGACAATGTGTCAAGCTTCAGTACTATTTACTAACAAAACCTTGATTTGAACCCCAAACAAGAAGAAAATCCAAAAATAATTAAAAAAAATGTGTAAGGACTTCCGTATAGTAACTAAATCAAATGAGTTGTTTACATATCAATTGAGCCATCCAATGTTCATACTATTTCACCACCAAATATATATCTAATATTCGTTTGGCTAGACTTCAAAAAGTTGTGCGAGCTTTAGCAAAGCTTCTTGAGTGCACATGTTTGTTTTGGAATTTCAGTACACTTTTTCTCAACCAAAGAGCTTATCCAAAATGTTGTCCAAATGGTAAGGACTCTAGCTAAAAAGTACCCCTAATTGTGAAAGAACTGTATCAGAGGAGTTAAGATTAAGTTCCATGTATGCCTTATGCATGCTTCAAAACCAGAGTGGAGACAAAATATATTTACACCAAGTCCACACCATTTGAGTTCTGCACCAACTCACTTAAAATATTGCCTCAGCTTGACCATCCCTTTTACTGACTAATATTTTCCATGACAAGGTGAATTGTTTGTCCTAAAGGTTTCATCCATGGAGGGTGTGATGAGTTTCGTTAAAGAGGGCAAATTGAGACTGAAGTATATTGGCTGGCTTGAATTCTTATGAAGGTTGGGGCGGTAGGTTATAGACTGCCTTAGAAGGTTGAGAGGGACTTTAGTAGCATTTACCAAGCTTACCATTTCATCAGCATTTACCAAACTTACCATTTCATTCGCAATATTTGGTTTTTTTTAGAGTTAATGTTGTGTGAGGTAAAACAAAAAGTGCTAAAAGATTGTTCCCATAAAATGTTCATCAGTGGCACTGTGGCAGGGTAGCAAATATAAAGTAGGCTTTTAGAAATTCTTACTTCTGTATATAATGGTCTTTAAAGCTTTAGAAAAGACAATTGTTCAAAAAGATTATCACAAGAGATTCGTGTTCCCTAATCGAGGAAACACTAACAGAAAACTAGCAATAAGGAAGTGAGGGATAAATGCGGGGAAGAAAAAGTTCTAGAAGGGATTATTAGTCTTCCTAGTCTTCGACACAAGAAAGCGGTGGTACAATCACAAAAGAAGTTTCCAGTTAAATGATCATAAAATTCCAAGATCATTTCAAGCTAGCCAAACACAGACAAGACAACACATGTTCCTACTATGCATTCTATACATAAACAAAATATTTTCATCAAGAGTGTTGTATAAGCAAATTAGAGAAGAAGGAATTGGTGGGGTGGGATTGGGGGAGAAGGAGGTAAGAATATCTCAAGGTGTCTTGTGTCACTGAACAAACTTACCTTCTTTTATGATGTTCACTATAGCCTCACAAGAGAAATTGAGCGTAGGCTGCAGAAGTGGACCAATGACTAAACCTGGATGGAGCGTTACCAAGTCAATCCCATTCTCTTCTGCAAATTTCCAAGCAGCCTGCTCAGCCAGCGTTTTGGAGAGTTGATACCAGTCCTGCAAACAAAACACCTTCAGCAAGCCAATTGTGAAGAGAATGCTATATAATACTATCTCCAGTCCATGTTACTTTTGTCATTAGCAAACTGAATTTGTTTCTAAATATTTGATGTTACCGGAAAACAAGAAATTCCTATAGTTGATGTGTAAGTTTGGACTTCATCCCATGATAAAAAAGATGTGGAGAAGATCAAATAAAAAAAGAGCACAAGAAAACAAATCGACTTCCAATGCAACTCCAAGAAAGATACATTTTCCGAACCTCTTGTTATAATAATCGAAGGATAAGCCTCATTAAATTGAAAAGGACTACCAATTTATAGACACATAGAACCTTTCTTTCCTCGCAGAATTCAGGATCTGAATACCAAGTCTCATCAGCCACAGCACCAGGGGTTAACATATTTTTATTGCATATAACAGAAGCAGTAGAAGAAGTTATCACAACTCTTCTGACAGATGGTGATTTGGCACATGAACGAAGGACACTTAACGTTCCTTTCACAGCAGGATCCACAAGTTCCTCCTGGAAGACAAAGTAAAGCATCAAGATGTATTTAAAAGCTAACAAACATTTTCCTCCTAAAATACATCACTTGACATATTTTGATGTCACAGTAGGTTTCTGACCTTAGATTTCCCTGTCAGAAAAACAGGTGAAGCTGTATGAAAGACACCTTCACAACCATCAACAGCAGGATCAAACGATTGCTCTTCAAGTAACTCTGCTTCGAATAGATGCAGCCTCTCATTCGCTCCATCAAGGCCTAGCAAGTGATCCACTTTACTTGTATCCTCTGCGTGCTTATAATTAACATTTTAGAAGCTGGGAACACTCTTATATACACGAAGGAGGAAGGATTAAGAGTAACAACTGAATAATTGAATATTAAATGTATTTGAAACCACCATTCCAGTTTGACTAAAACAATAACTGAATGTTGTGAGAGCTAATTTCATATTACTGTTGTCAAATCAATAACTTTATATAGTTGAAAAATATAAGGTTTTACTTACAATCCACTGGGAAATTTAGGGTTAGAGCTGCTATATTAGGTATAACTACAATCCAATTGGGCATTTGTGTTCTAGTTCTACTGTCTATGAATAATAGCAAATCAATTCCCTATTTTCAGCTAGAGCTTCTCAAATACATATCAATGGAGTATAGGGATAGGATAAGTTACTTTTTCTTCTGGATACACAAATCAATCTAGAGATCAAATATAATTAAACAAGATTGTAAAGTCAAATATTAGTGCAAACAGAAATTCAAAAAGGAAAAATCACAAACAAGGAGAGAAAGAGAACTGACTGAGATTGCGAACAGTGGCGTTGACAGTATATCCACGTTGTAGCAACAACTTGACCAGCCATGAAGCTATGTAACCAGATGCCCCTGTTACACATACTACCTTTCCTTCTCCAATATTCATATTATTCAAAAACAATACAGAAATATACTATCACTGATGCTCTTTGTTTCATCTCAATTAGATAACTGCCTTAAGTTATCAACACCACTGATTTGGGTAACTGGATTCCTAATTTAACCTGACCTACCCGGCTAAATTAGTGTTTACTCCCCCTCGGAATTGTTTGTAATGTTGGCTTATCAAAAGTCAATCCGACTAATTTTCAAAGGTTAGATCATATTAATTTGATATTTTAAATAAAAAAATTAGATATTCTAAAACTATATGAAAAGTACTATAAACTACAATTTTTTGCATGTTAATATGATGAAAAAATACACAAGTTAGTCAAAGTTTTTATAGTTTAACTCTAAAAATAGAAACAATGACAAACAATTTCGGACAGAGAGAGTATTTTCAATTCGTCAATTATGGAAAGAGGTTTTGAATTTAAATTGAGGAAATTTGTAATATAGTCACTCGAAAATGCTTCATAATTATAGTTTGCTAATTACGATTTGTAACGACATGTTATAGGCAAAGAGAGTGGTGAGCGAGACTAGGAGTGATGGCTGAGAGTGGGAGAGAAGTGAACTGAATATGTATATTGGCTAGATAATTGTATATTATACATATGTATTTGTATATTCTAGCGAGAGAAATTGGGAGAGAGAGGAGAGTGGCGAGCAACAGAGGAAAATAATTTGTATAATTCGCTGGTACGTTTGTATAATTCACGTATTTTTGCATTATTGAGTAATATAAAGTCTGCCACCATACAAATATAATAAAACTCGAAATAACGAATTGATACAAACATAAACACATGAACTTTAAACAATTATACAACATATATTATACAAATTACATTATATAAATTATATTACACAAATACAAAAATTATATGTTTATGCAAACTTTAAAAAGCTATACACAGAATGATTGAAGGGATATGTATGAAAACTGAAAAACCAAAGGAAATCATCGTTATATACAAATATAAACAATTATATACGAATACAAATTAAACAAAGAATTGTTAGTTGCGATTTATACAAATATGGTGAATTATATATATACAAACGTGGCTAATATACAAATTTAAAGTCAGTTCACATAATTAATTATATAATATTAATCGTGAGTAATAATTATAGTAAACTATAACTATAATGAGTAATTAAACAGTATAAATTTGCTAAAACGTACAATTTTTTCATTTAAGATTACTTAACCACCATTGGAAGAGGTTTTGAGTTAATTTTACTTAATCAGAACTTTAAGTCCTTGGAAAAAAAATATGTATTGGTCGGGGACGTTTGAACACCCAACTTCAGACAAGAAAATCAGCTAGCAAACAAACACGCTAATAGATAGATAACTTTTTGTCAAATAATGACATTTCATTTATTATATATCTTTACGAATAATATTAATATATATATTTAGTAAAATAATTTGAAAAATGCGTGTCGTTCGATACTCCTTCGCTCAACATGGACCTGCCCTTGGCGACAATAAAATTGAATAGAGTAGTGCTGAAATGTAGTATTATAAAGATAGAGTGGATAATGTTTTAACGACTTTAAAATTTGTTATAGATCTTAATCATTTAATCTATTTGAATACTTGTAAAAGAAGTAGTAATATATACAGACAATGAAGGATCCAAAATTTTTATATCATGGATACTCAATTATTTTTAATTTGAAAATTGCTATGTCTAGTGTGTGTTAGTTAGTATATTTGAATTAATGATTAAATATTCTATATAACTAATAGTTGTTCATTATAAAAAGTAATGGGTGTTTAATCATAACATATGACAACCATTGTATACAAATGTCTTTTAATTTGATCTCGATTTTTATCTGACATTTATGTCGTTCAATTTTGAATGACATAAATTGACACTTAAATTATCTTAAAATTGAATATGATGACTAATCTTACACGATTTTTCATATATATATATATATATCAAACACATATAAAAAATATATTTAATAATCAAGATTTAAATAATTAAAATCAAAATCATCATTTAGTTCAAATAAGTAAGAAAACACAAACAAGTACATTTAACCCTCTATTGATTAAAATGCTTATTTAGTTCCTTCATAAAAACATGCTACATTTTTGAAAATTATAATGCTATATTACATTCAAAGCAATAATACAAATTCAAACATAACACACAAATAACTAATGTAATGTAATGCTAAATAATTCATCAAATTTGAGTATTTTCCAAGTTGAGGGTACACTCAATTTCAATTGATCTAAGATAAAATATGCTTGACTAGATATTACATGAATTGGTATATTTTAATAAATAATTACTGATTTTAACAATATATTTTTAGTTATTATCATTTATAAAAATACTATGTTAAATCTGCAATATATATTAAAAGTGAATTATATATGCAATATATATGAATGATAATTGTTTTTTAAAATATATTATGTTATTTGATAAAAGTTTGACACATTGTATTATAAGTGTATTAAAATGTATGATAAATGAATTATCTATCATTAAATTTTGTGTTATATGTGAACAAAAAATTGTTCTTTGTAATATGAATTAAATTTGTATAAAAAATGAATTAAAAATGATCAAGTGAAATATAAATACTATTAATATAAATGATAAATATTTTTTTATTATACTGTATTTACGTAAGTTTCCCTTATAAGAATCCAAATATTCTTTTTATAGTATTAGAGGGACTAAGTGGCAAATTCTCCGTAAGGGAAAATTTAACTCCGAATAGTATCTTTAATTGCATTCAGGGACAAAAAGTTTTGCCACTGAACAAATAACTTCTTAAAATCTGGCAAAATTTCATTTTTACACTAATTGTAATTTTTTTTATAAGTGATAATTTCTCCGGCACCCGCGACTTAACAGTAGATCCTCCCTGAAATTCCAGATCTCATACATTCTCGGCTTCGTCTCAGCAATGTCGATGGATTCCGAAGATCCGATGGACGAAGCGTCACCGATCACCGGACTTCTCCCACTGGCGTCGGCTGCACAACAGCCTTACATCTCCGAACTCCTTTCTTTCACTCTCGATCGTCTTCACAAAGTAACGTTAAATTGTTACCTATGCAAGTTTGAAATGTAGTTGTTTTTGATTTGGATGGAGTTTTATATATGATTGTATTTTTGCAGGAACCGGAGCTTCTGAGAGTGGATGCGGAGAGAATTCGGAGGCAGATGCAAGAGGTTGCCGTTGGAAACTACCGTGCCTTCATTTCTGCTGCTGATGCACTACATGCGATTCGGGAAGAAGTTTCTTCTGTTGATAAGCATCTTGACACCTTGGTAATTTTTGCAGAATTTTGGTAATTGCTTTGATTTTGATTTGTCGAATGGCTATTTTTAACTGCCATGTGATTTAAAAGTGTTTATTGATCTATAAACAAGATAATAAACTTGAGGAACTAACTGACACTAAATGATTTGGTCTGTTGCACTGCTATAGCTCGAATAAAATCAACCAAAAAACATTGAGATCAATTAAGCAAACTCAAGTAATGTGTTTCAAATCCCCTCCCTTAACAGAAATATCAAATAGTTACTCCATTCCAGCAGTAACAAACCAAATAGTAGCGCAAAACATATCATCATGCTAATTACAATTGAAGAAGAACTTGGGTGCTGTCAGTGTGGCTTGATCTTCTATTCCGGCTTTTCCTACTTCTATTGTTGTCATCCGAGGGTTTCTCTCTATATTTGAAGCTCAAAGGTGTTCTTGGCCCTCCTTAACAAAAAATCTTACAAACCATTTTGTTCTCCATCTATTGAGGTCAAAATCATAAATCTACAATGGTTACAAAGTTTTCCTAGTAGAGGCTGGGTAAGCCATTTCCAAGTAGAGGTGTAGATGGCCTCCTAAGAAAAAAGAATCATCTTATCTACTCCTCTCTGTCTTGCACGGTTTATTTCCTTGAGCACGGTCTGTTACGAACAGCAGCCAGCGTATCACACCTCCAGACTCCAGTAAAATTACTATATCTTGTATTAGGATGGTCCAAATTGCTAACTACTTGATATTTTGGAAAATAAACTCAATACATATGATCTCACCAATTATTACAACCAAGCCAATTATAAACCTATACAGGTTAATTCTTGAAATAGAGTGATAACATGAAATATTGTTAAATATGGGCAAGATCTCTCCAATTAATTCAAAGTGCAAGAAAAATAAATCAGAGAAACCCATAAAATGCCATAGGGATTTAGCAAATTTAAGCTAAAAAGATTGCCTTATCCGTATGAAGATCAAGCCATCAGTTTGTCTTTTCACTATGACACTGATGACTGAACTATTTTTAAATAAAAGTTTTCCTCTTTGCTTTCCTAAGAAATAAATTTTAGGTTAGCAGAATAAACTAATTCAAAGTTAGAGAATTGATCTGCAAAAGTTCCCGTTAACTTTTTCACTAGATTTAACCAAATTGAGTCAAAATTGAGTTTATATTTATCTGAACCTTTCAGCTTTTACATCAACTTTGGTAGTGATCAGAACCAAGGAGCATCTCGTATGCTATCTTCATTTTATCTCAACCCTATTTGCCATTGTTTGGGCAAATCTTAAGAAGGCTGCTTCACTGGTATTTTTTGTGTATTCACCTTTATATGCTGCAGTTGTAGTTGTGAAACTATTGGCTTGTTTTCTGCTCTTGCTTCCTTTATTTCTCAGTGTAACTGTGCAAATGGGAACTGCAATCATAATTTCTCGTATAAAACTTTTTAGGTAGAAAAGGGCATCAAAACTTATGGTTGCGTTTCTTGGTTTGCAGCTCAATGAGATACCTAAGCTAACTTCAGGTTGCAGTGAGTTCAGCACCTCTGCAGAACATATCTTGGAGAAAAGGAAGATGAATCAAACATTGCTTGCAAACCATAGTACTCTGCTTGACTTGCTTGAAATTCCTCAGCTAATGGACACGTATGTTTTCGTCAATGGTGTAAGGATCAATCGTTAGAACTTAGAATTGAAACTGCATCCATGATTTTGAAGGGATGAAATGTCAGTGGTTTTTGCTAATGATGTATGTTACCTTCCAAAGTGCAGTTTATGTATTTGACCAGTAAATTTGTGAGAGAATTGATTTTGGTGCAGACATTGTGATTAAGTTATAATATCTAAATTTCCTTTTTTAGACAAGGGATCTTAGTCTAGTTGGAAAAGATCTTTTCCCTTAAAACATGAGCCATGAGGTTAGTGGTTCGAGTCACCAAAGAGAGTAAAGTGGGAAGAGGTGTAGTGTTCTGTTCTAGGTAGAGGGGTTTAGCATATAAAAAGATCCAAGTTTTCTAATATGTTGGGGGTGATGACCAATATTGTGTTGTTCTTAGAGCCATCGATGCTCATATCTGGAGATTCAGCCTGAATTGTCTTGCATAGCACAGCCATGTAAGTAGTCAAGTTTATTTTTTATTTTTTTAATAATAACATAGAAATACATAGGCGATGGACATAGACCTTACCTCCTATAGCAAAATACTGTGGATCACCATAAGCTAGTTTGAGACCCAACATATATCATATAGGATGATTCACACGAAAAGGGAGACTCAGAACTTTATTAATATTCCATATAAGTGAATGAACTCATATCTTTTAGCTTCCGTGCTTTTGTGGTGCTAGACTTGAGTGGTCTCTTAATATTGCAGATGTGTGAGAAATGGAAACTATGATGAAGCTCTTGATTTAGAAGCATTTGTTTCCAAGCTTTCAGCAATGCACCCCAAGTGAGTCATGGGTCGTTTCTTTGTTTTTCTGTAGGAATCGATATAATTGAATTGATGAAAACTTACTAAGGTACTTTTGTTTCTTTTCGTCTCCCCCTGAAGGTTACCAGTCATTCAAGCCCTTGCTGCAGAAGTCCGGCAGACCACCCAATCTCTTCTTTCTCAGCTTCTCCAAAGACTTAGGTCAAACATTCAGGTGCTTTCTGGCATAGATTATTTGATTTTGTAACAGTTATGCTGGTGGAGCATACTGGAATGGAAGTTCTCCATAAATTATGAAGCTTAAGACCTAACTGCTTACAATTTATTGATGCAGTTGCCAGAATGCCTGCGTATCATTGGATACTTGCGTCGTATAGGGGTGTTCAATGAGTATGAGATGCGCTTACAGGTGAGATAGATATATTTTAACAACAGCTGGTCTTACCTAACAGTTTGCTTTTTGGTCTTCATTTATTTCATTTGGTTCTTCTAATTTATTTTTTTGACCCATATTTGACCAAATTTGCCCCTTCAACAGTTTCTAAGGTGCCGTCAGGCATGGCTTTCTGGGATCCTGATGACTTGGACCAAAGAAATGCTTATGAATACCTCAAAGGGATGGTAAATTGTCATCGGATGCATCTCTTTGATGTTGTTAACCAGTACCGTGCGATATTTGCTGATGATACTTCCGGAAGGGAAGAAAACTATGATGGTGGGCTTCTCTTCAGTTGGGCCATGCATCAAATTTCTTCCCACCTTAGAACTTTAAAGATGATGCTACCGAAGATCACTGAAGGTGGTTCTTTATCAAACATTCTTGATCAATGCATGGTGAGCATATATATTTGTGCTAGGCAGGTCATCAAAATTCATTTTGCTCTAGTAAAACTTCTATTTGGCTGTGATCGACCTTGATGTCTTCTGCTTGCAATCACAATGAATACTAAACATGTGAAAGAAAATGTATTGCATTTTGAGTACAGAACAAAGGGAGATGTAAAATCCCAGAAATGGCTGGAGAAAGATAGTTAAAGTTTTGTTCGTATCATTCAAGTTATTTGTTGCACTTTAGCCATCCTGCTGGAAATTATTTTCCCTTCTCTCTATTGTGGGCAGGAAGGCGGGGAGCACTAAAAGAAACAAACATATTTACCTTTAGGTACACTTGTCTGGTGAGCTAATCAGAAGAGCCATATAACTCAAAAGCTAGTCTTAAACCTATAAGTGTAGAGTCGAAATCCATCCCTTTGTTTCCTTCTAGTCACTTTGCTTTTCTGAGTCAACTTCAATTTCCAACCTATCTTCTTTCTCATTTTGTGGCCAATTTCAATTTTCAACACATCTTTGTCACATTTTTTGTGATCTATCTCCACTATTTGGCCTCTATCTCCGTGAAACCAAAGCAGATGGCATTAACTTTATAGTCCTTCTTCCATTTTAACATCAGAAAATAAGTAGGCTTCAATTCTCTGCAGGCTGAAAAGTTCAATCAGTTCACATATTTAAATTCTAAACTGACTTGGCTCTGATTGCATAAGCTAAGGTAGAAATTTGCTTATTTTATGTTCTTTTAGAATGATAACTATTATTAAAAGAGTATGCATGCAGACTTTTTCTTATATTCCCTCTGTCTGGTTTGATATGATATGATTTCATTTGACTGGTGTGCAATTTACGATATAATATGGTCGTTATATTTTATTAGTAATATTCCCACCGTCCCAATTTATGTGATGTTGTTTGACTTGGCACGTAGTTTGAGAAAGAAAGATTTTTGAAACTTATATCATTCTTTTTTGAACTAACTAAAATGGAAAACGAATCATATAAATTGGGACAGAGGGACTAGAAGGAAGTATGAATAGCACCAAAATTTAGAATTTGCATACTTAATGAGATTTAAGTTCTTGAAAATTGTGAAACTTCTATAGAATTGTATTATTTTGAGAATTGTGTCTAACAATTTCCAAAGGAAAGATTGTCGTTGACATTGTGACTAGGGGAGTATGCCCCCTCCTCTTTGGAAGATTTTTATATGGGTGGGGTTGAAGAGGGATCACTAACCATCAGTCCTTTGCTGGTTACCTACAAGTTTAGGTGAATACAGGTATGATTTGAAGCCATCTGAAATCAGGCTTGGGCAAGTTCTTTTTTTCATCTATAATAGGGGTTCATACTGCTTTGATGCACGTGATAGTTATTGCTTGTTTCATAGTCTTGCAATAGTTGTTTCTGTTGTTGCATTTGTTATTTACTTATTCATGCATTTAATCAAGCTTTGGGTTTTATTCACTTATTGATGTTTTTTTCTTTTTCTGTTGACAGTATTGTGCTATGGGCCTTGGTTGGGTTGGACTGGACTTCCGTGGCTTGCTTCCCCCTCTTTTTGAAGAGTACATACCTGATTAGTTCTTTGTGATTCTGGAATCTTAAAATTGGTCACTAAGCTAGTTCTTTTATGCATTTCATTTTCTGGTTACTTTTGCAGGGTGGTCCTAAATCTGTTTTCAAAGAACATGAATGCAGCTGTTGAGAATTTCCAGGTATATATTTTAGACCAATGGTAGAACTCTTGTACCTAGCACTGTCAGCCTAAATGGGAACACATTATCTAAAGTTATCTTTTGAAGTAGGCGGCCTATCATTCTTCACTCAGAATTTGATAATATGCAAACTTTACTTAATTCCAGTTGGTCCTTGATTCTCATCGCTGGGTTCCATTACCAGCAGTCGGCTTTCCTACCAGCAGTTTGAGTGAAGAAAGTCATGAAGATGTTACTCCTCCCTCAAGTCTAATGGAGCACCCACCTCTGGCTGTCTTTGTTAATGGTACGTTACAAGCTCACTTCACTACTTAAGTAAGCACCTTTACAAAGGTTCCCTTTTGTTCATTGCCTGCAACTGTTAACACACCAAGAAAAGGACAAGTACCAAAGAATGGGATTTCTAGGTCAGCATGAGAGATATCTTGGTTTTTGAATTCAAAATTGTACTTTGGGCTCCTGCTGGAGTACTCCGTGTTATGGATGCTAGTAGGTCATTAGAAATGCTTAATGTCTGGGACTCTGCCTGCGTTCTCGTACCAAGCAAACAAAAGCTTCTTTTAGAATCCTGCAAGTTCATTCATTGGATTTTTTTTCAATGAATAAACAAAGAACAAAGGATGTTAGAGACATACTCACTTTTTCTGTAACTTGTGTGGAGTTCTCCCTGTTTCATCTTGTTGAAAATCAATTTTTATGCCATTTTTTGAAAAAAAAAAATAAACATGGTTGCTAGAATTTTTGAGTTCTGATTATCTCGTAATTGAGAACTCAACTATAGAACTGAAATTGTTTATCTCGTAATTGAGAACTCAACTATAGAACTGAAATTGTTTATCTAAGCATCGCTAATTTGGGTGAGTATATCTTCATCGAGTGCTACCAACTACAGGTGTGTAACCTGAGTCTTTGATATAGGCTGAAGATTGAGCTTTATTTATCAAGGGAACATTTGCAAGGCATATTGTATGAATTGTTATCTTGATCAATTTACTGATGAGCTGATACTGTCATGACTAATGGTTTCAACACCACCCTGCATCAAGTAGGTGTCAGGTTTAAGGCTTTTTCCTTCCATACTCACTATTCACAGGTCCATCAGCGCCAATAAAAAATGAACAAAAGAAAGCCAGTTTGGCCACTGTAATTTGGTATCTCTAAGACTAGCTTCACCAACAACTAAGAATTATTGACCGTTTGAACTGATCAAACCACCTTTGGCTTTTAAGTTTAAAGCTCAAAAAAAGGGAAAGAAAATTATCGGCTTATGATTCAACTAATTGCTAAATATAGTCTTTTTACACTAATGCAGTCGTTTTTGCATCCAATTTGCAGGTGTCTCTGTGGCAATGAATGAGTTACGACCTTGTGCTCCCTTGAGTTTAAAACATGTGCTTGCACAAGAACTGGTTAAAGGATTGCAGGGTGTTTCTGATGCTTTACTGAGATATAACACTACTCGCATGCTTCGGGAAAATGAGTCTCTGCTTTTCCTATCACTATGTCGAGCATTTATTGAGGTAGCATCATATGAACTTGTTTGACCTTCATGTACTATTAATTTGTGCACCAATCGACTCAAACATACAAATTATGTACCTTTCCAGGTTGCTTTCCCACACAGTGTTACTTGTTTTGGTCGTTGCTATCCGGGTGGAGCTACTCTTATAGCCGATGCCACAACTCTATTCGATGGAATTAGCCGATTATTGGCAACCTCTTCCGGATCTTCCAGAGAAGTTCCAAAACCAGTTGGTAATTCAGAGGCCAACAGTATATCAGAAAATGGCGACTCACCTAAGAAGGAAAATGGGGAAATTCCTAGTAGTGAACAACCCGAGAGTAGGAACGCAGAAGAGGAACCCGATAATGTCCCCTCAGAAAACGAGGAGAAGCCTGGTAATTTATCATCATGATGATGCATTTTGAAAGTCAGTTTATATTATATATGATGAAATACTAAAAAGACTCAGAAATATGCTTTTTTTGTCCTTCTCAATTGTGATTGTGGCTGATTCATTTTGATCACATGGGCTTGTAACATATTTGAGAATATAAGAGCATATGTACGGAAAAAAACTAATAAGAGCAGCGTGATACAAAAATATACCATAAATTAACATATTCTTATTTCCCTATAATGTCGGAGTTTAGACATAAACGAAAACAAAATTAATTAGGGCTTTTGTGCTAGTAGTATATATATAAATATTTAAAATAGATGTAGTCCAATTCATAAATTTGTCATGAAGCCATCTCTCGAAGGTGTTAGGCATAAAAAATGGCTGATCAACAAAAAGTCGAATACCTTTCGAAGGAATTCACCAAAAACCAATGGGAAGAATGTTGTGGTGACAACTAGTAGTTTCCGAAAGGCAGCGGCTGCTGAACAAGTGGTATTAGATTTTGGAGATGAGTATGAATTTTGGGAGAATTATCGAAGGTTGGAGGTAAAAGATGATTATGAATTTTGGGAGAATTATCTACGCTTGAGGAAGAAATTGCTTGGACAAAAAGAAAATTGTAAACGGCCCATCAGCAATCATTGTTGTAGATGTAAAGAATTCAGAGTCAAGATGTTATCAATTATTTATTATGCAACAAAATCTTGGGATATTAAGGATTTAGAGTTAATCAATTTTAATGTTATTTTTAAATTATTTTTTTTTCATATGCGTATCTTATATAGTGTCGATTTCGATTTGCTTGGAATTGAGATATGATTAGTTCATAACTTGTGCCATCGAACACTAATGTATAAATAGTGGTATTAGTTATGGCAACTAAACAAATTAATACAAAAAATGTATCCCACCCGTAAGTTTCTTCCAACTCCCGTCACATAAACAACTGTCGAAGGATGAGTGTTTTTACATTTCTTTCAACACTTTGGGCACATATTTACATCCACAATTCAGAAGTAAAAACATGAGCACAAGTAGTCAACTGAACACCAAGAGAACAAAATTTGCAATTACGCATGTAACAATGGGATTAAAGTTTTAATAAAATATACCTATAAGAAAAAAGAAATTGGAATTACAATACAACAGCTAAGGGATATTGTCATGTTGAAATTAATCAAAGCTGGGAGTTGCTAAGAAACGTGATCATGCATCTGGTATTTTGGAACAATTTATCTATTTTTTGCCAAACTGCAGATTGAACTTCTAAAAGCTTTCTTGCCTTCTCCTGCAATTTTGACTGACGTCGGACTGTTTCACCGTGAATCTGACAAGCACAAATTAAAAGAGATGTTAAGTTCATCATAGTGAAATTTTAAGCAGGACTATCAGAACATTCTTTGAACCTAAACTTGATTATCTCCTCTCATCAATGACGTGCAGAGAATATATACTAGAGAATGCAGAAATTTACCTTCAAAAACAATCTAATCAGAGCCTGAATATATTCAAAATTGCTTCTGCATGAAATCTCGTGTGTAAAGTAATCAAGTAGCAGTTCAATAAAATGCAATTCCTGTCTCTTCTCAGGCTCCTGCTCGTCATCGTCATCTATTATCTGAAGCATTCGCAGCTCCATATCCAATATTGAAGGTGACAAGCTTTTGATATAATTAGTGAATGGTGCAACTGCAAAGAGCAAGAAATGTGTCATACCTAAAGTCTGTCCAATAATGAAACGTTAAGAGAAGAAGAGGAGCTTACAATTCTCTTTCTCCGCACATGACTTGAGAATTTGCAAGAATTTTGATACTGGAAGATCAGTTTTCTTACTGCTCTCTTCCAATCTGGTATTTTGTGCATTACCCTCCTCATTAGTACCTTCACTTGGTTTAAATAATATCTCACCGGACAGAGATGGAATTGAAGGCAAGAAAAAAGGTGCCTTTTCAGGTTTCTTTGGAGGCTCGATAGGTTTGTTGCGGGCTTTTATTATGTCCAGGTTGATCAAGCTCTGCCATTGACTCTTAGGCAAAAGTGAAAGAGTGACTAGATCTGGAATTTGATGGCTGGAATTTAGAAACTGAGTATCAGAGGACTCCAATGGCTTAGAGATGGTCCTGTTATCACTTTTTTCACCATCTTTTTCAGAAGCAGCAGACGGCATTTTCACACTGACTATTTCTTTTCCACTTCCATATGATGCAAAGCTGGCTGCTCCAGAGAACATCGCTTGATTGACCCACAGATAAACACCATTTTGATCAACATGGGATGTAGCCAAGATATCCATATTAGGCGATAAAGATAATGCAGTGATAGACAGATCAACTTGTATTGCATCTATCTGTCTAGCTAAAATTACATCCCAGATTCTGAGAGTCCCATCCATACTGGATGTCAAAAGCCATTTCCCATCCTCACTAAAGGAGATGTCGGTAATACGGTCAGAATGACCCTCAAATTTACGAACCAACCTCTGTGCAATAACATCAAATAGACGGATAACTAAGTCATCTGCCACTGTAGCCAAAAGACCATTAGAACGGTGGAACACAATCTTAACTAAGGAACACCCAACCTCCCACTTATATTTTAACTGGCGACGTTTGAAGTCCCAAACTTTTACATCACCATGGTATCCAGCACTTATCATGATGGTGTTTGTTGCATCACAAGCTATGCCAATTACTTCCCCATTGTGAGCAGCACTTTCACCTTCTAACGCATCAACATAATTGCCACGGCTGATTCCTGACTGAAGATTAAACCGCTCAATCCAACCGCTGGCCGTCCCTAGTACAGCAAAGTTTCCACAGGCACTAATAGCGCAAGCCTTGACTGGAGTTGGATTTGTAGGACATGGAGTTAAAATATGCTCGCCAAGAACAAAATTTTGAAGCCTCCATACATAAGCACGCGAGGTGTCCATATGACATGTAACCACATTGCACCAATCACGTTCCCTAATTTCAGCAACATCGAATGCAATAACAGGCTTCAATTTTATCTCCTCCTTTTTCAACTTAAGCTTCTTCGCTCTTTTAGAAACATGTTGCTGGGAAAGTTCTCTACTTTGTTGATCTTGAACAACAGAAAAAAGACGGAATGCTCGATCTTGACCAGCAGATAAGATGTGACGCCCATTTGCATAGAACTTGATACATAGAGGAGGAGCACTATGACCACTTCTAAACCGTAGTAAACGAGGTTCCCCATCACTTGTATCGAAGATCCACATTTTCATTGAATTATCCGCAGATGAACTCATGAGGACAGGCTCATTAGCAAAGAACTGAAGTGAAACTATGGAGGAGTCATGGGCCTCCTTGATGACAGACTGCAGCCTTCTCTTCTCAAGATTCCATATGCTTATAACACCAGATGAACCTCCAGAAGCAAGAAGGGGCTGACCATCAGTGCTGAATGACAAGGCATTAACGGCGCCTCTTGTAGAGTGACTAAATGAAGCTACCTCTTCATCATAGCGAATGTTATGAACGTGAATCTTCCCATCCGCACATCCAACAGCAATAACATCTAGTGCTGGAGATGAAACACAACAAGTAATAGAAGATCCCCATCCCTTGAACTCATATATTTTCTTCTTCGTGCTTATATTCCAGAGTTGCAAAGCACCTTCTTGACTTCCTAAAACAACCTGTTTACAAGCCACTTAATGAGATTAATCTGTCAAATGAAACATACGAAACCAACGAAACTAGCTAAAACTATTACCTTTTTTACGATGCGTGAGTTTTTCATTTTGTTTTGGGGTTTCCAGGGAGGGGGGGGGGGGGGAGGGTTGTATTAACTATTGTCACAAACCCCATGCTTCAGTTATTGTGTTACTCAAAAGTGAAAAATAGAAAATTCATACCTTATTTAAATAAGTATCTGGATGCATTATGCAGCTAGGGGAGAATTCGTCCTCTAACTTTATGTGTCCGATCGGAGCAAGATTTTTGTCTATACCTTTAAATTGCCATATGAAGATATTGCCTTCAACATCAACACTTAGGACGTGTTCACCAAAAATAAGCAATTGGTTCACCTTAGCACTATGTCCACTCCATGTTGCCACCTGACCAAAGAAAACCGAATCATTTGCACTAAAAAAACATTGAAAGGCTCATTAATTCACACTGAAAATCGACGATGAGCCCAAAAGAATAATCTTAACCAAGATACTTGAAAGGAAAAATGGGGGGGGGGGGGGGGTAAAGCAGGCAAGATCAAGGTTTATATGTTTAGAGGAAAAAACAAACCTGATGAGCACGCTTGACAACTGCAATGTCACTCCCATAGGCAGCAAAAGTATATTCACGATAAGAAGCAAGAGCTCGAATCTTCTTTGGCAATTGTGGGCCTTTATTGAAATCCAAATATGAATATTGAGGAAGTGCAAGGAAGAAAATTAAGGATGAAATTAAATAAAGCCACAAAGAATTAGATACTAGTTTTTCCACCACACAATAAGTTGTACACCACTTAAATTAGGTCTGATGTTTGCCAGAAGTCTTTATTCAGGTTTGACACTTGTATTTAAGTGTAGGGATAAATGAAGATTCAGAGAAAACTATAATTTTAGTAACCAGTAACTTGCTTTGGAAAGAAAAATGAATTGATGTTGAAATGAAAAGGATGCAAATAGAGTGGAATGGATATAGAAACCATATAGCCAACCCCAACTACTCTGGGATCGAGGCATCGTTGATTTTTAGACAAAAATCAGAACATGGAAGTATAGCCAACTAGTACAGGCCACAATCTAGCATTAGAACTAATAGTAAGAAGTAAAATTAAACTGATCACTGTTTCCAGAAGAGTGGAGCCCATGGTTTCTCTTTCTTTTTTCGTCCAACAACACATTGTTTCTCTTATTTTACAGAAATGGTCTTCTTACATTATGCCTTTTCCATATATTAATCAACTGAGCTTCCCCTAAGCCTATAACTGCAAAACACTGCAGTGAGTTGGCTACCAGCAGGAACAACCCGCATATCTCCTCCTGAAGACAGCTTTCTGTTAAAACTTGTATCTATTTCAATTCTTTGTATAAAGAACTTGTATCTATTTTTATATCCCTCTGATAAATCTCTTCTCACATTTAAAATCGAACTCAATAAAGAAAACCTGAAATGAAAAGTTCAATTCCTACATTATCAACATTAATTCTTACATCCTATAGTTATTGATCAAATACAGTTTGTGGGATGCCAATAAGGGCGTGATACCTACGCATCGTTTCTTTTTCAAGAATACTTAGAGGGTAAAACTATTGAATAGAAAAAATGGAACTTTATTAAATAACTAATAAATACAGTGAAGCTATCATGGAATCCCAATAAGGGTATCATGAAAGGTTCAAAGAGACTCGAGTGTTTTGTCTTTAGGAACTTATGATACTTAGACCCGATTTTATGTTGAGAGTATCAGTTCCCCTGACGGTGATCTCTTCAAGGATGTTTACACTAAATTAGGAATATCTTTGCAGCAACAGCCAGATATATTGCAGCAACTGAAAAGAAACACAATAAGCTCCATCTGTTCTAAAGCCCAGTAATACTAGCCACAGAGAACATGAATAAGAAACTAAATTTGGCATATCAATTTGTCAGGCATTCGATATCTATAGAACATTCATCTATTTATTTCTCAGCTCGGAACCGTTCCTCTAAAACAGAAGTATCTTGATAAATTTGGGTGCAGAACTGGATGAGTTCAGTAAGATAATAGCTGTCAGCCTGGTATTCAAACTGAAGGTTGAGACACCAATAGATAGCATCATAGTCCAACTCATTGGTACACATGGTGCAGTATAGAATATTTCTAATAATGCTCAACTACATTTCAAAAGTTCATGTGTACAATGTTATATCATCTAACTTTGACTTCCATTGTACCTTCTTGGCTTCTTAGGTTAATAATATATATAACTGTTTTACAATCCCAATAACAATTGAAAACGAACTAATTTCTTCAAAACTCTACGTCCTCGTACTTTGCAGCCTACACTACGGAAAATATTCAAGAGTACATTAATATATTTCAGTCTAAGATCACCCACAGGCAGGAGGTAAAACAAGATAAATACATAGCAATAATTTCAGACAACAGAAATAAGACTCCTAATTTAGAGTTAACAGGTTAAACAAGGGTATGCATGTCGCAGATCCTTCAACATGCAGCAAAAAAAGCTTGGCAAAACTTGAAGAACAGTCGCAGGGGCGGAGCCACATATATTTGAGGGGTGGTCGAAAAATTACACTGGTAAAAATATATTCTTTATGTATGTATATATATTACATATTAACTCTCCTCGACTTCTATGCAATTTTAATTCTTCATATTTTGACATCCCTTGGTCGAAATTCTGGCTCCACCCCTGAGAACAGGTAATGCATACCCATTTCCAAGTCTATGTAATACAGGATTTCCTTTCCTTTGTTATTCCCCTTTCTCTGTGTAACTTAAGGTGCCTATCTAGTGCATAAACCACTTACCAGGAAATTTATTCTATTGACTAAATCCAATACCTCATACACCTAACAGCAAAGAAACTACGTTCTTTTCTCACTTCAACTACCCCTCACCCAAGAGCCGTGATTTTTAAGTTCTAGCTGAATCAAAACTAGTTCAAAATTTAAAAAAAAATCAAGAATTAAACTGCTGAAATTTGTAAAGAATAATCAATCAATAAATTGCTTACCGACGAGAACCAAACTGAGTTTAGCGCACTGCAGATTCAAAATAATTAATAAATTAGCCCTAATCGAAATAGAAAAAAAAAATAAAAAAACTTGAGAATGGTCAAGGGAGTAACACATACGTTGTAAACTTGAAAAGCTTTGCCGACACTGACGGTGACGAAGGTTTCAGTACCAAGTCTCTGTACAGAGAAAGGAACATTGGTTGTAATGTATCCAATTGCTCTAAAAGGCTCGAAAATCCCCATTCCTTTTCTCCACAAACTTTGAAGCTTTTTGCGCCCAGAAAATTGAAGCGCTGGTAACGCTTATAGGTTATTCTGCACACAAAGGGTTTTACCAGTGAAGCTTAAACCCTAATTGGATGCACACGCTCAACTGTGTGTATGTGTGTGAGTTATTTATTTATTTTTTTTTTTTTATTTTTTGGTTAAATGTTAATCACTCTATAAATCTTTTTATTTTCTTTGTTTTAGGATCCTGTATTGACTTTTTTTGAGTTTTTGGTCAAAAATCATTCTTAAAATATAAATTCAAATTACATCTTTAAAATTTCACTTTTATAATAAAACATCCTTCAAGTATTTTAAAGTAAATAATTTTCAATCTTTTACTTGAATGTATCAGAAAATTAATCGATATATCCCATAAAATTAAGTCGTTTCTTTCTAATTATTATTCTTAGATATGCCAAGAATATTATTATGAACTTTTTCGTAATTGAGTTAAGAATTATGCAGTATCATTTAATTTGACCGTTTTTTCATGTAATTTAAATTAAAAATATTGTTAATTTGAATATGTTTCTTCTCAATTGAATATGCTAGAAGAGACATTTGTTGGAGACTTTCGCTTCTAATAATGTAGAATGAAACTCAAATAGGAGACATAATTAATACTTTGGTCACTTCAATATTAAATTGACCTAGAAATCTATTAATTTAATTGGTTAAGAAAAAGATAAAAATAATTAATTTAATTGGTTAAGAAAAGGTAAAATAATTGATCTTCAACTTCTTTTCGTCACGAAAAAGGTAAATCATGTAGGCTCACACCTTCCAATCATTTTTAGTTTCCATAAGCAACATCGTCTAAAAATTTTTATACTTTTTTAAGAACTTATTGTATAAAGTAATGAAATTACGGATATAATAACTTTTGTTGATAGTCATCTAAACTGCTCATGTTTTTATAAGACCTTTAGTTTTTTTGACAATATCTAACAAAAAGATGAAAGTTGTTCACTTACACATACTTAAAGGGTGTTTTTTGTTAAAATGATACTTTAAGGACTACTTTAAGTTTAGGTATAATTTAAGGATGTTTTCTGCTAAAATAATATTTTAAGAATGTAGTTTAAATTTGGGATATAGTTGAAGGACATTTTTGCCAAAATTCAACTTTTTTTCATAAAAATGAAAATTCACAAGTTATAAAAATTATCAAGATCTCTTTAAGTACTATATACTTTTATGAAATGAATAAATTATAGTCCATAAATAAGAATTTAGAATATTTTAAAATATAGTATTGAAGAATCCTACTCTCTTTGTCTCTAATTACTTGTCTATTTTTAAATTGATATACCTATTACAAAACTAATAATTGGCATAATAAGTTTACCAATTTACTTATATTAATTATGAAGCGAAAAGGGCCTAAAATACTCTCAAAGTATTAGAAATGGTACAAAATTACCCTCCATCCACCTATTGACTCTAAAATACCCTTCCCACCCACCTATTGGGTCCAAAATACCCTTGTCATCCACCTTTTGGTTCAAAATTGACCACTTATTTAACGGTTTTATATTTAAACTATTTAAATATTTTTTAAAATACGTGGTGCTCAACTATATGTTATAATTTAACTTATTAGTACAATTTATAAATCAATTCACTAGTCACCCCATTAACAATCAAATCCCTCTAAATTAATGAACCTGTCACATTATTAATGCAAGCTACTGCCAATTGAGTGTTTTTAAAAATTATATAAGTAAATAATCATATATTCAAGTGACTAAATAAAAATCACCAATAAACTTAAAAGTCTGACTATGTTTATCTTAATTATTCTTACGTCTCAATTATGTGATGTTATTTCATAGGTAACTTTTTTCAAAATAATATATTAAAGTTTTAAAACAAATCATAAATATTTATAAAATTATATTTTAAAAAAGTGCATGAATCAATTCGGGATGTATTACTTCTTTACCTTTAATCATAAATTTCTAATTCTATTTTGAAAGAAAGTGTCCTCCTAAATAAGCGGCTCAACCTAAATTTAATTGGGGCTCCGATTCGAACTCGAATAATTTTGAATGTCATTTTCAGAAATCTATAATTTTATCGTGTTTTGGTAGTGTTTATGACGATTTTGATATTATAATTGGATTATTAATTGGGTGAGGTTTAGTTAGTAATGAGTGTGCAGTGGGTTAGTTTATAAATTATATTAATAAATTATAGTTATAATCAATAATTGAACGCCAAGTATTTTATAAAATATTTAAAGAGTTTAATTTTAAAACAATTAAAAAAGTGGTCAATTTTGAACACAATGGTGGATGACAAGAGTATTTTGGAGCCACTAGGTGGATGAAAAGGGCATTTTGGAGCCAATAGATGGACGAAGGGTAATTTTGTACCATTTTCAATACTTTTAAGGGTATTTTAGGCCCTTGTCCGATTATGAAGTTGATGAATTAAAAACTTAAGATTTTCAAGAAGTTTATTTTTTCAAAGTAATTAATTGGGGGTATAGTAAGTAAAATTAATTTGTTCTTTCTTGATTTAACAAAATGGACAAGTAATTAGGGACAACTAAAAAATGGATAAGTTTACGAATTTACTCATGTTAATCATGAAGTGGATGAATTAAAAACTTAAAATTTATTAGAAGTTTACTTCTTTTTTTTCAAAGTGATTAATTGGGGGTATAATAAGTAAAAATAATTTGTTCTTTCTGAATTTGTCAAAATGAACAAATAATCAGGGACAACTAAAAAATGGACAAGTAATCAGGGACAACTGACAAAATGAAACAAGTAAGTAGGAATAGAGGGAATATATATTTGTATTTCTTTTTATAAATTAAATATTTGCAATTGCTAAATATCAAACACACATAATTTTGTAAAAAATCACTAGTTAACAAAACTAGTTACTATTTTTTAAAAATAAATTTTTCATACTCTATACGAACAATCTCGTCAAATTGAGCATGAGTCTTTTGAAAAAATTAAAATGTGAGGCCTTTTTTAACAAAATATAAATTTATGAGTTAAGTTTTACTATTTTTAAATAACAGAAATCATGATTTGAAATTTTTAATCATATATATAATTTTTTTAGAGAAGTAAAAACTTAAAATCATGATTCAAAACCACATATTGCACACTGAAAATCATGACATTAAGGGATCCTTTCGTAGGAAGTAGTAGGAGAAATAGTCCAAGTATTATGTGTGGTATTGTTTAGTATAAATTTTAGGTCTATGTATAATCAATCCATGTTGTACACTTTACGGGGTCGTTTGGCACAAAGATCAGTCATGCAGGGATGTTATACACTCTACGGGGTCGTTTGGTATAAAGATCAATAATGCAAAGATTAGTAATGTAGGGATTGATAATGCATGGATTATTATTATCAAATGTTCGGTTCATTGTTTTTTAACTAGTTTTGTGTGTGGTTAAAACTCTACAAAAAAATTATTTCCAATTATTTCCTTGAGTTATTATGAGATTTTTCTATTTCACGTAATTGGGTCACGGTAGATAATTGACGGACAATATTATTTTTTTATAATATATTTAACTAACTAGGAGAATAAAACCTTTATTGTCATGTTCACTATTTTATCACTTAAATTGTCTTCATTCACTCATTCTCCATGTTTTTTTTTCTTTTTCTTTTTCTTTTTCTTCCCCTCTTTGTAATTTTGGATCAATTTAACTTTTAAGTTTTTTTTTCAAAAAAATAATTTTGTGTTCAAATGATTCGCAGAAATTGATGTTGTTGATAGCTCCAACGATGTTAAGTTGAGAGGAAACGAAATACTTGTTGAAGAATAGGATCGATAAGTCTATTTCTTTGTTTGGAGCAATGAAAGAAATTTGTTACTTGTGAAAATTTGAAAATTCTTTTGTAAAATAATAAAGACTGAATTTGCTCAAGAAATAATAAATCATTTGGAGAATATGAAAGGCAACGTGAAACAATTTAAAAATGGAGAAAGAATTTGGAGATAAGTAGAAAATACTAAAAAAAATATTTTTTTTTTGTCCAACAATGGTGAATCTTTTCAAGACCTCACGCTCTTATTTTATGTGTAACATATACGCTTTGAATAAAAATGTCACATAGGATGAGTGATCAGATGAAAGATTTAAAGTTTAAGCGTTTCCATCGCTCCATTTTACTTAATTTTTTAATAGTGAATTCGAATTGTATTATTTTCTCCGTTTTCAAAAAGAATGATCTAGTTTGATTTGAAATGAAATTTAAAAAAAAATTAATTTTATAATTTTAAATTAAAGTTATGTCAAAAATTATTATTTTTTAAACGGAGTAACTGGGCCACTGGAATGCAAACCAAGTGGCATTTCCTCAGATTAGAGATATAATACTTCCAATTCTGAACTCTTTCTTATTCACAAAAAAAAAAATAAAAAAATATCTGAGTTTTTCTCTCTTAGATCATCTTCAATGGCTGCACTGACTTCAGCTTCATTGACCCGTGTGCCTTTTTCCATATCTAACCGAAGAAACTACAGACGATTACCTATTATACTTGCATCATCTTCATCAGCTATGCCTTCTCACGAACCATCATCATCATCATCGTCGTCGTCCACAGAAATTGGGAGTATATTATCTTCACCAAAAGCGCCCTTTGTTGATTCCTCCAAACCTCCTCAAAATGGATATATTGCAAGTCCTAATGGAAGCCCACTTGTTAAATTTGTTCAGCACACTGAATCAACCATTGAAAGGGTACAAATTTGATTTTGTTCTTCTTTCTTACTACTACTCTTTTTTTTATGAGCTTTTAGGCACCGCGAACTAATTTTACGAAATATCTCACAGATAACTCTGTCCATAACAACAATGGAATCACCTAATATTTTTTTTTATATGCACCTGAATTTGAACCTGAGACCTTATGACTCTTAACCATTATTACTTGCTACTTATTATTTCGACTATTTGTTTGTTTATTTAATCAGGGGCAGAACTAGTGTGAAGATATGGATTACATCAATTTAGTAACTTTGGTTCAAACACTTCGTGTTAAGAAATCTATTTAATATGTACTACGAACTATTTAATTTTGAATCAATTTACTTAAACGGGGCTAAAATACTGAATCTACAAGCTTCAAATTGTAGCAACTTTGTTATAGCGTATTTGGACATCACAGCATAATAGCTTAAAACAAGATTAAAGAGTTGTATCTGGCTAAACAATTGGATTCAGAACATTAAGAATATAATATGCCCACGGAGTGTGATTTAAGCAAAGCGAAAACTATTTAGTGCAGTGGAAGAAGTTCTATCAATTGTTTGATAAATGGTGAGGTTTCAAGAATTGACATTTGAGGTTTTAATTTCAGTATCTGTTCAATATGACTATGTTTCACATAACTGTTGATCACTGTTTATCTATATTTAAACAGGCAATATTCGACTTTCGTTTTCTGGCGCTCCTTGCTGTTGGAGGTTCGTTAGCTGGCTCTTTGCTCTGCTTCCTCAATGTAATTCCTTTATTCAAGTATCCGTTATTTTTTAAATTTGTAGTATGAAAATCTATGACTATCATCTATTATATGTGGTTAAAGTTTATATCTTTGTGTTTCCTGGTGAAATTTATGATGCAGGACTTCTGTTTGAGGATGTAATCAAGGCACAGCCTTGGATACATTTGTGCACTTATTGTTTTATAGACCACATGTGATCTATAGACCGCAAATGTTGATAATTTCAATATGATTTGTAGATGCATTAGGGTGATTTGGCTATGTTAAACTTTTTGCTTCAAACAACTTCAGGAGTTATCTTTTGATTCAATATATGATAAAAATGGCTTGATGAGAACCAGACTAATATTAGTTTATTGTAATTCTGTTATCATACATCATGCATTAATAGAAAACACAGTATTTTGGGAGTCAGTTATTCCTAATCCATTACCGAAGTCTTATTGGAGCTCGTTCTCCTGCATTTCATGATATCGTAATCTATCAGATTATCACTAGCTAAAAGCACCATTAATTAAATGATGAAATTACAGATGCAATATACCGTTTGTCCTCAATCTGTTAGGAAACTCTATCTAAACTTCTAAACTATCAGTTGATTATCATTCTATAGTTTATTATGTGCATTTCATCTATATCCTCAGTCAATTGTTTATTTAGGTACATTATTGCTTCTAAAGCCTCTCTCTAGTGTTTTAAGGTGTAAAACATTGATTTAGTCCTCAACTAATGTGCTTCTTACTATCCCTTCTTCTACATGACATCATCAAGACAGGAAACAATTCCACTTTTACCGGTAGTATCAGTTGTTTATACAGTTAAATTCTCTTTGGTAGGGTTGTGTCTACATTGTTGATGCGTACAAGGTTTATTGGACGAGCTGTGTCAAAGGAATTCACACAGGACAAATGGTTCTACGATTGGTTGAAGCTATAGGTGAGTTTTTGAGTATCTTGATTCTTTTTAAGATCATCATTCTTGTTGTCAGAAATTTGAAATAGACAAGCATCTCAGTGTAGGGGAGACATCTGAAGGTTGCATTTAAATGTAACTTCATGCATCTATCTTTTGATTGCCTCTTTGAAATTATTTGTGCACCACAGTATCGTATTCTGACCTGCCTTAGTACATTTCCCTAAGGTTGATTCGTTTGCTGCTAAATTATCTATATTACCTTACTCTCACTTTCTAGTGGAAGATTATAAGCAAAATTTATCAGTCGAGAAGAAGCTTAACACTTTATTCTGGTATTTACAGCAGAATCTAATATTTATCCAAAATATCACTCAGTCAATGGATAAAAAATCCTTCCCTAATCTTCCTTAAGTGACTTTAACTTTGTTTATTGTAACTTCCTCTGGTTGTCTTGTAAATTATCCGGGATGTACTTCTATCTTGGTTGCAATACTGCTGTGGGAGCCATGGCCTAGTTGTATAGAGGTTGTGATCGTGAAAGAGTATTCAGTTGTAGCTCGTATTGAAGTTGCAGAAGTTCCAACTAAAATGTCAATTTACAGGGTGATATAGTACCTCATCGCTTACATCTAAACATCTAATATCTTCTGTTTCTGTTCTTGAGTTTATTATTCTTGTAATGCAGATGTTTATCTTGCTGGGACTGTGATGTTGATATTTGGGATGGGATTGTATGGATTGTTCATAACTAATGTCTCTCCTGATGTGCATCCAACCGCCGACCGTGCCCTCAAGCAGTCTTCCTTGTTTGGGATGTTTGCTCTGAAGGTAGTACACTCTGGATATCTTGATTTATGTACCCTATTTCTTTCTCAATTCTATTTAACCAATTTTAGCGGTTCTTATACTTCCAGTATATAATGTTTCCTTCTTCATAAACTTCAGTTTAATCTTTCCTGTTTAATTACTGGAGAAAAGGATTTTGAGATGGAAAATTTGATGATTCTCTTTCAAAATGAAAAACTACTTACTTAGAGGAGAGTTTTTTAAGCTGGAATCACACTCATGTCACATGATGTAATGTGTTCACTTTTTAACCTTTATGTATTAAGAAACATGACTTTTAAGCAACAAAATATTTTTCTATACTTGGCTTTAGATATCAATGGATCTCAGAGTTCCGATTGGAATAGATGCTAATGAACACCTCAGATCATTTTCGTGGCTCTTATGGTAGAGCCAATCAAAACTCTATAAAGGTTCACTGTATAATCTAGCCCTTCTAGCAGTCTGCTGAAGATTATGGTATTCACAGAGCTATAATAACTGGTATTAACGATGTAATCAAACTGCTGAAAGTTGTTGTAATCATAAGAAGGATAGTTATATTCTTTCTTTGATATTTATTCGTTATTACTCTTATGATGCTCTACGTGACCGTCAAAGATTTGACAGTCTAATCTAGTTTGCCAATCCCAGAAATTGGTGTTGTGACATGTAAGGTTATGAGTATGAATGCATCTTGCATACATCAACCACGAAACATGTGCAATTGTAGGTATACTGTGTTGTCTGTTTAAGTTCTTTTGTTTAAATCGGTTGATGGTGCCATACAGGAGAGGCCAAAATGGATGAAGATCAGTTCTCTGGATGAACTGAAAACCAAAGTGGGACATGTCATTGTCATGATCCTTCTTGTCAAGATGTTCGAGAGGAGTAAGATGGTGACTATAGCCACTGGTACTGATCTATTGAGCTACTCTGTGTGTATTTTCTTGTCTTCTGCTTCCTTGTATATTCTTCATAATCTGCATAAGTCAGACTAACTGTTGATATGTACCAACCTTGAGTATTAATACTTAATAGCTCTCCCTCTTAAGTAAGCTCAATAGTGTTCACTAAAAGTTAATGTTCCAGTATCTACCTTTCACCATAGACTAAAGAGAATGAATATATATAATCAGAGATGACATTGAAATTTAGCCGGCGCCAACTTTCACTTCAAGGGGCTGTCAATGGGTTCGACCTTGAAATTTTAATACAAATATCCAGTATATGCATACAATTTGTGATAACAATTCTTTTTTATATGGATTTCCAATTATATATCCTTTTCTTCATCTGACCACACAATTCACAATTTTATAATTGTATGCAACTACGACATTACATAAAAATGAGAAAATGACAATCTTATAAAGAAAAAAATTGACAAACAAACAATTGGAAAAATGGGCCATTTTTTAAATGAAAGAATTAAAATAAAAAAAGGCCATTTTAAAATGAAAAAAATGCGTCTGCCGGGAGTCGAACCCGGGTCTATTGCTTGGAAGGCAATTATCCTAACCGTTGGACTACAAACGCTTGTTGTTAAATAGCACACTCCAATACATACCTAACAGGTCAAAAAGGGTAAAGGCGCAAATGTTGTTGTGTGGGATGCAATTTGCTAAGCTGGGGTAAAGAAAGTCATCTGACACTATCGGATTAGGAATGTGAAGATCTCTCCTTCAAAAGGAGATCAGGAAAGAAAGAGCTATGTTATTGATCGGCGAACCACTTTTTCTCATTTTGTTTAAAGCAGAACAAATAGATAATAAAATGCAAAAAAAAAAAAAAGGGAAAGAAGTCAGAAACACAACATATAAGTACCAGTGCCTTAAAACTTGAGAAATATCATATGATGGAATCATGTATATAGGCCATGTAGGTTAATTAGGTTTTTGCATTCATAATTAGGAGTTACACTCAATTTCAGAGACGTATTCAGGATTTCGATTAGATTAGTGATGATTATAAAAAAATATATCTTAAATATAAGTTTGATCGATTTGACTTTTAGTTCTTAATATAAATCATCAAATTTTAAAAATTTTAGGTCCAAATTATATAATACTACTAGTTTTAAATTTTAATATACACATCTGATTTAACTATATAAATAAATTATAGTGCTAGTTTTTTTTTTCAATGCGTAACACTTGAAAATTTATATTTAAGATGAATATAAGATTTAAGTTTCTATTTTCACTTAGAGATGTGCACCCAATGATCATTGTATTATTATATGATACTTTGAATATGGATTCACACGTTTATATTTAAATATTTTTTTTAAAAATATAACAATATATATGATCTAGAGGGGGAGCATGGGTTCACGTGAACCCACACCACCCCTCTGGATACGCCTCTGCTCAAGGTTGTTACATATGTTTTCATAAGGTATCATTTTTGTAACGAATAGATCATATAGTTTTTCATTGTTATACGATGTCATACATCATACATTTTACACTCAGCTAAGTAGATTTTTCCTAGTTTTAGTGGGAGTAGAAAGTAGTAGTAATATATATTCCTTGTACTCTTCTTCTTCTTCTTTATTTAGTTAGCTCCAGAAAGAGGAAAAGGTTCTCAGATGATTGACAAACTGTTTGTTTATCTTACATAGTTACTGTAGTAATTCAATATTTCTTGTGAACAATGTACAAAAAGATCTTGTCTTTACAGAATATTTTCATGTTATGTACATTTTAAAGTTGTCTAACATACTACTTTCTCTTAATTTTGACAAGGCAGTGCAATTAATCTGTCTAATCCTTTCTCTTGAAAGCTTAAGCACTCTTCCAATCTCTTCAAAAGATTGAGGAGTATCTCCATTGAGGCCAAAGTGCAATTTCAGAATCTTTGCTTCTCTATCACATAACACATTCTGGAGAATCTTCTCTAGGTCTTGCTTCATCATTTGTCTTTTCACATTTTCTTCTGGTGTTGTGTCTTCTGGCCCTGATATGATATTCTGCAACAATCAAAATTTGCCCTTAAGGCGCGCTTGATCAGCATTAGCTTAATAAGAAGCTATTCTTTGTAGGCAAGGCTAATTCAGTTTCCAGCAGCTTATAAGCGAGAAATTCTCATTAGCGATGCTAATATAAGAAAACAATTGTTGAAACAACAAAGACTTGGGACAAACCTGCAATGTCATGTAGCCTTGATTAGTTACTATTTGATCAATGGAAATTGGTGCTCGGTTCCTCTCGATAACTAGTCTAACAGTTGAAACATTCATACCAAGAGCTTCTGCAATCTCATTGTAGGAAGGCATTCGTCGAAGCTTTCTACTTAATTCTGTGTTGGCATTGCAAATCTTTGGAACAAGCTCAGATATGCTCCCCTGCATATAACATGATAAATTCTAGTAAGGAACTTGGAAAAACTCCATTGAAGCTCCTAAGAGCAAGCTGATTTGAGGAAGAAGAAAGGAAGTTCTTATTTCTGTTACTCACAGATCCTGCACCTCTCCTTTATATACAAAATGCATATTGTGTTTTCAATATTGAATTTCTAACTAACTCTAATCTTCCACTAACTATTACAACTCATTTACTAACAGAATATATTCCTAACTAACTATGTGCAAAGTAACAGAATGAACAGAAAATGTGACACTTAGAAGAGTAACAGAAAACGTGAAGGTTAACACTCCCCCTCAAGCTGAAGGGTGCAGTATGTTAAGCACTCCTAGCTTGCCTAACAGATGTAAGTGTTGAGCCTGACTCAATCCTTTGGTTAATAGATCAGCAATTTGTTGATGAGTGTGTACATACTCTGTTTGAATCAATCCAATCTTAACTTTATCTCTAATAAAATGGCAATCTATCTCGATGTGCTTGGTTCTTTCATGGAACACAGGATTTGCAGCTAACTGAATAGCAGATTTGCTATCACTCCATATTTTGATTGGCCTTTGAATGAACACATTGAGCTCATTGAACAATCCTGTCAACCATGTCACTTCTGCTACTGCTGAAGCCATGCTTCTGTACTCAGCTTCAGCTGAACTTCTAGACACTGTCTGTTGTTTCTTGGACTTCCAAGACACTAAAGAATCTCCAAATTTTACTATATAGCCTGTTACTGATCTTCTAGTATTAGGACAAGCAGCCCAGTCTGAATCACACCAACATGTTAATGTTGTGGCTGGCTGAGCCTTTAGCCATATGCCCTGACCAACTGTTCCTTTCAAGTATCTCACCACTCTGATAGCTGCTTCCCAGTGAGACCTTTTTGGATGCTGCATAAACTGACTTAATGTTTGCACTGCATAGCTAATGTCAGGTCTTGTAATGGTAGCATACATTAATTTTCCCACTAATCTTTGATAAGCTGAATTATCTGTTAGTACCTCATCTCCTTGTAGTCCAGTAGTCTGATCTAATTCTATTGATGTCAACCTCAAGTTGGTTTCTAATGGTGTGTTTACAGGTTTTGCACCACTCAATCCTGTATCAGAAATAAGCTCTAATATGTATTTCCTTTGGTTCAATATAACACCTGTCTTTGACCTTAACACCTCAATTCCCAAGAAATATTTGAGTTCTCCTAAATCTTTGAGCTTAAACTTCTGATGCAATACTTCTTTTGCTTCTCTGATTAATAACTCATTATCACCAGTAATGAGTAGATCATCAACATAGATCAAGACAACAACCATCCCCTCTGGCTTCTTCAAAGTGAACAATGAATAATCATGAGAACTTTGGATGAAGCCTGCAGATAATAAAGTGTTGGTCAATTTGATATTCCACTGTCTAGATGCTTGCTTGAGTCCATATAAGGATTTGAGCAATTTACAAACTTTGGTTGACCCCTGAGATCTGAAACCTTCAGGCATTTCCATATATACTTCCTCATCCAAATCTCCTTGCAAGAATGCATTGTATACATCCATTTGGTAAAGAACCATCCTTTAGAACAGCTACTGCAATAACACTTCTAACAGTTACCATTTTTGCAACTGGTGAAAATGTATCATGATAATCCAATCCTTCTTGTTGACTATAACCCTTGGCTACAAGTCTAGCTTTAAACCTTTCTATGTTTCCATCAGCCTTGTATTTGATTTTGTAGATCCATTTAGAACCAACAGCATGTTTACCTAGAGGTAAGTCAACCACCATCCATGTCTTGTTATCTTCAAGAGCTTTAATTTCTAATTTCATGGCCTCAATCCATTTTGAATCTTTGCTAGCTTGACCAAATGTTTGAGGTTCTACTGATTCTGAAAACTTTGCCAGATAGCTATGATATTTTGATGACACATGATCATAGCTAAGATGATTTGCCATAGGATACTTACTGTTATGACCACCATCAGGAGCCATATAATCCTTCATCCATATGGGAGGTCTAGTATGTCTGGATGATTTTCTAGTAGAAATTAGAGGTAGTGGTTCTACTGTATCAATAGCTGAGCCTTGACTTAACATCTCTTCATTGTGAACATGTAACATTTCACTAGAAGCATCATTCAAGCTGGTGGAAATCTGTGTGTCTGCATGTACATAATCCTCAGTTGCTGTACTTTCTGAATCATTAACTTCTTCAAAGCTATCAGATAATAAGTCACTAACAGGTGCCTGTGAGAGTTTTGAAGTGGCAAAAGGAAAGATGTGTTCTTGAAATACAACATCTCTATTTACTTGAAATTTCTTAGTCTGTAAATCCATCAACAAATAACCCTTCTGAGTTTCTGAATATCCCATCATGACCACAGGTTTTGCTCTTTCTAAGAACTTGTCATTTCTAGGAATAACAGAAGCATACCCAAGACAGCCTATGACTCTCAAATGGCTGATATTTGGAGGTTTGGAGAATAACATTTCATATGGACTTTTGTTATGAAGAACTGATGATGGTAGTCTGTTAATTAAATAAACAGCTGCTTGAACACAAATTCCCCAGAATTTAAGTGGCATACAAGATTGAAATCTGATGGCTCTAGCTACATTCAATATGTGTCTATGCTTCCTCTCCACTACACCATTTTGCTGTGGTGTGTGAGGACAGCTGCTTTGATGTATAATGCCAAGGCTTATAAACAACTCTTTGCACTGAGAGTTGAAAAACTCTGTTCCATTGTCTGATCTTACTGTCTTGATGATGTGCCCAAACTGATTCTTTATCAATATGAAGAAATTCTTTATAGCTACTATGGTTTCAGATTTAAGCTGTAATAAATGAACCCAAGTATATCTGCTGCAATCATCAACAATAGTAAGAAAATAGTATTTCTTATCAAATGTGGGAACTTTGTATGGTCCCCAAAGATCCATGTGTACAAGTTCAAAACACTTAGAGGTCTTTGATGCACTGATAGGAAATGACAATCTAGTTTGCTTAGCTAATGGACAGACTGAGCAACTAGTAAGTGAATCAATGTCTTTATTATTATGTAATAGTTCTAGGCTATGCAGTACTTGGTTTGAAGGATGACCAAGCCTCCTATGCCACAATTCACAATCTTGTAATGATACCTCTGCAACAATTTTCTGAGGATTTTGAGTTTCACATTTGCCCTTCATGCCAGAACCATTTCTGAATATGTACAGGCTTCCTTCTTCCCTACCAATCCCCTTCACCCTGCCACTGTAAAGATCCTGAAATATACAGAATTCAGGGTAGAAGGAAACAAAACAAGACAGTTCCTTGGTTAACTGTGATACAGACAATAGATTGAACTTAAACTCAGGCACACACAACACATCTTTAATCACCTCATTGTTAAACAAACATGTTTCTCCTATGTGTGTTATAGAGGCCTTATCACCTGTAGGTAAGTTCACCTTGTCTTGATGAGAACTAGCTGTACATTTACTATTTCTTAGCAAATGTTCATTTGTTGTAATATGATGAGAGGCACCAGAGTCTACTATCCAACAATGAGAGGCAATATTAGTTGAAAAACAATTTGCCATACCTGTCATGTTGGCTTGCTTCGTTTCCTTCTTATCTTTCCCTAACATGTCCATTATTTGTTTATATTCCCCATCAGTGAATGCATGTCCTTTGGCAACAAAAGCATTGTTCACTTCATGATGACTAGAAGAGGTTTCTCCAGAATTCTCTTTGGAAATATTGTTAGCCTCTCCAGCATAATTGTAGCTATTTCCTCCAGATGAAGAATTCATTTGACCTGACCTTGAATTACTGAAACCAGATTTCTTTCTGTGTTTCCAATCAGCTGGATAGCCAATTAATCTGTAACAGTTCTCCTTAGTGTGCCCAGTGTATTGACAGTGTTCACATCTTCTTCCCTTATGATTCTGGTTTCCTTGATTGTAATTGTTTCCTCTATTAACACTCATAGCTAATACATCAGGTACCTTATTAGCAATAGCTACACATGCAGTTTGTTGTTGTAGCTCATCCTCTATAATCATGGCATATGCTTGATTAATAGTAGGAGTAACACCTTTTAATAGAATCTGTCTCTTAGCCTGTTCATACGACTCATTCAAACCACTAAGAAACTGAATCAGTCTAAGCTGATACAGATGATCTGCATATTCTTTGGATTTTGGACATGCACAGCTAGGAGATGGTACAAGTGCATCAAATTCCCCCCACAAGTTCTTCAACTTAGTATAATAAGATGAAACAGAATCAGTACCTTGTGAGATTGTGTTGATTTCTCTGTGTAGCTGATAGATTCTCATTCGATTGACTTTGTCGAATCTCTCTTTCAAGTCTTGCCAAACTGTATAAGCACTGGTAGCATACACTATTCCACTAAGAAGATCTTCACTAACTGAATTCATCAACCATGACAACACAATTGCATTGCATGTTTCCCACTGCTCATGTAATTCATCTCGATACAAAGATCTACTGCAAGCTCCTGTAACAAATCCAATTTTTCTCTTCCCTGTCAAAGCAATTCTCATTGATCTACTCCATATTCCATAATTTTCAGGTCCTGTGAGTTTGACAGGAATTAGAACTGCATTTGAAGCATCCGATGGACCTATATAGAGAGGATCATTTGGATCAATTCTTCCTACCACCATTGCTATCTTCTTCACAGCTTTACACTACTCTGATCTACGTCTTCTTTGGCTAACTAGATTACTAGTATAACCTGCTTTGATACCATGATAAATTCTAGTAAGGAACTTGGAAAAACTCCATTGAAGCTCCTAAGAGCAAGCTGATTTGAGGAAGAAGAAAGGAAGTTCTTATTTCTGTTACTCACAGATCCTGCACCTCTCCTTTATATACAAAATGCATATTGTGTTTTCAATATTGAATTTCTAACTAACTCTAATCTTCCACTAACTATTACAACTCATTTACTAACAGAATATATTCCTAACTAACTATGTGCAAAGTAACAGAATGAACAGAAAATGTGACACTTAGAAGAGTAACAGAAAACGTGAAGGTTAACACTAACCAATGCATTTCACTTATTACTATCATAATACATGTATCTACTTAACCAGAAAAATTTATGGAGAAGTTAGCCTCATGGGCTTATTGCAGTAAACTAATTTAGCAATCCTTATGATTTTCATTGTATGATTACGCTGAAAAGTCCATGTAGAAAAAGGCCCTGATGTTCAGCTCAAGACTACAACTGCGAAATTTCATGGCCATTGCACTAGAACCATCAAAAGATTTGACAGTCATCACTATATCACAAAATGCAGAACTTGCACAATGGTGAGTAATGAAGTCCTTATAATGCATTAGCTTACCGGTAATCTAATAACTCTCGACTTGTTTGCTACGGCTCTTGAAATAGCTTGCCTAATCCACCAATAAGCATAAGTAGAAAGCTTATACCCCTTCTTAGGATTGAACTTTTTAGCACCATGAAGTAGACCTATGCTTCCTTCCTGTAATCAGAACAGTGACAAAGGGGATGCTTACCGTCCAAAGGGAAACAGAATCACGATGGCGATAAAGCTAGATTACAAGAGATGAAATTAGGGACCTGTATTAGATCTTGTAAGCTTAATCCTTTGCCTTGATATGAAGCTGCAACAGATACAACAAGCCCTCTATAGCATTGAATTATCTTCTTTTGTGATTCTTTCGCATTAATCAAGAGCTTATCCAGTCTTCTTGTGCTCATTCCTGCAGCCTTAGCCAGTTGCTTTGAACTCAGGTCAATTTCACTTGTTTCTTCAACCATCTTTCTCAAAATCTCAATTCTTGCTTCTTCCTAGTACAAGAATTAAAACAAATAAAGTGAAGACAACAAAATAAACAAGCAAGAAAACAATAACACCATAAAACCATTTATAAATCTGTTCAAGCTAAGAGGTCTTGCATTTCATTAAAACATCTACTCATTTTATTTCAAATTGTATGAATTACTATCTCAATTATCATCACTATACTCTCTAAAACAATGCAAAGAAGACATACTAACTTCCAATATAAATGAGAGTTTTTGAAGTTCTATCTACATACAATGTAGTAAATAATATTTACACAATTATGTCACTTATACGTTAATTACATCTAAACAGTAATAGAGTCAGAATTTTCACAAAATATGAAGAAACAAACGCACAAAAAAGCCAAAGATGATCCAACATCTATTATATATAGATACAAAACAACTTTAATCATAAATAATCAAAAAATTCAAATGAACCCTTTTGAGCCTACCTGACTCCGCCCCTGCATCTAATTCTCTATGATAAACTTTATTGTTAACCTTACAAACAAAATTATATTTACAATCTCAATTGATGAATCCTGGAGTTGTACCTTAAGGTACCAAGAATACTTTGCCTCTTCCTTATGGGTCAAGTAGAAACCTGTTTTTAAGGGTTTCAAATTGAAAATCTTATCCTCTTTCTCCATTTCCAAACATTCTGAATAACAACACCTTCTTCTTTTTCTTCTCTTTTTTCTTCTCAATGCTAACTCAATCTTCTCATCAAACATCTCCACTTTATCGATACTCTCCTCAAAATCGGTATCGAAAACCAACGAACTTCCTTCAATTGTAAAAGCTTCATTAGCTGCTTCGATTGTCAATGCATGAATTGGGTCCAAAAAAGAGCAATTTTTAGGGCAATAGAGAATTGAATAAGCGAAGAAAGGTTTAGTGGATAATTTAGAAGGATAAGGAAAGAGTGAAGCTGGAGAATGGTTTGAACAGGACCATGCAGCCATGGCCATACAAATCTCAACTTAAAAGAGAAATATGTTTTCTTTTTTCCTTCTCTTCCATTGATGTACATATATTTTGAGGCTAATAGATATTTTCAAAAAAAAAAGATTCTCATATAATATTTGGACAATACTCTTTCTTTTTGAATGTTAGTTACGCCCAAGATCTAATTTAATATGACATTATAGCAGAGTCTATTGTTAAGTTGTGAAGTCTGATTAATATTTGATGTACTGTTATATATTAATGTTCTCGCGATTCAACCTCCGCAGAGAGGTTGCCGGGGGTTATGGGGACCAAATTTTAGGCTGTACTATTTATTCTCTGTAACCAAAAAATACTCTGAATTATTAATATATATATACCCATCGTCGTGGAAGTTTACTCACGGGGTGTTACCACAAAATATTGGTTTCTCTCTTTCTCTTGAAAGTTCTTGTGTTATTCATTCATCAAGTGTGTGTGGATTCGATCCCAACATCTATCTCACCCGATGTTAGGGCCCCCTAAATCAAAATTGTTTACGCACCAGATATTAAGCATTAAGCGTGATGTAGGGGTTTAAAGAATGACAAAAGTTCTATATCGTTGGTTAATGAGATGATAAAATTTTAGATATCTTTTAAGGTGTGAGTTAGGTATAAAACCTAATTTAACGTCTAAGGTGGTTTAATTTTATTTTTTCTCTTAGTGGTGCTCTTTTTTATTGGTTAATTTTTTAAATTATATATATGGATAATTCATAGTAGTAATACTTTTAATTTCCAATTACTCCAGTATAGCCAAGAAAAAAAAATAGTTAAAACTGAATTTAATTAAGTTCCAAGTAAGAATCCAATTAGAATTAGGAAGAGGTACAGTTCTGCCGGCCTTATATATATATTTTGTACTCCTACATTAATTACCTTATTTTACAGCATAGATGACTGTCGCAACAAAATTAGTCGTCTTCTTCGCGATTCTCTCTCTGTTTCGTGTTTGCTCTGCTAAAGCTCTGAAAGAATGTCCGTTTAAGTCTCTGTACCAGCGATTTCAGAATTCAATCTCGATTAATCATGTTAATAATAACAATGACTCGATGCTTGTAACGGGGCCTCGTGATCCTGACTTCTTTGCTCAACATCAATGGCTCAAAAATCAAGTTACTATCAAACTGCCGAAAGAGAAACGTACCGGTAATAGTGACTACAGCAACAGGGATTTCTATGACAAATTCGTTGAAGCAATTGGAACTTACATTATAGCAAGGCAGGGAGTTTACTTCCTAACATTAGTTATTTCAAATTTTGATTCGATTCGATTTTTAATTTTTTAATTGTGAAATACCATATCAGATAAATTCAATTCAGTTTGATTTTTTTAAATTTATTATTTTTAATTAGATTCTTCGGAATAACTCAAGTACAATAACTATGTCCAGAACAAGTAAATTTTAATGTAATTGAGCTTACGTAATTTTAAAATCAAAATACCAAAAAATAAATAAATTAATAAAATCAAGTTAGATACCTCTTCACAGTTCCAAATTTCGAAAGGAATTTGTATGAAAGTATAAGAAAGTTAATATATACTTTCTTTGCCACCTAGTAAACAATATTAATTTTTGGAAGTGAAGCTTTTTCTCTCTTTTTTTTCCTTTTTTGTCATTTTTATTCACCTTTTTTTTTCTCCTTTTTATTAATCCTTTTTTTTTTGTCATTTTTATTCACCTTTTTCTTTCTTTTTTTTCTCTTTTTTATTAATGTATGAAGGTTTTTTTTTTTCCTTTCATTCATTTTTATTTATTTATTAGTATTTTTTATTAATTCTAATTGACTTTTATTCATCATAATTAATTCTTAATTTTTTTTACTTTTTCTTTTATTAATGATTAATCTTTTGATATGAATATCACATGTTTATTTTTTATGAATTAATGAGTGTTAAATTTTGAATGTGACATATGTTATAAATACATTGAATTAAGTGGATAGTCCAGTCCATAAGATTGGTACATGAACAACCATTCATATTCACTAGATTACATGAACCTTTTTTGGATAAGAATGTATCTATTTATTATGATACTTAATATGGTGACCTTTGGAGTAATTTCTTACTCTATAAATAGGGTTGTTCATTCACTATTGTAATATATAAAAATGAGACTTACATACACTTGAATAAGAAGAAAATTTCTCTTCTTCTATATACTTCTCTTGTCTTCTTCTCTTTATGATTATATTCTTATGAGCTTGATTTTATAACACGTTATCAGCACGAATCTCTAGTCAATTGAGATTGAGTTTTAGTTTTTCTTTAACTCATGTTTTGGTTGATCTCGTTATGAGAATCAAGATATTATATGCATAAAATCAGGTATGTATTTTCTAAAATATTTTTATGATTTAGAATACAATAGTATTCAATCACTAACAATTATCAGGAACCAAAGGTATATACAATTATTGGTTGAATATGACATGCTATACAAAATTTCTGAAATAGAAGAAGGTATAAAATTTTAATAGCATGAGTTTGAATATTATTTTGATTGTTTTGAAAGACTCAAAGAATAAATCATGTTGTACTTTGATTTATTATACCGTTGGTTAAGGGTAAGACGATGGATTCAAGTTTCATCGCACCAAAAGGGTAAGACATCAGGTTAAAGTCCGGATGCACCATAATAAAAAAAATATTTGAGGATGACACGATAGATTCAAGTTCTATCGCACCAAAAGGGTAAGACATCAATTAGAGTTTTGATGCACCGTGATTGGGTTCAAGCATAGAATTATGGCGTAACACGCCTTATATGGGTAAGACATTGAGTTTGAGCCAATGCACCATAGCGATGATAAAATGATGACTAAGAAAAATAATATATTTTTGATGAAATGTCTTGAAATTCAGCATATTGAATTTGCTCCATTCCTTGAAAAGAATGTGGTAGCAACATGTGATAACTCTGAAATACGCCTGTTGACTTGCTCCATTCAATCATATGAATGTGGTAGCAGTGAATGATTAGTCTGAAAGATGACAAATAATTAATGATATGAATAAGGGCGTGGAAGGACAGAATTATAATAGTCATCATTGTGGTAATGATAAAAGGAAGAACACTGTGAGTTCTTCAAATAGTCCTTCAAAATGTGAAGGCAATTTTTATCATCAAAATGATATGAAAAGTCATTAGACTTGTGAATGTTGACAACCCAATAATTTGACGAGTTTATAAATCCTCTATCATGATACAAGAAGATAAAGTGATGGTACACTTGATCTTTCAAAGTGATGTTGAGGTGTGTCATGGAAATATGATGAATTTTAAAGCCATGACAATGTGCTTATAATGCAAATTTATGAAGTACATATAAATAATTAGTACATTCCTTGAAGAGAATGTGACTTGTGATGAGTATCGTGTATGCTCGACCATTCTATAAGAGAATGGGTCCACATGTGATAAAATCATTATGGGTTGGATATATGCCACAACTCACCTCTATGGAAAGTTTGAGAAAAAAATGATATATGTCACTTCTCATCTCTACGGAAAATTTGAGAGGAAATAAATTTTATTTGGCAGAAATGGCTAATTGTATTGTACGTTTTATACGTCACTATGGTATGTTTATTGTGAACTACCAAAGGGCAAAAGAAAGAAATAGTTCTTGCCTATAAGGGTTGTGGTCATTATTGTGTGGCAATACAAATTTGTCATTGGTTGTGTACCTATGGTACAACAAAAGTAAAGCAAGAAACATGTCTTGCTCGTAATGATTTTGACCATGACAATGATAATATACTTTCCTTCTTGAAGGAGATGCTCACCATAGGAATGGTGTCATGGAATATGTGACAGTACACAAAATTAAATTGCAAGCTCTAACGAGTTGTGCTATTATCAATGGAATAATATTGTGGGTTGTAGTAAGTCTCAAAAGAAACTTTTTAAGTTTCGGATGAGTTGAAAAGAAATATTGAGACTATAAATTATGAAAAGATTTAATATCTTTAAATTACTACAATTGAAGAGGGTTATAAATATTACCCATTTTTTTTTCCTCGTGTTTGTTTCACACAAGTATGTGCATGCTGATGGAATCACATGCAAAAGTAAACTATAAGTGTACTGAAATAAAAATCAGTTGGCATGATCAGTTGACCATTCTGATTTAAATTGATGCAAACGTAATTGAGAATTTATGTGGCTTATATTATGAAGAAATAAAATATTCTTCAAGAATTCTCTTGTATTGCTTGTTTTCATTGTACCAGTTAAGGTTGAGATTATAATCCCCTGAAGTTTTTGGAACATATAAAAAGGTGAATATGGGCCCATTCACCTTCCATGTGGATCATCTGCAACTATATGATAGATGCATCTATGCGATGATCACATGTGTTTTATTGTCAACTTACTAATGGTGTATGTAAGGTTGTTTGCTCGAATTGTTAAATTAAGAGCACAGTTCCAAATTATGAAATTATATTGATAATGCTGGTTGATTTAGCTAAAAATGTATGCCTATAACTATAGCTAAATCATGGTCATGAGAACAGAACTCCCAAAACAAAAATTGGTATGAGATAAATTTATTTAACATGTAGCAACACATGTATGCATCAAGCCAACAAGGTCTCCTCATTAAAATTGGTTCAGGGTCAGGAACCATATAATTTTCATCTAAAATGTGAAAATGTGCGGTTATGATTTTAATTGCTCCACCACGCACAAAGATGAATTCCCAGATAAGGTTGGGATGAATGTTAGATTTTCTAACATTAGGGGGAGAGATGATTGACAACTGAAAATTATGTGTGAGGTTAATTATGAATTATCTAAATTCTCGTTAAATAAATATGTGAACTTAAAGTTCAACGAATAATTCAGTTGCATAATGTTGCAAATCAGTTGCCAGATGAATGCACTGACCCTATGATATAATTCAGCTGCAAATGCTCCAGTGTGAAGTCCTTGAAGGACAGAGTCTATAATACGCCGGAAGCGTAATAGACCAATCGATTTCAAATATAAAATTCCTTGAAGAAGGAAGGAGCAAATGATCAATATGGTCATGACAATGAGGCAAGTGCTATAAAAGAGCACATTGACATAACACTTCATAAAATTTTGAAAAAGGTTCAGGTACCTGAAATAATGAAAAATGAAGAGATCTCGATAAGTTATGTCTTGTTGGAATCGATATCAAATAACCGTCGACGGTATCTTTGATATGAGGTAGCGCTCAATGATATAAATTGTGACGAGGATCTTGAATTCAAATCTATCATATCTTGAATTCAAATCTATCATATAGTGTGGACAGATAAATGGTTGGCCAAGTAAAATGCACAATTCAAGTATATTTTGTTTCACTTAGAAAAGTGACATTTTTGACTGGTAGTCCATAAATCAAGGTATAATGTCAGTGGGGTACAAATAAATTATTATGCGATAGTATAACTGTAAGATATCAAATACGGTTTGTGCCTTAGGGCATAAAGGTTTATCGCAAAAATCCTGACATTATTGGAGATGTTTTCTCCTTTGGTGGATGCAATGAGGTTTGTTTTGATCTGGCAACATATGAAAAAAAACTTGAATACATGTAATCAATAACTGTAATGTCTAGCTAGACAATGAAGGTTATATGAAAATCCTTGAAACAATCGAGGTGTCTGAAGCATATAAGAGTTTGAAAGAAACTTTTCCAATAAAGCTTCAAAAATCCTTATATGGATTGAAAATAGTCAAGGAAGAAAAAGGGTACAAAAGAATGACCCTAATTGTCCTTGTATTTTTATGAAAAGGTCTTGGTAAGACAAAATTTTGTCTTGACCTACAGATTGATAATTTGACAAATAAAATATTTGTCTAACAGTGCACATACACTAAAAAATTTTGATGCAATTTTATGTGGATATATCGCATTCATTGAGTACCCCAATGATTATGAGATCACTTGACATAAATGATGATTCAGTTTGATCTCAAAAGAAGGATGAAGAGTTTCTTGGTGATGAAACTCTATCTTGGTGCAATCAGGGCACTAGTGCATCTTACTAACAATATTTGACCAGATATTTGTTTTGCAGTAAATTTACTGGCAAGATTCAGTTTCTCCCCGATAAAAGGACATTGAAATGGTGTTTAGCACATGATTGGATATCCTCGAAGGACCATAGTTATGGGTTTATTCTATCCCAAGGAATCCAAGACAAAATTAATTGGTTACGCAGATGCAGAATATTTATCTGATCCGCATAAAGATCTATCTCAAGAACGCTATGTGTTTGCATGTGGAGGCACTATCCTGGCGATCAATGAAGCAAATGTTGTTATGCAGAAATAAAAGTCCTCCATGAAGCAAGTCGAAAGTGCGTCTAGTTGAGATAAGTGACACACCATATTCAAGAAATGTGTGATTTTTCTTTGAAAAAGAATATACCAACCACAATGTACGAAGATTGGAGACATCATCACAAGAAATTAAGTGATGTTTTAATCAGGGGGAGTATAATACGCGTTGCACTCTTTTTCCCTTGACCGAGGTTTTTTCCCACTGGGTTTTTCCTGGCAAGGTTTTTAATGAGGCAACAAATAGTGCGTATCAAAAGATATGTGTACTATTTTTCCTTTACTAGAATTTTTTCCCACGGGGTTTTTCCTAGTAAGGTTTTAACGAGGCACATTATCTATGGACATCCAAGGAGGAGTGTTATAAATACATTGAATTAAGTGGATAGTCCATAAGGTTGGTACATGAACAACCATTCATATTCACTAGATTACATGAACCTTCTTTGGATAAGAATGTATCTATTTATTATGATACTTAATATGGTGACCTTTGGAGTAATTTCTTACTATACAAATAGGGTTGTTCATTCACTATTGTAATATATAAAAATGAGACTTACATACACTTGAATAAGAAGAAAATTTCTCTTCTTCTATATACTTCTCTTGTCTTCTTCTCTTTATGATTATATTCTTATGAGCTTGATTTTATAACAACATAAATATTATTAAGAATATATTTAAATAGTAGTTTAAAAAAAAATATAAGTTTTTAAAAATAGTTAATATTATTTTAAAGTTTTTTAATTTAAAGGTTCTTTCGATCTTCACAAACGTTCTTGGTAAGTAGGATGACTAGATTGAACTAAATTTTATATTCTCTTTGTTATATTTTGCAACAACACATAAAGTCAATATATTAAGTTAACGCTATTAGATAATTTATGAAAACTTAAATATTAGTATGAAAAATCTTTTTTTCCTTAAAGTTTTAGCGAATAAAGCCACTAATTCCTAAAAAGAGATAAACATTGAATTACTTATTTAGTATCTAAAAAAAAATCACTAACATGCATGTTTAATTGATTTGTTTATAAAAATCAAAAAAGATAAATAACTCAACTGTATCCTAAAATTAAAGTAACCGACCCACTTTACTTGAACAATGTGGCACCCACGACCTCCAAATCCTAGATACGCCTCTGCCTCTTCACTGTCTATATAACTAGGTATATGTATCCATGTTTTTATTTATTCTCCTTTTAAAATTGGAGGATATTGTTTGACTTTGACTTGGAACATAGTTTATTTTTTAAAAAAATCTTATGCTTTTGAATTAAAATTATATTAAATGTATCAAAATGTCCTTTAATCTTATAATGAGGGAGTAATTGTTTGTAAAGTAAATGCATATAGTTATACTAATAAATATCCAAAGAAAAAAAACCAAACTCGGAAAAAAGAGAAAAAATAACTAAAATAAGATTCATTAATAGGTATATTTTATCTGATTACGATTTATAGCTATTATTTTGGAGCTATATCTATCACTTTAATTAATTATATTTGTTTGCTCGAATTCGATGTATATGCCGCTCAAATTCATGCATTTCTTCGCTCAATTTCATTATCGTTGCATTTGTTCATTCAATTTTACTATATTTGTTTATCAATTTCGATATATCTGTTTGCTCAATTTATATTGTATAATTGAATTTGTAAAAGGTATACTTATATCATCACCAAAAAAACAATCAAATCATAATCATAACTTGAGCTTGACAAGTTTTATTTAAAGCATATCTAAACTTTCTGTTGACTTAATTATCCTCGTCAACATATCATTTTATAAAACAAATAATTATTACATCCAAAAAAAATAATTCAAACAAATATTTTACGAATTTAATTTAAAAAAGAACAAATGATAGTTAAAATAATAAGAATAAAATATATAATGTATATTAAAAACGAAAGAGTAACCAACCAAAAGAAATAAATTATTATATTAATTGTGTGGACAATTAATAGTTGAAAAAATATACCATACTTTGAAAGATGAGATTTCAATTTCTCTTTCGAACCATGCACCTAAAAGTGAGTGCATTTACGTTAGGCTAACATAAAGTCTAAATATGCAATAAATCCTTATCAAGTTGAAGGAAATTTTATTTTGTTTAAATTTAGCTCAATAATATCAATATTACTACTATCAACATTATTAATGATACTATTCATAACACATTGATATTCAACACTACAATTTATTCAATTGATATAGACTTTAGAGGAGCCTATACAAAAAAAACGCGAAATAAAAGTTACATCTTATTTCATTTTCATTTATTATATTGCGCATTTTATAGTTTGATTCTAAAAATAAAAATTATAAGAATTAAAATTTGACGGAGAAAGTAATAGGCGCCAAATTAGAGCCTTATTGAGAAGGACGGCTGGTCCCAAACAAACCATGTGGTATCTCTTGCTCTTTAATAATCTTCTTCACAAAACTATTTCAAATTTTTTTCTTTTTCTGATAAGCTTCAATGGCGGCATTAACCTCTGTTTCACTATCATTTCATATATCTAACCTTCAAACTGGAACAAATTACAGAAAATTGCGTATTATACGCGCATCATCTGCATCCGCATCAGCTATGCCTGAATCATCTTCGTCATCCACATCAAGTGGAAGTACTGTACTAACATCACCAGTAGTGCCCTTTGTTGAGCCTTCTAAAAATGGACTTGTTCGATTTGTTCAGAACACTGAGTCAACTGTTGAAAGGGTACAAAAAAATTTGATGTATTACTACTCGTTGTTAATATGAACATGAATTGATATCGAAATTTGAAACAGGCGATATTTGATTTCCGCTTTCTGGCGTTCCTTGCTATTGGAGGTTCATTGGCTGGTTCTCTCCTCTGTTTCCTCAATGTAATTTCTCATTTGATATGAACTTTTGTGTATTTGTCTTAACAAATTCATTGAATTCGTAAATTAAAATCTCAAAACTCACAAGTGTAATACAGTTAAATTTCATTTCTTAGGGTTGTATCTACATTATTGACGCTTACAAGGTTTATTGGACGAACTGTGTCAAAGGAATTCACACAGGACAGATGGTTCTGCGGTTGGTTGAAGCTATAGGTGAGTTTTCATCATGCTAAAAATCTTAGAAGAGGTACCTCAGTGAAGGGGAGACATTCAATGATTGTAGATTTTTGATTTCGAGATGAGACTGTATTAGAGTGCCAATCAGGGCGATTGTTTACATCTAAAAATTTTAATATTCCTTTAATGCTCCTGAGTTTGTCTTCCTTTTAATGCAGATGTTTATCTTGCTGGGACTGTGATGTTCATATTCGGGATGGGCTTGTATGGATTGTTTATCACTGATTTCTCTGCTGATGGGAGTCCTACTGCCGACCGTGCCCTCAAGCATTCTTCCTTGTTTGGGATGTTTGCTCTGAAGGTATAGTGCAGCCTGGATCCTCCTCCTTATACTTCCAGTATATATATTGTTGCCTTATTCATAAACTTATATATAGAGGGAGTGTTATGTGTTTAGTTCTTTCGTTTGAATATTCAGTTGATGGTGCTATGCAGGAGAGGCCAAAATGGATGAAAATCAGTTCGCTTGATGAACTAAAAACCAAAGTTGGACATGTAATTGTTATGATCCTTTTAGTTAAGATGTTCGAGAGGAGCAAGATGGTTCCTATAGCCACTGGTACTGATCTATTGAGCTACTCTGTGTGTATTTTCCTCTCGTCTGCTTCCTTGTATATTCTTCATGCTTTGCACAAGTCAGAATAAACGTTGACATGTACCATACTTGTGATACATGTATAGCCAAGTTCATCAGACTTTTGAATAAAATTCTGAAAATCTTGGATTATTTCTCCAGATTTTCGAAGAACCGATGCTTCTCTGTCTCATATTGCACAACAGTGTTCACTGAAAGTGAATATACCAGCAACTAAAAGTTACCACAGAATGGATAAAAGAACATAATTATCGATTTTTTTGGGTAAAAAAAAGAAATGCTGCGTCTGCCGGGAGTCGAACCCGGGTCTATTGCTTGGAAGGCAATTATCCTAACCGTTGGACTACAAACGCTGTTTGTTATGAAATCATGCTGTTTCTTATATAACTAAAACTTATGGTTAATTATAAAGCGGAAAGAAAACAAATTAGCAATCTTAAGAATAGATTTATTAATTGATTCCTTTCCTAATAATATGAAGAAAAAAGTGCGAGATGTATTATCTACTATGGCGTAATTGATTTGCGTGATTTATTATTGATACGGAAATCAATTTCAGATATTAAAAAAATAACAATAAATTGATTAGTTGTGATTATTACATGGGAGTGTAAAATGATTTTTTAAAACATATAAAATATAGCGCATGAGATAATATGATATTAGAATATTAGAGGAATTTACTTTCCACACCTCTTTTATTATTATTGTTATTGATCCTTGTTATTTTTTTTTAAAAAAAAAACTATGTGAAAGATGAAAATAAAATGTTTATTATGACTTAATTCAGTCTAGGTTTATGTTGTAATTCATACTTGAAAATGTCCTACCAATACCTATCATAACAAGCCTAGTCTGTCATTAAATATTTTTATCAAAGCTTCTTCTAAAACAAGTAAAAAGATGATGCTGTGTTAATTTTGCTTTTAACACAATTTGAAAGTACTTTTTTTGTTATGAATATTTCAAGTATCTATCAAAATAAATAGTAATTTTTTTTCCAAGGTATCTCTCAAAATAATAAGCTATATTTGGGAAACATATTTACTACTACTACTAACAATTTCACAAAAATAAAGTTTGAATTATAAAACTTTTGAAGCGTTCTATTAACATTTTATTATACCTCTAGACAAAAAAAAAAATTAATTTCAGAAAAGTAAAGTTCAAATTAAGTTGACATTTGATGATAAATTTTAGAATAGATTTTAAAATATTATTAACTTTAAAAATTTGTTCTTTCAATATTTTTAAGATCAATTTTAGGGACTTGCACCATCAAATATTTATTTTTGTCTTCTAATAAAATACATACCAAAATACTATCATGCCGCTTATTAAAAAATAATTTGACTAATTTTTAAAAATAAATTAGATCACATGAATTTGATATTTTAAATAAAAAAATTAGATATTATATAACTATATGAGAAGTATCATAAATTACAATTTTTTGAATATTAATATAATGAAAAAATGTATCTTAAAAAATATTAGTTAAGATTTTTATAATTTAATTCTAAAAATAAAAATACAAAACTTTTTTAGTTTAGTTCAACTTCTTCATAAAAAGATTTCTTCATAAAAAACCTCCAATAACCTTTCGACACGCAGGAGTATCTGGGTCCCAGAAGACACATCTAGTAGCACTGGTCACACGATTCCCCAAGTCTCTTTTGGCGCCAAAATCATCTTTCGCATATCACAGCGGCTGCTCCTCTCCACTCTCTTTCGCTAGTCGCCGGCGAGGTTTTTCTCCGGCGAGGAAAACCCTTGGATAGCTTTCTATCGTGGAGTTTTTGCGCCGAGAATTTTCTCTGATTTCCTTCCCTTCATTCCTTAACGTGTACTTCAATGTCGGAACGTCGGGCAAAACGCCCCAAAATCACCAGGTACTACAAACGTTTCACTTACACTGCATACAAGTTTTGACCTTTCTCTCTTTTTTTGTGATCGATAACTTCTTTTTTTAAAAAGGTATTTTCTGCAAAAAAATAAGGCGTGTTATATTATTAGGAAAAGTTAGGGTTTATTCATCCTTTTGTTGTATAATTTCACTTGAATATATGTAAAATCAATTCCAAAAAGCGTTTTACTGATATATCTGGTTATAGTTCTGTTTACTTGTTGAACTGATGATTTCCACCAACAAAACTGATAGGAGGTTCGTTTTGCTATGTTTCAAAAGGATCCTAACTCTTTGTGGCTTTGATATTTTTTAGTGAGTTGAGTTGGAATACTGGTTTCATTGTTTAGGATGCTTATTTTGCGTATTTGTGTTATAATGTGCAGGGGCGAAGATGATTATATGCCAGGAAACATAACTGAGATTGAGCTTCATAACTTCATGACATTCAGCAAGTTGACATGCAAACCAGGCTCCCGATTAAATCTTGTAATTGGACCAAATGGCTCTGGAAAGAGTTCTCTAGTTTGTGCAATAGCACTCGGCCTTGGTGGTGAGCCTCAGGTCAGAAGAAGTTGAAGGAATCAAAAAATTATTACTTGTGAATTTCCGGGATGACCTTTTACTAATTGAGATGAAAATTGTGTAAAACTGCAGCTTTTGGGGAGGGCTTCTAGTATTGGAGCATTTGTGAAACGCGGGGAAGAATCAGGTTACATCAAGATTTCCTTGAGAGGGGAAACCAAAGAGGACCAGTTAACTATTTTGCGAAAAATAGATACGCGGAACAAGTCTGAGTGGATTTTTAATGGTAAAAAATCGTTATTTATAACAAATGCTTCAATTTATTGACAGTTCAACTCTATTTTTGTGAGGACTAGAATGATACAAGTCCTTCAGATCTGTTTTACTCTTTTCACGACATAATATGTTATAGATTAATGTTTTAAGTGGATGACTTCTTGTGTTATCCATACAAGTGAATCGAAGACTCTATTACTTGGAATTTTCTCAATTTTTCCAAGATGAATTATCCATATTCCAGGTCTGAAATTTTTTCATCTTTTGATTGTCAAATTTCAAATTTAGGATCTTGTGCATGTTTACTTTTCTATCCTTTTTCAGCTCTTATTATTCTATCTCGATCTCCTCTTTCATTGTGATCTTTGCTTAGAAGGCTAAGATTCATACCAGAATTCTTCTCAGCTTAAGTTATGTTGAATATGGATATTCTTCTGTAATTAGGTTCAAGTTGTTGCATCTTTATGGAACACATGGTGAATATTGTTTGCAATTTTGGCCCTCTTTCATTGAAATGTTATGTTTCATATTTATGAAGTTGGAATTTGCCTTGCTTCTGGTAATGGTATGAATGTCTTGTAATTAGTTCAAAGCTTTGGCAGTATTTTTTCAGGAAGGAGACTGGAAGGTTGTTACTTTGGTCCTAGTGGTACTTTAGGAGGAAGACCAGAAGTTGTCACTTTGATGTTGTTGGTTTGCATTTGTCTATATTGCTTTAATCAAATTTTCCAATAGTGCTTTTTGAGCTGAACAGGGAAGCAGATTTAATTGTTTATTTTCTATTTTTAACTCTATTTGTTGTAATCTAGTCCTCAGAAACCGGCTATGGAACACAATTTTTTTTTCCTATTACCTGTTATATATACTGGAGGATGTTTGATGACCAGCTTCTGCGCCTTCCACTCCAATTAATCTGTTTCTGTTCCCTGTTGAATTTTTTTGCTCATCATCTTAAAGCATTTTCTGTTCCTTAACTCGAACTTCCTACATATGTTTGGTTGAAGTTCTCTTCATAAAAAATGTTTGGTTGAAGTTCTCTTCATCAAAAATGTTTGGTTGAAGTTCTTTGAATATAAGTAGGTTCTTGCTTTGCTTTCTCTAAAATCATGTCTCACAGCTCAACCTTTTTGGGGTCAGCAGGACATTGTTAAAATAGTTGAAAGAAAATGTAAATTAATGTGGGATACTTTTAGCAGTCATTACATGTTTTGTTTTTCTGTTTCAGGAAAAGCTGTGCCAAAGAAGAACGTAACTGATATGATTCAAAGGTTCAATATCCAAGTCAACAATTTGACTCAAGTGAGTTCTATGTCTGCATAGATGTGCCATGTTGCTAAAACATCAGTGGAACCTACATATCCGCACCCTAATCTATCCCTTTCTCCCCAAAAAATGAAAAAAGTAAAACACACCAGTAGGACCTCTAAAATCTGAACTCTGAACACATTAACAAAACCATGTTTGCTCAACTTCTGTAACCCGTTATTGAAAATTCTTCCCTTCTTGCATGATGGGAATGTTTGTGAAATGGGAGTTTTAAGGAATTTCCCCTAATTTAAAAACTGATCACCAGTTATTTTTTGAAAATTCCCATTGAAAGATAATTTTGCTACTTATTTAGAAGAAGAAAAGATTTTGATGATATAGTATGTGGATATTATCTTGCTGATGATTTTATTGTCTTAATGTTTACATTTTTGATATATAGTGACCACTTAGCCAGTTTCTTTGGTTGTATGTCACCAACACTCTGTTGATAAGTCTAGCAAACCTAGATGTTTTCCATATAATTGGATAATGTTTCAATTTGTCAATTTATTTATTTTTACAAAATGTGAAGTTCTATAGTAATCCAGTTGGATTATTAGTTCACTATTAACACTTCAGAAATTATTTTTCTGGTAGAATGACTTTTACTATATATATTTTCATTTGGTATAATAAACATTTTATTACCAAAGAGAATATGTACATCACAAGATACTCAAGACTGGTCAGTCCCAAACCTTAGTCTTCAACTCTCTTATCTCAACATATCAATAACATTCAACTAAGAATACTAAGGATAGAGATTAAAATCAGTTAGTTTCCTGGCTAAACTAGTTCATAGCTCCCCTACAGTGCACCTCCTGAACTGTATATCTTATGACTGATGCTGATGGATTGCTTACCTTCTGAAATATCCCCATGTCCTTCCCCTCCATATCCAGTAAGAATCCAGCACTTGATACTGAGGTCTGCTGGTTTTTTACTTAATATGTTATAATCTACTATTCTGATTTTCTTAATAACACATGCTATGCAAATGTGAAATCAAAAATTCTGGAAAATGAAATCGTAAACACGCTCCATTCAAATGCACATGTAAGAATATTTAAATAGAATGGTATGGTATATCATAGTTGCTTTGTTTTTTTATTAAGTAAACAGTAAATGGTTTACTGATACAGCAATAAGATGGAGCCTGTGCATGTATAATGTAGAGGACCAAAACAACTATGCTCCCTCAAGTCCTGGTGTGGACTATGTACGTTTTGTGGACCTGGAATTCCTATAGTCTCGTATGGTAGTAATTGGATTTATGAGCTTAACCTCATCATCTATATGTTTGGATTTACACGAAAAAGAAACTTAACAAAAACTATCACACTTGGTTTTGCTAGTGGCTTTTATTATATTCTCAAACCATTTGGGTTGGCAGATCAAGGTTGTTCTGAACCAAAGTTAGCTCTGGAAGTTTCATGCATGTGACAATTTTTTATGTGAATTATATTCTTATGCCGCATGCAAATATGGTCCAGTTGCACTGTTTTGTTCTCATGACTTGGGGGAATCTTAAGGTTTAGGTCTAGGAAGCACCTTCTTTATCCAACCACATCATGTACTTTGCTCTTGGACCTTAAGTAGATGTTGTACTAAGTGCTTAGAGTTCTTCCAATTTGCTCTACACAAAGCCTCTTATTTGATGTCTTATCTGGTCACCATTTTGTGCCATGAGCAGAAATATGTATGGTGGAAGACCATCGATATATTCATAAAATTCTTCATTGTCCTTTTTTTTACATTTTTCACCTACTGGTCTTTGTTGACTTTGTTGTAGAAGATTTACTTTTTATCTACTTGCCTCTTTTTCTTTACCTCTAGCTCTTCAAACATAACATCTTGGCAGAATAAATCAGGACCCCCTAAACTTGTCGAGTTCTATTTTGTGCGCACCTAAACTTTGCTTTGGCCTAATTAGTCCCGTGAACTTGGTAATTTGGTTATCCTTGACCTCCCTAGACCTGATGTGGCACAAAGCGTGAATGCACTCTTTATAAGGCACATGGGAGGGAAGAAAAATCGAAATAATCAGCTTCCAAGTGGTTATTTTAAAATATATCTCCATAATTGATGTACTAGACTCAATTTAATAAAATATACTAGGATTCGTAGAATTTTAGTACATGTTGTAAATATTGACCAGTACAGTTTTATTATTGACTTTTGACTTTCGAGGAATGTACAAGTTACTGGTTTAAAAAAATTGTATTTCTCTATATATTTTCTTAATATATTGCATATTTAAGTCTTAATGTGTTTTTTTATTCTTTTTCTGATGCCCTGATTATTTGTTTCAACTATATATTTCTTTTCATTTTTTGGATCCAAATTTACAAAATTTAGTTGGAACTTTATTTATATTAGTCAAATTAATGAAGTTCAAACAAGTATTTTATACATAAAAGAAAGAAATGTGTATCTTTTTTCATGCAAAGACTATTTATTTCGATTGCACACTCTTCTTTTCTCAGGTCAAATATGTAAAATATTTGGTTGAAATTTTATTTATTTCTTCTTTAGATGCAATGATTATTCGTTCTAGTTGTGTGTTTCTTCTTTTTCTAGCCTTGATTAGAGTATCATTATCTTTAGCCAAATAAAAAATATTATAGTCAAAATATCATTGTTCCATTTTTTTTGGGTAGAATCGGCCCTGAAAAGATGATCTAAATCATTAGTGAACTTAGAAAGGTACAAATATATATTTTATTCTAAAAAAAGCACATGGACAAAAAAATCCATGTGGTAAATGTCACACATCCATGGGTTGTTAGTGTCCAGGGGGTTATGACATCAAATTACCAAGTTGAGGAGGATAATTAGGTCAATGCAAAGTTTAGGTATGCACCGAATATATTTGACAAGGTGATGATCTATTCTGCCTGACATCTTAGTATTGTCTTAATTACTGCCTCCATTTCATTTTATGTGATGCTGTTTCATTGAGCACTACGAACCTATTTGGATCGACTTAAAAAAAGTAGTTTTTAAATAAAAAATAATAAGTCAAAGTTAAATGACTTTTAAGTCAAACAATAAAAGTAGAGGCATACCTATTTTTTGAAAAAAATTATTTTAAGTCATTTTATACTTATATTAAGTTATTTTTAACCTTGCCAAATATTTCCCAACTTATTTAAAGTTATTTTTTTATTTGTCAAACACTTCAAAAAGTCAAAAACCTACTTAAAAGTAGGTTTGACCAACTTTTAAGCCAATCCAAACACCGTCTAAGTTAATGAAATATTTTTGAAACTTCTGATTTTAAATATGTCATGAATTTATGTGGCCTGAAAGTGTCATTAAGGGTAAATGGAATTTTATAGTTAAGTTGTTTACTAATAAAGAAATATGCCATTCTATTTTGGAACAAACTAAAGGAAATAGTGTCAACTTAAAATGGAACCGAGGGGTACTCTTCCTTTCTACTAGTCATATATTTTTTCCTTAAAAAGTTTGAGACCTTAAACTAAATAAAGAGTTTACTTCCCTCTTGTAAGATTTTCTTTCTTGTCTTTATAATCTAGTTGCTGATTTATGCTTATTCTATGGGGAGGACCTCAGTTTCTACCTCAAGACAGGGTTTGTGAGTTTGCAAAGTTAACTCCTGTTCAATTGCTTGAAGAGACTGAAAAGGCTGTGGGTGATCCTCGGCTACCAGTGCAGCATGTCGATCTTATAAGCAAAAGTGAGGAGCTGAAGAAGTCTGAGCGAGTTAGTTCCTACTTGCCAATCTGTGGAAGCTTTTATAAATTTACTGCAAAGCATTTATTAGTGAACAAGGAATACATCTTGCCTTATTTTTTGACAATTTAAACTGTATGAAAATATTTCATTATCGATTTTAGACTGTGAAGAGCGGCAGAGAGACATTGGATCAGCTGAAGGAAGTCAATTCTCAACTTGAACGAGACGTGGAACGTCTTCGTCAGAGAGAGCAACTCCTGGGACAGGTGAGTTTGGAGCTTCTTCCTAAACTTTGGTGAGAGCTTTAATTAATATGGTTTGTAGGATATGCTACTGATCTCCCCTAAAAGTAAAATAAAATAAAAATTTCTGTTATTTATGTTTATAGGCTGAAACGATGAAAAAGAAATTGCCATGGCTGAAGTACGATGCTAAGAAGGCTGAGTTTCTGGAAGCTAAAAGGCAAGAACAAGATGCCAAAAAGAAGCTGGATGAAGCTGCTGAGAATTTGAATGAACTCATGGAACCTATAGAGTATGCTAGCTTATCGTGTAAATTTTTGATTGAGTTAGAGATTTTGTATCTTTTCAATAACCAGGTCATATTCTATTGCGTGAATTTTTGCAATTGCTTGACATTAAAAAATTCAGTTTTTTAAGGGCCCTGCTTTTTCAATATATTTCAAATGGATACTAATCAAAAAGTACATTTCAAGTTGAGTTTTCGTCTTTTCTTTCTTATAAATTTCTTGTTTTGACTTTAAATTCAACAATTTGGTCTCAGGGAAAAAAAGCAAGAGAAAGCCGAACGAGATGCTAAATGCAAAAAAGTAAACGGCCTGTTGGGTGATAATGCCAACAAGCGTATGAAACTTCTGGATCAGGATAGCCGTTTGGTATTCTATCAGAGCCTCAATAAGATAATCATTTTGATTATTTCTTTTTCCTCTACACAATTCAACTTCTACTTTTTCTATGATAAAAGGATGTTCAAGTGAATGGAAAATATAAAGAAATGGAGGACTTGAGGAAGCAAGAAGAATCTCGTCAACGTCGGATTTCAAAAGCTCAAGAAGATCTTAGTGCTGCTGAATTGGAACTTGCAAATCTTCCTTCTTATGAGCCTCCCAGAGGCAAAATTGTAGGCTTCTTTTTTTCTTTACTGTAGCTTCTTGTACCATACTTGCTCAAAGTACAACCATAGGCATGAGTTTACGTACCGAAGGATGCCTAATTTGACCATTAATTATGGAATTTCAAGGAAGCCTTACTTTAGCTATTGTCTTGTAGCTTTATTTTATGTAAGATACCACAAACTAATCTCTGGCTAATGCAAAATTTTGTTGCTGAACTGGTTGAAATCTACAGGATAGTTTGGGTTCTAAAATTTTGGAGCTGCAAGATGGTGCACGGGAGCTAAGGTCTCAGAAATCAGAAATAGAAAGAACCCTTGATCGGAATAGGACAACATTCAGACAGTGCTCTGATAAGTAAATATCAGGATTATGTTGCTGTGTTTTTTGCATTTGATAATTACTGTAAATTCTTGCACATCCTTTCATTCCTCTGCAGATTGAAGGAGATGGAGGACACAAACAATAAAAGGTTACGTGCTTTACGGAGTTCTGGTGCTGAAAAGATATTTGAAGCTTACAATTGGGTTCAGGAGCATCAACATGAATTTAATAAGCGTGTCTATGGTCCAGTTCTTCTTGAGGTAATACAATTATGCTTGTGCTACTACTTATAGACCAAAAGGTTATTAACTACTTTGGTGAAATGGAAGTTCAGGTCAATGTTTCCAATCGGATTCATGCAGATTACCTAGAGGGTGATGTACCAGGATACATATGGAAGGTAATTCTCTAATTCTAGTATATGTGGCCGAAGCAGATATTTCTCTCTTGCAACCCCCCCCCCCACCACCACCACACACACATCTTATTATACCTTCTTGGACTTGATCTATATCTGAACTTGGTACTCACAGAGATATTCTTATAAGCACTTCTTTAAAGTTTATACTTTGGGTATGAATTGAAGTATTCCTTTTTTAATTTGTTCTTTTGTGCTTTGCTATGAGATTTGTGGTTGCAGGAAACATTGATTGGCGTTGTATTTTTACCAAAATCTTATTTTAACTGTTGAGTGATATTCCCCAATTGTTTACTCATTTAAGTTGAGACTTCACTTAAGATGGTTTTGTTGTTTGCATGGGCATATTGTTTATTTATAGAATTGAAATTTCTGTAGATTATACAAAAGGGACACCAAAGCATTTTAGAATCAGGACTGCTAATCTAATTTGGTGTTGTTGAAATTTGTTTCTCATTTCATAAGTTATCTTATTTATTAACATATGCAGGCCTTTATAACACAAGATGCTGCTGACCGTGACTTGTTATTCAGAAATATGCGATCATTTGATGTTCCTATTATAAATGTTACAGATAAAAGTCAGAGCCGTGCTCCCTTTCAAATTACTGAGGAGGCATGTATAAGCTTCTTTGAGAACTCTTATTTTGATGCTGATCTATATGTTCACTTGGTTTCTTATAACTATCTTCCACAGATGCGTATGCTAGGTATCAATTCAAGGCTTGACCAAGTTTTTGATGCTCCCGATGCCATCAAAGAAGCTCTAGTCGATCAATTTCGGTTGGACCATTCTGTAGGCTTACCTCTTCTAAACCTCGTGATAGTTTTCTTCTGGAACCTATTCTAGTAGATTGACATTAATTTAATCCAATGTTTTTGTGCAGTACATAGGCTCACGTGAAACTGACAAGAGAGCAGATGAGGTGTTGCAGTTGGGTATCTTTGATTTATGGACCCCTGAAAATCATTACAGATGGACCAAATCCAGATATGGTGGTCATGTTTCTGGCAGTGTTGAGTCAGTGGACCGCTCTCGCTTTTTGCTATGCAGTATCTCACTAGCCCTTTGTTTTTAATATATTGATGCCTTGTTCATGAACTTCTTAGTTTACTCCCAAGTATTTTCTTCAGATGTGGATGCTGGGGAAGTTGAGAGGCTCAAGTCCCAGAAACTTCAGTTGGATGAAGCAATCTCTACACTAGAAGATAATCTCAGGGCAGTTAAGAGTGAGTTGAGGAACATAGAAGATGAAGGTGCCAAACTTGAAAAACAACGTGTAGGTGATATATACATGCATATATATATGTGTGTGTGTGTGTATTTCTTTTGGTTTCTGGAAGTTGTTTTACATGCAAGGATGTGCAAATTCACACTTGAGTATCTTTATGGTATGCTTTTTCCATTTCTTTTTTGGTCCTGTGGAAAAGGTGCCTGGCTTCCTGAGTTATAGCTTCTCTGCGTGGTTCTGATAAGTATGGAGGTTGGTGCAATTAAACTTCCCTCTGAATAAGCAAAATTTGGTCATTGTGCATGTTTGACCAATAAAATTAAGAAGAATTTTGCAGACTGACGTGGAACTCTTGCCCCTTGGAGCCTTCCTTCGTCTCTGCAACCCAATTCCCTTTGACAAAGATCTGTGATCCTGTCCAAACCCCTTCTGACCTTGCCATCAACTTATTTATATAACTCACTATCACTAGTTGCTGGCTCTCATAAACCATTCGGTGGCAGGAATAAATTGCAAAGTTGGTTTTGATTGGATGGTATGTTAGGGTAATTTTAACTTTAAGCAGGGAGAGGGTGAGAACAAGAGGGATTTCTTTTTTTCTTTAAAGAAAAGGGGTTTAGTATATGACCGAAGCTACTTCTTTAAATTAAGTTGAAGGTTTTATCTGCCAGTGCTGTACAAGTTTGGTCACAGAGAAATTCCTTTTGTGTGTATCCTCGATTAATGCAACCTCAGATGCTATGTTTTGATTCTCGATTCTAGTATTAAGCGAAAGGTTACACCAGAGACTAGAACCTGAAATAGCTTGGATAATAGGCTTCCCGAAATGCTATTGTCAAAGTGTTTGTGCTGAAAACGTATATAGCTGTGGAACTGTGTAACAACAGTGGAGGATAGGGATCGATGATTCTGTAAAATGATATTACTTGTTGAACTGTGTTTTATGTTGAATATTTATCCCTAGCTTATAAGAATTTGCTTTGTAGTGCATTTTCTTTTCCTCCACTGTCTGAATTAGTCAATCAGAAAAGATTCTACTCTTATGGATTCTTTCCCTATGTTTTCTTGTGAATGTAATATCAATGGCTTTGTGCATACTCTAGTTGTTGATAACAATCAAATGCTATCTGTTCTTTTGGCCTAAAATTAATATTTTATTAGTTCAAGCATAATTAGTATATTTTTATTGATCTATTTTAGGAAGAGATTATAAATGAGTCACTACATGAGAAGAAAAAAAGGCGTGAGATGGAAAACCGCGTCAGTAAGTATCCCTTCTAATATTTTACCTGAAGTATGTGTAATACAAGGTACAGGTTCAGTATTGATTACATAGTGTTCCTTCAACATATAATTTTCTCCAACTTCAGAGCAGCGCATGATAAACTTGAAATCTTTGGAAAGAGAGGATGATCTGGATAGTATAGCTGCAAAACTTATTGACCAGATCAAAGCTATGAAGATTCAGCGATTCCAACTTGCAATGGAAATTAAGGTCAATTATTCTTTTTAATGTTTCTGTTTGCTGGTGCTTCTTAAGCTATGATTAGATCCTAAATGAGTAAGTTTTGTATCTCAGATGTTATGTACCTTTATTGAGTTTCTCTTTTTCTGCCAGAATTTACTTATTGATGCTGTGGCTCACAGAAGAAGTTATGCTGAACATAACATGGCATCCCTTGAACTTGCGCTGAAGGTAATTGTTTATTGTATCATTCTGTATAAATCAAAGTAAAGATGAACTACAGAATTTGAAAAAAAAAACAATAAAAAATTGAAGTAAAATAGCTACCATAGTCGGAGCATTGCCAGAAAATCAGTGATTTGTGTTAGACTAAGTTGGTGCGAGTGGAAGGAATATTAGGGCCTTATGGAAAGCTACTCTAAATGGATTTGGGTTTAACGGGGTGTAATTCCACAATTTAACATGTTTGTTGACCAAGTAATTATTTGGTTAGCATGAATTGGGTGTAACTGAAGGGGGACACTCTCTAGTTCTCGAGGGGGAGGTGCAAATTGAAGGTAATTACATGGTAACTTTTCAAAAAAATTTATTTGTTATTTCAATTATATTTCATTTTACTCGTATATTTATTTGTAAGTTACATTTTTCTTGTTTGTACTATTTTCTTTTTATGAGTTTCTACATTTCAATACTAATTTCTTTCCCTTTCTATTTTTATTGGAATGATTATTCTATCTAACAAATATTTGTTAATGATTGATAGCTTGAAAAGAATAATGTGTGATGTTATAAGCTTTATGATGATAGTTTTTTATGTAAATTATGTTGCAGATAGATCGAAAAAATAATGTTTTTATATCTCTCATAGTATGATAATATAAATTTTTAAAGATAAATTGGCGACGTAAATTTTTGATCAGGTGGGAGCTAGAGATAAGAAACTAAATATATCCACTTAAGTTATGCTCCAAAAGAATTTCTCAAATGTTTGTTCTCTCTCAAAAAAAAGCATTTCTCAAATGTTTGTTTAGTCTTATTGTCTCAAAGTAGTTATTTGTTTTTTAAGTACTTAAGAATCAGATATATTTAATATTTCTCTCTCACACACACACCCACACACACACACACACACACAGACATATATATATATATATATATATATATATATATATATTTATGTTTGTCTCACAATTAAACATAATTGCATGTTGATCCAAAAGTTTATTGAATTTTTGATAGTTAACTTTCATTTTAGAAAGTATTTAATTATGTAATTGTACTTGCATAACCAAACATGACTGATCAAACAGATCTTTGTAATTACTACTATGTTATCGAATGTTGTTGATTAGAAGGTACTACCTTACTAGGCTGATGTTAATGCAAGTATATGCAATGCACTTCTTAAAAACTGTGAGAATTATTTTCATGTTGTTTATAGCAAATTGTCTCTCAATGCAAATCAAATATAATCTTGTTTGTCTGAAGTATTGCATCTGGTCTCTTCTTCTTTTTCTTCTTAATAAATAGATTGATACCACACATAAGGACTTAGTTGTTAAAAGTAGTCTAACAAGCTAAGAGTATACACCTTTTTGAATTATTTGCAATTGAAAGTAGTCTAACAAGCTAAGACTGACTTCACTAGACCTAAAATTGCAGTCTGAGTGTGAATCGTGCTTCCTTATCATATTTTCAGGTTAAAGAGATGGAAGCTAATGTAAAGCACCAAGAAAAATTTGCAGTACAAGCATCTCTGCATTATGAGTACTGTAAGTTCTTCAGTAGAAACATTTTCACTATAGACTTTTTTTTTTTTTTTGAGAATTAGTACTGTTGTATTCTTCAGCATTAGGACTGCTGGCCACCACTAAAAACATGTTACAGGGGAGTGAGATTCAAATCTAAACTTCACAAAGTACCTAGGAAATCAACCAACTCCTCTACTTCCTCTATACAGTTGTGTTTACACCAAAAAAAAAAAGGTTTCCAGGCACTTCCATTTCACATCTTGAATGGATCTGATCTTGTCTTCAAAGCACCTTCCATTTCTCCCTTTCCAAATTGTCCACCATATGCATGAGGGTATTATCTCTCCACCATTTTTTCTGACCTTGCTTCTGCCTCTTCTAGTCCAATAGCTACATCAGATCATCTGTATGCTCTAGCATTGTCTATGTCGTCTTTGTGGGACGGAAACAGATTCCACACTTGAGTAGTGAACTTACAGTGTAGGAACATGTGATTATTTGCCTCTCTTGTTCCATTGCACAAAAAACACCTAGTCACCACTACTCTCCCCTTCTTTTGTAGTACTTCATGAGTATGGCATGCCTTTTTAACTACTAGCCATGTGAAACCTCTCACCTTGGTTGGAGCTATATTCTTCCATACATTCTTCCATATCCTTGCCTCTTTCTCCTGCATAACACTATTCTCCCTCTTGTACAAATTTTTAACAGAGAAACTTCCTTCTGTAGTGTGTCTCCACCTTAGCTTGTCAGATTCCAGCAAAAATTTCCACTTCATTTAGCAAACTAGCCACCCTTTCCACTTCCCAATCATTTAGATGTCTTCTGAAATTGAAATTCCAGCCATAGTCAGACCAACATTCGGCAACATTTATGTTTGGATCCCTACATAACATCATAAGATGTGGAAATCTGTCCTGCAATGGAGCTTCACCTAGCCAATTGTCCTTCCAAAACCTGGTTTTGAGGCCATTGCTTACCCTAATCCTTGAATTCTTCTGCAACTTTGGCCATAGTGCTGTGACTGCCCTCCAAACACCCACCCCATATGTAGTATTTACCTCAATTGAGCACCAGGGGTTGGTTTGCCCATACTTATGGATAATTGCTTGCTTCGAAGGAGAGGACTCTTCTTCACAAAATCTCCAAAGCCTCTTCATCAAAACGCTGTTGTTTTGGGTCTTCAGTTTTCTTACTCCTAGTCCCCCTTGGCCTTTGCTAGATTGAGTCACTTCCCATTTTACCAGATTGCAACCCTTTCCTTCTTTACTTTTTTTCCACAAAATCCCTTCTTAATCTGTTAAGTTTTTCCACTACACTGTCCGGGATGAGAAACAAAGACATCACATAATTCTTAAAGATAAGTACTGTGACTACCATTTTGCTAGTCTCCTTTCAAACTTCTCTATAATTCTATCCCATATCTCGACCTCGTTGAACTTCCTATTGACTATTTTACATCTTTCACATTGAAATAGTAACTTTTAAGAACCATCTCGCCTTGGTTGACAACAGTAACTAAGCAATTACAGGGGTCTTAAAAGACCTATTTCAAAAGTTCCGAGCATTCAGAAGACAATTTATTTATTGAAATAAATGGACTTTATCTCAACTAGTTAATATTGCCTATATAGATCATTTGCTTCGTAGTGGCTGTTATTGCAAGTTTTTGAATCGATTGCTGGAGAATAATGTGATTTAAGTCTATTTGATTTTGTTCGATCAAAGGAATCAATCATACTTCCACTGCTGTGGACCGACTTTCTTAAAGCACCTTTAGGCAACACCTACTTTTAGGATCTAATTTTGAGACCCCAATCTTTTCTATGTTGTTTTCTTTTTTTGAGAATGGTGAAGTTGTATTCATCAGCAATGAGGGTATGCTGGCAACCAAACAAAAAATTTCAAGGCAAAGTAGTCGTGATTACAAAGAGCCTAGGAAATGTACTAACCGATTTACCTCATATTGTATGCATAATTTACTTTTAATACATAGTGCATATATTTATTGCTAAAAATGGTAATAAAAAAATTGCTAAAATCAGTAATTATTTATTTAAAAGTATCCACCCAAACAATTTTCCTTTTCTCTAACTAATGTAGTAATTCTGTTGGGGGCTAAAGATTGTGTACAACCTTAAGCAAATCCCTTTTGATTTGTAGATGTAGGATTGAGATATAAATCAATATCATAGAGCTTAATAAATCATTGTAGAAAAAGAAATAATTTCCATGATTTAATAGTTTATTGATGTGAATGAGTGGGAGAACTAATGGACATTGCTATTTCCTAATTGATATCAGTGGGTGGTGCATATGCTTTGGTGAAAGATGAACCGTTGGATAAGGGTCTTTAGGGTGGAAAACAGTGCCCAAAATGGCTTGGAGATTACCCATCTGCAATATGCAGATGATACTCTCATTTTTTGTGAAGCAATGACAGGGCAAATGTTGATCCTAAGAGTATTCATCATTCTTTGAAGCAGTCTCTGGTTTACATATCAATTGGGGGGAAAGAGCAAATCAATAGGGATCAGGAATGGAGTGATTAAAAATGCGAAATAAAGCTAACCAATTGGAACAACCATTATCTGTCTAGGGGAGGTAGATTAACCATGGTAAATAGTGTGCTAGATGCAATACCTGCTTATATGATGTCTGTGTTCCCAGCACCAGATAAGGTCATACAGAGGATAGATGCTTTGAGAAGAAATTTCTTTTGGCGGGGAATGAAGACAAAAAGAAGTTTCATCTAGTGAAGTGGGAAGAGGTCATAAAAAACAAGAAAGAGGGGGGGGGGGAACTAGGGATTAGGAACATGAAGAAACAAAACAAAAGTTTAATGCTGAAATGGCTTTGGAAGATTATGACAGGAGAGAATATGCTTTGGAGAGAGGTGATCAGGCAAAATATGAAATGGAGAATAGGTGGATGACAAAGATGGTGACTACACCATATGGATGTGGTATCTGGAGATCAGTACCAGTAAGAAATCTTTGGCCTTTGTTTTGTTCTAGAATCAGATTCCAGGTGGGTAATGTAAAGAAGGTGTCATTTTGGGAGGATAGATGGATAACCCAAAGAACCCTGAAACAAATATTCCCAGTCTTATATACACTGAGCTATCAACAAAATGCAACTATGGCTGAAATGTGGACAGGACAGGGGTGAAACTTACATCTTTGGAGGAATCTAAATGATTGGGAGATGGGAACATAGTGGCCTTCCATGATACAATGGCACAATTTAGTAATCTGTCTAGGGAAGAACACTAGGTTGTGTGGAAGATTGGCAGCAAAGGGGTTTTCAATGTCAAGTCAGCTTACAAAGATCTCAATCATTCAAATTCAAATGACAGGAAGGAGCTCTGGCCATGGCAGATGATATGGAAACCTAAAATCCCATACAAGGTAAACTATTTCACTTGGTTACTAGCAAAGGAAGCAGTGCTGACACAAGAAAATATAAAGAAGAGGAAGTTCCTACTATGGTCAAGATGCTTTTTGTGTGAGGAACAGGCAGAGACAGTCAACCATCTCTTTCTGCATTGCAAATGAACAGATCAATTATGGAGAATATTCAGCAGCCTTAGGAAGATCATTTGGGTGAAACCAAGAAACATAGCACAACTCCTAAATTGTTGGATCAATATAGGCAATACTACAATTAAGAAGGAGAGATGGAGGATTGTCCCAGCTTGTATATGGTGGACAATGTGGAAAGAAAGGAATCAAAGATGTTTTGAGGGTAAGAAGAACAATTTGCAGAATTTTAAGATGAATTGTATAGCTCTTTATTATTTTTGGTGTAAACAGAAAGTTTTTGTCGAGGCATAAGAAATTTTTGATGTTATAGACTATTTGTGACAAAAAGCACAGATGGAGTCAGTCTAGTTTGTAATACTTTTTGAGGGGGGCTACTTTGATGTAGTATACCTGTGGATAAATAGAAAAAAAAGTTATCATTCTAAAAAAAAATGATTTCTTTTTATTATCATATATAAGATTCTGATTATTAGCATGTATATACAATAGGGCGACACTCATTCATTATCTTTATAATTATATTAAGATTCTGATGAAATTAGCATGTATATACAATAGGGAGACACCACTTAAAAAATAATGCAAAGTAAACATCAACTTGAGATACAGAGCTTAAGTCTTAAAACCCCATAGCCCTAGGCTTTATACAAGTTGAAATGTGACAATAGGTCTACCTTGTGTAGAACTCTGTGTGTGCCACAACTTTTGGCCTTGAGGGAAATTATTACACCATATAACTTTACAATTTTTTATTTTCTTATTTAGGTAAAAAGGAGACAGAGGAATATCGACAACAATTGGAAGCTGCCAAGAGGAATGCAGAATCAGTAGCTCTTATAACTCCAGAACTTGAGCAAGCTTTTTGTGAGGTTTGGTTTCCAATCTCTGAAGAAATAAATATAATTGTGTATATGTGGATAGACTAAGTAGGCGTTTGGACATGCTATTTCATATCACGATATGAAATCATGAGATAAAATCAACATTTGGACATGCGATTTCATGTTGATTTATGTTATGATTTCATATCATTAGATGAAATCCCAAATTCTTCAAAAATCATGGCTTGAGGTTTTTTAAATACTAAAATTGACCCACAAATATATATTTTATAAAAACAACCTCACATTTATATCTACTAACCATATGAGTTTCATATGTAAATAAAAATTATAACTCATATCCTGACTTTTTAAACCTTTCATACTCATATAACGATTATTTTCACCAACATAAAATTTATTATTACTTTAATCTTTTTCTACTTTACCATTTATATTCACCAAATTCTTTGTTTTTGATCAAATTTATCTACAAACTAAATTTACCAACAAATGACTTAAAGTAATAATGTTGGTTTATCTTCTCGGTCATATGATCGAAATAGTTACAAGTTCAATGTCAGAATATTGATCGTACTATGTGGGAGGATTATATTAAAGACCCTACAACTTATGTTCAATTTTTTATTTAATTGAAGTTTGATCAATAAATGTGTACTTTTTTAAGAATAGATTTGTGATATTATATTATGTTATTTACGAACTTTTGTTTATTGGGTAAGATTGTATAAAGTTTTGGGACAATTTTGTTTTACAATTTATGGGTTTTTATGTACATCAGAAAACATATAATATTAAAAAGTCCAAATTGCATGTCCAAATAAAACTATAATTTCATATCATGATTTCAAATCATGAGTTCACATCGCATGGCCAAACGGGTCCTAAGTTTTGAGTTGCTATTATTATCACCATTTTTTTTTGTATGGATAGGAATACATGGCCTTTCTATTTAACAAAAGCTTGTTATTCCTCTCTCTAAAAATAGTGACTACATGGCCTTTCTATTTAACAAAAACTTGTTATTCCTCTATCTAAAAATAATATTCACTCTGTCTCGACTTTTATGTGAAGGTGTTTGATTGGACGCTGAGTTTAAAGAAAAAAGAAGACTTTTGTCACTCGTGGTCTATAATAAACCCTATAGATTTCTGTGATTATGAATCATTTCATTAAGAGTAAAATGAGAAGTTTGAAGTTAAATTGTTACTAAAGATCGAAAGATGTCATTCTTTTGGGACGGACTAAAAATCAAAGAGTGTTACATAAATTGGGATGGAGAGAGTAATGTTTTGAGCTTTGAGTTTTGACTAGTTTGTAAATTGCTTCAAAAACCAACCAACATTTTAGGGAAGGAATGCATTAATTGAATAAATTAAACAAACAGATTGTTGAGAACTTTCATGTCCTTAATGTGTCATTTGATCAAGTCCTTTATGTGTTATTGAATTCATTATATGGTATCTTCTTGTTGATATGCATAGTTAGGAAAGAATGCAGTAATTGAATAAACTAAAGATAGATAAATAGTAACCTTAAAATATTCTCTTGCTGGAGAGACTAATTTTACGTTTATATAAACAATAGAAATATATCTAAACTGCTTGTTGAATCAGGGACACAATTTGAATTTTGTAATGAGAGAAGGAAGAGGAGATTTGGGAATGAATTCCTGGGTTGTTCTCTCATGTGTGTTGGGATTTAAATAGTGATGTAAGTCAAATAAGGGAAGTAAAGTAATTTCTATTCTTGTAGGTAATTAATGCCTATTCCCTTTTTTTTTATGTATGAAGGAGATTTCATTAGAAGCCATCAACAAGACGCTAGGCAAAAAATTACAGCAAAAGAAAGGGTCTGATCATGTAGAAGAATTTACTAAAATAACTAAAGAGCAGACATAGTCCAAAAAAAGTTCAACAGTGGTTACAGGCGGCCTGGTTGATCCAGCTATATAAGAAGACCAAACAGTTAGATTTAAGAATGTAGTTAGGAGTTGAAATCCCATCAAAAAATCTATGATTCCTTTCATTCCAGATGCACCAAATGATAGCAGTCGGCACTATACACCATGTTTTTTTGATGAGTTTCCCAACTCTCCATGAACACTAGCTCTCATTAGCTTCTTTAATAGTATTTGGCATGACCCAGCCAATTCCAAAGACTGATAACTTCATATGCCAGTTGCTACTTTATAGTGCAAAAATAGATGCCTAGCTCGTCTGATGGCACATATAACATTCGTTTATAACTTAAATTTTCTTTTGCTAAGATTGTCTTAGATAAGGTATGCTTTATATATTTATAACCTGAATTATTGCCTATTCCTAATCACCCATTACATCTTTTCCATGTTTACAAAGAATGGATACTTGCCTATTATTTCCATGATTTTCTTTCTTCTTCTTAACATCCCCATAGATTGGAGTCTACGTAAGGTAGGCTCCTAATTTGACACGTGTATACTTAATACTAGATCTATAAATGAATTTTGTAAGAATATCTGCAAACGAATCATTGACGTCAATCCACAAAACATCAAATGCACACATGAGAATGAATACAATCTCAAAGCTGAAAGTGAGAGGAGAAAATATGATTAAACCAGAGGAGATATAGAAGGAGATAGTAACTTATTATGAGGAACTGTACTCTGAACCAGAAGAATGGAGACAAGACCTGGAGATGAGAAACTGTCCTATGATTCATGAAGAAGAAAACAAATTACTCTTGGCACCTTTTGAGGAGCAGGAAATTCTAGAGTTCATAAAAGCATGTGTAGGGGACAAAGCACCAGGGCCAGATGGTTATTCCATGGCCTTCTTCAACCAATGCTGGGACATCGTTAAACCTGATTTGGTGGCTATAGCGCAGCAGTTCCACAAGGCAGAGAGGTTTGAGAAGAGTATTAATGCCACCTTTGTGGCTTTGATTATTTAAGAAAGTGGGAGCTAAGGAACTGACAGATTTTAGACCTATAAATCTAATAGGTGGAGTTTATAAGATCATTGCCAAACTGCTGGCTGAAAGGTTAATGAAGGTGCTACACAGGCTTGTAGACAACCAACAAATGACATTCATAAAAGGTAGACAAATAATGGATGCACTGTTGATAGCAAATGATTGTGTTGAGTCTAGACAGAGAATCAAGAGCCCTGGAATTCTATGCAAGCTTCATATACAAAATGCCTATGATCATTTAAATTGGAATTTCTTACTACTTATGATGCAAAGGATGGGTTTTGGAGCCAAATGGATTAGATGGGTGAAATTTTGCGTAAGCACAATTAAGTTTTCTATTTTAGTTAATAAAACTCCTAGCGGTTTCTTTCCATCCCAAAAGGGATTGAGACTAGGTGACCGCATGTCACCCTTTTATTCATCTTAGCCATGGAAGGTTTGAGTAAGCTAATTCACACTTCAAAGATGAACCGTTGGATAAAGGGCTTTAGGGTGGACAGCAGTGCCCAAAATGGCTTGGAGATTACCCATCTGCAATATGCAGATGATACTCTCATTTTTTGTGAATTTATGACGGGGCAAATATCGATCCTAAGAGAAATATTCATCATCTTTGAAGCAGTCTATGGTTTACATATCAATTGGGGGAAGAGTTTCATTTATCCCATAAATGAAGTGGCTGAGGTGGAGAGTCTGGTAGGGGTTTTGGGTGGTAGGGTAGGGGAACTACCAACAATATAACTAGGTATGCCATTGGGGGGAAAGAGCAAATCAATAGGGATCAGGAATGGAGTGATAGAAAATGCGAAAAGAAGCTAACCAATTGGAACAGCCAATATCTGTCTAGGGGAGGTAGATTAACCATGGTAAAGAGTGTGCTAGATGCAATACCTGCTTGATATGATGTTTGTGTTCCCAGCACCAGATAAGGTCATACAGAGGATAGATGCTTTGAGAAGAAATTTCTTTTGGCGGGGAATGAAGACAAAAAGAAGTTTCATCTAGTGAAGTGGGAAGAGGTCATAAAAAACAAGAAAGAGGGGGGGGGGGGACTAGGGATTAGGAACATGAAGAAACAAAACAAAAGTTTAATGCTGAAATGGCTTTGGAAGATTATGACAGGAGAGAATATGCTTTGGAGAGAGGTGATTAGGCAAAATATGAAATGGAGAATAGGTGGATGACAAAGATGGTGACTACACCATATGGATGTGGTATCTGGAGATCAGTACCATTAAGAAATCTTTGGCCTCTGTTTCGTTCTAGAATCAGATTCCATGAAGTTCCTACTATGGTCAAGATGATTTTTGTGTGAGGAACAGGCAGAGACAGTCAACCATCTCTTCCTGCATTGCAAATGGACAGATCAATTATGGAGAATATTCAGCAGCCTTAGGAAGATCATTTAGGTGAAACCAAGAAACATAGTACAACTCCTAAATTGTTGGATCAATATAGGCAATACTACAATTAAGAAGGAGAGATGGAGGATTGTCCCAACTTGTATATGGTGGACAATGTGGAAAGAAAGGAACCAAAGATATTTTGAGGGCAAGAAGAACAATTTGCAAAATTTATAGATGAATTGTATGGCTCTTTATTATTTTTGGTGTAAACATAATGTTTTTGTCGAGGCATAAGAAATTTATGATGTTATAGACTATTTGTGACAAAAAGCATAGATGGAGTCAGCCTAGTTTGTAATACTTTTGGAGGGGGGCTACTTTGATGTAGTATACTGTGGATAGGTAGGAAAAAAAGTTATCATTCTCAGAAAAGATAATCATTGACGTCAATGAAACATGTCATCATGCACTGCAGCTCAGTTTTTTGTTGAATGAATTTACAGTCTACTTCGATATGCTTTCATGAATGATGAAACAGTGCTTTGAAGCAATATGATTTACGATCTAAATATTACTGTTCAATTGTGTTGGTGCATTGTTACTCCTTAATTCTTTGAGGAGTTGCTTTAATCTAAATTGCATAGACTCCTCACATTCGATGCTGCAACCATATTGACATAACATGGATGTGGGTGTGGAATGCATACCAGTTATGATCAACCAATTTTGGGTACTTTGTCCAAAATTGATAGAGAAGTTGCAGGCAGATACAATAATTTCAGTAATTATATCAAAAGCTAGGTTACAATCATAATTCACGCAGATGCTTTTTATTGTTATAAGACATTTGTATGAAAAAGTCCCCAACCAAAAGATGCTTTAAAGATATTATAGGTGGACATTTAACAACAGTGATGAATGTGCAGTGAACTCAAGAAGTCTATCATATCCTATATATCATTTGCAATAGTCATGTTGTGCACACAAAAAGTAAAAAATTAGGAGATGCATTTGTACTTCACAGAAACTACAAATCAAACTTGCTCTCAATAATTTGTGCTTTCACTTTCTCTCAATTAGTCTACCATAATTTCTGCATATTCTTACAAGTTACAACTCTTTTTAAAGATATTTGATTTGTTTTAGCTGAATCTTTGCACTCGTGTTCATACTTCGATCCATACTCCCACCATCTTATAGTTTAGATTATGAAGGACCCTAACTCTTGATCCATATCCGCAGTCGAGTCCAAGCAAATTAGGCTTTAACCGTGTAAACTCACATGTAGCCATAACCATTGCTAGGTATTTTTCCTCTACACTAGATTTTACCTAATGTGTCTTGATTTTTCTTTTCCAAGATATTAAATTTCTCACAGTAGAACACATTACCCGAAGTGGATCATCTGTTTGAAGGAGATTCTGCATAGTCCGCATCATGTTCCCTATCCCATAGAGTAGCATCTAGCATGTTGAGGTTTAACCTCTAATGATATACCTTAGAGATGCGAATTATTGCATTTCAGTGACCATCTCTAGGAGTTTGGAGCCCAACACTGCATCAAATGAGATGTCTGGTTGTGTGTAAGATAATTGAGTTCACTAATCAATCTTCTATAGCAACCAGGTGATTCAAATACTCTCTATCCAGGATGAACCGAAAAAGCTTAATAGTTGGGTCAATATATTGCAATTTAGAGTACCGGTTTCTTCCAATATGTCCGTGCCAAGCTTTCTTTGTGAAATGAGTATCCCAAAGATTGTGCTACCTTTATGCCTGGGAAGTATTTAGTTTGCTGAGATCTTTGATCTAAAATGACTGATAAAATGTTGCTTAAGTTGAGTAATGCCTCTAAGATCACCACCAACTATAACAATGTCATCAACATAACTACAAAGAATATACATTTGACATTGTGGGAGTGCTTATAAAATGAAGAGTGATCAGTGATGAGCTTCACTCTTTAATATGCCAAATTATTGGACAACAGTACTAAAATTCAAACTTATGCTGTTGCTGATTGCTTGAAGACTATACAAATTGGCTCCAATTGATGAATTTACAAAGGTCTACCTGAGCAACTAACCTTGAAGGTTGCTTTATGTCGAACTCCTGAGTTTGCATGATGAAAGGCATCTTTGGTATCCAATTGATAAATGGACTAAACCCCCAGAGATGGTCCTCATATTCTGCTCCAGTCAAGGTAATATAATAAGGTGTTTGATCCCTTGATTATCCAATGATGGTTTATTCTGCTCCATTTGTCTTGTTAGTAGTCCCATATCGGTGGGAGGGGTGACAATTTATCTCCTAATATGGTCTTAGTTAAACTTCACTTCTTGAGCTAACTTTTGGGATTGGGTTTGGTCTAGATCCATATTCTTATCATGGTATCAGAGTTAGGCTCACCCAATTCTTATTTCACCAGATGTTGGGTCCCCATATTACCTTGTCCACTCTTTGATTTTCATTCCTAGGTGTGCGGTGTGGTGTGTGTGTGTGTTAGTTTTTAAGTTGTGCATTGTCTTCTCTTCAATCAGAATTTGTTCACTAGCTTAACTAGAAAGCTGGAGAGCAGGAATGGGTGTGATATATTATCGGAAATGATATATACGAAAATTATAAAATCCACTGGGGCGCTGCCAATTGTCTTATAATATAGTGCTTGTGATAATCTTGCAATGTCATAGCGTGCTTGCTACCTTGTGTTTTATATGTTTATCTTGTAAAAGACAACACATTATTTTCTAACAAACTGAACTTTACACGCAGTGGCGGAGTCACCATAGCTTTAGGGGGTTCATCTGAACCCCCTTCAACAGATATATTATTTTCATATGATTGAAATAATTTTTTAGGTATATACAGTAGATGTCGACCCCCCTTCGTCTTACTTAGTGTGTCTATTTTTTTAGATTTTGAACCCCCTTATCGAAAATTATGGCTCCGCCTCTGCTTACACAAACTTTCTCACATGAATTCATATGTTCCTTTATTGTATAGATGAATTGAGTGGTACTTTAAGTAAACGGGTTTAGTGGCGATTCTAACCATGCATTATGTGTAGTTAGGTTTCGTCACAAAGAATTTAGGCTATATGCTCATGTCATGTGAAAAAAAGGAGAGAAGTACATGGTCATCTTACCAGAATGCTCAATTCAGAACACTGAATCAATCATGTTTATTCAGTTGACAGTTCTACAATTATCACCATATCTGAAGATTTTAAATGAGTGCGGAGTAAAATTCTTCTCTTTCATAATTACAATGGAGCGGAATAAGGTCCAACCATCTTCTCAGGGCAGCACAGCCTCTCTTGCAGGCACCTCCTTGACATTAACTTGATATAATAATCTTCTTGCATATTGCTATAGAGTAATATCTATTTTCTTTGTGCTGTTCTCCTTATTCACTCAAGTTTTAAAATTTAACGTTCATATGAACGGCCAAAGAACACAGTGCATCATTAAATACACAAACCTTGCTGGTTCTGGATATTTTGGTGTGCTGTCAATCCTGAAGTTCCTTGGATGGCCACCGTTTATGACCTTTCCACATATTACATCGTAGGATTTTGTTAGAAAATGGACCTTGGATCTAATTTAACCTCAAAAATTAGCTCAAGTAGTGAGGATTGCCCAAAATCATATAGAAATTACACTCCGTCTGCACGCTGAAGGCTGGATATTTGAAGTGTGTATTGTATATACGAAGGGGACCAGCATTGGGTAAACCTTCCTTTGGGATGAGCTTTGTATCATGTTAAGAAAATGGATATTTTGACCTAACTCAACTTCAATAGCTCCCCGAGGCGAGGATTGTTCAAGAACATAGAATACTACCTATATCAAGCTAACATTTGGGATGATTTAGATCCAAGGTCCAATTTCTTTAACATAGCAGAGCTGACAAATGTCTTGGCTCAAGTCTCATTCCCACCTATTATTAAAAAGAATATTCATGCGCTTGGCCGTTTATAAAATCAAGTTTGCGCGCTAGAGGGCGTGTTAAAAATATAATTAAATAAAATTATGTCCTGTCTGACAGCTTTTGTCAAGTTTCATGATGAGGAGGCCTGACACTTCAATAATATCTATAGTATTTCTTCTCTACTTTGTGATGATAGAAGAACCTAAGGGAATTTTCTTACAGATGTTTTGGTGTAAGGAAAACTGTATAGAGGAAATGGATGAATTTGTCGATTTCTTAGGAGCTTTGTAAATCTAGATTCTATTTTCTCTTGTAGAAAGTTTTTGAAGGTGACCGGCGTCCCTTAAGGCTGAGGAGTACAAAAAGAGTCTTCTAAGATTCCTCAAGGGATATAAACATAAAGCTGTTTATTGAATGTGTGACACATCGGTTTCTCTTTTAAATATTTGGATGGTATGATTGCCTCATATCAAGCTCATGAATAGAAACCATTTCTTTATTATATACTAATCCTACTCATGGTTGGATCAGCATGATCTCCACAACTGCTCTCCCCTCCACCACCATAATGTCTGATGGTCTGACCCAATTAGTTTTTGGACCATTTAGGTTACCTACATAATAGGAGCCAGGAGGAACCCTTTTATTTAAAACTCAATAAACATATGTAAACTTCCGTGATGTAGCAAGATATCAATTGCTGTTTGCAAGATATCCCTACTCTTGAAACTGTTGATAAATGTAGTCGTCAATGACATTTTCATATATCATCCAAGAACATGCATACTTCCCTGTTTTGTGGAGTTGTTTGTGCCTTTTATTTGTTATTGTTAGAAGAGCTTGTCTTTCAGGTTTTCTGTGTGTTTTAAGTAGTAGGTTGAGAAAATTTAATATTGCTTTGTAATTAAGCTTTCTATAGCAGCTTTAAACTATGCTGCACAGACTCTCCAAAACTGATGCCGCCGCACCCGTGTTGGATCCTCCAAAATGCAGTTCTTTTGGAGGATCCAACACACACCCGTCCCCATTTTAAAAGAGTCCAAACAACATAGGTTTTAATGTGATGCCTGTTTCTTTGCCTGTACACCAAATGAGTAAGAATTGTTTCTTCTGTGTTCTAATCAATCAATTCAGTATCGTTCATATGTTCTGATCGTTTCATATTGCATATTTAATGTTCGCAATTCTCAAGGCTGCCTGCATATTAATTCATTCCTAGTCAATTTTACCTGCAGATGCCATCTACAATTGAGGAGTTGGATGCGGCTATTCAAGATACCATTTCTCAAGCCAACTCCATTCTTTTCCTGAACCATAATGTTCTAGAAGAGTATGAAGCACGTCAGAAAAAAGTAACTCTCTGTTTCCTTTATTTGCATTTCCATTTCAACCATTTAAACTGTATGATGATTGCATCTAATTTTGTCTTGTACTTTTGCAGATTGAATCTCTTTCTAAGAGTCAAGAGATGGAAGAAGAGAAATTAAGCAACCTCACTAACGAAATCAATGCTTTAAAGGTTAGATTTTATTGTACTCTAGCATTTTTGGTAATTACCTGGTGAATGTAATGTTCCTAACCAGCTTGTTGTATATAAAGCAGTAGCTTATTGAACCCCACGGTGGCTCACTTCACATATAGTAATACACAGTTGATTCTCCTTTCAAATGGTATCTATCATTTCAAGGTCTTAGACGTATCCATTGATACTGCTAAATGAGTGAATTGCCTCATCTAAAAACTACGTATCCATTAATATTACTGAATGGTGAACTGCCTTATCTAAAAGCTGAAGCTTTTAGAAGCTTGTTTGGTCTGCAACATGTCCCCTCATGTGTGAGCTTAATTTTTTTCATTTTGGCCAAGCACTTGGAAATAATTTGTTGATGGGTGAAGGTTAGACTCGACAGAAGTATATCTACCTGCCCTGCATCAATATCAGTTAAAGAGAAGCCAGTTAAGATTTTCTCCTTCATATTCCACCCTTGTGTTACTACATTCAAAGGGTTGTCTTAGTTATTATGTGTGAATTGGCTCATTGAAAAGCTTAATTAAGAAAGATTACTTTTATTCTTTTTTTGAAGCTTGCAACGTTTTATGTACTCGTTCAAACAAAAATGATTCAGAATGGTAATAGTCTGATGTTTGCTTTTATGCTACCTAGTACCAGTATATCTTATGACAAATTATTTAAACACAAAAAGTATGATGAAAATGTGTTGTCTTAGAGAAAGAAAAGACAGTTGGTTCTAGTAATTGCGATAAATAGGAACAAAGTATCAGATATTGTAAGATGATTTAGGAAAATCTTTTTCCTCCTTTATTTTGTTATCTTGGCTGTGGTTGTAATATAACAAGGTATTCATCTTTACTGCGGACACATTGTGGTAGTCTCCAAAAAAACCTGTTCTGATTTTAGGACTTTGCAGGAAAGGTGGCTGCCAACATTAAGAAGTCTTGTTTCTCAAATCAACCAGACTTTTAGCCGTAATTTCCAAGAAATGGCTGTTGCAGGAGAAGTTTCATTAGGTATGTTTACCTCAAACCTTGCAGAACTTACTTCTTGAGAAGTTTTATCTACCTGTATTGATCAAGACTCTCTTCAGATGAGCATGACATGGACTTCGACAAATATGGGATACTAATTAAAGTCAAATTCAGGTAATTACGGTTCATATTCTTCCTTATTTTGAAGTAGTAGGTATGTAGATTGAGATTTCGGCCTCTTGTGACTGTCCTTTATTGGACGAGAGACAGTTATTTATACATTATTTCTTTTGCCCTTTGAGAAGATGAGTGTTATATTTCAAGCGGGGGGAAGTACTTAGTTATTTTACAAAGTTCTCTGGAACTTTATATTGTTTTTCTTTTTGCCTAGAAACCACATAGTTCTTCATTAGTGGACTATGATGTTTCTTTTGATGCCATTTAAATTAGTTCAGTATTATAGTACTGAACCTAAAGTTATTTTGTATTTACCTATCTTATTTTTCAAATCATCTTTTGGGGAGAAAAATCATTGGCTTCACTTATGAGCAAAACAAAGAAAAGATTCCCTAGCATCTATCCCCATCAGGTAGTGCTTCATGGCACCAACAAATATTGGTTATTTATTTGTTTATTTATTTTTGGTTCTCCATGGCTTGTTTACTGTTTGTTGTTCTTGCATCTTTATTACCAGGGAGACGGGACTACTCCAAGTTCTAAGTGCCCACCACCAATCTGGAGGAGTATGTTGCTTAAACCACTTCTTCTATCCGTGTGTTAAATTGGTTTTTAACTTATTAATACAATATCCTTTCAGGAACGATCTGTTTCAACTATTCTTTACCTAGTTTCTCTCCAAGACCTAACAAATTGCCCCTTTAGAGTGGTGGATGAAATAAATCAAGGTCAGTTATACACTTACCGTATATTGTTATTCTTAATTAACTGGATGCAAGAAATCATTGTGTACATCTGTCCTTCAAGGAATGGATCCTATCAATGAGAGGAAAATGTTTCAGCAACTAGTGAGAGCTGCCAGCCAACCCAATACACCGCAGTAAGATCACTCTTTTCTCTCTTCTATTCTCATGATTTTTTGTTTTACCATTATCATGTCTAAACATGAGCAATTTATGTGCTGAAACTCTTTGCGTATGTCCTTGTAATTAAAGAATTTGGTGTGTGTTTTTTTTCCAATCGTTGAAATACCAACATCTTAGAGAATTCTGGGAAGATATCTGCTGATTGTTTTGACCTCTACGTGGGATTCTGTTTTAAGAATGACCATTGGTGTAAGACGATTACGGAGTTCGTAGACATATTAACCTGCAATAATTTTGCATGGCCAATATATCTGCTTCGTTAAGATCAAGAGGGGAATAAGTTTCTTTGAAGGCCTCCAGATTGTTTGTTTTTGAACTGCTTGGATCAGATGACAAAAGCCATGACCTTGGAAATGAGGTCAAATAGATGATTACTTTCTTCTATTATTTTGTTGTCCTGCTTAACAAGGGCTAACCCTTTTTTTTCATTTTAGTCCCGAACAGAACAATCTCGTGCCTTGAGAAAAGCTGTGGGAAATCTGTTCGGAAAGAGATATTTATCAACTAATAAAAGCGATATCAACCCTAAACATTGATAACACACAAAGAACTCATGCAAGACAACGTATTAGCATCATCTGAAAAATTGAGGCTCTTAAACATTATTGTAGCTTATATCATACTAATTTTGTAGAGGAAAATTTTTATTAATATTTCTCTTTGCATATTGCATTCCAATCCTGCTATCTACTTTGAAATTCTGCTCTAAGTAATCAAACATGTTCCATTTATTCTTTGAGAAATCAGTATTTTGATAGTTGTACTCTGCTACCCACCATGCAGATGCCGTGTTAACTTGGAATTATCCACTATCAGATTTTCTTCTTTATTTTGTGTTATGACTAGATATTAAATTCCAATGTTTTCAGTTTGATTCTAGTATCTGATTTGTAACAGCTGTTATCCAATGTGCATTTAACAAAGTTAGGCATAAACTGATAAGTAATAAGCAGTTAGTGAATGTAATATATATGGTTAGTCCATCGTGAGAGATTCCCTTACTAGTGTTATCAGAGTGCATAAACACCACTGACAGTCAAGTTTCTGCAGACAGCACACAGATACAAGTACAAGGGATCCATTTATTTTCAACCTTCTATGGCGAGAAAATGTCAAATAGTTCTTTTTGTGGAAGACATAAAGTCTCGAACTCTCAGCTCTCTACTAGAGGGAACATGAATCCGTGTAGGTTTATTTTGTCTAGGTGATCATGCCTGTCATGCTGATTCCCCTGCATATTTTGGAGAAATTAATGAAATCGTGAAACTAGACCTCGTCTACAACCTCCATTCCTATTTCTGATTCTGCCAAATCCTTTACAGGTGCTTCTTGCTTACCCCAAAGTTGCTGCCAAATCTTGATTACAGCGAAGCATGCAGCATTCTAACAGTAATGAATGGGCCCTGGATTGAGCAGCCATCCAAAGGTTTTCTACCACTTTAACCAATACCATATGCTTGAAGTCGTAACATTAATCACATACTAAGTTGTTTTCTTCTGGTTCTAAATTGCAGTTTGGAGTGGTGGAGAATGCTGGAGATCCATTATGGGTTTAACCTCTGTTGCTGCTGACTAGAATCAGTAATACTTGTGGTACCAGGCACTCTCCGTAAGAAAAAATTACAATTTTCTGGTTGATCATCATTTTGCCCTGTTAAAAGCTAAACCATGGTCACTCAGCTATTGTTTTTTGAAAAATCTCAAATAGTGCATAATTTTGTACGCATAAATTCGTAATGCTGCCCCCTGTTTATAGTAGTAACATAGAGCCATAGTGGTATTCCCTCTGTTGGAACTTCAATAATTTGTCCTTCATTCTCTTTCTTTATATATATATTCAGAAATTGTTCACTCTATATATTACTCTTCGTGTATTAATACAAATACTTTCTTTCTAGTGTCCCTATAAAGATAATCAGTAACGGAAACGGATGAAGAAGCCGTTTCTCTAATATTTTTGTTCAAATATTTTCATATATATGATAGAACTGCTAAATTTCAATTGGTCTGTAAAAGTGAAATTCTCTTCCTACTGTGCCCTTTGAAAGATTACTTAGTATTCTTTATCTCTTTTTTTTTTAATTATTCTACTTTTGAAGACCAGCTTCGAGGCTTGAAGTTAAGGTAATTGATTTATGAGTAGTTCAAATAATGTGTAGCAACTTTTTTTTAGATATTGAATAGTTTAAAGAGATCATCCCAATTTTGATTATTCCATCTTTGGTGAATATAATTTTATTGAAATTTCTTTACGATGTTGAAGTGTACTATGTAATGTATTGTTGTTCAGACACAAGTGCTTGTTCTTTAATTTTTAGCTTAAAAGTACGATCAGATACATATATAATATATCAAATCAACTCCAAATGCAACAAAATTTAAGTCTGATTTTCAAAAGTTACTACAAACAATATTTTCAATATTCATTTCGTTATCAAACAACAAATCTTCAAGTTAAAATTTTGAATTCAAATCTTGAATCAACAATAGATAGATTACCAAACCAATGCAACTCTCAAATTTGAGAGTTATGTAAATAATAAGTAAAGACAGTTATTTCTTTTTGTAAAATTGGTGAAACAATAGGTATAAATATAAATCTTGGTTGAAAAACTTGTTAACTACTTGGTTAACACTTTCGAAAGAAAAATATAACTAACTTACCTAAATATGTATGTTTGCAAGTCTCTTAAAAACTTGCTATCAATAGAAGATGTTTATATGTTGATAGATAAACCAAACACCTAGCCGATCAAATCGCATAAATCTCTAATTTCAGTTAGTTTTGGTAGCTTATTTTTTAACATTTGTTGTCTCATAAACCAAATAGACAAATTTTATTCAAATTTCTTATGTGAATTCAAACGTGTGTATATATATATACTAGTAAAACAATTCGCGCTTCGCGCAGAAATTTAATATCACGATATTTATAAAATAATACTTAAGATTTATCTCTTACTAAAACTAAAGCATTAATAATGCAAATGTAAAGGAAGATGACAATGATAACATCTTATCATTTATCCTTAATCAATCATCTTAAATATGATTTTATAATTTATCCTTTTATTGCCAAGAAATGTTGTTATTTGATATTTTTGGAGAATCAAATGATAATCAACCAATGATATTAAATTTTATAATAAATAAATAATTGTTGGTAAATGGACAATAAATTTTAAAAGACTGATAAAAGTAAATAAATATTTTAATTCTAACGTATAGAATATTCAACCATACTGTCTGCTTTATATATATCATTTTAAATTTCCCCATTCAAAAGTATTATAAGTAATTTTTAAAATGAAAAATTAAAGGGAGAACGTATCATATAGTACAATAATTTAACTTATTATATATACTTGAATACATAAAACTATTAAGTTTATTTAGGTGTTTTTTAAAAATCAACACATCAGAGTGATGAAGTTCAGTTTGAAACTAAAATTTCAGTAGAGAAAACTTCTATGAATACTCAATTAACGTGTGTTATTTAATATGTATTAACAAATACTTATAACAATAACTTTGCAGAAACATATACAACAAAGTATAAAACAAACACACTAGGATATGTAATATAATGAAAGAGAAAATTAAAAAAATTGAGCCCATTAAATGCAGAGTGTACCCTTAAGAAAATTATTCCCCTTTACCACCCGAGGTTAAAGGACTAAATCCTCACGATAGAACGTTTAGCAGTGTGTTTATACAAAAATAATATTTAATCATGCAGAAGAAGACGTTCAGAATCTTCGTTGTTTTAAAATAAAATGAAATCCCTCTATTTATAGAAAACAAAGATAGTGTGAACAAAATATTTATTGTGCCTAATGGGAAATATCACAAGTCTTTGAAAAAGTTACAACTCTTCGGAAAGAGCACAACCTTTCATAAAAGTTGCAACTTTTTGTAACAATCGCAGCTCTTCTTCATATAAGTCATTTAAATGAAAATTCTAACTTGTGATGATGCCACGTAGCTTGACAAAGGGGCAGACCCACATGGGGCTGCCTGGGTGCTCGAGCACCCATTAAGCTCATATCGAACTATGCATATTTATATCAAAATTAAGGTAATACCGTATAAAACAAAAGTCGAGCACCTAATAAATAAATGTATTAGTTGGCATGGTGGTTGGAAGTGGGTTTTCAAGGTCTTATATTGCTAAGAAATGCCCAGGTTCAATTCCCTGTAAGTACATTCTTTTTATTTTAAAATCAACTCTTTTCTTTCTACCTTTTCTTTTTTCCCCTTTCACGAATGTCGTATTTCTAATTTTTCTAAAACAAAATTATTTTTTGAAGATTATTTTCTTTTTGATTTTTTTTGGCTATTTATTTAAATATAATTATTTTTTCTTTTGACAAGTATTAAGTTTATACATTTATATTTATGATAGATAGCTTCAAAAGTAACCTCGATCTTAAAATCTTGAATAGTTTACTTCTCATGTCTATTATGTAACTTAATCTCCAAAAAAATATAAACAGTCATGATCTTCCATTACTATTTTTTTCTTCTCATCAGTCTAATTAGAAAAAATAAAAGGAAAGGAAAAAAAATGTGTTCTAGCACCTTTATTTTAGTTTTTCAATTTAAAAGCGAAAGTGTCTTCCTTCCGTTGGTTTGTCTTTTTGGTAACTACAATTGTATGTGAAAGTATATTGTTTCTCCTTTTTTTTTTTGAATCAATTCAAATATTTCGATTGTCTATTGCATTGAAAAAAATAACACCTATTTTGATAAATTTTAGATCGCAGTTACGCTCTTTGGTTGATATAAGTTGAAAATGGTGAGCAACCATAGTTATAAATTTCTGAATCCGCCACTGACTTGACATATGATTCTTTCTTTATATAATATATAATATATATCACATAGTAAGAACTTAATCATTGTTAAGTAATACACATAATTGCTTTAATATTAACTTTTAAAATTAATCATATATAAAAGCATGCTACTTACATGTTTTCAATGAAACATCCGATAAAATTGAAACGAAACTTTTTTTTTTTTCCATACTCTCCTAAGGAAACTTGCATCAATAAAGGGAGGGGTTATATGTTTAAAAATCAAAAGATAGTAGGTAAAATCATATATTCTGTAACTTCTGTGGGTCAAAATGATAAATCTAATAACATACTTTTGATATACACTCTCTTATCTCGTTATCAACATACGCCAAATGGATAGGCATTATATATGATTTTGTTTATTCACCACAACAATCCTTCGGTCTCATTCAACAATGGCTTCCACAGCAACGCCTTCTACTCTCACTCTTTCCTCTATTTTACTCACAAGAACTCAACCCCAATTCCCTAATTTTCAAATCAAAGCCTCTTCTTTTCACATCCCACAAATCTTTTTCTCTGCACCCATTAAGCCTCCAGTACAAAGAAAGGAAGAATGGACCTCTTGTTGTTGCTGCTATGGCAGCTGAAGCTGAGGTTGAAGACGCGGTGGAACAGGAAGGTGAAGAAGGGGCTGTTGCTATTTTAATTCCACCGTCTAAGCCTAAGAAAGGCAAGGCTGGATTGCCTTTGAAGAGGGATAGAGTATGTTGAAGAACCCATCTTTTTATTGTTGATTTGGTGGATTGTTAGATATGAAAGATTGTTTTTTTTGGTTGTGTGATGTGTGGGGTTTGCTTAATTTTTGTGTTTTGAGATGATATTAGAATGGAAATAGCTTTCTTGCCCCTAAAGTGGATATAGCATGTGGAAAATCTCCAATTATTTTGGGGTTAATTTATGGATGTTAGATGAAAGATGAGTTTTTGTTGGTTTGTATGATAGGTAGAAACAACTATGTCTTCTTTTTTTTTCTTGAGCTACGGGAAACAATCTCTTTACTTCTCTCTACCCTGGCCAGAGCCCACTTTGAAGAACTACACTGTGTATGTTGGTGTTGTTGATGATGATTCTTGTGGTGAAATTACCATGGACATAAGTCATAACTTTTTTGCCCCTAAAGAGGATATTTATGTAGAAACTCTTCATTTCTAATTAATTTTGTGAATGTTAGATGAAAAATGGGTCTTTGTTTGTTTGTATGATATGTGGGTTTTGCTTAAGTTCTGTATTCATTGATCTTTGTGGTGAGATTAATATCAATATGACCTGTTTTGGAATTTCTTGGTTCATTTTTTATGGGTGAACTTGTCTGAATTTGTTTGGTTGTGTAAAATTTGGTCAGTACTGATTTACCTACCAAAGGTCTGTTTTATATGATGATGAGATAATTCAGTAGTTCATTATGATAGTAGGTGATTTCTAACAGCTCTAAGTCTTTTTGGACTGAGTGGGAAGTAGCAGGTCGTTGGTGGACTAATCCTGTTGCATGAGCTTTCTGGGACACCATACTTATTAACAAATTTATAATTATACCGGGAATTATGAAATGGAATTTATTAATACGTTGATTACACTTTCTAACCAAGGGAAATGAAATAATATTAAGCGAAGATCGTATCTGTATTGTGGTTGGTGAGTCACGTTACAGTTACCTAGTCTTATACTGTGTCATTTCAAAAGAAGCTAGTTTTTATATGCTTGCAGTTATTGGCAAGTTATGAAGCAAGCATTTCCTTAGCCTGTACTTTCCTGTTTTTATTGGGGGGACAAGTTTTTTTTTTCCTGTTTCATGTGGGCTACCTTCCTCCTGCCCGAACATGTGAGGATTCAGAATCTTAAGTTACTTGGTGCAATACTAATAAAATGTGGAGTCCTTTTAAAAGTGGAATCACGTTGGCAAAGATCAATCAGGAACAGTGAACAATCAATTTTGATGCAACAGATGTTAGACCTTGTGTAGTGGGATTGAATTAGACCATTTGATCTCTCTCATGTGATCCTTGTCCTCATAATAAGACATCTGAGGAAATATGCTGTCCAGAGATTAAACATTTCATATAATTCTGCGGGTGCTTGTTCCTTTGACCAGGAATGGATGTCACTATACAGGTGAATAATTTTGCACTTTGGAGATGCTAGTTGTGGAAGACATCTCTATTGATTTTCAAACTACGTTTCTGATATGCTTTTCCTGTTGCTGTTACATCAAGCATCAAACTTCTCTGTTTCTTTCTCTATCTCATTTACCGGTTACTCCATCCATTTTCTCATAAATTGGTTTCTTTTTCCATAATAATTAGACGCGGTCTAAGAGGTTCTTGGAGATTCAGAAACTAAGAGAAATCAAGAAAGAGTACGACTTGAAAACGGCTATAGAACTCCTCAAGCAAACAGCTAGCCTAAAGTTTGTTGAAACCGCTGAAGCTCATTTCCGGCTCAATATTGACCCCAAATACAACGATCAGCAGCTTAGGGCAACTGTAAGTTTTCAAATATTTCATTAATCATCATTACATACTTCGAAGATTATATTCAGTGTTTACTGGTATATTAGTATCTCCAATTGTGGTGACTTCTCTATTTCAGGTTAACTTGCCCAAGGGAACAGGTCAAACTGTTAAAGTGGCTGTCCTTACCCAAGGTACTCCTTAAGATATATTTTGTGTGAATCGATCATGAGTGTATGCCAAATAACCAAGGGAAGTAGATTCCTTAATAATTGGTCTGTTAAGGCGTTACTGAACTCCTTTCATTGCTTCTAAAAAATAGTCATTTTTATTTTGTATTGATAAAATTAAAATGTCATTTAACAAAATTGTACATGTGATACAAGTACATGTGGAAATGGTCTGCAAACTTGAATATCATATAGGGTTGCATCCCAAATTAGGCTTGGTTAATTAGATTTTCTAGTGAACTTGCAGCTTTCATCCTACTTTTTTTAACACACCACAAAGAAAAAGGAGTAACTTTCAGATTTGCTTTTTTTTCTAAAAAAAAAATCATAGACATATGGATGTTCCTTTTTAGTGTGATTGTTTGTCTAGTTTTTGTAACCGTAGATTGAATGCACTATGCTAGGATCTTTTTGTATTTGGGATGTGGTCACAATGGTAGTTTTGAATGTTTTGCTCTTGAAATTTTTCTTTGGAACTGTAGTCACTATTTCGGTACGCTAATTGTGTTGCAGCTAAAATTCTACAGGTGAAAAGTTCGATGAAGCAAAAAATGCAGGAGCTGATATAGTGGGTGGGGAGGATTTGATAGAACAGATAAAGGGAGGATTTATGGAGTTTGACAAATTGATTGCAACACCAGATATGATGCCTAAGGTGTTTCTATAGTCTTTGCTAATAAAAATGTCTGACTTGCCTTAGATGTTCAATTTGATCTCTTTTTTCATTTTTATACTCTCTTCGTCAACCAGCCTATGAACTTCTGTCTCTTGGTTTTAAGAATCTCATATTGAAGTTTGCACTAGGCAAAGAGCGACTGTCTGTCTTAAATAATTCAGCATATTTCGCTCCTAAATTTTTTGTGCGTGCGTTTGGGCCTTGTCAACCTGAATATATAACTTAAAGCTTGTTCTGAACCAACTCACCTGGCTTGGTGAAAAGCTCTAGCTGTCGTCTCCTTTTCTTCTGAAAATACTTCACAGATAAAATAATGATTTGGTTGAATGAAACATATTTTGTTAAATTCTATTACTCACTTCGGAGTCTCTCTCTGTCATTCAATGTATATATGTTCATACATTTTGCTAGGTTGGTGCTCTTAAAATTCCTTGACCTCAAAATCTGACTAGTCAGCATCTGCATATTTTCTAATCAAGCCTTCTTTCTGAAAAAGTTAAATCATAAAATTCTGTTGTCACATTGTGCATGAGTTTTCCATTCTTTATTTGCCATTTCTTGGAACATCTTCTCCATTGTATAATTGTGAATTATGGTCCATCTTGCTTTATCATAAATCTAATGCTGCAGGAATAATGGCAATATTAAGAGTAGCTTAAGCTGAGTGATTAATCGCAGAGGCTCCCCTCCCCCTCTTTTCATTTTAAGGCTCGCTGACAGCTGATTTAAAAGATTGCACCTCTTTAAGTGACTTTTGTCTAGAAATTAGTTTTATTAACACCTGAACAAGTATCCGTGGCTCATTTTTTCTTCATTCTTTTGTGAATTCATATTGATACATTCTCTACTATTTGCGACAGGTTGCTAGCTTAGGTAGGGTCCTTGGTCCTAGAGGACTCATGCCAAACCCGAAAGCTGGTACTGTCACTACAAATATACCTCAGGTAACATGTCATATTTTCTTCTCGTGAAAAAAATTAAATCAAAATACTCTCTTTCTTATGCTCTATGTGCAATGGTGGAATCCCTAGATCTTTATATTAAATGGGAAGCCACACCATATATATCCTAGCTTGGAAGTTATTCAGAGTTAACAAAATGTGAAACAATGTAGTTAACGAGTATGTAAACTTGTTGTACTTCCTCCAGGCTATCGAAGAATTCAAAAAGGGTAAAGTAGAATACCGAGCAGATAAAACTGGAATTGTTCACTTGCCATTTGGAAAAGCAAATTTCTCGGAAGAAGATCTTATCATAAACTTCATTGCAGCAGTGGTAAGTTTTATCGTTAGCTCCTATTTCTTATACTTTTGTTCCAGAATAGTTTGAATATACCAACAACAACAACATACCGAGTAAAATTCTACAAGTGGTAGAATGTATACAGACCTTACAACTACCTCATGGAGGTAGTGAGGCTGGTAGAAGCCATTGTAAATTAATTCAACTGCATTTCTTTGAACGACAGAAATCAGTGGAAGCAAACAAGCCATCAGGTGCCAAAGGAGTTTATTGGAAGAGTGCACATGTATGCTCGTCGATGGGGCCATCCATTCGGTTAAACGTAAGGGAGATGCTGGAGTACAAGCTTCCGAATGCTTAATTAAGCGAGACATGTATATTGTATCTTCTATCATCTACCTAAGTTTCTTCGGCGCCTTATCAGAGCTTCCATTTTATGAGAGTTTAGGATACAAAGTAGGTGGAGTTTGAAAGGAGATCCAAACTTCATATTGTCAATATCAGTGTGGAAGCATTCATAGGCACAGTTTCTAAAAGAATAATTTTGTTTGATATTGTCAATGTTTATGTTCAGTTTAATTATTACTAGGTGCTAATGTACATTATGCTTCGATTTGCAAAAAGGGGAGCTAATTCAAATTTCAGAAGTTTTCTATGCTGCAAGATTCTCTAATTTGTGTTCATCAATTCGTGAGAAAAAGTCAAAGACTATTTTTGGTCCATATGAGACAATAAATCCCACTCACATAATCAACCCAATTTAGAGCCACACAGTTGGTGAGGTCTCTCCCTTCCAGTGTGTAATTGGAGGCCTATTATTCTCTTTCCTTTTCCAACTTTTAATGAAGAGAATAGAAAATAGAAAATAATCCAATGCACTTGTGATTAAATTATCTTTTATCAAAAGAATTTAAAGGCAAAACACTATGATTTTGGGGAATATTTTATAAAGAAAATAACTGACAATTTGTAATTATATTCGTGTGTTTGCATAATGCAATTATAAAATATTATTGAGAATGTGGTAGCTTTTCCATAATTGTTAAAAAGGGAAATAATTTAACAAGACGCCAATCTAGGGTCTTTGTCCCTAAATATAAAATTAACAACTTGAGTTATAAACAAAATATATACAAAGATAAAGTGACCTCATGAGGTCTTTGCAAAGGTCTTAATTTTTCTTACAAAATTGACAAAGGTCTTATTATTGCTCCCTCCTTTTTATATTACTCGATTTATGTTATAAATCTGAAATATCCATTAAGAAAATTTTATTTAAAGATGTATTTTACTAAACTAATTTTATAAATAATGTCCTGGAACTCTAAATTTAACAATTATTAATTTACTAAAATGAATTAGTAAAATAAAACATCTATACAAGGCAAATTAAATAAACGGAGGCAGTATTTGTTAAATCATCCTCGTAGTAACACCAAAAACCTTTACAACCATGCAAATTAAAAGAAAGAGAAAAATTAGAATAAAGTAAAGCCTATAAAAAAGAGAGAACAATAATACTCCCTCCGTTTAAAAAAGAAGGCATAACTCTAAACATGACTTCAAATTTTAAATTTGACCTCAAATTTTCATAATGCACAAATAGACACTTTAATTATCCAATTTTTAAATAAATAAACACATGAGTCTTACATGACATAATACATGTAGGACACCACGTAGGACAAAAAATGACATGTAGGACATGTGTGTCTATTTGTTCAACTTTATACAAGTTTAAGTGTTTTTGTGCACATCCAAAGTTGAAGGCCATAAATGTGATTTGAAGCCAAGTTAAAGCACATATTTATGTATTATGATTTATGCAAAAAAAGAATGACCCTATTTCCTTTTTAGTTTGTTTAAAAAAGAATGATCCCTTTTTTTTTTTGGTAATATTTAACTTTAACTTTCCACGTGATATGTTTAAGACCACAAGATTAAAGGACATTTTGATACATTTGATATAACTTTAATTTAGAACCACAAGATTAATTTTTTTTTTCTTAAATTCTGTTCCAAGTCAAAGTAGGTCATCCTTTTTGAAACGTATAACATTTTTTTTAAAGAAGGATGGATAAAATTATGCAATATGTCTGCTTAATAGAACAAAAGGGACAAAGTTGTTGGCCAATGTGCTTGTTATATATTTGCAATTTGCACCAATTGATACTTAAAAAGACTTGCCATTGGCCAACAGCTCAAATTTTAAAGGTATTTTTATCCTTTGACAGAATTTTATAATGAAAAGGACCAATGCACCATGTGCTCAAATTATGTTATCTACTTGAAGAAAATGGCCATAGGCCAATGGTGTCTTTGAGATTCTGTATTATAAAAAGGAGGCTCATCTGTACTTGGTAGACACAAATTACATAGATAACAAAGGCAATGTCTAGTTTCTTACCTCTTCTCTTGTTATCATGGTTTCTTTTTGTTCATTTCTTTTGTTTAGTAGTCATAGCAGAGAGATCTACATATATTGTCCATTTGGACAAGTCTTTAATGCCTAAGATATTTGCTACTCACCATCACTGGCATTCTTCTACAATTGAATCAATCAAGATTGTGAATCCTGCTTTACTTAATAGCCACCATCCTGTTCCAAAGCTTCTCTATTCTTATGACAATGTGTTTCATGGCTTCAGTGCTGTGTTGTCTAAAGATGAGCTAGAAGTTCTCAAGAAGTCCACAGGCTTCATTTCAGCTTATAAAGATAGGTCTGTTGAAGCTCACACAACACACACCTCCGAGTTTCTTAAGCTCAATCCTTCCTCTGGTCTGTGGCCAGCTTCTGGTTTTGGTCAAGATGTGGTCATTGGTGTTCTTGATTCTGGTGTCTGGCCCGAATCTGCCAGCTTTAGAGATGAAGGGATGCCTGAGATACCCAAAAAATGGAAGGGAATTTGTAGGCCAGGCATGGAGTTTAATACTTCATTGTGTAACAGGAAACTCATTGGCGCCAATTACTTCAATAAAGGGCTATTGGCTAGTAATCCTGATGTGAATATTTCCATGAATTCTGCAAGGGACACTTACGGTCATGGCACCCATGTTGCCTCTATTGCTGCTGGTAATTTTGTCAAAGGAGCATCATATTTCGGATATGCTCCAGGAACAGCAAAAGGGGTTGCACCACGAGCTAGGCTTGCTGTGTATAAATTCAGCTTTGATGAAGGGAATGTCGCTTCTGATTTGATTGCAGCTATGGACCAAGCGGTTGCAGATGGTGTTGACATGATATGCATTTCTTATGGCTGGCGCTTTATTCCTTTATATGAAGATACTATTGCAATAGCTGCTTTTGGTGCCATGGCCAAGGGCGTGTTGGTTTCTGCATCAGCAGGAAATCGTGGTCCTGGTATGGGAAGTTTAAACAACGGAGTACCATGGATCTTCACAGTGGCGTCAGGCCACACCGACCGTTGGTTTTCAGGGACTCTGACCCTGGGAAATGGTCTAAAGATAAAGGGATGGAGCTTGTTTCCAGTGAGAGCTATTATTGACGATTGGCCTGTAATTTACAACAAGACAGTGTCTGCATGTGATTCAGAAGAATTATTAGCTCAAGTACCAGATGCTGGACGTAGCATCATCATTTGTCGGAAGAGCACAGACGCAGAAGAAGTCTCTAGCCAAATGAAATCTGTTGCAGAGGCTAGATTAGGAGCAGCCATCTTTATTTCCAATGATCCAGCAGTATTAAGGTCCATTGAATTTCCAACTCCTGGAGTAGTTATTACTCCCAAGGAAGGGAAACAGGTTCTCAGCTATGTTTCAACGACTACTGAACCCAAGGCCAGCATTAGTTTCCTGGAGACACATTTGGACTCAAAGCCTGCTCCAGTTGTTTCTGCATCCTCAGCTAGAGGCCCTTCTCGAAGCTACCTGAGAGTGTCAAAGCCAGACATATTAGCACCAGGAGTGTTAATTTTAGCCGCCTGGCCATCTAATACTATGGTAGCTACAATTGGTACCAATATAGAATTGGCAACTGATTACCTTCTTGAATCAGGCACATCCATGGCTGCTCCTCACATTGCTGGAATAGCTGCATTGGTTAAAGGTGCACATCCTGAATGGAGTCCTTCAGCTATTCGTTCTGCCATGATGACCACCGCTAACCCGTTGGATAATGCTCAAAAACCAATAAGAAAATCTGAGGATAACAAACCTGCTACATCACTAGATATGGGAGCTGGACATGTTGATCCTAACCGGGCTCTTGATCCAGGCCTTATATATGATACTACTCCACAAGATTATGTTAATCTTCTTTGTTCTTTGAATTTCACAGAGGAGCAGTTCAAAACAATTGCAAGATCATCAGCTAACCACAACTGCTCAAATCCATCCTCGGATATCAATTACCCATCATTTATTGCTTTTTTTAGCCCAGAAGGAAACTCTACTTTTTTGGAGCAAAAATTCATGAGGACTGTCACAAATGTTGGGAGTGCTGCAGCTAAGTATAGAGTGAAGGTGAAAGCACCAAGGAATTCAAAGGTTTCTGTGTCACCACAAACATTGGTTTTTAAGAAGAAAAATCAGAAGCTGAGCTACAGTTTGACCATTCGCTACAAAGACGATGCAGAACAAGAAGTCCAATCTGGTTCAATCACATGGGTGGAAGAGAATGGAAATCATACAGTACGGAGTCCTATTGTTATATCTCCAGAGATAGAGATCTGGTAGTGAAGCTCTTTTGAAATTTCTAATTGTAACCGTGAAAAGGATTCCATCTGAAATAGCTGGATACCTGCCGGTAAAGTATACGTACTTTGAAGTTATTGTTGAAATATAATATTTCGCTAAAACATAATTAAGAGCATGACTTGTGCTTATAATGTATTGTGGGCTGGTAAGTACTCATTACTAGTTGTTTCTTTTTAAGCCACAGAAAAGTGCCACCACCAAAGTGGTCTTTTTAAATAGAGCAGTTTCAAGAATACAGATAGGGTAATTCCTTCACAAACTGGTTAACTGGAACTCAATACTTGACTGCTGAATGCTGATGAATAAGGCTAATCCTTTATGATAATCAAGCTTCTTATAGGCATGGAATGTATTGGAACAGCTAATGGAAAAAAAAATAGATCTGCCAGATCCATTTCAATTGTAGTACTGTAAATCAGGTTTCCATATTGAAATGAAGTCCAGACTCGAACAGAGATATCCGCACTAATGTGTCCTAACTCTATGATGTTGTCCACATCGGGACTAGGGAGAACCGTTTAGTGTAGACTGTATTAAAGTATTCATGAGTAGTACAACTGAAACTTCTAAATTGACTAGTTGTAAAAAAAACCTAGATAGCAGCTATGGAAGAATGGATTGTCTCGAACCCGAAACAAGGTATCAAATGTGGTTCTCAAATCCTCCTATAAATAGGATACATGCATCCTGGGGAAGTCTTTCACCAGGAATTTGGTTCTGAGTAATGTGGGTGTCTTTTCTTTTTATGATGACGGTGGTGTCGTTCCACTGGCTTACCTCCCACTATATCATAGTTACTGGGTAACTGTCCGCACCAAGGCTAAAGCAGTGGACTAATATGAATGTTAGCTCATATTGATCAGAATTTTTCCTCACTCTAACCAAGTCATGCATATGGAACCAAGAAGTTGTTCCTTGGTAGTATAGGCATTAGCGCACAAGCAAACCTTTTGATCTATGTGCCAACAAAACTTAAGACGAGTGAATTGAAAAGTTACCTGAGGTCATTCAGCTTTTGGAAATAGCTACCCTTTCAGCAGGAATCACCATGTATCAACTATTTCTAGGGGAGAAAAGGAAAGAGCAATTTAGATAAATAGACTGAATTTTAGTTTTTGTGATCAATAATCTGCCAAATAGAAAAAGATTAGACAATTCCTTTTCATCTATCAACAACAGATAAACATAAAGAACATGAAATATCATAGAGCTACCTTTTTTCGAAAAAGAAAACATTATAGCAGCAGTTAAAAGCATGTGGCTACTGCTTACCAGTTTGATGATCTCTTTGTCTAAAATATTTGCTAGTCACCATCATCAGTATTCCTCCACCATTTATCCCATCGAGATTTTAGCCCAAACTTCACTTAATTGGAAATCCTGCTCCAAAGCTCCACTGTTCTAAATGTCTTTCATGGGATCAGTGTTGTTTTGTTCAAAGATTAGCTCAAGCTCTAAATAAGTCCCAGGTCCATTTCAGCTTATATAATAGAACTGACTGATTCTTTAAATATCTTTTGGGGAATCATCGTAGTTTCCAACAACATAACCGTATCAAAGGAAAGGTAGCCTACCATTTAACTCGGAACAACAGATAATTTTCTAATTTTCATTATAACTCAACCAAACTAATATAAATTAATCAAAACTATAGGTGGATCAGCTTGATACACTTTCCCGACTACCTTTGAAATCCTTTTTGGTACGATACATGTATATACAAAGTTAAAATGCTTAAACAATATCAAAGGGCTTCGCTATTTATATTTGCTTCCTGTATTATGTGCATTTGGAAATTTTCCTCAATATCAACCTTCAGCATAAATCATATTATGGCTCCTAAGCGGATATAGGTACATACAAAGAACAGGTTATCAACAAGTATAAATTTTGCACAATTAAGAGACTTTGAAGCCATACTTCTTCTGAATTAAACAAAATAAAGCACTGATAAAGAGTGTGCCAAAAAATCTCACCACTGTTATTGTTGAATTTAAAAAATAATTGTACAAATGATACTTGGTACCATAAAACTGGGAACCATTATCTATGTTTCTTCTTATTCTCGTGATCTTTGGATTCCAATCCAACGTGCAAAATCCACCCACCTGGTAAGAGAGGGATAAAAATTAATAAGATTAGAAGATTAAAGAAACTTCCAAAGAAAAACCTTAGAGCGGAAAGAACTTGTACATCAATGATCCCAAAAAGGTATTGCCAGTTCGAAAAACGAAGCACAGTGCACCAAGCATGATCTTGTTCTTGTGTAGCAAGGGTTCCAATATTCGTTGTTCAATAACTCCAGCAAGGATTTGATACCTGATAAAGCAATAAAATATATAAATGAAACGGCATGGGTATTCCAATCATTATTTTTTTGACATATAGAGTTCACGAGGGGGTGGGGGAATTATGTTTTTGAAGTTACTAGCTTCTTCCTTGGCTTCAAGAAATTACTCTATATTCCTTCTGTGGTTTTCTACGACCTAACTACTTATGAATACAGTCTAGGTACATAACTACTTATAGGTTATACATTATTATCAAACTAAAACGTCATAGTTGGATTTCAATAAGTTATGGAGCAAATTTGCATAATTCACAATCTGTCCTCCATGATAAAAAGGAGACGAGATTCCAACTTTTATATGCCGTGATGCTATTATGACACAGTAAGATGACAAAACCTCATACCTGTACGTAAAATCTAAAAACACTTTTCATAGGCTTGACATCGTCAACACACTCAAGTTCTTCTAAAGAAGTCTTTTAAACTAGGTTTAGCCACATCAACTTTATGGCAAACATTGAACAGCAAGCTAATGAGCCTTATATAGGGTACTGGTGAATCTAGGAACTCTATCCAAGAAAAGGTCATCTGTAACAGGGATATCTCAGAAGAAGATCGTGAAACGGAAGAGTAGATGCATGAAAGAAGATGGTAAAGATGCTCAATTAAAAAAAGTAGCTGTTTTATGGAAAGAGAATTGGCAGAAGAAATTCTTGTTTCTACTATAGATGGATATTCTTGAGCTATATTGATGGGGTAAAAACAGTGAAATTTCTCCAGTACTTCTCTATACTAAGAGACGGAAGAAGCTGATGATTATTTTGGACGACAGTAGTTCTTGAAAATGTGAAATACCTAAGGTTGCTTGAGACTGCCATGTAAACACCATAGGCGGCACTGCTAGACAGAACTGGTAGATTCTCAGCTTCACCAGCAAAGGTTTTATCAATAGCCTTCCGTGCGTTGATTAAAGTATTTGTTACACCTGTACCAACCTGGAAATGAGGAAAAGTGAATTAACAAAATACATCAAAGGTACAGCATGCTAGCTGACACTAAGCAGGCTACAGAATAGTTGAGAAATGACCACTGCACTAAATACACAGTTATTTACGAACGAAGAAGTATAGTAATTCACAAACAGAAGAATGCATGCACATAATCCCAAAGAGAAGATTACGCGGACAATCTCTGGTGAGCACATATGTAGACATATATATATGGATAAATAGATGGAGAGAAAGAGAAAGGCATTTAATAACATACAAGTTTTGGAGGAGATAAATCTAAAAACAATATTGACTTGTCATTTATGTTCAAAAACAGTACCGAAAAGGAATAGATTAACAATGACATTGGACATGATATTGTTTGATGTACAACTTGAAAGAGACAGATATCGAATATCTGCTGTGTTACTTGAAATAACACTTCTCCCATATCATGAATTAGGACTTGGTGGTAGCCATTTTCCGAATTATGAAACAGGAAACTGGAATAAGCCTCTTAAAATCAAATAAACACTTCAACAAAGATTAAGATGCTAGATAGGCTCAGAGTAATTAGTCAAATGACATCAAACACTTGAACAGAAGACTAAAACAAATCTCAATTATGGTCCTAACTATAGGTGAAAGACAGCCTTATCAATAAAGAGGCAGTTTTGGAAAAAGCCCTCTACCTCCACTAGGTAGTGGTAATTAGGTCGGCATACACTCTACCCTCCCCAAACTCCCCTTTGTGGGATTTCATTGGGTATGTTGTTCTTGTTGTTTCGGTCTACTTAAATGTTGGCATTTTCTCAACTAGTGTATACAGAGGAGGCATATCTCAAATAGTTCTTGGAGTAAATTTTACTAACAGTTGACCAAACAAAAAAGCAAAAGAAGTAAAAGTCAAAGCATATGATAACAGCATAATGACTGAAAATTAGAGTATATATTGTGAGTTCCACAATATTTTCTTGTCCACAAAGAAGAAAAGCTCTTGACAGACTTACCAAAGATGCACCTGAACCAACTGCAAATAGTTTGGCTCCATTTCTCTGCAGGACAAAGTTATGAGTACTTTTAAGCTTCATAAATACATAAAACTAGGAGTAAAATATAATAAACCTATTATAAATTTATCAAATGAATTACCACTATGGCGCCTAGTCTCTGTAAAAATGAATAGGAAGTACCAGACAACACAACCTGAGAACAGGATAAATGCAAAGTTCAATCAGTTACTTGTATTGGGTAAGTAAAGGCCATCCTTACCCCACAAAAGGAAGAACAAAGATTATGAAATAAAGATGTTTTAATTTCATTAATCATAAACCTGAAATGCATTGTCGGGGCAGTTGTAGAAAAGTTTAGTAAGAGGCCCAGAGCCAATTGCAAGAGAAGGACGGAGACCGACAGTAGGAGCTGGGAGCCAGACTAGCATGAAATCAGCAACAATGGCCATCACCTGAGTAAAATACATGTCATGCCGAAATCAAGTGTAGCATTTATCAGGAAATACTTACTTCTCCAGCACCAAAGAGCAGTGTCCGCAAAAGAAATTATGGCTTTCCATGATTGCCAAGAAAATTGAGGACAAAATTGTTCCCACAACCAACTGTACTAGATTTCATATCAGAATGCTTTCAGTTAGAAGTTAAGCACTAGCTGATTGTTCTTTTACAAACTACCTTATAATATGCTTGAGAAGTATTAAAACAGTCAACATTGATATGTAAATGTGAAACAAACTTGTTCTGCAGCTCTAGCTAGATAAAAATGCTTTATTTTCTTCACCCCTTTATTACAGGTGCAACGTCAATACTGTATTAAATTTGTTTCAGCCCCATTTATGGAAGAAATTTTACCACATCAGCACAGACAAAGTCCAGCTCCTTTGTGAAATTCTCCCTTCGCTTCTCCAGCTCTGCAGCACTCTGAAACATAAGCAAGTAATTCAGCTATCCATGTGACTGTTAATGTAACAAACCAAAGGTCGTTTCGCTACAAATGTTAAATGTCACAACCTGACCAGTCACTACACTTCAAGTCAGTAGGCATTCATGGAAATGGAGAAACACATACAAGAACTAAATATATACAACTGCTGAATTGATATAAAATGCAAAACTCAGATTGCACGAGGACATGGTAGCCATTTAATAGTTACCTTTACGTCTTTTCACATAAACCATTTACACTATACTAGCTCTCTATTCTTTTTTGCCTTTTTCGATAAATTCACCCTTAATCTCCTTTTTTTCTGATAATATCTAATATTAGTCTCTCTAAGGACATAGTACATGATCTACTAATTCGAACTTCTTTTCCATATCGAGTAACTCCAATTCAAAACGGTCAGTTAATTAGCATTGGTGAATGGAGATGCTACAACATAATTATTCCATTCATTTCAAATCTGAAGAGTAAATCTTCCAGTGTAGGTCGTTTGGTACGCGGAATAAGTTGAATAAATTTATACCGTTAGCCAAACGCAGTATCCCATATAAGTTAACCTCTAGAATCTAGCTAGAATGTTAGTACATAGAAATTAACCTTAGTAAAAATTCCAATTCCACACTCTATAGCAACTTTAGTTAAAAAAAGATCATCAGCCAGCAACCGTTCTCTAAATCCACCAAAGCTGAGCAGCCACCGGAGCACCGGCGACTTTTCGAGCTCCAAAAACCGGTGAACGACGGCCGGAGGTATTTTCCCGGCTTCAATTGCGGAAGCCAAGTCCTTAGGCAGGCTTTCCAATGTCCTTTCGGCTTCAGCCAAAGCCATTATTGCTTCTTTCTTGTTCCTTTCCCCTGCATTCTCGTCATCCTTCCCTCCTCCATCTCCTCCACCTCCTCCGCCGCCACCTCCGCCGCCTTCGATGTTTCCTCCGCCGTGGTGATTACTGAGAGCGGAGAATATGGGGAAGGAAGTACGAGGAGGGTGAAATTGGGCATTAAGTGAAAAAGTTGAAAAATTGATTGGGTAAGTGAGAGATGAGAAACGAAAAGTTGAAGATTGGTGGCGGCTGAAAGAGGTGGTTGAGAGGTAGAAGGTGGTCGTGGCGGTGGCGATGGCCGCCATTGGAGGTGGTGGAAGTTGTGGACTGTAATGACAGTTGACAGTTAGCTTCTTTTTTTCTGCACTTTCTCTATTCTGATTTTTAAATTTTTTTTTTAAAAAAGGAGAATTTTCTGACACAAATAATTAATAACTCTCTACAAACTTTATATGACTATCATATAATTCTCTCTGAATAGTCCTAAATAAATCTTGCATCATTTTGGCCCTATATTTTCTCTTATCTGATTTATTATCATTTTTAATCCTATGAAGTCAATTTTAAATTGGGAAGATATACAAGTAGTTTTAGGCTATGATTAAAATTTCAGAATTTTAATTAAATAAAATTTTTATTATTTTTAAATTTATTTCTTTTTATAATTTTATATATCTTTTTAGTTACATGACATTCAAATATTTTTCACGCATTTTAATTATGTAGAGTTACTGAATATGCCACATAAAATAAAAGATGTATAAAATTAAATAAAAAATTAAAAAATATTAGAATCTTAATTTAATTAAGATATCGATCATAGTCCTAAAATATTTGTGCATTTTTCCTATTAAATAAGAGGATATTCTTAAAGTAATTAATATTTGGTTGAAATTCAGTGTTTTACTCATTATTTAGCGCCTCAGTATAATCTCTTAGTTATATTATTATATTTTTTATCAAATATATTTAATATACTTTTCATTAAAAGAGACTTTAAATATAAAGATCATATTTAATATAATGCAATAATTGTGCAACAATATTTTTTTAAAAAAGAAAATTTCATGCATGTGTATCTAGTATCAATTTCCAGGAGTGCATTTAGTCGAATATGAAAGTATATTTCCAATATCAATTTCACTATCGTATTCAAAATCAATTTCATCTAGGGTATAAAATATTAAATTTTTAGTGTATTTCGTATTGAATATAATGTATCTAAAATAAATTTTAATAATATACCCTATTAGATATATGTATTTGATATAAAAAAGATACATGTATTTGATATCAAATACGGAAAAGGACCTAAAATATGTTCGAAGTATTAGAAATGGTACAAAGCTACGCTCCATCCACCTATTGGTTTCAAAATGCATTTTTCATCCACCTATTGGCTCCAAAATACTCTTCTCATCCACCTTTGATTTCAAAATTAACCACTTATATACTGATTTTAAATTTAAACTATTTAAATATTTTTTTAAAAAATACATGACGCTCAAATATTATAATTTAATTTATTAATATCAATAAGTTAAATTATAACAATTGAGCACCATGTATTTTAAAAAATATTTAAATAGTTTAAATTTAAAACAGTTAAATAAGTGGTCAATTTTGAATCCAAAAGTGGATGACAACTGACAAGGATATTTTGGAGTCAATAGGTGGGTGAGAAAGATATTTCGGACCCAATAGGTGGATGGAGGATAATTTTATACCATTTCTAATACTTTAAAGATATTTTAGGTCATTTCCCGTATCAAATATGCACTAATACATTTATAAATGACCTCTAAGTGTCATAACCATGAGCAAGAAGAGGAGAGAGAGAAATAGGTAGGATAGATGCGGACTAGAGAAACAAAAAGAAGTTTGATAAGAAGTTATTAAACACGCGAAGTGATTAGGCAATTGTATATTTATATAAAAGAGAAATCTAGGTCCGCTTACGTGGTGGCGTCATCACAAGCAATAATTTTCTTTTAATTTTATTTATTTCCAAAACTAGCCTTCCACTTTCATGAAGAGTTACAATTTTAATGAAGAGTTGCGCTTTTATCAAAATTTGTGACTTTTATGAAAAGTTGTGAATTGTAACTTTAATGAGGAGTAGCAACTCCTTTCAAAATGTTGTGACTTTTATAAAAATTTGCGACTTTAATGAAGAGTTGCGATTTTATGAAAAATTGCGACTGTTATAAAAGATTATGAACTTTTTGAAGGGTTGCAACTTTTTCAAATAGTTGAAACCTTTTTGATAAGACACAATTAATATTTGTTCACACTACCCTTTATTGTCTACAAATAGAGGGATTTCCTATCATTTTAAAACAACAAACATTCTGATCTTCTTCTTCTACTTTCGTAAAATTAAATATTTTTGTGTTTTGCTCCTGTTGAGTGACTTATTGGCACCACTGTTTTTGTATCAATAAGTTGGTGAATAAGATCGTTCCAGTCTGAGAGGATTAAATTTTAAAACCTCTGATATTGGAGGGGAATAGTTTTCTTAAGGGGACATTGTGCATTCAGTGGACTCAATTTTTTCTTTTCTATTTCATTCTATTTTTACATATCCTGATATGTTTTTTACGCTAATTATATTATGCATATGATATTAATTGTTGTTTTTGAGTACATGTTTTAAACTCTTTTGTTTATGTTTTTACAAAGTTATTGTCTCTGGTTATATCAAACATATAGACATATAGTACGTATGTTCATTTTGCAGAAAATAATTCTTGTATTCAGTTCCAAGACTTCATGTTTTGATATTCTACATTAAATTCTATAACTTAAAGTACTATACATAAACTTATATATTGTCTATTTTTACATAGATATTTTGTACTTATGAATCGAAGAATTTCATTACGCAAGTTCAAAAGTTATAATTGTTTCATGTTCAAGCGTAGTCTTTTTTTTGAATATATTAACAAATTTTTGAATTTTCTCCTAAGACATATATCACAATTGTATAATCTATACAACTTAAATGTTTCTTTTTATTACGAAATGCCTTAATATATATTTTTATTTTCTTATTTTTTTTCTTTTAATGTTGATTAAAGAACCAATGATTTATTATTTCGTGAATAATTCATTCATTAGAAATTCTTGAGTTATGTGATAACGGCAAATAATCAATTTCATGTTAGAATATCGCTAATATTTTTTAAGAATCTATGTTCCTATTATTTTCATTGTATGAATATTAGTAAAAAATTATTTACAAATTAAATGTAATTATTATTTATGATTGCGCGAATCACGGATAAATTACTTGGTTATATTTATAATATAATGAAATTTAATAGATGATAGGGATGTTTTGTAATTTTTTTTTACAAGATTAGTTAGTCCTGATTAGAAGTGTGACGTATCCAAAATTTAATTACAACCCTTAAACATGTTTGTCATACGCTACCAGATTAAGGGAGTGGTCCATAAAGTGTAATTTTCACTTGTGGCTATCTTTATCAATTCAATACCATATATTATACCATTTTCTCTATATTTTACTCACAAAAGTGGAACTTTTGATCATATTATATAAAAAATTTAGTTAAAGAGTTCATTTTTATCCAACTTCTCTAAAACTCTGTGTAAGTAACATTATTCAAGTAGCCAATGTTAATTTTTTCTTTAACTTCAATGTTTATACTTAGCTTATTGAACCACATAGTGGCCCAGTCTACTTTTTTTTCTTTTTTCTTTTCTCATTTGAAGTAGTATATGTAAAGTTAAAACATATAGGACGAAATATTGACTGTAGAAGATAAGCAGGAGTATAAATTATGTCCATGAAATTCAATCCCATATCCATATTTGTGATCCAAAACAAACATAATAAAGTTGTGATCCACTTCCATCTTTTTATTTCCACAAGACAGTGACTATACATAAAAAGCAAAACTTATCCCATGATACTTGTGATGGTGATATATTTATTGCTCGGACTTTTCAAAAATGTCATTAGTATGTCAGATCCTTCAAAAAAAAATATTGTATTTTTTAAGAACCGACAGAGTGCCACAACATTTCGTGATAGATAAACTCAAACCAGAAATCAAATCATTCATTGGAATTGAACTCAATTAGTACTGACTACGTGTAATAGTTTATATTGGTAGAAGATTTTCAAAACTCTCCCCAGGGAAGTATAATGGGAGAGACACTAATAGGGTGTGTTTTCCATTCTGTTCAACCCAAGTGATTGAACCATAATTGAAAACATAGCTCTCATGACCTTCACCTCTATAGCGAATAGTCAAAGTGTAGTTCTTCTTCTCATATTTTTTCGAGATCATCTGATGGATTTGAGCAGTTGTGGTGATTCATGGAGCATAGAAGATTGGCATAGTCTTGAGGAGTTGCATCGTATATTAGCCCGGGATCAAGTGCTCTGTTGGGATCAATGAGCCCTGATCCAATGCCGTATGGTGTTGTTGGTTCGTTGGTAGTAGCCACGGTGATTCGCTTTTGAGTGTTATCCATAGGGTTGGCAGTGGTCATTATTGCTGATTTAATAGCTGATGGACTCCAATCAGGATGTACAGATTTTAGCATTGCAGCAATTCCAGATACATGAGGACTGGCTATGGATGAGCCTGATTCGATGTTGCAGTCACTTCCCGAAAATATGCTAGTACCAACACGGATGGAATCTACTTCCGGTGGGGAGGCGCCTATAACTGACACCCCTGGTACTATTATATCCAGCTTTGATATTCCAACATAGCTTCGAGCAGGAGCTCTACTGGATGAATAGGCGAGTTTGGGTGTAGGTGCGGTGACATCTTCGTACGTCTCTTGAAAATGTATGCTCACAGTAGGGTGCTCATTTTTACCTTTATGTAATCTTTCACTTGCTTACCTTCCTTTCTGCCAATCACAACCCCAGGACTGTGAAATGATTTGGAGGTGAGTTCTCTTGGATCAGAAGAAATGTAGATAGCTGCCAGAAATCCAGTATCCGTTACGCTGTTCATTTGAAAGGAAAATCCAATTGCAAGATCAGAGGAGAAATCCTCGGGACCATCACAAACAACGACTTGAATGAAGGGTGCTTTGGATAACAATTCAGTTGAATTGCAAGAACAGATGGTCTTGTTATACGTCAGGGTTGTATCCTTGATAATTGCTCTCAAGGGAAACAAACTCCAACCCCTAATCTTTTGCCCATTGCCTAGAGTTAGAGTCCCTGCAAAGGTTCGTTCTGTGAAAGCTGATCCAACAGTCATGATCCACGGGGCTCTGTTCACTAGAGTTCCAAAATTTGGACCACGATTACCAGCTGAACCAGTAACGAGAATGCCCTTCATCATAGCACTAAAAGCCCCAATTGCTATATTGTCTCTATGTAGAGGAACATGAGCTGATTCACTAAACATGGATATGATATCAACTCCATCAGCAACTGCCTGATCCATACCATCAATCATATCTGAACTAGTTATCTATCCAAGTTCATGCCATGATACTTTGTAAATAGCCAACCTAGCACGGGGAGCAACCCCTTTTGCAGTTCCCTTTCCATATCCGAAGTAGGTATCTCCTTGGACATAATTTCCTGCCGCAATTGAGGCTATATGTGTACCATGACCCCAAGAATCCCGGGCAGAAAATGTGGTAAGATTCACATGAGTATTCTCAGCTACAGCTCCCTTGTAAAAGTAATTAACCCCAATTATTTTTCTTTCCCTTCCACCTTTTAGGGATTTCCTGCATACCATCATCCCTAAAGCTAGGCGATTCAGGCCATATCCCCGTGTCAACGATACCAATAATGACATCTTGGCCAAAATTAGAAGCTGGCCAAAGACCAGAGGAAAGATTGAGGTTAAGGAACTCAGGAGTATGTGTAGTGTGGAGTTCTATGGTACCGTCTTTATGAGCTGAAACAAATCCTGGAGACTTTTTCAAAGCTTCTAGTTTATTTTGGGACAAAACGGAACTGAAGCCATGAAATACATTGTCATAAGAATATAGAAGTTTTGGAGCAGGATGGTGGCTATTAAGTGAAACAGGAGTTATAATCTTAATGGATTCAATTGTAGAAGAATGTCAGTGGTGGTGAGTACCAAATGGACAATGTATGTGCTTCTCTCTGCTAAACAGAGAAAAGGACCAAACAGAAAGAAGAAACAAGATAGCAGTAGTTATTAGGCCACTCCATTTTGAATTTTGAATGATGATTGTATACTATACTTCTATAAGAATTTATAGATCAATGCAGTAGTGGTAGATATTTCAAATTTGAAGATAAGCATCATTTCTTTTATGTCAGGGATTTGGTAGTATAAATGTGATGATGTAAAATGCCATTGCATGGTCCTTAGGTGGCTACTAATAAAGCGGTTCCCATGCCAGGGGTCGTTTGGTCGGGAACAAGTTATCACAGGATTAGTTATGACTTGAAGGATGTCCTCTTTACGGCTCCCAATCTGAACTCGTGCTTCATCCATGATCCAGCTCTCTCATCCACATCAATAGTTGAGTATTATCAACTGGCTAAAAACTGGATTCAGCTCTCCAAAAAAGGAATATGAAATTCTGAATGGAGTTTGCTTAAACACTTCTTTGAAGTAACTGAAGAATCGGGACCCTATAATTACACAGTCATCCGAATATCAAAGTTTTAGAAAAAAATAGAACAGTAAAATTAATTTATTTTGGTTTGGTTCGATTTTCGATATTTATATCCACCACTACCACTAGTATTTACAAAAATATCTTACTACCTCATAATGCTATATACTCGCAAGACATTTATGGTTGAGAGACAACTGAATATATCCACTTGGGTTGGGAAGGGGATGGGAGCCATCACTATCTACTTATTTAGCTGGCCACTGGTAGCAGTCCCTACTCTGCAGGTGGACTGGTGAAGTCTTTAAAGTCTCATTTACTCAAGCAAATCCTAAGACTTTTCAACATGCATGTTGGGATGGACAGTACAGTACTAACAAATGAAGTTAACTTCCCAAAATTTCAAAGACTTTTTAAAAAGAACGATAATATTATCTGATTTTCTTTCTAAAATTTCAGTTTAAAATTCTAGCTAGATTTCTTAGACATTTCATCACTATCCAAATGGGCAGAATTAGTCCAGATTTGGGAGATAAAGAGCCATCTATCAAGAGATTGTTCATTCTCAAGATTTGAACAAGAGATATCTAGTCATCTCACTCCTAGTTAACCAAACATAACTTTAAGCTCTCTCTCTCCCCACCCACCCCTACCCCCCAGGCACACTGTCTGCATGATTGATTTTGAGTCATTCAACTAATTCGGGACCATGAAAAATTTCACTATGGCCTCCTCTCCCCGGGATGATTATCAACTCCACAGCACAAATGCACCGGTAATTTTGAGTCATTCATAAAACTTGATTGGTAAGAGTTCACTTTTACAAAAATCTGCTGTCTTTACTACATTAGTGTCATTAAAGCTCATCCCAATCTTCTCCACCTAACAGTATTCATTGTTACAAGGGCCTACTCTTTTTATATGTGTTGTCCTATAAAGTCAATTGAATATTTGAGTAATGTGTAGTGAGTGAAAATGGGATCAAGAAACATTTGGTTTCCATATTCTCCATATCTAGTCTTGTTTTCATGGGCACTTTCTGCTCATCTCTTTTTAGCTATAGCACAAAGATCCACTTATATTGTCCATTTGGACAAATCTTTAATGCCTAATGTCTTTACTGATCACCATCATTGGCATTCTTCTACTATTGATTCCATCAAAGCTTCTGTTCCTTCATCAGTAGACAGATTCCACTCTGCTCCAAAACTTGTTTACTCATATGACAATGTGTTTCATGGATTCAGTGCTGTTTTGTCCCAAAATGAACTGGCAGCGTTGAAGAAGTTACCAGGTTTTGTTTCAGCTTACAAAGATAGAACTGTGGAACCTGACACTACTTACACATTTGGTTACCTGAAGCTCAATCCTTCATACGGGTTATGGCCAGCTTCTGGTTTAGGCCAAGATATGATCATTGGTGTTCTTGACAGTGGCATCTGGCCCGAATCTGCAAGTTTTCAAGATGACGGTATACCTGAAATCCCTAAAAGATGGAAAGGAATTTGCAATCCAGGCACCCAGTTTAACACTTCAATGTGCAACAGAAAACTCATTGGGGCTAATTACTTCAACAAGGGACTTTTGGCTGATGATCCCACTCTGAACATTTCCATGAATTCTGCTAGGGATACTAATGGTCATGGCACACATTGCGCTTCCATTGCTGCTGGGAACTTTGCGAAAGGTGTTTCCCATTTTGGATATGCACAAGGAACAGCAAGAGGGGTTGCCCCGCAAGCTAGGATAGCTGTATACAAGTTTAGCTTTCGTGAAGGAAGCTTAACATCGGATCTCATTGCTGCCATGGACCAAGCTGTTGCAGACGGTGTTGACATGATATCCATTTCTTTTAGTTACCGTTTCATTCCCTTATATGAAGATGCGATATCTATTGCTTCTTTTGGAGCTATGATGAAGGGAGTGCTGGTTTCAGCTTCAGCTGGAAATCGAGGTCATAGTTGGGGAACTGTAGGCAATGGATCTCCATGGATCTTGTGTGTGGCCGCAGGCTTCACCGACCGGACGTTTGCAGGAACATTGACTTTGGGCAATGGATTAAAAATAAGGGGGTGGAGCTTGTTTCCTGCAAGAGCCTTTGTCAGGGATTTTCCTGTGATTTACAATAAGACTCTATCTGATTGCAGTTCAGATGAGTTGTTATCACAATTTCCTGATCCCCAAAACACCATCATCATTTGTGACTATAATAAACGTGAAGACGGTTTTGGTTTTGATAGTCAAATTTTTCATGTCACTCGAGCAAGATTCAAAGCAGGTATATTTATCTCTGAAGATCCAGCAGTGTTCAGGGTTGCTTCTTTTACCCACCCGGGAGTTGTGATTGACGAAAAGGAAGGGAAAGAAGTCATCAATTACGTTAAAAACAGTGTTTCTCCCACTGCCACCATAACATTCCAAGAAACATATTTGGATGGAGAAAGGCCAAGCCCATTTCTTCTTGGATACTCATCACGAGGGCCCTCCAGAAGCTATGCAGGAATCGCAAAGCCAGATATTATGGCTCCAGGGGCACTTATTCTTGCAGCAGTTCCACCTAATGTCCGTTCGGTTTCTATTGAGAACCTACAATTAACCACTGATTACGAGCTTAAATCAGGCACATCCATGGCTGCACCTCATGCAGCTGGAATTGCAGCAATGCTAAAAGGCGCACATCCTGATTGGAGTCCTTCAGCTATTCGCTCTGCCATGATGACAACCGCAAACCATTTGAATAGTGCACAAAATCCTATTACAGAGGACGACGACATGGTAGCCTCGCCTCTAGGCATCGGATCAGGGCATGTTGATCCAAACAGGGCACTTGATCCCGGCCTAGTATATGATGCTACTCCACAAGATTACATAAATCTTATATGCTCTTTGAATTTCACAGAAGAGCAGTTCAAAACATTCGCAAGATCATCAGCCAATTATCACAACTGCTCAAATCCATCAGCTGATCTCAATTATCCATCATTCATTGCCTTTTATTCATACAGCTATGAGGGTAACTACCCCTGGTTGGAACAGAAATTCAGGAGAACACTTACAAATGTTGGTAAAGGTGGGGCAACTTATAAAGTAAAAATAGAGTCTCCCAAGAACTCTACAATTTCAGTGTCACCACAAACATTGGTGTTCATGAACAAAAATGAGAAGCAAAGCTATACTTTGACAATTCGCTATAGAGGCGACATCAACTCAGGTCAAACTGGGTCTATCACTTGGGTTGAAAAGAATGGAAATCGTTCAGTAAGAAGTCCAATAGTGTTAACTACCACAGTTGATTTGTGGGGTGCAGAAGATTAAGATTTATGATCATGACGTTATGTATGCTGAATGAACAAGTTTGTGTTAGAAAGAGTTCAATAAGCTTTCCTAGCAATGTACTACATATAAATAATTTGCCTAACAAGATAAACAGCATAGAACTCTTTTAGCATGAAATATTTCTTTTAGCATTTGAAAAAGTTTAAAATAACACACTGGAGATATTTTTCAATTATTAAAAAGTTAAACATAAATGTTTCTGGTTGGAATTCCAAATACTTTTCAAATGATATTTTGGAATGGTCAATATAAGTGAAGAAGTTGATGGATCGATGACAATTTTGAGCCTTTCTTAGAGGGCATGGCAATATTGAAAAATTTATTTGTTTGTTAAATAGAAGACATTTTCAATTCAATACCAGACCTCAAACAGAAATACATTTTCTATCTTAAAGTTCGAACCTGAAATTTCTTATTAAATAGGACGGAATCTCAACTGTCCCACCATATTAGTGTATGTACTTTTAAATTCTGGTTAAACCCAAAAGTTAGTAGCTCACGAGGTAAGAATTCATTAAGTCCATCCATATAACTAAGCCACTAGTTTATCCCCCGAAACTCTAACAGCAGAGTTACTAATTCTTAAAGCATAATTAATTTCATTAGTTGTGAATGAATTTCCAGAATATCAATGAACTTACGGAGGCAGATAGAGACACGAGTAACAAACTCTTCACTTCACTTTATGTTGTTGATGCTCTACTACTAATTCTGCAAGTTACATGATGATCAGAATCTATATGCAGATGATCCTTGATTGGATCGGTAAGTTCTTTGTTACTAAAATCGTACTGCTTTGTTACTATGACACTCTCTTAGTGAGGCTCTTTAACGAATGCTTAAGCCTTGAACATAAATTGTTTAAATGAACATTCATATCAAATTATTTGTGATGATGGGTGTTAGATTAGCGGGCTGGATCAAACTTAGAACGTGTTAAAATGGATTGAGTTCGTAACCAAATAATGACCAATCCAAGAAACACAATCAAATGATTTCTTTGAAAACCCAAATACTAACAGTGAAGGTAAAATACATACGTTTATTTGGTTTAAAGTAAGTTGTAAAGGATCTTCAAGATCCCCAGACTTCTTACAGTGTGATTTCCATTCTTTTCAACCCATAATTAACACAAAACTTCGGATTGCCCCTATAGTGAATACTCAAACTATAGCTCTTTTTCTCATATTTTCTCCCAAAAGCTAAAACTAGTGGGGATACTGATAGTCTGGCATTTCTGGGAGTTTTCACTTTTGCTGTATATTTAGCTGCACCAGAACCAACATTCGTAACCATCGTTGTGAATTTCTTGACCAATCGAGGGAAATTTTTCCGCTCAAGGTCAGATTCCCATAGAGCAATGCATGAACGGATAGTTGAGATCAGCTGATGGATTTGAGTAGTTGTGGTAATTGGCTGATGATCTTGCAAATGTTTTGAATTGCTCTTTATAGTGCATATAAGATTGACGTAGTCTTGTGAAGTAGCATCATATATTAGTCCTGGATCAAGAGCTTGATTTGGATCAATGAATCCTGCTCCCATGTTTAATGGTGTGGCTGGTTCGTTAGTATTAGAATCGATGATTCAAACACCAACAGGACAACAATTACAAACTAATCTAAGACTTGTCCTTTTCCAGAATCAACAATGTATCCTTGTAATAATTGAACCATTTTCTTAATGTTTTGGTATTAGGTCAATATTTTTTAACTTGTGGGGCCTGGCCAAGTCATCTAGTCGGTGGAGAAAGTTCACTTTCGGTCAGAGTTATTTTTTAGGAAACATGATATAAGTTGAGTGCCCATTTGAGAAATATCTTAATTTTTCATGAGCTATAATTCCTAGTAAAATATCTTAATTTTTTTTTTCTTGAAAGCCCTATGTTTACCAAAATATCTTACATTATAATGATATATACCTTATAAGACAATTCAAGGGGACCCAACTAAATATATCCACTTGGGTTGGAAAGGGTGGGAGGCATCACTATCTACTTATCTAAATGTGCTTAATTAGCTGGCTACTTGTAGCAGTCCCTACTCTGTAGGTGGACTGGTGAGGTCTTTAAAGTCTCATTTATTCAAGCAAATTCTAAGACTTCTCAACATGTATGTTAGTACTAATGAAAGTAACTACTCAAATGAAGGTAACAAGAGTTTCAAAAATCCAAGCACTTTTCAAAAAGAATGATATTATTACCTGTTTTTTCTTTCAGAGATTCATTTTTAAGTTCTGGATAGTTTGCTTAGACATTAGATCACTATCCAAAATTCAATGGGCACGATTAATCCAGAATTAGGAGATAAAGCTCCATCCGCCAAGTGCCAACCCCCTCCCAGCCCACTACCTACTACTACATGATTGATTTGAGTCATTCATCAAATTAGGGACCACGAAAAATGTATCTATGGCCTTTTCCCCCTGGTTGAGTATCACCTCCACAGCCACTGCACAATTGCTCTGTAATTTTGAGTCATTCATAAAACTTGATTGGGTAAGTTTACTTTTACACAAATCTTCTGTCATTTCTACATTAGTATCACTCAAGAACTCTTCTCCACCTATCGGTATCAATTGTTACAAGGACCTCATCTTTCTTTGCACTCTTATATAGAGTCAATTGAAGATTTGAGTAGTGTGTAGTGAATAAATATGGAGACTAGAATACTGCTGTGGCTTTATTCTCCATATCTAGTCTTGTTTTCATGGGCACTTTCTGCTCATCTCTTTTTAGCTATAGCACAAAGATCCACTTATATTGTCCATTTGGACAAATCTTTAATGCCTAATGTCTTTACTGATCATCATCATTGGCATTCTTCTACTATTGATTCCATCAAAGCTTCTGTTCCTTCATCACTAGACAGATTTCATTCTGCTCCAAAACTTGTTTACTCATATGACAATGTGTTTCATGGATTCAGTGCTGTTTTGTCCCAAAATGAACTGGCAGCGTTGAAGAAGTTACCAGGTTTTGTTTCATCTTACAAAGATAGAACTGTGGAACCTGACACTACTTACACATCTGATTACCTCAAACTCAATCCCTCATCTGGTCTATGGCCAGCTTCTGGTTTAGGCCAAGATGTGATCATTGGTGTTCTTGACAGTGGCATCTGGCCCGAATCTGCAAGTTTTCAAGATGATGGTATTCCTGAAATCCCCAAAAGATGGAAAGGAATTTGCAATCCAGGCACCCAGTTTAACACTTCAATGTGCAACAGAAAACTCATTGGGGCTAATTACTTCAACAAGGGACTTTTGGCTGATGATCCCACTCTGAACATTTCCATGAATTCTGCTAGGGATACTAATGGTCATGGCACACATTGCGCTTCCATTGCTGCTGGGAACTTTGCGAAAGGTGTTTCCCATTTTGGATATGCACAAGGAACAGCAAGAGGGGTTGCCCCGCAAGCTAGGATAGCTGTATACAAGTTTAGCTTTCGTGAAGGAAGCTTAACATCGGATCTAATTGCTGCCATGGACCAAGCTGTTGCAGACGGTGTTGACATGATATCCATTTCTTTTAGTAACCGTTTCATTCCCTTATATGAAGATGCTATATCTATTGCTTCTTTTGGAGCTATGATGAAGGGAGTGCTGGTTTCAGCTTCAGCTGGAAATCGAGGTCCAAGTTGGGGAACTTTAGGCAATGGATCTCCATGGATCTTGTGTGTGGCCGCAGGCTTCACCGACCGGACGTTTGCAGGAACATTGACTTTGGGCAATGGCTTAAAAATAAGGGGGTGGAGCTTGTTTCCTGCAAGAGCCTTTGTCAGGGATTTTCCGGTGATTTACAATAAGACTCTATCTGATTGCAGTTCAGATGAGTTGTTATCACAATTTCCTGATCCCCAAAACACCATCATCATTTGTGACTATAATAAACTTGAAGACGGTTTTGGTTTTGATAGTCAAATTTTTCACGTCACTCGAGCAAGATTCAAAGCAGGTATATTTATCTCTGAAGATCCAGCAGTGTTCAGGGTTGCTTCTTTTACCCACCCGGGAGTTGTGATTGACGAAAAGGAAGGGAAAGAAGTCATCAATTACGTTAAAAACAGTGTTTCTCCCACTGCCACCATAACATTCCAAGAAACATATTTGGATGGAAAGGCCAAGCCCATTTCTTCTTGGATACTCATCACGAGGGCCCTCCAGAAGCTATGCAGGAATCGCAAAGCCAGATATTATGGCTCCAGGGGCACTTATTCTTGCAGCAGTTCCACCTAATGTCCCTTCGGTTTCTATTGAGAACCTACAATTAACCACTGATTACGAGCTTAAATCAGGCACATCCATGGCTGCACCTCATGCAGCTGGAATTGCAGCAATGCTAAAAGACGCACATCCTGATTGGAGTCCTTCAGCTATTCGCTCTTCCATGATGACAACCGCAAATCATTTGAATAGTGCACAAAAGCCTATTACAGAGGACGACGACATGGTAGCCTCACCTCTAGGCATCGGATCAGGGCATGTTGATCCAAACAGGGCACTTGATCCCGGCCTAGTATATGATGCTACTCCACAAGATTACATAAATCTTATATGCTCTTTGAATTTCACAGAAGAGCAGTTCAAAACATTCGCAAGATCATCAGCCAATTATAACAACTGCTCAAATCCATCAGCTGATCTCAATTATCCATCATTCACTGCCTTTTATTCATACAGCCAGGAGGGTAACTACCCCTGGTTGGAACAGAAATTCAGGAGAACCCTTACAAATGTTGGTAAAGGTGGGGCAACTTATGAAGTAAAAATAGAGTCTCCCAAGAACTCTACAATTTCAGTGTCACCACAAACATTGGTGTTCAAGAACAAAAATGAGAAGCAAAGCTATACTTTGACAATTCGCTATAGAGGTGACGAGAAAGGAGGTCAAGATGGTTCTATCACTTGGGTTGAAAAGAATGGAAATCATTATGTAAGAAGTCCAATGGTGATAACTTCCACAGTTGATGTTTGGGCTTCAGAAAATTAGGATTTAGGACCATCAGATTATGTATGCTGAATGAAAAAGTTGTCTTATTCGATAACCTACTTTAAGTCTATTTATCCCTAAGAACTTATTGATCAATAGTAGAAGAAATCTTTTTCTAGAGTTTGTATATTATGATTCTTATGTGGATAGGATAAGTCTCATTTGTCAAGCAAAAGCCTAAAACAGTCTAAAGACTTCTCAAAAGATATTTTGGGGGAAGGACTAAATATTCAATATGTGGGATAAGAATTTTGACTTCGCTACAAGTAAATAGTTACCCCTTGAAAAATATCTCTGATAAAGTTTAGACGACATACAAAGAGAGAGTTCAATAAGCTTTCTGTTAATAATTATGAATGGTCATTTCTCTTTACTAATCTTCCAGTTCTCATTCATGATTCTCCAGATTAACAATGCTAATCAAAATTATTGTCATCATAAATTATTCAGAAGCAGAGAATATGATAAATAACATTTAATTAGGTGGATAAGAGGGGTCACATTTGAGTCTGACATATAGGTCCCTTTCAGGCTTGATGGTAAAGTTTGCTTTTACATAAGCCGCCTATCTATACTGAATTAGTTCATTTTCGATGGATAAGAAGAGTCAACTTATCTAGCTGTACTGATTGCTAAAGGGACCTCATATGCTTCTATACTTCATCCTATAAAGTCGAATGAATATTTGGTGTCTTGAGAACACAAGTGTGTAGTAAGTGATGAACATGGGATCTAGAAATATTTGGTTTCCATGTCCATATCTGATCTTGCTTTCATGGTTCCTTTCAGCTCATATCTTCTTAGCTATGGCACAAAGATCCACTTACATTGTCCACCTTGACAAGTCCTTAATGCCAAATGTCTATACTGATCACCATCATTGGCACTCTTCCACCATTGAATCCATCAAAGCTTCTGTTCCTTCATCAGAAGACAGATTCCACTCTGCTCCAAAACTTGTTTATTCCTATGACAATGTGTTTCATGGCTTCAGTGCTGTTTTGTCCAAAGATGAACTGAAAGCTTTGAAAAAGTCACCAGGTTTCGTTTCAGCATACAAAGACAGAACTGTGGAACCTCACACTACTTACACATCTGATTTCCTCAAGCTCAATCCTTCATATGGCCTATGGCCAGCTTCTGGTTTAGGCCAAGATATGATTGTGGCTGTTCTTGACGGTGGAATCTGGCCCGAATCCATGAGTTTCAAAGATGATGGTCTGCCAGAAATCCCCAAAAGGTGGAAAGGAATTTGTAGGCCCGGTACCCAGTTTAACTCTTCCATGTGCAACAGAAAACTCATTGGGGCTAATTACTTCAATAAGGGTATTTTGGCGAATGATCCCACTGTGAACATCTCCATGAATTCTGCCAGGGATACTAATGGTCACGGCACACATTGCGCTTCCATTGCTGCTGGGAACTTCGCCAAAGGTGTTTCCCATTTTGGATATGCACCAGGAACAGCAAGAGGGGCTGCTCCACGAGCTAGGATAGCTGTGTACAAGTTTAGCTTCAATGAAGGAACTTTTACATCAGATTTAATTGCTGCTATGGACCAAGCTGTTGCAGACGGTGTTGACATGATATCTATTTCTTTTGGTTACCGTTTCATTCCCTTATATGAAGATGCTATATCAATTGCCTCTTTTGGAGCTATGATGAAGGGAGTGCTAGTTTCAACATCAGCTGGAAATCGAGGTCCAAGCGTGGGAAGTTTAAGCAATGGATCTCCATGGATCTTGTGTGTGGCATCAGGCCACACTGACAGAAAATTTTCAGGAACTTTGACTTTGGGAAATGGGTTAAAAATTAGGGGATGGAGCTTATTTCCTGCAAGAGCCTTTGTCAGGGATTCTCCAGTGATTTACAACAAGACTCTGGCCACTTGTGATTCAGTTGAATTGTTATCGCAAGTTCCTGATGCCGAAAGCACCATCATCATCTGTGATTATAATGCAAATGAAAATGGTATTGGTTTCACTATTCAAATTTCTACCGTCATTCGAGCAGGACTGAAAGCAGGCATCTTCATCTCTGAGGATCCAGGAGTGCTCAGTTCTTCTTCTTTTCCCTACCCGGGAGTTGTGATTGACAAAAAGGAAGGGAAACAAGTCATTAATTACGTTAAAAGCAATGTTGCTCCCACGGCCACCATCACGTTTCAAGAAACATATGTGGATGGTAGGCCTGCCCCAGTTCTTGCTGGAAGCTCAGCACGAGGGCCCTCCAGAAGCTACTTGGGCATCGCAAAGCCAGATATTATGGCACCAGGGGTACTAATTCTTGCAGCATTTCCACCAAATCTCATTTCAGTAAGTATTCAGACGAACTTAGACCTATCCAGTGATTACGAACTTAAATCAGGCACATCAATGGCTGCTCCTCATGTAGCTGGAATTGCAGCAATGCTGAAAGGTGCACATCCTGAATGGAGTCCTTCTGCAATTCGCTCCGCTATGATGACCACAGCAAACCATTTGGATAGTATTAAAAAACCTATAAGAGACGATAATAACTGGGTTGCCACACCCCTAGACATGGGTGCAGGGCATGTTGACCCAAACAGAGCTCTTGATCCCGGGCTAGTATATGATGCCACTCCACAAGATTACATAAATCTTATATGCTCAATGAATTTCACCGAAGAGCAATTCAAAACATTTGCAAGATCATCAGCCAATTACAACAACTGCTCAAATCCATCAGCTGATCTCAATTACCCATCATTCATCGCCTTGTACCCGTTCAGCCTGGAGGGGAACTTCACCTGGTTGGAACAGAAATTCAGGAGGACCCTTACGAATGTTGGTAAAGGTGGAGCAACTTATAAAGTGAAGATTGAAACTCCTAAGAATTCCACAGTTTCAGTATCTCCGCGAACTCTGGTGTTTAAAGGGAAATATGATAAGCAAAGTTATAATTTGACAATTCGATATATAGGTGATAGTGATCAGAGTAAAAACTTTGGGTCCATCACTTGGGTTGAAGAAAATGGCAACCACACTGTTCGTAGTCCCATAGTGACTTCAACCATTATTGAGGTATGGGGTAGTGAAGACTAAGGCGAATAAGATACAAATAATATAGTACGTAATATATGCTAAATATAAAGTTGTTATCCAGGAAATAAACAAGAACAACTTTGAAGCTTTCAATTATTTTGAATTTACGAGCTAATAATCACATTAACTATATTTAAGAGTAAAACATAAACAGAATTTCATTTATATACACTTTGGTCGATAGACTTTGGCACTAGTACTACTAAATTAAGTTAAAATATTATTTTTACAGATGTTAGATATTTATATATGGTATTTTGCTTAATCATTACCCTTATCAGATGATTGCCCTTAATGAATTATAATAAAACATTCATTATATATGTTTTATAATTGCCCTCTTGTTTAAAAAAAAAGTTTAATATTTTTCCTAAACTTGCTATACAATTTTTTCCTTTTTTTTTCACTTTATTCAAAACAAAGTGTGAAAATGAAAAATTAAGCCTCGTGTAACAATTTAAAACTAATCGTCACGTCCTTTGGTGAAACAACATGACTATCGAAAATTATTTATATAAAAGGACTAGTAATCATATATTATACTATTATTATATTTTACATTTTCTGAAAGCAACAAAAGAATTATAAGAAGAAAAAATGGCACAAGAAATGGAACAATGTCAATGGGGAATTGGTTCGATGTTGATGATGTTAGTCGTGGTGATTTGTCTTTTATTTCTACCATTATTTATGGGTTCGATTCAGCCACCTTCTCTCTTCGTCTTTCTCATGATTCCTCTTGCAATGGCCGTCATTTGGATTTATCTATCGCGTGCCTCTGAATCTGTTTGAATAATACTGTTATTTACATGGAGTATTTATTTTTTATGTATATATAGTAGAGTACATTCGCATTACTGAATTAAAAAAATCGAATGATGTGAAAGCCAAGTGGAATTATTGTTATTTTTTCCTTATTTTTACATAGCAGTGCAAGGCAAATGATGTACCAAGGAAACAAATGCACGACGATGCATCTATGATTTTTTATTTTTTTTTTACATATATTTTGTATTTTTATTAACATAATATTTTACCTTGTGTTACTGGTGCTCTAATTGAATATGTTATCCAATGTTAGTATAGTTTAATGAGACTTAAGCATGTGTTCAACATGGAATTTTTTTCGAAATTCTACTAGTGATATTTTATATTGATT